>OX104066.1:52435868-52872625 GCA_944474145.2 Dicrocoelium dendriticum | reverse complement strand
CTATAATATTCTTATCGTCCCAATCCATTCCGCTGTATATCTTCAATGTGATTTCAGCATATTGTGAAACGTGGCTTTCACTACCGGTTTCGGGTGTCCACTAACCAGGAATTATCTTACTGTCTACTTCCTTCTCTGTGCACATGGCCTTATCTGTGAAACACAGAGATCGGAATTGTAGTACTGTGTCCCATCTGTGTCCGTCGGTTGACGATATATCGGTTCGGGAGCTAATCATTCTTGCAAACTGAGCAGTCAAGGAATGGCGATGTGCTACTCTATGGTGGGCGATTTCCGATTCCTCACAAACTAGCTTTTCTTATCCACTTTTGTGTTCAAAATGTGCCATCCACTTGATACCAACAACTTTTGGCCATTTACTGGAGTTTGCCAGTACTATGTACAACATAGTGGACATTGGCGATCTAATGATAACATCATGTTCTCCAGTGCCTACTTCCGACTGAAACCCGAGCTAGAACAACATACCGCGCAATGTCACTGCCGGTTGTCTCAACCAACTTAATTTTCGGTCACTCCCTAGGTTAATCTCTTCATTCAAACGGTGTTTCACCCTACCCAGTGCAATCGATACTGTCTCGTTGTAGAGTAGATTTCATGTCTCGTCGTCTGCGCGTAACAGTGAGCACGCGGATGGCCGCCCACTTCTGCGTTGTGTGTCTTGATGCCGCGTAAGTGAGTGGGTGGAAGTTACAGCACTTCCTCAACCGTCCATAGATGCCGCGTACTAGTCCGCACCCATCCTACAGTGAATGAGCTCACGTGTTGTTTTCGCGTTCACTGTGCCTCACGTGGTTTGTTGGCTGAGCGCTGCACCAACCGATGCAGACGTCCTGAGTACACTTGTACTGATTTGCAATTGGTCAAGACGATGGATTCAGCTTGATGTGGTTATGAATTGCGTTGAATATTCTTAAGGAGGAGCTTGATTCCGTTAAGGACTGGCTTGCTTCCGAAAAGGTATAATCACTCATGTCTGATAGTACCGGTGAAATGTCGATTACACCTTTTCTCAATTCGTTGCATCCTTCCTCCAAATATTTGCATCCGTCACGCTTGAAGCTGCATCGCGTGCGTCATGTGACACGTTGCACGTGTGCACTCGTATGAGCCATATCCATGGGCTGCGTTCGCGACGTGAGATCACGTGGTCGCTCTGCCACCGACTGCACTGGTACGGTGACTAACACAGCGGTGATGTTAACTCCATAGGCACGCCAAGTTGAGTGGAATCGTGTGGTTAGTGCAACAGCTTGCTTTGTTCCGAATGTCACAAAAAGACATTCATACGGGGCACCCGGCGGAGGTGAAGCGAATAATACTTAACACTTATGAAGTGGGATGCAACTGGAAGCATGTTGCACACATACTGAATGTAAACTTGATTACCTGTCGCACTAACCTTAGACGTAAGGTTCTGTATGCGCGTGGTCAGCCTTCATGGCAATGCGTTTACATGCCGCATTTTGTAATGACATACCACTTATTGACAGACATTCAGATTTCTCACCACTAGCACCACTGCAGTTGCCGTCCCGACTCTTTTGAACTATAAGGATACCCTATGGTTGTCTCGCAACGTCACACCGGAAGCATGCACAAACTGCGTGCCCCAACATTTAGTCTGAATGTTGAACCTATGAAATAGTGATACATAAGAGTGATGATACCCTGTCAAATCATCTACATTTATGTCAGCAAAAAGATTCACAAATCCATGCAATGCATAGCAGGAGCGTAATTCCTTCTTACATGATCGACATTTGTTGGCAGTGCTGGGGCGTAATGCAGGTTTGTGCCTCGGACAAAACTCGTTCCAAGAAGCGCATTCCCCACTCGCTCTTGCACGGTACATCCTCAGGATCGCCCTGAAGCATCTCGGAATATTTCATTCTCATGGATTGCTTCAAAAACGCTTTATTACGCCCCAGATTCCCTCAACAGGATTCAGTGATGAAAATAGCGCCAGACGCAGGATGCTGCCCGAACGGAACGTTTCCTCCTGGAATACGCGTTCCAACTCCGTGTGGTATGGCGAGTTATCACAGATCAGGAGGCAGTTTTCGATAAAAGTCGAACCTCTGGCTTCCAGCAATCGATGCAACCAAGCCGCGCACCTTTTTTATTGAAGCTTCCTCTCACGATAGTATAGTCCATTAATCCATCGCTCGCTAATGCTCCAATCAGATGCACGTTTTGGTTTTGACTGTTGGGCACTGTATATTGCGCAGAAGTTCTACGCGGTGAACGCCCCATGGTGCGAGAACAAAAGAGATGGAAATTGGTTTCATCTATCCAGACGGCTTGTCTCCCTTCGGCCTCAGATTGTAGCACTGCCAAAACGTAGGCTTTCTCTGCATCTTGTTCTCATGTATGTTGGCCTATTCCGGAGCTGCTCGAAACTTCATGGTAACTAGCCGTCCACCCAAGTATCGTGCAATTGTGCTCACGCTTACCTCAATGTTTAACCCTGCCTTCAACCGGACGTGGTGTTTGTAGAGTGACCGTAGGTTCTTTTGACACTCATTCTACCAGGCAATCAATCTGACTGTCTCTCAGAGACCTTCGGCGTCCCCCAACACGCTTTTCCGTTTGTCCGGTTGGTTCCAATCTTTTTATCCAACTGAGGCAGGTAATCAGATTTACGTTCAGTATATGTGCAACATACTTCCAGTTGCGTCCCACTTCATAAGTGTTAAGTATTATTCGCTTCACCTCCGCCGGGTGCCCCGTATGAATGTCTTTTTGTGACATTCGGAACAAAGCAAGCTGTTGCACTAACCGCATGATTCCACTCAACTGGGCGTGCCTATGGAGTTAACATCACTGTACCGGTGCAGTCGATGGCAAGCCGACTAAACAAATAAATAAAAGGTTTATTCTCGACTAAGCGAGGCACGTCTGCACAGGCATGATCATGTTAAGAGTACAAAATATGGTCAGTTATGTCAGAGGAACAATAGGGTTGTCACATATGTAGATATATGAATGTATGCATAGCGTGGTCTCACGTCGCGAACACAGTCCATGAATATGGCTCATACGAGTGCACACGTGCAACGTGTCACATGACGCACGCGATGCAGCTTCAAGCATGACCGATGCAAATATTTGGAGGAAGGATGCAACAAATTGAGAAGAGGTATAGTGTGATGTGCACACGTGCTGCGCAAAACCAGGGAACCAATGGTCTGCCGTTGTAAAACTTCAGCTAACCCAGTGTGAGCTGAGTTCATTTTGGATGAAAAGGGATAAGTTATTTATAACGTATATTGCTGATATAATAATTGCTCTCCATGAAGTTAAGTCAAAGACTCCCCTCTTTTCGATAATATTAGGCGCGGCTTATTTTGCTCGACCGATGCAGCGAATTCCACTAATATATCCTTGTACATTAGTGCCTCTGGGGTTGATGTAGGAGCGTATGAGTGCCCCACGGTTAGTGTTCCTAGCAGTTTGGATATCAAGCTGCACACTCAGTTAGCCGGCGCTGAAGTTGGCGCGTTCGCTACACGACACGATACGTCACAGGGTGTTGCACGGGGAGTTATGCCATTGTGTCGATCGCTCAGAGCCGTTCTAGAGTGTAAGCAAAGCGACCCAGCAGGTAGGCGAACAAAATTTCAGATGGCGTGTTTACTTGGCGGTCGAACGCTGAGATTGATCACTCGTCACAAAGGTCCCCGCTTCGGCGTTTGCTTCAGATACCAAATGTTCTTGTACGGCTCAGGAATTTGAAACGAGCGCTTGTGTTTCTATGGAGTGCAGAAACTCATATGTGGAGATAGATGGTGTCCGGGACACTAAATGGCAATTATCAATCTGGATCAAGTGGGTTTATGCACACGTGTGCGCTATGGTAACTGGAAGAGGAAATTCTTCCGAATTAGGTTGGCAAGGGGAATGCGATCGAACGGCAGAAGCACAAAACATCCTGATGACATGAGTGTTTGAAATTGGCCAAGTTAGTGGTTAGCGTCGTCATCCAACACTAGCAGGTCGCGAAGGTAATGTCTCAGTTTGACATGACCTTATTCCTTTGTCGCCAACCGCGCACTCTACATTCGTGTCGTCTTCTCGCAAATGCTGAACAATTACTTAACGCTACAGGTAGAATGCACTGGTTAAGTCTAACAACACTGGATAAACATGACCTCACCACTCCTGGGACCCCACAACGAAGAGTGGGTAAATTGTGCATCAGATCCGCAGGGGCCCTAAGCATCCATAACTACACTTTTGGAAACCTATACAAAACACCTCACTGAGTCTACCATTTGAAGTTGGCTACACAGTATGGGCGGTTAGAAAGCCATCGGAAGGTTTTCTCCATTCTTGTATCCCAGTCGTGAAATTCTCTGGTCCCAGGTTAATGGAATTCAGAAGTCAACTTGATGAGGAATTACACCACCGGCATTACATTATTTAAACCCAGATTAGTTGGACAGCGCACAAGGTAAACAGAATGTGTGCATATGCGAAACATATGCGTTACAAACTTCTCGTTACAGTGACCTTTTGCTTGCACCCTTAAATATGAGGCATGTGAAGCAATTGCTATATTATGCGTGTTAAATTCATTGCTCCATTTTTGGACCTCCTTCCAGATGGATTTGGATTGAGAATTTTGGGTGCAATTACATCGATTGTTATTGTTTTCCTCGTTATCTTGGTGGCGTCGGTGATTGAGACTGATATAATCGCACTACCGTGCTCTAACACAGACATTCTCAACCTTCAGGCAGTTGTGGCTCCCTTTTGATCCTTTCCATTTCTCATGGCCTCTCACCCATGATCAGCGAAATTTTAGCAATCCGCAACGCCTACCAGACGAAAATCGGAGATTTCCAGTGATCATACGGGCATATTTTGCTATAATGGCCATAGTTTTAATGTTGGAATCCCGACTCTTTCTCTTATAAACGTTATTTTCGAACTTACACAGCCTCAAGTTAACATTCGTTGTGCGTCATCATCAAGCCGCTTGTCTGTAGTTACACAAAAGTCACCATTAATAGTTAGAATTGCCTTCAATTATTGTCAGCTTCTAACGGTAAAGCATGTGATAAGAGTAAGCTGTATGGTAACATCTTAGCGATTTTTCTGTTTAAATATTAACACCAGCCTTCAGCCTGATATCACCGAACAAACTTGTTTATGCCCGTCTCCAGAAATAACAACGAGTCGCAATATATCCTCTTGCTGTGCTGTCCAGTCAATTTCTAATTTTTGTTAGAGAAACCACTCTGCTGAATCCACATTCAAAAAGTATGTGGATGGAAAAGTAAGAAAAAATATATTTCAGCTATGTCCCACAGTCTGGGATATCCGTTAAGGGTAACAGTCCTTATCCAACAAACCTTTTTATATGGCGTGAATTTGGATTCTGCTGGCGTGTCAATTTGAAGCACCATGAGATTTCCCGGTTTTTAACTTCAACATTACAGGGCTGTACATCAGATGGATCTAAAATCCAAAGTGAGATTTTCATGTCAATCGCGCCATTAAATTTGTCGTTCATTTTTTCGGGGTTGTTATAAATGACTGGCATAAAAAATCAAGTCTGCATCCTTCAGCTTCTTCATGACTGTAGCGAGAATTGGGAAGTGTGAAAATTCCCAACGTTTTGAGCGATAATGGCTTCTTTGCTCGAGATGAGGTCAGTCAACTTGCTTTGAAGGATTTTTTTTTAAAAAGTTATCTTCCAGCCAGATAAAACATGTCTGGTCTGGATGTCAACAGTTCTCTTTCATGATCAGTTTCAGAAAGGAATGTGGTGATAGTGTCGCAGAGCGCACCAGAACGATGAAAGCAGTTGCCCTTGGAGAGCCATCTAACTTTGCATGTAAGAGTAGAGCATGGAAATCTTCACCGTTCTCCTCATAAAACTGCTGTAAAAGACGATCTTGAAAAGGGCACGATCTGATAGTATTGACTACTGTTGTAACAGTTGACAGTGGATAGTTTAAGCGTCCTAGTAAATTCTTAGCCACCAGGTGCTCTCGATAATCACAGTGAATTTTATGAATAGAAGAGCGAAAATGTTTGGATGGGCAATAAATCTTTTATATCTTCCGAGCATTGCGGCAGCATCAAGCAACTATATTCTGTATTGGAATGTAGTTTTCAGTCCGATAGCCATTGACTACCTCAAATATGTACTGGCCGTTCATCTGAGTTTTAATTCTCTTAACAAACATCATCCCTTCGATTAATTCGTTATGATTGAAGAATCGGACATATGCCGCAAGAAGAGCGTTGTTGTCAGTAGGTTCATCTAATTGTAACGAAAATTTTCTGGAATGTAGCGAAGTAAACAAGGTACTTTCTCTATGTCCTGAGCCATTTCAGCTATTCGACTCGATGTAGTTGAGTTGCTGAGCGGTATGGCTTGAACTGCTTCTTGTGGATTTATATTCATCTGGTTAGACAGTATTATTGATACCGAAGGCAAGATAATATTTTATCCAACATTATGTGAGCTGCAATGTTTGACAATCAACTTGCTAGTTTGATAAAAGGCCGTAAATCCATCCGTCAAATTTTTGCCATGTCAGAAACCATGGTCTTCAAAGTTGGTCTATTTTCGATAATATCCCGCAGCTTTCTGAAAAATGTCACAAACTTTCCGCCCTCGTCCATATGAACACTATTAAATGATATTTCAATTTACTTGGTCTCATACTTTCATTTGAAAGAGTAGATTGCCAAATTAAACATATAGATAGAGTGGAATTTTGAGATGATGCGATAAATTCCACGGAATACAGCCGACACTACTTCGTGACCGATGAGCTCGTTTCTGAAATATATCATCGTAAATTGCTAATATGTATTCTGTATCTATTGCTTTTGTTTCAGTTCTCCTACTCAGTTACATCATGGACAGTAAGTAACATCATTCGACAAAGTGAAACACGCAGATAGTGTGAAGGATTGGTGGCGTTAAATGTATTCTTGCTTGGCGGTGAGATTGGAAGATGACATTTGGTAAGCATACTTGTAACATCTGTTGGTGGCTACCAGGTCAACATGTAAAAGTGTAGAAACACTGTTATGAGAACGACTTTGAAAATGACGTGGATAGCTAAAAGGGCTGAAGAATACGTCTTGACAACAATGTAACTAAGAAAATGACAATGCTCACTGGACACACATGCATTACAGGAAAGTGATAGCAGTCGGTGACAACAAGTAAAATGAAGGGCAGAAGAGACAAACACGGAAGAGAATGCCGGACAGTTCAAGAAACCGTTATGGGAGAGTCAACAATGAAATTAATAACGTACATTGGCTATTGCCAAACATAGAACCCAATGCGTGCTGGTAGTGCATTTGATTACCATGAGTATTATGAGAAGTATCCTTGTGTACAAATTATGTTAAATGTCCTCACTAAAGAAACCGGATGTCCGAAAGTATAACGTAAGTTGATAAAACTGCTCGCTAATTTGAAAACGTCAGCTGAACTGAATGTTAAGAAAGCGTTATAACGCGTCCTAGCTGTTTCGACTTAGTTAGAACGAACGAACGTTCTTTAGAGATATTACGCCACGCGCGCAGAGTAGCCACTGGAATTCAGAAACGCTGCGGGCTAATGTGACCTAGCCGCCAGACGTACACGCGAACTGAGACTGGAGACAAAAAGCGCGCAACCTTGCGCTACCGTACTGAGACCCAACGAGAAAGAAAGACTGACCGGCACATGAGATCTCACAAAGTGGTAGGGTCCTGAGGAAAACTCCGTTTGTGCGGTAACTACCGCAGAGTCCTGATGAGAGCTCACTAGGATCACGGCAGTTTGCATAGTAGATGCATCCGTGTCCAGAGTAAAGCTCTTTTGGTTCAGTGTGGCAGCTCCGCAATAAAAAGTTTGCCCGGTATGGCTTTCACACCTTCGTAAGAAGCAGCAGCGCGCGTAATTCATTTCACTGACCGGTAGTTACCAGAGTAGATTAGTGCGCGGAGAGAAGCTATTAGAAATTTTTGAAATGGATTTTGTTATTTGTGTTATCACAAACCACTTTTCACGACAAGGCCCCATATAGCTCCTATACCTTCCTAAAAATTTACTCATCCCAGGCCCACCCCCGGGAATTCTCTATGGCTCCCGTTGAGAATGGCTGCTCTAACAAGTGAAATCAGACTAAGTCAATCCACATATGTTTGCGCCTGTACGCACACATTATTCCTGTGTTATGAACAAAAAGGCTATAAGCTCCTTTTCTAATGAAAGCATGGAATTAAATTGATGCCTTAAATGACAGCATACTGACTTAAGGTCTTTACAGGATGATGAGCAGTTTTCGTCATACATATGGGCTGACATCTGAAAACTAACATCTGTAGACAACACTTCGGACACGCCCATTCAGTATGGCAGTGTCGCACACGCGGAGAACAGGGACGGATTCTATTGCGAAGCCTACGTCCAGGCGGCAGTTTTATCATGTGCTACCGGATACGCAAACACCTCCTCGGTATTGCAATCCTTTGACTGTTTGACCGAGTAAAGTATTGTACTGTTTCCGAGACACGACTGAACCCATTCTAACAATCAGAGAAAACAGCTATGTTTAGCTCCGATTTAGGATTTGTGCTCCAGAAGAACCGTGTGAACAATAAATAACTGAGATGAATAAATATCATTTTGATTGCTCACCTAGTATTTTTATATTAACTATGAACCGACTAAGTTTCCAAACAACTGGACACCCAAAGATGGTGTCGACTGTCCAAATATTGGGTAAACATGTACATCAATCAAGAGTGTGTGTTAAAAACGGGGGTAAATAGTGAATATATAAGAAACATGGAATAAGGGTGAAGAGATAATTACCTCAAACCAAACAGGTTCTAACTGCTTTTCTTCAAAGTCAGACGATGCTTCTGGCGATCGCGTTTCAGGAGAACCAGGAATATCAGGTGCCCGCGGATCCGCTGCGGTAAAGTCACCGATGTAGCGACGAATAACCTGCATCGCATAAAAAGAACAGCGTAAAAATAAGAACAAGCAAGGAGCGATACAGAAAGGTATGATAATTAAAAATACCACGCGCGAACGCAGCTGGACAAAAGTGGGTCCGCGCATTTTGCTCGTTTGCATATATATATATATATATATATATATATATATATATATAAATATATATATAAATATATATATAAATATATATATATATATGTATATATATGGAACATCGCGTGTGGAGGAACCATCATCTCACTGTTAGAACCAAGGTGCTGGTTCTCTCAGTCCTTATCTATGGATCGGAAACTTGGACACTGTACAGAAAGGATATCCGGTTTTTGGAACGATTCCATCAACAGTGCCTTCGCCGGATTCTGCACATACAATGGTGGGACAATGTGCCAGACACTGATGTGATCCGCTGGAGCGAAGTGTACACCATAGACTACATGCTACTGCTGCGACATCTCCGGTGGCTTGGACATGTGCGCCGTATGGATGCAACGAGAATCTCGAAGCAATTGCTGTACGGGCAACTGATCGAAGGTGGCCGGAATGCTGACAAACTCAAGTTGAGTTACCAAGATAATATCAACGTTAGTTTGTCCAGATTAGGTATTGACCTAAATATTTGGGAGGAGTTGGCAACAAATCGCCGCATCTGGCGTGATCTCATCACCTGTACCGTTGCCCAATCGCAAGAAAGGCAGATGGTGCATCGAGAAATTAAACGTGAAGCACGCAAACATCATCTGCCGTCGGACTTTAATTCTTCGGCTACTGCAACATGGAGCTGTAGTGCATGTGGCCGTGTGTGCTTTAGCCCAGCTGGTCTGGCCAGTCATCAACGAGGCCACGATGGGGTTATGCCGAACAGGTGGATTGTTAGATCGAGCATCACGGACTGACATGTGACACTTGGTGGTACGCAACTGAGAAAGGACGGTACACGTTAAACCGGCCAAACGTGATGGAGCGAGGTGAGTCAGAATGGAATCGGACGGGAGGACTTTTGCACTGATAATGTACTAATTCATCAAATGTTGCAGTGCAATGACAACCACGCATAGTTTCTGCAAAGACACAGGCGCGTACTATATTTGCCATACTGGTAATCCGAACACAGATGCCTCTATACGAATGCCCCTATGCTGAGGTTTGATGTTGCATACACCATGCTTCTTCATCGCAGTTGGGCTACACTGACTTACTTACTTACTTATACCATGTTACCTTATTTTACCGTACATTACCATAGCCTAGGAACCCTTTACCTAATACAGTAGGGAAAAGCAATGCTTCCTCGATTTGGTGGCAAATTGGCAATGCGATAGACATGTTCAAGTTGGATCATGCATTCAAATATCAATCGCTCTGGAACATCCGTGGAAAGTGAACAGTCCCGGCAAGTAATTGACTAGCGATTAACATGCTGCTGTTGATGTGTTATGCTAGGTTTCACATTAAATCTGTTAGAATGATTAGAGCTATAATTCCCGTTCTTCATCTGACAACCTCATCTTAGCTGAGCTTATGAAAATAAGTTGACTTCAGCGCACTATTTCCCTACAAACAAACATAGTTGCCTACTCACACGGTCTGTCATCCTTGTGTGTCATCCTTATTCCATTGCTAATATAAGTATAGCTTGGGTACAATTGCTATGTGGAATGATGAAGTAGGGACTTGGTGCAACGCAGTAGCATTATTGCATCTGTCTAAGAGGCACCTACTAGAAGTTGTCTTAGACGGGGTCAATCTTCTGGGTAGACTAAGAAAAAGGTAATGCCAACGGAAATGGTACGTAAGTGTCTTAGTAAATTACATCGGAAAGGAATCAGCGCATAGGGAAAATTTGTTCACTTTACGAGCACCGAATAGCTGCACCCCAGGCGTACTAAAGTAGATCGTAACCAAGTAGTTTATAGCCACAACAGGATACACAACGGTATGTATAAACGGATGAGTACTTGGATGACAACCATGCTACATCTTGGATATTTGCAACACAGTGCGAACATTGTTTGGAAAACCGCAAGTTTGACAGTGGCCAGTGGGACTTAGTTGTTGTAGTACTATGGTAGTTGTCGTGCCAAATAGGCCGTAAGAGGCGAACACCAACAGTACGTATTGGGTACTTAATCTCATGCCTGTGCAAGTAACTCTTAGCCTGACCTCCAAATGAAACCCATACATGTTTGTTCATACATGCTTGTTCATGCGGACTAATGTGTCTCTGTCCAGTTTGTGACAGTTAATAATGAAGTCCGTGGAAACACATGTGCATATGTTGTATTCGAACTGCCATTGGACACAGATGACGCCAATCTATGTATATATGTATACCGAATGAATTCCACGAGGATACTCATACCGCTTTTGTACGGTTCACTTAGTGCAGGGAAACGGCAATCGAGCAAACCGGAAATAACCGTACCAGAACATGAAGAAGGTGAGTTTATGACAAACTCATGTTGATTTCAGGTGTTGCGAATGCAAGGCAAATTTGATCGATGCGAACTCCGTGGACTGATCATAAGGGCGGATGCTCAGGTGCAGGAGAAGATACTATTTCACGCGGAATAGAAGCATGATACGTACGCTCCCATTCGATTCACTAATCCAGGCCAATAAGGCATCGTATGTGGTACGTTTGCTTGCGTGCTGAGTAATCTTGCATTTCAGAAATAGATATTGCTTGAGCTCCCCGGTGTGGATGCGCTTGATGTGAATGTTGACAAGGTGCCTACCTGTCTATTACCCACTACCTCGTCCATACTGGCTCCAGGAGACAGTTGGTCGTCGCTGGAGGGGACGGAGTGCAACGTCCTCGTGACGGTGCTAGGCTCAAAGAGTGGTTCCATGCAACCTGTGTGGAACGGGCTACGGTCCAGCCACCGCCTCGTGTACGTCTGGTGTGTATGATTTCCCAAGTAGGCCGGAATGCTTCCGTTCTGCTTGTTGAAGGAGTGTGGGCCGGCTCCGTTGATGAAACGTGGCTCCCATCCGCATGCCTCCCGGTCTTATTCCTTCGGGTTTACACCGGATATGGGGTGTGTGGGTGGAACTATGGGTGGTGCAGCGCAAGCCACCCATGGTCCCCTTTGTAGGCGCAGGCGTCCTGTGACTGTCCCCATGGACGTCACAGTGACAGGCAAATCCGGATACGGACGCCGCCAAATCATATATATATATATATATATATATATATATATATATATATATATATATATATATATATATATATATATATATATATATATATATATAGGTAGCGGCATCCGGTTTCGGATTTGCCTGTCACCGTGGTCAGCCACAGGACGCCTGCGCCTACAGAGAGACCATGGCTGGCTTGCGCTGCACCACACCTACAACCAATATCCAGTGTAAACCCGTAGGAATAAGACCGGGAGGCATGCGGATGGAAGCCACGTTTCATCAACAGAGCCGGCCCACACTCCTTCACAGCCAAACACAAGCACCCTGTATTTGGGGAATCAAGCGCACACAAGGCGGTGGCTGGACCGTAGTCCGCTCCACACTGAGTGCATGAAACCACTCTTCGAGCCTAACACGGCCACAAGGACCGTGCACCCGTCCCCTCCAGCAACGACCAACTGTCTCCTGGAGACAGTATGGACGAGGTAGTGGGTAATAGACAGGTAGGCACCTTGTCAACATGCACATCAAGCGCAGCCACTCCTGGGATATCAAGCAACAGCCAATCACTTGAAACGACGATATCAAATAAACTAAATCGAATAATGCATACAGATACGGCGAGGTAACTCTTCACTAAATGAGCGTATGAAATAAATTGGTTGCAAAAAATCCGCGAAAGGTTCAATACGTCAGAAAATATATCTTAAGAAAATGCCACAACCGCGAAAATGTTATCGAAGTTAACTACAATTAGCTTCAGCGACGTGTGCAAGTATAGAAGATAGACAGTAGATATTAATATGAGATAAAAAGCATTAGGACAATATAGCAAAGCCACCACCTGAAATAAGAGACCCAGCATGCAAGCACGCGCTTAGTAAATCGAATGCAGAGAAACTACAAACGCTGCGCCGGTTCTGTCTACGTTCTCTGCAGGACACGTCGTTGCTTCGGTAGTGGTCCCGAGTGGCCTCGCTCATGGCTCACTAAGCCTGCCTGACTAAGGCACTCGCGACCGCATGTGCTACAGCACCATGCGCTCGACGTCGATCGGGTACAACCCATCGGCCTGGGTCGCTTCCGCAATTGCCGCCTTGCTCTGTCTGCATGAGGGCTTTCTCTTGCACCTCGGCAACGACCTTCGTGATCAGATCGCGCCATGCACGCCGATCAACCGCCTTCGATTCCCATGACCTGCAATCAAGATTATGACGTAAGAGGCTCACTTTGATCATGTCCTGGTAACGTAACTTTGGTTTCCCCACATGCCACTTCCCAACACTCAGCTGACCATATAATAGCTGCTTCGGTATCCGCGTCGAATCCATACGGTCCACATGACCGAGCCACCTTAGATATCTCAGCAAAAGTATGCAGTCCACTGTATACATTCCACTTCGACGCAACACTTCCGTGTCCGCAACTCGGTCGCACCAGCCGATGCGCAAAATCCGTCGCAAGCACTGTTGATGGAACCGCTCGAGATATATCACATCCCATCGGTACATTAACCACGTTTCACTGCCGTATAAAAGAATGGACAGCACCATGGATTTGTACACCAGCAGCTTCGTGCCAATGGTAAGCTGATGGTTGTTCCACACTCGGTACTCTAGCTTTCCGAATGACGCGGCTGCCTTCGACACGCGGATACGCAGCTTACTGTGAAGCTGCTAGTCAGTCGACATCACACTCCCAAGGTAGCAGAGGCGGGAGGGGGTTTCTAATACTTAAGCACAAGCCGCACCAAAAGCGTAAGACATCATGGCATGAAGATAACTATTAAACAGGGCAGGACCTAAGACACAGCCTTGCTTCACACCAGAGACAACTGCAAAGTCATCCGAGGTCTCTCCACTCAGCTGCACCCTCGCCCGCATGCCACTGTGCAGACATTCAATGAAACTTACAAACTTACGCGGGCAACCAAACTTACCCAACACCAGCCACAATGCCTCGCGGTTCACCGTATCAAATGCCTTGGTGAAGTCAACAAAAAGCGAGTAAAACGGCTGGTGTCATTGTCTGCACTTCTCCTGCAACTGACGAGCCGCAAACAGCATATCTATGGTGATGCGACTCGAGCGGAATCCAATTCCTCTTCCGCCAAGTTAGGTATCAAAAACCGACTGACGACGCGGTTGAGCGGGATTCGGGCAATCACCTTGCACACACAACTCAGCAAGTTGATGGCTCGATAATTCATACAACATTGCTTGCTCCCGTTGCCTTTGTGCGACCACTGTACAAAGAAGCCGGCCCAAACTCCTTCACAGCCAAACACAAGCACGCTGTATTTGGGAACCAAGCGCACACAACGCGGTGGCTGGACCGTAGTCCGCTCCACACTGAGTGCATGGAACCACTCTTCGAGCCTAACACGATCACGAAGACCGTGCATCCCGTCCCCTCCACCAACGACCAACTGTCTCCTGGAGCCAGTATGGACGAGGTAGTGGGTAATAGACAGGTAGGCACCTTGTCAACATGCACATCCAGCGCAGCCACACCGGGAATGTCAAACAACAGCCAATCACTTGAAATGACATTATCAAATAAAATATAGCTGTTAAAGAATACGGCTATTCAGAGATAACTCTTCGCTACATGTGCATGTGAAGTAAGTTGGTTAGCAATGAATCCGCGATAAGTACAAAATGTACACAAGTTACTTTTAAAATGCTACAAACGCAATAAACCTAACAAAGATAAGCGCAATTAGCGTAAGCAACGTGTGCAAGTTAATAGTAGATTATTCAGGTAGGCAGAACAAACCAAATAAAAGGGAATGAAATTTATAAAGCTTAAGAAGACCTATTTTATGTTGGTTTAACCCAGCTGCGGTGGGGAGGCATCCTGAATGCAAAATCAGCCTCAGCACGGTATATATATATATATATATATATATATATATATATATATATGTTAAATGAAAATGCTGGTGCAGTATTCGAAGCTTAGAAAAAGGATTTGCATCGAGTGTGTTTTCCTTGAGGGAATTCCCATGTAGTGGCGAATCGAAATTGCGAATTTGGACTTAGGTCTTTCTACAAAAAAATCCCGATATATGCTGGCCAGTATGGACCAGTGACTTCGGAACGATATGTAAGTTACATGTTTATGCCTATGCTTTTCACCTATTAGGTGTCTCGCACCTTCGTTTCCGCTCTGGGCACACCTTACATCCGACGTGAACCCCTTGGAGTTCTGCTGATATTTGGTTTCTGTGATTTTCCATTTTTAACTGTGGTTCAGCGCTGCATTAGCGTATTTGCTGCAGGCAACACATCTAGAATCAAGCCATTTGAGTGCGCACCGACCTCATCCATGCTCTTATGCATGAAGTATCAAAATATCTATACAAGTTCGCAATGGATTGCAACCTTAACGCAATGAATTTCATCCGTAGTGCAGCAGCTTGCACCCTCAGCGTAAATACTATAATCCGATAGTCACGAAAACTGCATCCACGACGCCCCCAGTGAGTCAACTGTCCGCTCGCCTCAAAGGGACATCTCGTTTGTTCACTCGAGCCCTCTTAGTGGAACGGTTTTCATTCTATTCACAACGCGCTCCATCAGGTCAAGGGGTGCGATCCTGTGTTCCGAACATGTTCACTGCTACGTTCTGCTGACTTCGCGTAACCTTCACATCCCAGGAATTGGAGTTTGGAGCCAGTTCGTGAGCAAGCTCCTGTTTCCACCTCCTTATTAGCCGATGCTGGTGCGCACCTAGACGAGCGGGTGGCTTGAGTGAGCAAACGAGATGTCCGCTTTAGGCCAGCGGACAGCTAACTCACTGAGGGCATCGTGGATGCAATTTTCGTGACTATCGGATTATAGATTTTGCGCTAAGGATGCAGGCTTCTGCACTACGTCCGAAGTTACTTAGGTCATACGACCCCAGACCCCAAACGCATGTCGCTGACAAGGAAACGGATCAATTGTCCGTAAATGAAGAACATGACTAAAATAATAGCCAGATTCTTTAAACACCGTCACATCGTGGCTGTTCACAAAAACGGCCTCTCTGAGGAGAGCAGCGTTAGAACAGAGTGATAACCAAGGAGCACAATAAGTATCAAATGTCGTTTACAAACAGAATGGCAAAAGTTGTGAAAAGAACTATGTGGGACAAAAAGGAAGGAGCTTACCCGCAAGCATACAAGAAAACAGAAGCGTTTGCGAAAGTGTTATGCATCACTACTAGCGATAGCACACGTAGGTGAGGGTAGACACAGTTTCGACTGGAACAAAACGGCGATTCTGGTTCAAGTTGAAAAACAGAGAGGAAGGGAGTTCTTAAAAGCTTAGTTCATATATGGTATCATATTTAGATTGCGCCGGTTATTCATTGGTTAGATGAACTGTTCGTTGAGATTAGCAATTTCGCTGCACATGTTTCGTCACCATTCGAGGTGACATCATCAGTGCGGAACGGAACGAACATTGCAGCAGCAAAATTGTGAAACCCAGTGAACAGTTCGTCTAACGGAGCTGTTCTCCTCTAACAATTCAATCAACACGCGCGTTGATATCGGCTTCTTGTACTGACAACACAAAAAGAAAAATCTCAGGTGCATTGAGAGCCGAAGTTCGAAAAAAGATGAGACTAACAACTTGAATGACTGTTTCAGCTACGGAGATAAATAGACAAAAGGTACGGAGCGGAAACAAATGTTTTAATTACATAGATCATCCGCTCGCCAATCATAGACAGACGATCCAGTCAGCAAGACTGCCTGCTACAAAGTACTTTACTAATGATTTCACCTCGTTTAGTGAGGAAATATCCCGTTCGTTCGTCTATTCCGGCTAATAACACTGCGCAACATCATTTTTATGAAGTGAGATAGGTTGTTTCCAATTGTAGCAAGTGAGCTGATTACAAATATGCAAACCAAATGTTTCTATCACGTCGGGTATTTTGATTTTGATTTTTCACTTCAGCTAAGCAATGTGTTCCATGCATCGAATGCTCGCCTGTGCTTGGTCCATTGCGGCACAGTAGCTGAGGTGTTCCCCACCTCTAGCTAACGTGTATGACGATGATGATGATGTCCATTAGCTCTCTGTAATTGTGGAAAAGAAGTCCTCCCAGCCATGGTATCCACCTGATACTGAAAGTCGATTGAGAGCTGTGCTTCCTCAATTGATATCTTGATCATGGTTGAAAGACGCTATCGTGGAAATTATCGAAATCACTTTTGTTACGTCTGTAGACAGTTTACCACAAAGTCGCAGTGCAGACCCATTTTTTCACTACTGAAGAGTCTGCCTACCAAGCATAGATCGGAATGAAACTGGGAGATAAGGATAAGTGTGCGCCGCATATTATTTGTGTATCGTGCAATGTTCATAACTCAGTGGCTCCAGGGCATAGGCAAGATGCTCTTTGCAATCCCCATGATGTGAAGGGAGCCGAATGATCACACGACGGACTGCTACTTCTGCCTAACCAGTGTCATGGGAATCTCCAACCGAAACAAGGACAAAATTCATTTCCCCGATCCTCCATCAGCTATTCGATCTGTTCCACATGATTGCACCTTACCCATTCCAGTGGACATGACACTGGTTATGAGTAGTGATTCCGGATTGTCAACTTCCTCTGATTCTGACATCTGTGAAAACTTTGAAGCTGATGTTGTCAACCCACATCTTATTGAACCATCAGAGTTGAATGACTTGGTACGTGACCTGGGATTGCCTAAAGACAATGCCGGGTTGCTGGCATGTCGGCTGCAGCCAGTGGCACTGCTGCAAACACTAAGTTTACTGTATATAGAAGGCTGCCATCACTCTATTCTCAAGGGATTAAAATGGGTGCGGACGAAAGTTCGATGTATAATCTACAGAGGTATGCATGCATTAAAAGGCATAGCATCAATTAACAAGAATGTTTTTTTCCTGCATGTAGTGTTAAGCACAACAGTTACAACGCGTTAGTTAATCACAGGTGAGAAAATGTCGCTGTTTAAATGTCCGCCCAATTTACTATGGAGCAGGACTCCTGGATAACGAAAGAGCAAGAAAAGCTTCGGTCATAACACAGCTGCTTGTGTTATACCGTCGCTCAACGCTAAGGATCACAGATGCGACATGCTTGCTGTAAACCTTCTGGAGCTGTGTTGACCGATTATTAGGTAACTTTTGATCATATTGGCCGATCTAGTCTGTTTGGTACACTTGCTTGAAGCTTCTCGTGAAATATGTGAAAATGATATGTGCGCTTTAGCCGAACGCATCAGTCAGGTTCATGTTTACTACGGGTAGGATACGCCGTCTTCAACTGATTTTTCCGCTGCTAGTCATTTTTGGCGTAAACACCATCATTGACTGTTCATTTATCAAGCTTCTCAATGTGGGCATTGAGGTATTGTATGAAAGGAAGTTAGTTGCTTTTAGTCGTGCAGACGATATAGCTCTGATGTGGAACAATCGAGTCAGTTAAACATGAGCAAACAGCTTTGGTGGATGTCACGCGTCTTGCTGTTGTAAGCCCACAAGCCTACTGGCCCTTGACAAAGACGAATTAGAAACAGTAGATCAATTCACCTATTTTCCAGCTGCACAAACAGTAGCGAGCGTTTGCTTCACATACAGTGAAAGCTCGAACATCCTTCATGAATGTGCGACACTTTCGGTACACGCACAGACAATGGCAGTGAAGACTGTTCTTCTATTATGTAGTAGGACTTAGCCTATTCGAACTGAAGTTCTCAAGCGCTTACGGGCATCTAATCATCATTGCTTACAAGGCGTAAAGTCCAAACTGAATACGGCCGCAAGACAGTAATGACCTCCTCCAGTTGCCTTCCAATTCGTCGGACGAGCTCGTGCAAATAATTTGCACATTAGTGGAACGGTGGGGACAAGAGATTGTTCCAACCGACGAGCCACTTCGTTACAGTACCGATTTTCAACAGGCCTCGCGATCGGAATGTAACAATCATAGAGATATCAGTCTGATTTCTGTCGCCTTCAAGATACTTACATCTGTCATTCTCCATATACTGACCGGAGCCTGTGCAAGTCAGATTCGTGATAAGCAAACCGAGCCCCACCGAAATCAAGGTGACATTGACCGAACCCATTTCGCGTTCCGTATTGGAGCAATTACCTACCCAAGCCGTATTCCACATCAGTGAGACCTTCGCACCGTTGGATCGATGCACTCTTTAAAACTGTTCGATCAGGGTAGATGTGCCCCAGATATAGGAAAACAGCATCAAAGATATTTAAGCAGCTCGTTCGGGCAGTTAGGACTTGTGGAAACTGTTACTGACCTCCAATATCTCTAGCAGGTGAGACGACGAAGTCCAATATCATCTTTCCTTTTTAATTTTAACATTGACGAAGTAATAGAAACTGTAATTCCTGCACACCACTTATAAGATACAAATTTACTTCCAAGTGATCGATTCTCAACTTGAAGTGTAACGACGACTGTCCTAAGCTGTGACAGCATACAAACATGTCAAGCAGCACAGGACAGATTGGCTGTCAGCCGTTTCGAACAGCGAAGCTTTCCTCCAAAGTTGGCAGGGGGCCACCTTTGCACTGATCACTGCATAGGACCAACTAAAACAACGGCTACTTTGGCAGCTGCATCAGCGTCCATATATATATATATATATATATATATATATATATATATATATGGGTTAGGGCAACATCAAGGCGTTTTTTAAACACAGGTAAGTTGGGGGCGGAAACAACGTAATTTGGGAGGGCGTTCCAAGGCTGACACGCACGAAGAGAGTAAAAGTTCCGTCGACAATCTAGCCGACGGTATTGAGTGGCTAACTTGAACTGGTGGCCCCTCAAATTCGTGTTGTGGCTCAGTTGTAGTAGGTTATGACAGACGTGGTTGCAGTTCCTTAGAATCTGGCAGGCCATAATAAGGTCGCCACGTAGGCGCCGGTACCGGCCACTGTATGATCTTAGGATCCTCAGTCTAAATTGTGAAGGAAGATTGAGCAACCCTTTGACGTGCTTCGTGGCTCGTCGCTGTGGAGTCTCGGGCGCTGCAAGGTCTTGTTTGTGCTAGGGCAGCCAGGCCTGGATTGCGTATTCCTCATGACTCCCCACGTATGCGTTAATCAACTGCAAACACTCAGAGGGATCAAACCGTAAAAATCGCCATCCGCAGCATGCCAACGTGTTGGTTCCCAGCCTTCGACGACTTCTCAGATTGTTCTGAGCAGCCCAGATCAGCCTAGATTAGTACCCAAAGCTTGCGCTCCTGGGTGACTGCCTGCGGGACATGGTCTCCAAGATTGTATGTGATGTTCGGCTGGTGGCGAATGTGAACCACCTTACTCTTAACCGAAGTGATCTGGAGCAAACGGTGGAGTGACAACTAATGGGCTCTCTCCTGGTCTCGCGGAAATGCATCGTGATCTGTTGGGTCGGCGATCGTCCACCACATATTAACATCGTCAGCGAACAGCAAGAAATCTGAGGCAATCAAACGCGTAAACTCGTTAATGAACACAAGAAACAGACGACGTCCCAGAACCGGTCCTTGTGGAACTCCACATTCCACATAAATCGGATCAGACAGCACACTTTGAACTTTGACCTGTAGTTGACAATCCTGCAGGAAATTCCTGATCCACCCAGGGACAAGATCCCAAATTCCATAGCTTACCAGCCTGTGAAGTAGAATACGGTAGTCCAGTCGATCGAAGGCTTTGGAGAAGTTGAGGTAAATGACGTCTGTCCTTCTGCCTGTGTCTGCCGCTTCCATCCAACTACTGCGTGGAATCAGTAGGTTGGTAGTTCATGAACGGTGTTGGCGGGTGCTATGATGTGGCGTTCTAGCTGGTCTTCTAAAGCCTCAGCGATGATTGCCTCCCTCACCTTTGAGAGCACAGGGTGGAGGACCATTGTGCGATAGTTGGCGGGTTCCGATCGATTACCGCTTTTGAAAACTGTAGTGATTACGTCATGTTTCCACATGGTAGACACAATCTGGTTATCCAAGCACGTTTGGAAAAATGTCATAATAGCGCGGCCAGCGTTGTTGCTGCTACGTCCAGCGCCTTGGGGTGAATACAATTGACTCCGGGAGAGCTGTAGGTGTGTAGTGAGAGCAGTTTTTCAACACAGCTGTGACAGTAAAATCGACTTTAGTGAATGTTGAAGTTGGGGATAGAGATGTTGGAATGTAACAGGGGCGGACCTCTCGTTGGAAGGTTGGAGCATACTGCATCCGTAGGGCGTTGGCTGCCTCTTCTGTACTCTGTGCTACTCCGACTGGCGTGTTAAGTGGGGGGGATACCGACCTTCACTTTCCGGATAGTGTTAACATACCTGTATAGGAGCTTTTTGTTGCTGGCAAATCTACAGGCCTAATGTTGTTGGTGAGTCAATATGTTCTCACGGACAAGCTTGTTACAGTGATTGCGCTGGGTCACGTAATCGCTCTAGGTTTCGGGACAAGAACGAGCTCCGTAAGCGTGACAAGTTCCGTTCCTTATTGAAATGCGCTTGCGGGTTCTACTTCTGGTGAAAGATGAGGGATTGGTAGAGCGAACCCTCTTTGTTTCCGAAGCGGTTGCGATTAGATTGCTGAAGCGTCCAACAAATTGAATCCAGGCGCTATCAGATGAGCCACCGTTCAAGAATTCCCAGTCGAACGTCTCAACTAGGTCGTTCAGGATGTTGTAATGTGTGATAATACCTGTTAGTTCTATGTGCTCCTCAGGATATTCAGCGTAACACGCATAGTTATAAAGTATGGTGACATGATCCCTTAGCTCTAGTGGAGTGTCTATAAATGGCCTGTCAACCATGAGTCCCACATTTGTATGAACGAGGTTAAGTACCGATGATTTGTTATCAGCTCTGTACCTGGTAGGTGAGCTGAAATGATTGTAGAGCGGGATACTTGCGATAAGGTCTTGCAGTCCGGCCTTGTATGTTTCGCTTGGTGATGCCGAGCTTTCCAAGTCGTGCAGGTTGAAATCGCCGGAAATAAGAACGTGGCTGTAAGTTGGGAGTAAGCATTTCGTCAGTGATGATGTTAGGTGGGAATCCATCTCTGGAGTGGAGGATGGGGGGCGATATGCGACTACCACGACGCAGTTGTCGTTGTGTCTGAGACGCAAACGGCACCATAGCGAATCGGTGACCCGCGTCTCCGGATCATCCAGCGGTTCGCATTGCAAGTGGTTACGAGAGTATGGGATAGCGCCACCTCCCGTGCTGGGACGAGCGTATCGAAACAAGCACATTCCCTGAATCATGTTCTCGGCATCCGCAATCCCTGAGTGCAACGGTCTCGGTTATGGAGATGAGATCCTAAGCGTTTGTTGCCTGGCACAACCGAAGCTCGGCGATTACGCTGAGGAGGCCTTAGGCATTCGTGTGCATGCAGGAAAGTGTTTCGGTTTTCAGCAATGATCCGATACACTTGTGGTTAGGATGAGAGGTTTTACCGAACGTTGTATGGTCGGCCGCTAGTCGTTTTTTGAGACATTGTCGGTGAGTCGATTGGAGTTGGGTTCAGTGGCATCGTGATTAGCCCCTGTGACAACTCAGTTTGCACAATGGATGAAAACTGGCTGCAAGATTGCACAAGAAGATCCTCATGTCCTTCAGAACTACTTCCGGTGTGAATTTCGGATAACATCCATACTTCGTTTGTCTGCTGTGGTGGTTCTTTAAGCTAGCCAACTTGGGCGCTCAGCTCATTAGTAATCACCACAGTATCTGATCTTTTTCTGTAACGAAGAAGAGTGTTCAGCTGGTGATAGATCTTGCACCAAATCAGTGGTACAAGTTGTGGGAACACATGTGGCAATGACAAACGAACACCGTTTGTTCCCCCTCGACTTCGAAGCTTTGTACGAGCCATCCAATCTGACGGCTGTTCATTAGGATCCAATCGATCAAAGAAACTTCAGCCCGGGGGCTTAGAGCAATGCCCAGATCGGCCTGACCGGAATATGAAGTTGCTTCATCTTCGGAAAGAACAATGAGAGTGTCACCAGGGTTGCATGTGGGGGATCGCAGAGTAATCACAGAACTTGAAACTTGTAGGATAGTTTCCGCTGGACAGCAAATATCGATTGGCAGGGCATCTAGTGTTCGAGCAAGTGTTGCCTGTTGGCCAATCTGCAAGAAAGGGCGCCTGTTGAGGCATGCCAATCTTAGTGAGTATCGGGGACTCCAAAGAGAAATGGATGAACTGACATCGTCCGCTTGGTTGTACATGCACCTTTCAACTGGACTGCAGCGACCCACTGCGATCGTATGTGAGTCGACTAATGAAGCAAGATTGGGGAGGGCAGAGAATCTTGGGTTGAACGCTGGGGGATAATATTGAGGTTGGAACAGGACGATGCGGATGAAAACGCGCGAGAGGGGTAATAAGAAGACGGGAAGGCCTAACTCATACCCACCCTCGTCGATACAACAGACAGGGTGCCGTTGATTATCCTGTGCGACCACCCACTGTAACTGGGGGTGAGTATCTAATGGAGGGCGGATGAACAACCTTACTGGCCACCGGCTACTCTGTGGATTGCTTCCGAACACAAAGAAGGCGGATGAGCCATCCACCAATCAACGGTCTTCGTGAATTCCTTTCGCTGCCTTGCGGGTCAGGTCACTAAGACCAAAGGCTCGGAGTGGGGCCCCTAAAGTCAACCCACTTCATAGGCCTAGGCAACTGGGAAGCTTACTGACCACACAGCATATGGTACATTACATCCATTCATCTGAATCGCTTCATTTCCTTTTGTTAAGACCGAGAGGCATGAGGATGGGGGCCACCTTTCATCAACGGAGGCGGTCCACACTCCTTCACAGACAAACACAAGCACACTGTATTTGGGGAAACAAGCGCACACAACGCGGTGGCTGGACCGTAGTCCGCTCCACACTGAGTGCACGGAACCACTCTACGAGGCAAGCTAGACCAAAAGGACCATGCACCCCGTCCCCTCCAGCAACGACAAACTGTCTCCTGGAGCCAGTATGGACGAGGTAGTGGGTAATAGACAGGTAGTCACATTATCAACATGCACATCAAGCGCAGCCAATCATTCGAAATGCCGACATCGAAAAAATTAAACGCATATGACGACATAAGTACTCGCTAAATGAGCATATGGAAGAAATTGGTTATAAGTGATCCGCGATAAGTACAAAATGTATGAAGGTCATTTTAAAAAACAGCACGCGATAAAATGACGCAAGTTTAACACAATTTGCAAGAGTGGTGTGTGTAAGTTAGGAGAAGATTATCAGGTAAACGGAACAAACCTAATAAAGTGCAATGAATTTTATCCACATCAAAAATACCTAGTTTAAGTGTAAGTTGGTTTAGCCCAACTGCGGTGAAGAAGCATCATAAATGCAACATCAGCCTCAGCATGGGCACAAATACATACATGGTTGGAAGCATCCGGTTTCGGATTTGCCTGTCACTGTGGCCAGCCACAGGACGCCTGCGCCTACAGAGGGACCATAGATGGCTTGCACTGCACCATCCACACACCCCATATCCAGTGCAAACCCAAAGGTATAAGACCGAGAGTCATGTGGATGGGAGCCACGTTTCATCAACTGAGCCGGCCCACACTCCTTCACAAGCAAACACAAGCACGCTGTATTTGAGGAATCAAGCGCACACAACGCGGTGGCTGGACCGTAGTCCGCTCCACACTGACTGCATGGAACCACTCTTCGAGCCAAGCTCGACCAAAAGGATCATGCATCCCGTCCCTTCCAGCAACGACAAACTGTCTCCTGGAGCCAGTATGGACGAGGTAGTGGGTAATAGACAGGTAGGCACCTTGTCAACATCCACATCAAGCGCAGTCACACCTGGGATGTCAAACAACAGCCAATCATTCGAAATGCTGATATTGAATAAAGTAAACGTATATGATGATATAAATACTCGTTAAACGAGCATATGGAAGAAATCGGTAAAGTGAATCCGCGAAAAGTACAAAATGTCCGGAAGTTGTTATATATATATATATATATATATATATATATATATAAACGTATTCTTTTGTAAACAACTTATTTCATATGTTCACTAATTTAAGATTTATCTCATCGTTTGCTTGCGTGCTAAGTCTGTTTATTTCAGGTGGTTGGTTTTCAATTTTGTCCCAATGCTTTGCATTCTCAAATAAATGTCTACCTGTACTTTCTTCTATAAATTTGCACACGTCACTTAAGCCAATTCTAGTCCTTTTCGAAAACATTTTTGTGTTCGTGGCATTTCCGTAAAGTATACTTTCTGACCTCGTGAACTTATCTCGCATTCTTCTGTAAACAATTTACTTCAGATGCTCATTACTTTAAGATATATGTCACCCTTTCCTTATGCATTAATCGATTTATTTTCCTTGTCATCATTCTCTCAAGTGATTGGCTGTTGCTTGATATCCCCGATGAGGCTGCGCTTGATGTGCATGTTGACAAGGTGCCTACCTATCTATTACCCACTACCTCGTCCATACTGGCTCCAGGAGACAGTTTGTCGTTGCTGAAGGGGACGGGGTGCACGGTTCTTGTGGCCGTGTTAGGATCAAAGAGTGGTTCCATGCAGTCAGTGTGGAGCGGACTACGGTCCAGCTCCACCGCCTTGTGTGCGCTTGATTCCCCAAATACAGGGTGCATGTGTTTGCCTGTGAAGGAGTGTGGGCCGACTCCGTTGATGAAACGTGGCTCACATCCACATGTCTCCCGGTCTTATTCCTTCGGGTTTACACTGGATATGGGGTGTGTGGGTGGAGCTGTGGGTGGTGCAGCGCAAGCCACCCATGGTCCCCCTGTAGGCGCAGGCGTCCTGTGGCTGGCCACAGTGACAGGCGAATCAGAAACCGGATGCCGCCAACCATATATATATATATATATATATATATATATATATATATATATATATATATATGTATATAGTGCCCCATGCTGAGGCTGATGTTGCATTCTTGATGCTTCTTCACCGCAGTTGGGCTAAACCAACTTACACTTAAACTAGGTCTTTTTAAGCTGGATAAATTTCATTCCGCTTTATTTGGTTTGTTCTGCCTCCCTGAATAATGTTCTATTAACTGACCACGTTGCTTACACTAATTGCGCTTATCTTCGGTAATTTTGTTGCGTTTGTAGCATTTGAAGTAACTTGTGGACATTTCTTACTTATCACGGATTTGTTGCTAACCAACATACTTCATATGGTAATTTAGCGAAGAGTTATGACACCGTATCTGTATGCATTATTGGATTTATTTAATTTCAGCTTGTCGTTTAAAGTGAATGGCTGTTGTTTGATATCCCCGGTGTGGCTGCGCTTGATGTGCATGTTGACAAGGTGCCTACCTGTCTATTGCCCACAACATCGTTCATACTGGCTCCAGGAGACAGTTGGTCGTTGCTGGAGGGGACGGGGTGCACGGTTCTTGTAGCCGTGTTAGGCTCGAAGAGTGGTTCCATGCACTCAGTATGGAGCGGACTACGGTCCAGCCACCGCCTTGTGTGCGCTTGATTCCCCAAATACAGTGTGCTTGTGTTTGCCTGTGAAGGAGTGTGGGCCGGCTCCGTTGATGAAACGTGGCTCACATCCACATGTCTCCCGGTCTTATTCCTTCGGGTTTACACTGGATATGGGGTATGTGTTTGGAGCTGTGGGTGGTGCAGCGCAAGCCATCCATGGTCCCTCTGTAGGCGCAGGCGTCCTGTGGCTTGCCACAGTGACAGGCAAATCCGAAACCGGATGCCGCCAACCATATATATATACATATATATATATATATATATATATATATATATATATATATATATATATATACTCTGAAACGAGCAGAGCATCAGTAAATTAGTTTAAGTAAGATTCATCCCTGCAGGGATGGGATAGCCACACCAAATTTCGCCATTTCGGTGACGGTTTCAGTGCTCGTATTGGCAGAGGCTGACTTCAATGTCAACGAAAGCCACAACTGATTTTACGTGTCACAATCGAGACACACGGCGGGTGCTCCGAAACCCGAAAATCAAAGATTCTATATAGTGTGTGGAAAGGATGCTGTCAAGTTGCCCAGGCCTGTACAGAAGGACAATTCTCAATCAAAGGCCTCAGTTCAAAACCTGAACCACAAGCAACAGCGCTTTGGCACTAGGCTACAGAGTCCAGTTTTATGAAGTAAGGAGCCATCTTCGCTCCAACCCCAAGCCTGGAACGCGTGGAGAGTGAGTTTATCTGGCCAATCTCGCATGAGTGGCTCTGAAAGCTCAAAAGCCTCGTCAAGTAAAGCTCAATGCATCGCACCAAATTAACGTCCAGTCTCGAGGCGATGGCTTAAAGAGCTAATGCTTATGAAATCGTAAAGTTAAGCAAAATCGTGCGCAGTGCTTTGAATGTGGTTGGTTGTTCACCATTATTTCTAGCGTTGTAAGCGACTGGCATTCTTCACCTTTGAGCCATCAACCAGGAAGATGTATTAGGTCAGCGATGGCTAAGCGCAAAGTCAGTACTTTCATGCTCTGTTGCCATATGGTCGGCTGGACTCCACGCAACCTGTTCTAATGCGGCCCTGTGAGACCAAACATGATGCAGCGTGGTACATGCTCGTTAGGCATATGTATGACATCATCAACCCATATCAATTAGCGCAGCAAAACCAGCTCACAGAACAGAAGACCCGTTTTGCCCAAGTGTCTGACATCATCATTTCAGGCTAGGTTTTGCAATCATACAAGGGGAATCCCTTGCAAACAGCCACTGTCAAAGGTAAAAGTCTACACATATCATCTACACGGATCTGCCAGGATTTGCATCCACACAGCAGTAGTGATAGAACACAAACATTTTAAACCATGCTCATAACTGACACCGAAGTGTCGCGACGACGTCGTAAATTCCTCAGGTTGGCGAAGCCGATCAAGGTTAGCGATAGAGAGGAATACCACCTCTCCAATAGCGCTGTCAGCAGAAATGCCACTGCATAGGTGGACAGAACAATCCACGTTGGCGAGCTGAAGGAGGAGCGATTGGCAATCCTGTAACAGCACTTGGAGGGGGCCAAGCACATATCATATTAGAAACTTCAACCACCAGTCGGTAAAGGATTACTCGCAAATCACAGGACTCGTCATTGAACAAAACAATATCATAGGAAGAATCTAAGTCGGTTGTGTGTTTACCTGGAAGGGGAATGATGCCAAAACTTTACAGCTCTTCTAGAGCTACCAAAAGGACGTCTTCGATCGCAAAGTTGAAGAGAAAGGGAGACAATAGACATACCTGTCGCACACCGCTTGTGACAGCGAAGGGTGCAGGAAGCTGCCTGTCTGATTATGGAGTTATAGCGCCCGAAGTATAGAGGCGTACGCAACGGAAACTGCATATTTGTAGTAAGTATCGCCATAAAGCAGGTCGGTCTACTGAGTCGAATGAAGCTTGAATGTCCAGGAAAGTGACGGTGGTTAGTCTGCGGTAAGAAATGGTGATGTTCAAAGTGTTGAAACAGCATGAATATTTCGTCCACACATCTCCGACCGGAGTGAAAACTAGCCTGCTCCTCCGAGCAGCGTACATTACGCGTTGGGGCAAGTATGCGGTGTATGATGGATGCTAGTATCTTGGAGGCAGATGACGTCAAACTGACTCCTTTGTGATTGGCGCATGAAACACAAGAACTTCGCTTGAATATTGAGACAGTTATTAACCCTCCTCAAGGAAAGGATAATCTTTATTCCTTTCCGAGCTTCCGAAATAGGGACGGTAACTGATTGACAGCTGCTGTACCACCATACTTGAACACTTCTGAGGAAACTTTATCCGTAGCCTTAAAGCACTTCAGGTGTTGGGTTTCAAAACAAATCTCCGCTTTACTGGGTAATACTTGTGACTCTGCCAATGGTATGTGACAGGATGTGATAAGTGCAGAGATAGATGGTGAAGAGCAGGTGTTTAACACCTGAAAATGCTACACGTGTGTTGAGAGAAAGCGATTTCGAAGTGAAGACGAACTGGACCAACCAACATCATTAAACGAAAACACCAATTTGTATTCCCAGAAGCCCGAGTCTTCGACTAGCTAAATTAGTTGCAAATCGCTACTGTTAGCAACTGATCCGACTATATCAGGAAAAGAGGGCGATCTGGGTTTAACCATAAATATACCCCTATTTTAAAATTGCTTGTAGCGTCTCAGTAACTATACAGTCTGCTCTTGACATCTCATTTGGGCTGGGAGAGAATATTTGCAAGGAATCGCATGGAAACAGAAATATCTAACAAAAATCCTCTGCACTGTATTCGCATGGTAGAAATGTAACAGGATTTTAAAAATCTAAGCTACACTCACTTGACCCCTTTCTGCTCTTGTTAGCTACGGCGTAGAGTACTAACGATAAATCCAGTTATTTTAAATTACAATGGCATAACATTGTGCATGGGAATACAGTGGAGCATGCAATATTGACGAAAGAACGGCTGTGTTAACAGCCGTTTGTGTCGGAAAGCAAAATCAATGTGTATGCTTTAACTGATCTTCAACAGGGCCAGTCAAGACTGCTTTGATGAAAAAGAGCCATTCAAGTTAAGGCTAAACAGTTGCAGCGGTAATTGCCTACAGTGTGGATAAGGGAGACGAATCCATGGCAGGTCATCATTTGGTTGTCTTACAAGCTGCAATGAATTGCCGGCGCGTTTCATAGTTTGTACCGCTTCCAAATTGCTGACTTGTTCCAAACTGATCCCATTGACGGTCAAAATCTGGTCATCCACCCTGCAAAAACATCAGGCATAGGGAAAGAAAAGGAAGTGCTAAAATCCGTGACCGTGTTAGATGATGTGTATTTAGAACTTCAAAAAAACAGCCACCATGGACAAAAAGCTTTTATATCAATGCATTAGGTCGATGAGGTGAGGTGAACAGTCACAACTGGCTATCGAGAGGCAACAATATGAGTGTCACGCATGCGCCTGAGTATCGATTCGTAAACACAGGACCTCACTTGATTGATTGAGAATGAGGCTGCCTTAGTTTCCTTAATTCGTTGGTCTTCCTTTCTGGCTTTTCTAACCACTGTAACGCAGGATGCCTTTAGTAAACAGGTTCCATACTACGCGTGCGCGTTCTGTTCCGTTGATCGGCTAAGGGCCATGCTTAAAATTCTGAGAACGAGGTTAAACTATTGCGAGGTTGCACCTTCCTACAATACTTTGGAATATTCCTTCCGATAAACTAACACCGGCCACCTGGAACCAGTGGAAGCGCACCTTTTTGGATTAATTGGAGATACTACCCGTCTTGCAACCAAACACGGTACTCACAGAGAGCCACAAAATTAAATTATTGTAACAAATTTTGGGGAATGAAGGCCAAAGACACTTTGATGCCCTCCATTTCGGCGAGGAGGCAATCAACAGTGCGCTAAAAGTTTTCAGCGGGTTATGGGGTTCACGGTTGAACACTTAAAATGCGCGGTATTCTTTATCGATCCTGAGCCCAGACCCTAAGTCATTGATTCCATTGCGCGGATTCAGCAAGCCCTACCAGAGTGTCGGCATGGTGAAATTCCAGTTACGAAGTTCGATGAGGCGATGGCTTTACAGTGCTTGATATCCGGTATCCCTAACGAAACAGGCTCGTGGAAGGTTGTTGTCGGAAGATGAGACGACGATGACCTGGGAGAAGGCCTGCAATGCTGTTCCACAGCTGGAGACTGTCCATAAACAGTTAGCAGCTTTTCCCCGCAACCTCATACATACACAATCCAAGAAGTCGAGCGGAAAGATGTTACTCCGAGACGGTCGAATTGCCTTTTACCTGTTACGATGTGAAAGTCAGAATTTATCAGCCGAGGAATGTCGTCAAAAACAGAATATCTGCCGCCAATGTGGAAAATTAGGGCACTTGGCCAGAGTTTGCCGATCTAAAGCTTGCACAGCTGCGGCATCATGTTTTCCCAAGAAGCCCGTGAAGGTCATGCAGTATTCAGACGAAGAAAACCAGCTAAACACGAGCTGGAACGCAACGTCGAGCATCTGCAGCATTCCCCCACCCTAGACTATGCAATTGGAAATAGGCCAGCTGGCTAAAATGAAAGTTGATACCGGTGCCTCAGTTACCATAAAGAGTGCTGCATCAATTAAAAGATTACCCAAGTTATCCCCCTGTGAACCAACTTTGCGGACGTACACTGGGCAGCCGATACCAGTCATGAGAAAATGCACTGTTCATGTAAATTACCATGGGGAGAAGAGGACCTTGCAGACATATGTCCGAACTTACTCGGGTGCGACTGGAATGAATGCCTTCCGGCAACGCTAGAGATAGTGAAGTCCATGTCCATTAATCAGCGCTTGGAGAATGTGCTCAACAAATATGCTGACGTGTTTGGTGAGAAACTAGGAAAAATGCACGGACATGAGGCTAGTATCAAACTACGGCGGAGAACTCAGCCCCGCTTTTTCAGGACACGTTCCGTACTTTATTCCATGAGATCAAAGGTGGCAGACGAGATAAAGAGATTGCAATTAGAAGGAACAATCGAACCAGTCCAATACCGTAAGTGGGGAGCTCCAATAGTTCCAGTCCTGAAGCCGGATGGTTCTGTGCGTATTTGTAGTGACTACAAACTAACTGTTAATCGTTGTTTATTTCTGGATAAGTATCCCTTACCTCGGATAGAGGATCTGTATGCTACGCTGGCAGGCAGACAAAAGTTTACACAGATTGACCTGTCACGCGTATTACAAATTGAGTTAGACGAGACATCTCGCTCAGGCACTACGATAAGTACACACATGAGTCTTACAAACGTCCGCCCTTCGCAATCAGTTCGGTCCAGCGATATTCCAAAGGATCATTGACAGCCTGATCAAAGATATTCCCTTCACTTGCGCCTATATTGACATTCTAATTACAGGACGTACAGACGCTGAACATTTGCAAACCCTATCCACTGTGTTCGAACGTCTAAAAATGAGTGGGCTCCGAACGAAGAAGTCCAATAGCATATCTTTATCAGATTCCGTTCGTTACCTTGGTTATCGCCTCGATAAAGACGGATTACACGTGTTAGAAGAGAAAGTAAAGAATGAAGCTGAACTCCGAACGATCTTAGGGATGTTTTCTCACTATCGTTGCCTCAACAGTAGTTGCACCCTTGTACGAACAGTTGCACAAGAGGAAGTCCAGGACCTGGGGTCCGGATCAAAGAAAGGCCTTCACAGATGCAAAAAGCGTTCTTAGAGCCTCCCCGTATCTCGTGCATTTCGATTCGAGCCGCCCTCTAGTGATGCAGTGTGATGTTTCCCCACGCGGAGTACGCGCAGTCCTTTGCCACCGGACGGACGACGGTTCTCTTCGTCAAATCGCTTTTGCTACTCGTACGCTGAAATCCGCTGAAAGGAATTACTCCCAACTGGACAGAGAGGCTTTAGCGATTATTTTCTGAGTCAAGCATTTCCACCAGTACGCTTGGTGTAGACAGTTTGATAAGCATACCGACCATAAACCACTACTTTCGCTTCTGGGTGAGGAGAAAGGAATCCAACAGATGTCTTCGCATCGAATGCAAAGGTGGGCACTACCTTTGAGCGCCTATAACTACAAGAGTCAGTATGTAAGTGGAACAAGTAAGACCACTGCTAATGCCCTTAGTCGCTTCCCGCAAAAGCATGGCACAAAAACGAATAGTGAACTCATGGAGTTTATCAATCTGATGCAACATCTTGAAAAGACGCCAATCCGGAGTGACGTGGTGCGGCACCTGACGGACCGGGACCCTGTGTTGTCGTTGGTGAAACGGTTCTTGATGACCGGATGGCTTACAAACACGTCAGACGAACTGAAGTTATACGCCTATCGGAGTAATGAGTTGAGTCCATGCGACGGCTGTATATTTCAAGACTCGCGCATAGTCCCACCAGTAGAACTACGGCCCCAGTTGCTGAGAGAGCTGCATGACGCACACCCAGGCGTGAACAGGATTAAGGCGCTGTCATGTGGTTACTGTTGGTGGCCGAACATTCACCAGGATAAAGAGCGGCTGCAGAAAAACTGCGAACAATGTCAGAAAGGCCAAAGGCGAAAATCTCCTGCAGCGATAGGTCCATGGCGTTGGCCGGAGAGGTCCTGGCAGCGGGTACACCAGGACTACTTTGGCCCAATAAATGGGTTGATGTGCCTACATTTGATTGATGCCCATTCTAAATGGATAGAAGTACATCCAGTTCCACATGCGACTTCCGCAGTAACAGTTGCCAAAATGTGCTCCATATTCGCCATGTTCGGTATCCCAGAGATGGTAGGCACAAACAACGGAACCCCATTTACCAGTGAAGAGTTTCAACAGTTCCTGAATAACAACGGAATACAGCACATTAAGTCTGCGCCGTACCATCCCGCGTCGAATGGAATGGCAGAACGTGCAGTCCAGACTGTTAAGCAAGGACTCCTCAATCAGACTCATGGAACTCTACAAGCTAAGTTGGATCGCCCCTTGTTCTCTTACGGCACGACACCGACTGAGTCTACAGGGAAGTCACCCGCTGAATTATTGGTTTGGTCAGCCACTACTAACGAGACTGAATCCACTTTCTCTGAACCCTCGAATGAGAATGGAGGAAAAACAGGAGGGAATGTGTGCGGATAAGAAGATGCCAGAGGAAATGTGTCTTAGTGATTTTGATCCGGTATACACAAGACTGCCTCACGAAACAAGCTAGCAACCTGCTACACTCATGTCCTAAACCAGTAAGCAAGCGAAGCTACAGCTGGAGGACGGCCGTGTGGTGTGTCGCCATTTTGACCCTACCCGGCCATGCTCAAACAAACCACAGGAGCAGGATCAAAAAGCAACTGCTACTGACCCCACACGGACGGCGCATCCGTTTCACAAAACCAGGAACCACAAACGGACGCGGTGCAACCACAAGTAAGACGCTCAAAACGCACGCCTAAGCCAATTGATCGGTATCAACCCGGAGTATGCAGTCTTGACCAAGGAGAAAATGGGGTGTCACGTATGAACTTGAGTATCGATTCGTAAACACAGGCCATCATATGATTGGTTGAGAGTGACCTTGCCTTACTTTCCTTATTTCATTGGTTTTTCTTTCCGGCTTTTCTAACCACTGAAAGGCAGGATGCTTTTAGTAAATCGGTTCCATACTACGCGTGCGCGCTCTGTTCCGTTTATCGGCTAGGGGTCATACATAACAATGAGGCACGCTACTTCCACCATCGGGATACCTGTCAATGAGACAGAATCGAAAACCCATCGCTTTGATAGGCTGGATCGGAAGCTGTACGTCAACAAGAATGTGAGCGTGTCTCAAGGTCTAATCACCGAGCTAAGCAAGTGATTGGTAGAGCACAAAAGATCAAACGCACTACTGATGTGAAACCTCGGGTGTTTTTTAGGTACTAGATCTGCATACTGGCGAGTGTCAGTTCGTGTGGATGTACGAGACGCAACTGATATACTGACTGCGACATAAGTGTTCATGCATCGTAGGAAACGGAGAGGAAAGGAATACGCGCTGTGTGTTATCAGCACAGAGTGCTGGGGTAATTCGTGAGTAGGCAAAAGATAGACAACCGTAGGCATCATAACAACGCACAAACTTTAAAGCAGACATGAGTCAGTCGTTTCCGAATGTACAAAAAAGGCAAAATTATCGAAAGGACATAACAAAAATCTATTTTATTCAATATAGTCGACGAAAGCAACGTCATGCAATGCGTTGGGAGTGAAAACGGCAGTAGTGGCACTTTTGCACTATTCACTTCGTAGTTTTTCTTAAGTTACGCATTTGATCATGCAGAATGGGCCATGTTTGCATGGGGTCAGGGGCAGTGTTGGGTTGCTGACTCAATGCAAGAATCCGGCAAGGGTTCACATTCAAACCATTCAGCTCAAAAGTTGTGTTGCAAAGCAGTGTGAAGACGGTCAAGTAGGAGTAAAGCAGGGACTTATTTTTATAGAGGAATATGCAGATGAGGGGCTAAATCCCAGAACACTGAGTTTCCCTTCAGTCTTGCTCACTGGTGGACCAAAAAGGACCTACTTCGAAGGTGATAACAAAAACGTACTCAGAATGGCTACATGGGGCCCGTCGGTACATAACCCGTGTCATAAAATCAAGAGGCAAAGTAATGGGTTCATAACAAAGCTACATTAACGGAACAGCGTGAATATGTGGCCAATCGTGTCTTTAAACCCCAACTGATAGACAAATGTTTGTATGCACGTCAGTGAAATCAGAATGGTCGGTCATATGAACAGAAGAAAAATAAGTTCAAATGAAGCAATGTCGCACCTTCATGGGACTGCTAAAACAAGCAGAGTAACCTCAAAATTGGTGAGATGGAAACTGGTTAGAAGACAAGTGCTGATCAATTCTACTGTGCATGTGTGAATCGACGATCAGAGAGAAAGCTGACCAGGTGGCACAGACTGATGCCATTCTCGATGAACACAGTAGGAGGAGATAAGAGGGCATCAAACTAATGAAAACAATTTTGTGGTCGAATCCATAAACAGCCCACAGAGGAGTGTCACATCAGTAGCAGTTGGTGCATACGGAGCGGTGACAAACTAATACGCATTCGGAAATAATCCGCTCGGTATCCAATAAGATTGGTGTCCGGTAATCGCGTTGGCTGTCCGGATGCCGAATTCGCAATAATTAGCGAAAATAAAAGTATAGACTTAATATGTAGAACTGGCGTGGACACTCGGAACACCGAATGGTCGATGATGACGTCTAACAGGTTTCATCTGCCTGTCCAAATTACTATACAAGACGATAGAAAAGGTGGTTGACTATTTAGAGATGAATAAAGGTGAGAAAATGCGCTGATTCTCACACTGTGCTCGAATTATGCCCTAGAGAGTATGCAACTTACGTCACCAAAATTAACAAGAGGCAGAGTGGCGCACTGGAGGTGCGTAGGAATTAGTTCCGATCTAGTCGTGCCTATCTGCATTGGCTAAGCGATGTTAACTAGGATGAATAATACACTAGAAGGTTGGCGGGACCGTGACGTTAAAAAGCAGCCAGAGATCAGACCATCAAGGCTAAAGTATCGTATATGAGAAACCAGTCCGCATGCACAAGAGGATGTGGCCGGGTGGCTAAGGACGACCGCGCAAACTGAACATATAAAACTAGCAATGAAGGTGGAGATTTCACATGCGTCGGCAATGTTGTTGTGCAGATGGCGAGCCCGAAATTGGCGTCTGGGTTAGTACACCAAACCATTAGAATAAGCTGTCACAGTTGACTCGGTATGCGGTGCTCAAGTCGAAAAAGGTGGGCAGCCAGCTCGTACGAAGTTTGGTCTGAGTGTAGGATACTTACAACGCTGCACTGTGAGAAGAACCCCGAGTATGAAAATATTGCAAATGAAAACCGATCTACCCCGAGAGTACTGATACAAGTCTGTGATGTACTTTTACTGGGGCTGCGCGCATGGCCAGGTGTTGGGTACATTTCACCGAAGCAGTCGCACTATGTGTAATACTTCCAAACACCGAGAAGGCTTTCAATCTTTGCAGTCAATGTTCCTGTCTCGGAAACCACGTTGCAAGAGTAAAAATATCAGAAAAAAACAAATGAATTGTGCCAAAAGGCATGGGTTCAAAAATTCTTACGGTCAATTTCTCTAGCAATAAGCAACACTAAAAATTTAATAGTTATAGCTGGGGAAGAATACCTGCTGGCGATTTCAAACCTACGTTGTTGCCCAGTTTCAGAATAATTTGTCAAAAAGAAGCTGCTGCGAAATATTTCTGTCCATAAACCTAGACAGCTAGACGCGAGTTTACAACACATTCTGTGAGGCTAGCGAACCCGAGCGTGTACAAATGTCGTGAGAAAATCAACGGAAAACGTATGAAACATTCAATCAATGATCCCTGAGGAGCCAGTCATGTGTTGCTGAAAGTCCGGTTGTTCCGTTTGACGCTAAGGCTGTTATGAGAATGGGCCGAATTCTTGAAGTGAACGAGGAAAGCATTTTTCAAAGTTTGATAGCACAATAATCCCATTCAAATGATTGCTCCGTCACAGATATAAACAAGGTGGACACGACCGTGCCACTTCCGTTCATATGGCTAGTTTCTACCTAAGCTGCTCGGTTTGTAACAATGTTGGCAAAACGGTCTTCATTCACGGTTGAATAAATGATTGTGAGTCGCGGAACTATTGCAGCTAGCAGTGTGTACTCAGGAGCATAGTGAGACTGTTATTCCAGCCCAGTTATGAAACCAGAAGAACAAATAGTAACCGACGCAGTCCAATCGATTAGCTACATTCGACTTAATCTAGAGTGTTTCTGTGCGTACCGGCGCAGTTGACAAGGCTGATTGTGAGTCGCAGCTAGCATATAAACACCAAGATATGTGCTATACAGTGAATCGTATCGGCCTACTTAACAATTGATTTGAGGGTGCTGAAAGCCATATCGCAACAGAATAATGAAGAGCCATTCAATCCCGGGTCTAGGATAGTAAGTGGTTGTTAAGGCTGCCTTAAAGCTCTTACTGACATGCTGATTAGGAGCAGTAGCTTGAATGGGGAGCTCAAGTGCAACTGCGTACACCAATTACCAAGTAGAACATTCATCCAAAGTTAGTACACTGGGCAGACTGAATAAACATCTGAAACCGGAATGAGAAGTCAGACAATATTTTGAACACGCAATGGTGGACTCAGCACTGATACACAGACGGTTTACATTCAGACAGAAATACAACCGATTGCGCAACAAGTAACGAACAGCCGAACCAGCACTTTGTCAGTCTAATGGAGTTGAGAGCATAACTAGGTGTGAAAGCAACAAAGCCACAATTCCTGGGACTTACCTGAGTCGACCGTCAACATCAGCGCAGCCATTGGGTGCTATCCTTGTCACATATATACCGGGGTCACCCTCTGATATGGGAAAGTCGATCCCACCTGCGATGCTGAATCCGTAGCCCCCTGTCGGTGCATCTTTCTTAAGAACCACCTCGAGATACTGCCACTCGGGTTGTGCCAGCCCTGACTCTGAAAGGGAAATAATGGGATATTTGTTGTTTATACTACTTAAAAGTAGTTGAAGGCAAAGATAAAAATAAATAATTATGTCTTGGCTACTAACTACCCAAAGTACTAACGGCGGGAGGGAAATTAGTGAAATTGAACTATGGGCGCTTTATCACAGGCTTAAATCTTAACAACGACAGTATGAAAGTTCCAAGAGTAATGAAGAAGTCAAATAGTAATATGAGATCAACATAAAATGACCAAGCTGTGTGGGGTTGATGGGTTAGATGACAATCAAAATCCGCTGTAAAAAGTGGTGGCGCGTGCCTCATGCATCTGACAACATACATAACCAAACTCGGCGTAATTTAGCGATCGGACAGAGTTGAAGTGCTCATGCGCAAACTAAACTAATTTAGTAGCATGCTTTCCATCGTTAATGGCACCCACAACGTGCTGCAGCTACAGAAAATGAGTATGTTTGGGCTACGGTTCAAGGTAACCAGACGGTGCTAGTTTGTAGCCACAATTCAAGGTATCGTGCAGCACCTTACTTCTAGTTCAAGGCTACACGGGATTTGGACTAGTGGCATATTGTGCCTGCCCAGACACTTCAGGTAGAGGCCGCAGGGACGCAAATCAAACCCAGGATGTCAGCCGTACCCTGGATTCCCAAGCCACGAACTCATTGGACGGGATAGGAAAATTGAATATTTAGTATTCAGCATTCACCGTGAATAGGTCTTAAATCAGACATACTGTGGCTTCTTTAATAGATGAAAAACTTATGAAAACGTGCAATCTGCAATAAACTCAGGGCATCTCAAACTGTTCAAGAATTTATCGAAAGTGAGAAATAGAATGGGATCGGAACCCATGACAGCCGGTTAGGACTACTCTGACCACGGCTTGCCTTCTTTATGCATCAACGTTAGTCAGCCAGTAAAACCTGCTTTGTGGTATTAGAGTTCGACGTAGATTGATCGCAGCTGCTATTGTTATCTAAATCGAATATGGCGAACGGATGCAAAACAGTTGCAATACCTAAAGGATTGAGTACGTACACCTGTCAGATCTATTCATTGCTTCGATAGGTGTTAACGGCTTGAGGTGAAATGTGGTGTTCCACAGGGCTCGGTATTGGGACCGCGCTTACTCCTGGTGTTTATCAATAGGCTGGCAAAAGTTATCTACAGTTTCCTGCTTTTCGCCGACGACGTCAAGATTTGGCGAGCAATTAATAACAAAGGGGATCACGATCCACACAATATGATCTGAAGTGCATGTAGATGTGGCCAACGAGGAACCTAGTCTAGTTGAACAAAGCTAAATACAAGGTGATCCACCTGCGTCACCAGCCGGTGAGCGTGTACATGCATGGAGACCACACTATGCAGAAGGCCTCTCAGGAGTGAGACCACACCTTGAAGAAGGCCCCTCAGGAGCGTGACTTGGTTGTACTGATACAGGACGATCTCGGAGGCTCAAAACAAGCGGAGAAGTCGTCGTAAACTAGAAATCAACAGTATGGCTTTCTTCGCAGAACATTCGGTCGGTTAGACCCCACAATCTTCCCACAAATACGTAAGGCCTACGTGCGACTCTATGTGGAATACGCCATGCAAGCGTGGCAGCCGCGGCAAAAACAGGATCGCGTTGCTCTCGAGACTCCCAAAAGAGGGGCAACGAAGAACATTAGGTGCCTCTTCCATCTGCCCTATCAGCTTCGACTGCAATCCCTAGGAAGGTACAGTAGTCGATATCGGCGTCTGCGGAGGACCAGATTCTGAAGAACCCAAAACACATTTGCAGCCCGCTGCTCGAACTGAACCACAACACTAACCTAAGACGTCCTCTTCTGGAACGGACAATATAGTCTAGATCGCCGGAATGCCTCCCTCTCCCTCCGAGTGTGTCAGCCATGGAACGCTCACTCAGATTATGTCGTCTTTGCTCCCAGACTAACGATATTTAAAAAACGAATTGATGATGCATTGTCTCATTTGCATCACATTTTATAACTTGTGTTAGGCAGGGGGCTACAGAACGCAACCAAACGATGTCTCTAAAATCCCAAGCAATGGATGTATGGGTTTATACTTTTATCACGCAAATATCTCAGCTCTACTACAAGTATATGGTGAGTCCGCTAAAACGCTTATCCCTTTATTATAAAGTTCACTTTCTTTATGTTTTCCACCCCACAGAACTTGTTAAGCATAGCTATTTCACGCCTAATACATCATTGTTCTATTGCTGCCGGTTGTGGGTGCTCGTTTCGCGCTCATCATGTCCCCTAGCCTCAGGAAAACCGTGAACACGGATGATGCTGGTTACGGATTCCATTTGATAGTCTTCCAAAATGTGTTTAGCCTGTTTGCGCTCGATTCACGGAATATCCGGGAAGATGAGGATGGAACATGACCTATTTCGGAGACGAGCTGTCGATAGCAGAACTGTTTCTGCATCAGCGGCAAAAGTCAGTAAAACTCGGCGTAGTCTCGATCCATTATAATACTTTGAGTTTTGATGACGGGTGACCCATATCAATTTGGCGGGCATAGCTACAACTAGGTCAAATATGAAGATACGCTGGCTCACATCATCGAGGTATTCTCCTTTTAAGGAATTTTACGTCGATGCTGTAACGTTACTGTGGTGCCGGACACTGTTATAATACAGAGTGGGCCAATCCCCCGCAAAAACAGGGTGAGTACTCAGCAAAACCTGGAGCTTATTCCAGACTAAAAAGTGAACCAGACATGAATTAAATCATAATGTACAGTCTGCGATGGTTAGTGTTCGACCGATCATGCAGTTTGCTTTCAAATCGACACTAGTCTGTTGCTCGATATCTTTTCGTTGGGCATCAGCTTGGTTTCTTCTTGGGCTCTGCTCGTTCAGAGCTTCGGGGCAGATGATTGAGTGACCACGATTCGTGAGCTCCATTTGCCTGCGCTCGAGAAAGCGTACCCCCCTAGCAGTTAGTGTAGATTAATAACAGTCCATTATGTGGCCTATCAATCACCGTTTGCGCAGCTTGGGTTGAGATCAACCATCCCGATGTTCTGCATGTAATTAGTGGAGGTTGAGTTAGTACAGATTCGCCTCCTATGTTATTCTGGGTCCAGCGGGAGTAACTAAAAGCCTAAGTTCTCCGGTTAACCTTGGGAGCAAACACGTTCACAATAAGACTTGCTTTGACGTCCTGAAATTTCGGGACGGTTCAGAGGGTGGACGAGGCCCTGGTCGTAGTTATTCTAATCGGACTAGAGGTGGTTGGTTCAGAATTATTTGGGACACTGGTAATGCACGTAAGCGTTAAAAGCGTTTAGGATAGTTGAACGACGCATAGGACAAGGATCTGCAATCTGCGAGTAGGATTCAACGACAGACAAGGAAACGAAACTGGTACACGATCAGTGAGCAATCAAGAATCCAGTACTGAAGAACGGTGCTATTTTACGAAGAATTTAATATGGTAATTGTAACACTTCAACAATGTCCCCAACAAAATAGGTAAACGCAGCTACCAGTTAAAAGAACAACGCGACGATCCGACTGTACAGAGGCAGTTCAACGAATCGACGCTGACGCCCATAATACAGCCAGACATGATCACACCAACGAATCAAGCAGAAGTAAAACAGGCAATGGTCCAATCACACGAGGATAAAAGACTGTCGGGAAACACGTAGAAACGATCTGAGGATGAAAACGTTTGTTGAGCCGTAATGTAGTCCGCATAGATAGTATATCCACCAGACAAAAACCCCGGCGTGGCCTGTTTTGACTCGAAGAACAAGGAAGAACAGGGAAGTTAGGGAGTTGGTACGTCAATGGTGGGGCGACGGTCAAAGAGGGCAGGTAGGTCATGAGATCGATACAGGAATTGGACACCAACCGAGAGAATGCAGTATGTGACAATGGAGAAACGCAGGGAGGCGATCGATATGGCATGCACCGAATAAGACTTGTGGAGTGGCTTCAACCAGGATTTCGAGCCAGGAAACGACAGCTAACTAGGGACAGAAACAGCGGTATGCATGCACACATAAAGCGTCCGAACAGCGAGTGTGAGTGCAACAAAGGGGACTGAGGGAATTGATGCAATAATCTCGGGTCAGATGAAGAGTAATGGCAACTGAACAAATACACGTTACAATAGTGACTCAGGTGGTGCATTTGTAACGAGTTGCCGATCCTCATTTTCGAAGGTTGCTTCTAATGAAGCGATTTTGTGTTTATTTTTTCAATAGTTGCCGCCATTATTTCGTATTGCTGAAGTAGTTAATGTGCGATCATAACCAGTGAGATGACCGTACGTACTGTACATAACCACAGAGATTTTGGTCTGTCAGTGGGCATTTTCATCCTGTCCACTGTGTGCTAAGCACACTTAGGATAAAACTTGAAGAGGAAATTGGACTCCTGGATTCTTATTCATATACCTTTCTGGCATGGAGTAAGGCCATATAGTAATTACATTTTGGTAGCGTCATGCTCGGTATCCCTTAATTGGCTGTTACAACCCATTGAGTCGCCTGTCCGTAAAACGACGCCCTTCAGGTCTATGGCTATGTGCTTCACCGCAATTCAAGGTTAGCGCGCCAAGGCTGCTTGCCTGTCTCTTGCGCGCTGAATTTGCTGTGTCCGATGTCAGCACGTCCGTAGCACGTTGCGATGCTTCACATGACTCTGCGAGGCAAGTTTAAGCAACTTGGTCGTTTGTTTAACAATAGATCCAAAGGTGTAAACAAAGCAACTGAGCAATAGGGGACACAAAACGACCCATAGCTTCTTCATTTAGTGGTCAAAGGAGGTGGTAATAACCTGTCGTATAGATCCCTGATTTGGCTTTCGTGTGAGCCCACAGATGTTGCTGTGCGGCTTGGGAAGTGGAAATTTGCGTGCGGATGGTTCTGCAGAACGGGTGCAAAGAACTGGAATGTGGAGGTAGGTGATCCGCACAAGTTAGATCCGAAAGACGATGTGCACTAAAAGGCGTTGGTTAAGTTGGATCGAATGTGTGTAAGCACACACAGGTGGGATAAGAATTGGGGCAGTAAAATCCCCCAGCACCTTTGATGTACGGTAGGTACATCGGACATACGACCAGACGCTTTTAGAGGCAGATGAACAATGAACAATGATTTATCACTGGATAAAAGCAAGTGCTTGACACGTCCCGTAAGATGGTTGGGTGAATACGATAAAAACAAAATATATGTGAAACATCTACCGAGCGTCTACCGAGGTGAACAATTTGATAAATAGCGACAGTGTAAAATTTAAAAAATGAACAAGTGTAAGCGTGCAGAAATACACGGGGTGCAGTAGTCGCTGATATAAGACATGAGAAAAGCAAAGTATGGTCGCACACTTAAGTCCATTTGATAGGCATGATTGGCGTAAAGCACAATAGCGTAGTTTAGGTAACAGTGCTGGGAGGTAAGAGTAGCATTTAACCGTCTTTTGAAAACGTCCAAAGGAGCGGAGGATACAACTGAGTCTGGGAGTGGGTTCCAGGGTTAGCAAAACCGAAGGGAAAAGTAATTACGTTGACACTCTAGACGACCACTTTGTGCCTTCAATTTTAAGCAGTAACTCTTGAGCTGCGCTTTGAGGTTAAATTCCAGCAAATGGCGGCATACGTGGTTGGGGTCACCCAATATTTGGTACGCTAATATGAAATTGTCACGCAGCCCTCGATAGCGTTCGCTGAAAATTCCCAGCAACTTCAACCTTTGGTGGTAAGAGTGATAGCGCAGGCCCTTCACATTCTTTGTTGCTCTTCGTTATGGTGCATCTAATGCCCTTCAACCAAGGTTACCAAGCTTGGATAGCCTATTCAACGTGCGAGCACACGCAGGAATTGTGCATCATTGGGAAGATTGATGGGTCAAAATTCCCGAATGCCCTTCGCAGCATCTTGACGAGCTGGTTGTCACTTTTCGCAGCAACGTCAGCCTGTTTTGAACAGTTGAGGTTACTCTGTACGAGCACACCAAGATCACGTTCCTGAGAGCTGCACTGCAATCCGTGTGTCCCAAGCAAATACGTGCAATTATGTTTATGGCGTAATTGCACAAAGCGACATTTGTCTAGGTTGAATGGTAGGGCGTTTTGAACTGACCAGTTCCACACCGTGTTTAGCTTGCAATGGAAGCGTTAGTGGTCGTCTGGTCCTCTAAACTTACTCTTGATATCATCCGCGAAAAATAAAAAAATCGGAACCAATTGATCTCGCCAAACCGTTAATAAACATAAAGAATAGACGAGGTCCAGACACCGAGCCTTGTGGTACATCACACACCACATCGATTGCTTCAGGTAGAGTTTCACGGACACTCACCGTCAAACGTCGTTCGTGTAGAAAAGTGTAATCCAACTAAGAATTAGGTCGCCAATGCCGTAGTTCCGAAGTACGAGGAGAATTAGATGGTCAATCGATCAAACGCTTTTGTGAAGTCCAAGTAGATGACATCGACTCCTGCTCCATCATCAACAGATTCAGTATAGCTATTACGTGCAATTAATAGGATAGCAATACTTGAACACTTTTGAAGAAATCGTTCATGTACTACTGGGGCAATTAAGTTGTGGCTTTGCAGACACTGCATAAGCGCATCTGCGATGATTGATTCCAAAATTTGGGATAGTACAGGAAGTAGTGTTATTGGACGGTAGTTGGTAGGGTCAGTGTGGGTACCTCCCCTCGCTTCCGTACTGGTGAAATCTGGTTCTCCTCTAGACATCGCCGATGGAAAACGGCTAGTTGTTCCGCTAAATCACTAGCTACTGCCTGTCGGAGGTTGCTGACTCCAGGAGAACTCTGGATACGAAAGGTTAACAACTTCTTCAGCACAGCTTTCGCAGTGAAGGTGATGTTATATAAATCCGACTGTAAAGTAATAGAAACGAGGAGAATAGTTGGGCTAATCATCTGCTGGAAGGTTTGGGAAGAATGTGGCCATAGAAGAGCGACTGCTTCAATTGCTGACCGCGTGCATCTATCAGCAGTGACCAGTGCTGGAATTCCGTGCTACACCTTTCGAAGGCCGTTAATGTGCCTGTACGGAATTTTGTGGTTCGTGCAGAACCGCTTCATTAACTCCTGCTGATGCGTATCCTTGTCCTCGCAGATCATTTTCACACAGAAGTTACGATGTGTCACGCATGCAGTTCAGGTTTCGGCATTCAGGCAGTCTCTGTAAGCTCCGAATGTCAAGCCCTCCAGGAACATCCACTGACGTGTTCTGCTTCTCAAAAATGACTTACATTTGTTATTAAGTTAGAAGGACTTCTGCTCCGATGCATGCGCTATCAGTGTGCTAAACGTCCTTGTGAACGTTTCCCAGGCGAAGTATGGAGGGCATTCGGGTGAGAAAGTTATAAGATGTATCATTAACAAGCGTAGATAACAGGTTACAGTGCGTGACATTATGCGCATAATCATCCTCCTTTTCAGGATATTCCGCATGGCATATATAGTCAAATAGTAGAGTAACGTGGTCACAGCGACACAGTGGCGTGCTTGCGACCATCCCGTCGACAATGAAGTCTTCGTTAGTGACCACAAGATCGAGTATCGACGGCTTGTTAGCAGTTCGAAATCTGGTGGAAGAGGTTATCTCAGCTACTGTGCCGCAATAAATAAAAAAGAACGGAAAAAATGAAACAGTTGCATACCAGCTGAGCTGCCAGCAACGGATGGACATCGTTCCGGAAAGCTACCAGCCGGCTACTAGGCAACAAAAAATTATTGGGCAAAATTATATTATGCTACAAAAGGAAATCGTAGTTGGAGGCCAAAAGGGGAGAGAGAAAGAAACTAACAGCACGAACGCCACTGAGGTCGGCTCCTTGCCATGTCAGCAAGTGTATCCAGCCAAACGTGTTCATCGTCTTTCGGACCCCAATCAGGGAGCCGTGAAGCTCCAACTGAGGCCAGCTTTGAAGTGAGGGTCTTCATTCTTCTCGACCAAGTCATCGCTTGGCCACCTCATTTCTCCCTCTATTCACATCCCCAGCGAGCAAAAAACGCACGTTGAGAGAGTCGGTGGGCTGACTTGCGTAACACAAGGCCGAGCCATCGGAGCTTGATGAGCGAAATAACGGTGCTGAGCGGTTCAGTTCCTTTTCCAGTGCCGTAAACAAGGCGTCGAATTCGCTTGCTCCTCACACGGTGCTCCCACCAGATGTGAGCCAAACTGCGAAGGCACTATTGGTCGAACGTAACTAGCCTGTTGATGTCCGCTGATCTAAGGGGCCAGGTTTCGCAACCATACAGTAGGGTCGAACGTATCGCTGCACTATACTGTTATAATCTTCTCACTAGACGCAACACCAAAAAGAACAATTCACTGCTCCGCAAAACTTCTAGCCCAACCGAAGGAAAAAAGCAGAACGCCAATGACCCTGACAAATAACGTATTAATCGCAGCCAACGAACACTGTACAACGACTGAGGACCCTGGCTGTATTTATAGGTCTCTGCTGACCTTCGACTTCTAGAATTGGAAGGTCAGCTGCCAAGGTTAGTGGTTCCCCATATCTTTTCCCGAGAGGTCAGGTGGATTTTGATCACGTGTAGAAGAAGAACATTCAGGAACGTTCGAAATCGATGCGATAATCGTTAATAATCGATTAATCGCTAAAATAGGGAATTTCCAAGGCAATTCTTACTTTCTCCCGGACATATACGTTCAATACTTCAGGGCGAGAGTGATGTCGCGCCGGCGCCATAGGTGGCGAAGGCTATCAAAATCACCTCAAGATTTTGCTATACTGTTTGTGATCTCATCTCCGATCGCAAGGGCGTTGGTACAACTTCTCAGGTAGTTGAATTTTTGGAAGTCTTCTAGCTGATGCCCACCAAGTGACAGAGCAGGAGGCGATCCCTGCCAATCTTAGGGAAAAGCTTTGCACTTCGGTGGTGCAAAGAAAAGCCTGAAACGGCTGACAGCTAGTGCTAATCTGTCCAGTGCAGCCTGGTACGTCTGGGAGCTGTCACAGATTAGGGCAATATCGTCGGCATACTCCAAGTCCAGAAGTCGTTTATTTGGGATCAACTCCATATCTTCTAAGTCGTGTCCTGTGAATGCAATCTCCATGACACATCAATAGAGAAGTTGAAGAGGAAAGGTGACAGCGGGTATCCTTCTCTCACATCGCTGGAGATATTACAGGGCGACGACAGCTAGCCGTAAGCACTCACTCTGCCTGAGCTACGCGCCTATAATGCTCGGATAATGTTTACATACTTATCGGGCACACCCTTCCTGAGTAAACCGTCCCAAATGGCACATCGAACCAAAGAATCGAAGGCATCTTTGATATCGAGGAACACGACAACGGTGGGCCGCCAATATGTGTGACGATGCTCCAATAATTGACGCAAAGTGAAGATGTGGTCGATGCAGCCACGAGCTCGACGAAACCCGGCTTGCTTTTCACAAATCTGGCCTTCACGAGCGCTAGTCAGTCAATGAAAGATTACAGAGGAAAGTAATTTGGAGGCGATGGGGATCAGACTGATTCCTCTATGATTGCCGCATTCTGAACGCGTGCCTGCTTTGAAGATGGGAACAATAACGGAGCGACTCCAGTTGGTTGGGACAGATTTCTGTTACCAGAGTTTCAGTAGTAACTCGTGTAAATCATCCACAAGAGCAGGGCCACCGAATTTGAAGAGAGCTGGATGAAGACCATCTGGTCGCGCGTCTTTGTTCAACTTCAACAGTCCGATCTCATGTTCGACTTCTGAGCGAGAGGGTGCATCCAAAGTGACAGCCCACGGAGCAAGGCGATCACTGGCCGGTGAGGAACCAAACAATGCTGCCCGATTAAATTGCTTATCTAATGCTCAGCCCAACACTCCAAATGGTTTGAAAAGTTGTGGATAGGCTGGTCACTCTCGTCACGTATAGTTTCATTAACACCAGGTCTCCTGCTGCTCGTTTCCCGATGGTTACCAAGGACAACGGCCACTTCCATCTCTGAAGCAGGAAGAGACTACCAGGATTCGCGGTCTCTCTTCAGGCTAGCACGGAGTTTTGCCCGGAGCTCTTTGCGAGTTTCACTGTGTTCACTTCCAGCCGGAATATGTCAGCGAGCATCGATAAGTTACAGAGACTGCGAAGAGACCCAATGTCCATGTTGGCGATTAGACTTACCACATGAAGATTTACCTCATGAGCATGTGAGCATATTTCGATACACATTCAGAACAGCTGGCTTCGCCAGTTGACTGGTGTCAATGCGCTCACGGCGTCGTCATGGGAATCCGCCAAAACGCCTCCGCAAGTCAGCACATACAAGTATATCATCGGTATCCATACATGTGTTCCAAATCGAGCGACAGTTCTAGATGCAACTTCTCCAGCGGTAACTGATCGCAATGTGATCGATTTGCGTCCAGAGCTGGTGGGCGCCAAGTCACTCTCCGGCGGGTTCTGCGTCGGAAGTTAGTGCTCGCAAGAAATAAACGGGCATCGTCACACAAATGAAGTAACCGGTCACCGTTATCATTACGGGAGCCTATACCGTGTTGGTTGCCCAGATGCAGTTCATCAGTGGATAATTTTCCAACTTGAGCGTTCAAATCCCAAGCCAGCACAACAGTGTCCGTGCTTCTTCTGTGGCGAAGGACCTCGGTCAGTTGGCGGTAGAAGTCGTCGTTTACCGAATCATCGCTAGAATTTGTGGGCGCGTAGGTAGTGATGACAAATAGACACCTAATAGTCCCGCGCGACTTCGAAGTTTTGAACGAACCAGCCAATCGGGCCGCACACATCCGGCTACTGATTGGGATCGAATCAACCAGAGCAGCTTCAGCCCGGGGACTCAGGGCAATGCCAATACTAGCTTGGCCGGTGCTCTAAGCTGCATCGTCACCAGATAGGTGCAATGAGAAAATACTGCTGGTGTCACCTGAAGGGGATCAGAGAGTGAGCACAGAGCTCGAGTCTTGCAGGCGGGTCTCCGATAAGCAGCAGATATCGATAGAGAGAGTCTCAAGTGTTCGGGAAAGTGCTGCCTGTTGAACTATCTGTAGCAATGTCCGTACATTGAGACATGCCAATCTGAAGGAGGATCGAGGGCTCCAAATGGAAGCCGATGAACTGGGCTTGAAAACTTGGTTGGACATGGGCTTGTCGACAGGGCAGGAGTGACACTCCGCGTTTGAATGCGAGTTGAAAGTCAGCATCATCATCATCATCACACGTTAGCTGGAGGTGGAAAACACCTCAGCTATTGTGCCGCAATACAAAAGATAGGAAAAAGAAAACAAACGGTGGCACGCCCGCTGAGTCCCCAGTAACGGATGGACATCATTCCGGAGAGCTAACAGCTGGCTGCCGTAAAAGAGTCATATTATACCTATCAGGTGAGATCATGATTGGAGGGGGATGCTAAGCAGGAGGGGGATGGACAAATGAACTCACAACACAAACGTCATTGGGGCCGGCTCCAAGCCATATCAGCGAGTGTGTCCAACCAAACGTGTTCACCATCCTTAGGACCCCAGCCAGGCAATCTAGATGCACCAACCGACGCCAACTTCGAAGTGAGGGTTTTCATTCCTCTCGACCAACACATCACTTGGCCTCCCCTCCTCCTCTTCCAACCGCACCCACAACGCGCGAACAATGCACGTCGCGGGAGTCGGTGTGCTGGCATGCGCAACACGTGGCCCAGCCATCGGAGCCTGGTGCGTGAGATAATGGTGCTGAGCGATTCACTCGCTCTTCCTGCACCAAATACGCGACGTCAAACACGCTCATTACTCACGCGGTGCTCCCACCAGACATGAGCTAAGCTGCGAAGGCAGCGATGATCGAATATGACGAGGCTTTTTATGTCTGTCGACCTGATGGGCCAGATTTCACAGCCATATAAGAGTTGAACGGACGGCTGCGTTGTAAACTCTGCCTTTCAGGGCGAGAGTAATGTCGCGTCTGCGCCACAGATGGCGGAGATTGGCAAAAGCACCTCGAGCTTTCGCTATACGGTTCGTAACCTCATCTTCAATCCCACGGGTGCTAATATAGCTGCCCAGGTACTTGAATTCCTGAACGACTTCTAGCAGATCACCACCAAGCGTTAGCGCAGGGTTGGGTCCCTGCCAATCTTGGAGAAGTACTTTGCATTTCGATGGAGCAAAGCATAGCCCACACCGATTGACAGCCAGTGCTAATCGATCCAGTGCTCTTTGGCATGTTTGGAGGCTGTCACAGATTAGGGCAATATCGTCTGCATACTCTAAGTCAAGAAGTCGCTCACCAGGAAGTAGCTCCACACCTTCTAGGTCGTGTCCAGCGAACGCTGTTTCCATGACTTCATCAGTAGCGAAGTTGAAGAGGAAAGGCGACAGCGGGCATCCTTGTCTCACACCGCTGGTGATACTGAAGGGTGGCGAGAGTTTGCCATAAACCCTCACCCTGTCCGAACTATGCGCGTACAGCGCTTTGATAATGTTTACATATTTATCAGGCACACCTTTCCTCAACAGACAGTCCCAAAGGGCACATCGATCGACTGAGTCGAAGGCACCTTTTATGTCAAGAAACACGACAACGGTGGGTCGCCAATAAACAAGGCGGTGCTCCAACACTTGACGCAAGGTGAAGATGTGGTCGATGCGGCCGCGACCTTGACGGAATCCGGCTTGCTCTTCACGAATCTGGCTTTCACGAGTGCCAGTCAGTCTGTGGAGAAGATAAAAGCCTAGCAAAGCATGTTGGGGGAAGGCCAAGTATCAGGGGTTGAAAAATGTGGGAATTAAAGTGAAGCTGGAACGTGCCAAGCAGCACTGGATAAATCAGCTCTGGCTTTCAATCGCTCTAGCCTATGCCTTACACAGTCGAAATGCAAAGTCCTTCTGCAAGACTGGCAGTGATCTACCCCTGCGCTGACTCTTGGAAGTGATCAGCTAGAAATCGTTACGAAATTCAAATATCTCGGCAGCCATATTAGCGCCCGTGGGATAGATGATATGACCAACCGTATAACAAATGCTTACGGCGTTTTTGCCCATCTCCGCCACCTGTAGCGCCGGCGCGGCTCACTTTCGAGCAGTTTGTAATGCAGCTGTCTGTTCAACCTTCCTGTACGGTTGCAAATCCCGGCATATTAAATCGACGGATGTGAAGAGGCTAGTTACGTTCGATCATCGCCGCTTTCGTAGCTTAGCTCACATACAGTGGGAGCACGGGTGAGCGATGAGCGTGTTCTGTGTTGTGTATTTGGTACAGGAATAGCGAGTGAACTACTCAGCACCGTTGTATATCGTACCAAGCTCCGAAACTAATAATAATAATAATAATAACAATAATAATAATAATGTGTCAGCTGTACGCCGTAACGGCGCTTCGCTGCCGCGCGACCATCACCAGTCGCGCGTGGGCTGAGTATACCGCGAGGACGCCCATAGCAGGATATGGACTCGCGCGACTTGCGTTGTTTGTGCGACTAGAGTCTGGTTGGAAGAAGAAGGGGAGGTCTAGCGATGACTTGGTCAAGAAGAATGAAAACCATCACTTCGAAGTTAGTGTCGATTGGTTTGTCTCGACTGCCGGGTTGGGGGCCTACGGTCATCGAACACGTTTGGTTGGATACACTTTTTGACATTGTGAAGAGCAGGCCTCAATGGCGTTTGTATTGAGTTTCATTGTCCGTCATCTTCCCGCTTATCTTCTGTATCCAACTACGTTCTCCCAAGTGATATGCAATATGGTTTTAGTTATTGGTTTCATATATCGTATTCCACAAGTTTCTGTATCTCACTTTTTCATACACCTTATCTTTCTGCATTGTGGCACATTGAATGAAATGTGTTTCACGTCTTCAGCTAAGGTATAATGTGTGTGTAGTGTGAGAAAGGTCTCAGATGGAAGTGTTCTGACGAATTGCAACACCTGAAGTGGCTCGAACATGTCCACTGTATGAATTCGACGATGAAACCGAAAGACCTGCTGTATGGCCAGTTGAGTGAAAAGAAGCGGAACTTAGGCAAACTAAAGCTACGTTATCAGGATATGATCAAGCTGAGTTTATCGCTATCTAATGTTGAAATAGATGTTAGGAAGCGACAGTGGCGGAATACCGCCAATAGCCTGAACACACTAAAACTGTCGTTGCCGAAGTGAAGCAGAGAGAACTGTTGCGCTAGGAAGAAAAACACCGGTTATGGAAGCAACAAGAGGCGATGGATCCCAAATCATAAACATCAGGCGCCTGGTGTTATAGTACATGCGGTTGTGTACCTAAAGTGAACCGGTCTGGTTGGTCAGCAACTTGGCCACGAGGGGCCAATATCAAAGAGCCAGCAGGTAATCGGAATGCTTGTCTATGCATCGTAAGTGAGTTGTTTCCGGTATAAATTAGTAACCTGGTACAATAATACGGTAGACATGACATGTGTTGCATCGCTGCTGCCGCTGGGTAGTAGATGTTGCAAACATGACCGCAAATTACGATAGGTATCCCAGCTCTGAATGAGATTTATACGAGTTACACCAAGTTGTCTACTGGCCGAATGCCACCACAACAATACAGGAATTTAATAAACCGATAATAGTAACTAGAAGAGACGATATGCAAAGCGTTCAAGACTGACTGCTGCTACTGTGGTGCCGTTGGCTCATGTCCAGGACGCCTCCTCGTGGCGACCGCTGGGTGGGAGTTGGGTTACGCCCTTCTCCCTGCTAAGATCCAGGACAACTATCCGCTTGAGTCAGTGAACTGACCATGTGCTTGACCTGCTGCCTTTCTGGTGCATATTTAATCGAAGGCTTTGGTTGAGGACGCGAGTCGTTCTCCTGTCAGGGTGTGGTCGCCCTGCCAGTATCCTAGTCCATCTTCTTCGGAGGCTAGGAAGTGGTCGATGGTCCTCTTCCCGTAAAACCTAGCCATGGGAAACAGCATGTCTACGGGTTATAAGTTCACAGCTCGATTGGCGTAGAGCACGAGCGCCACGCATTGTCTCTGACGGTGGGACGGTACATCTGTGATTTCAATGATTTGCTACGGCCCGCCTTAAGCCAGGCAATCTCTGGGCAACTTGATGCAAACCCGCCAAAACGCATCTGCATCTGACCGTGGTCGCAGGTGTATCCTACTACGGTCGCAAAACAAATATGAATCGATCCAGTACCTTAAAGGCTGCGTGTGACAGCCGTCAAGCAGATCCCAATCTGCCTCTGCAATCACATTCCCGACTGCATCTGCTCCTCACTGCCTTGTGGGCCAGGCAATTGAGCCAAACTTTCAGGACGGAGTCCCTCAAGCAAAACCTCCGAATCACCCACTCCTTTGTGGGTCAGGCTATTGAGCCAAATCCTTCGGGAGGTCCCTCAGATAAAGCTCCGAAGCACATCCGCCACCTCGCGTGCGATTGCCCACCAATTCAATCGTATGCCTGCGCACAAAGCACTCAGCATCGGGTGCTGGAACGTGCGCACACTACTGGACCGGAACTCGAATGAGATACCCGAGCGACGCACTACACTGGTCGCGATGGAACTGGCGCGCTACCACTTGATATTGCGGCGCTCAGTGAAACCTGACTCGCTGAGCAAGGTAAGTTACATGAAGCAGGTGCTGACTACATATTCTAACGAGTGGACAACGCCGCCTCAGCACCATGTGATCATGGGGTCGGATTTGCAATATCCGATCGCCGCCATTGCCAGCTCATGGGCGAATCTACAGGCATCAGTGCGACTGATGACTGTTCGCCTACGACTCAGAAGAGGTAAATTTGCCACCTATATAAGCATGTACGGTCCGACCATATTTTATCCTGATGACTCGCGTGATCAATTCCACACGGAGTTATCCTCCGTAATTCGGTCTGTGCCGAGGACCGACCGACTATTTCTGCTGGGTGATTTCAACGCGCGCGTTGGCCGTGATGCATCGGTGCGGACAGATGTTATCGGTTCGCATGACATTGGTTTAGCGAATGCGAACGGTGACAGGCTGCTCTCACTTCGTGCCACTCACGGCCTGACGATCACGAACACTCGGTTTGCACTGAATGCGAGTGTTACAGCAACTTGGACGTATCCACGGAGTGGTCATGCACACCTGCTCGACTATGACATCGTACGTCAGCGCGATATGAGCGAACACGTGTACTGCGTGGAGCTGAGTGCGGCACTGATCATAAATTGGTGCGGACCAAACTATATATATATATATATATATATATATATATATATATATATATATTTCCGTAAATCTATGTATTGCACTCCCGCCGTGAATCGGCGTACATTTGACATGCTCGCTCTCGGTGCCGTGGAGTAACGTACTGAGTTGGAGCAGGCGACGGCTGCACGACTGTGTGATGTGGAATGCATAGCCACAATGGGTGACCCGTGGCACCACATTCGCGACCAGGTGACAGCTGCTGCCGAGGAGACCATCTGGCACGCAAACTCTAAGCGGCCTGATTGATTTGATGACAACAATGCGACGATTGGCGCATTGGTGTGTGAAAAGAATGCAGCATTTGCTGCACATATGGCAGACCCCAGTGACTTGGGGAAGAATAGTCAGTTTCGCAGAAATCGACGGCGACTGACCCGAGAGCTCCGTCGCATAAAAAAATGCATGTTGGATGGAGAAGACGAAGCAGATGGAATGCTACGCCGAACGTCGCCAACACAAGGAATTCTTTGATTCCTTGAAGGTGGTGTATGGACCGAGGTTGGAGCAACCGAGGACACTGATCGATGGTACTTCAGGCGCTACGTGTACACAGACTGCAGACATAATGCAGATCTGGCGGGAACACTTTAACTGTCTGTTGAACAACCGTTCAGAGATCGACTGGACTACACTGAACGGCTTTCAGCAGCACGATGTGAATGTGAGTCCGGCGGGCACGCCGACACTGGATGAGACGCAGAGAGCACTTGCTCAACTGCGAAACGGCAAGTGTGCTGGTGCCGACGGGATCCCGCCTGAACTATTGAAAGACGGCGGACCCACGTTGGTTACTACGCTTGCACCACTTGGTGCAACGGGTATGGATTAACGAGGAAATGCCTGATGAGCTGAAGGATGCCCTTGTGCTACCAATGTACAAGGGTAAAGGTAGCAAGCAATGTTGCACGAATTATTGTGGCATCAACTTGCTGAGTTGTGTGGGCAAGGTGATTGCCCGAATCCTGCTCAACCGCCTCGTCAGTCATGTTGTGAAACCCAACGTGGCGGAAGAGCAGTGTGAATTCCGTTCGAGTCGCAGCACTATATATTCGGTGTTTGCGGCTCGTCAGTTGCAGGAGAAATGCAGACAACGACACTAGCCGTTTTACTCGCTTTTCGTTGATTTCACCAAAGCATTTGATACGGTGAACCGCGAGGCATTGTGGCTGGTGTTGGGTAAGTTTGGTTGCCCGCGTAAGTTTGTAAGTTTAATTGGATGTCTGCACAGTGGTATGCGAGCGAGGGTGCAGCTGAGTGGAGAGACCTCGGATGACTTTGCAGTTGTCTCTGGTGTGAAGCAAGGCTGTGTCTTAGCTCCTGCCCTGTTTAATATATATCTTCGTGCAATGTTGTCTTGTGCTTTTGATGCGGCTTGTGCTTACGGTGTTCGTGTGGAGCACCGTATTGATGGTGGGTTGCTGAACCTCCGTCGTTTCGGTGCGAGAACTCTAGTCTGTGAGACAACTATCCGTATGTTGCTGTTTGCTGACGACTGTGCGTTGTTTTCACACAGCGCCGATGAGTTGCAGCACATGACTAGTGCTCTGGCTTCGACAGCGGCCAAATTCGGGCTCACCATCAACACAAGCAAAACTGTCTGTCTCTTTCAGCCTTCACCGGAGATGCAATCTTCAATATTGCCGCAAATCAGCATTGGTGCTGAAGTATTGGAAACCACCTCCCGCTTTTGCTACCTTGGGAGTGTGATATCGACTGATCAGCAGCTACACGTTGAGTTGCGTATTCGCGTGTCGAAGGCGCCAGCGACATTCGGGAAGCTTGAGTACCGAGTGTGGAACAACCATCAGCTTACCATTGGCACGAAGCCGATGGTGTACAAATCCATGGTACTGTCCGTTCTTCTATACGGCAGTGAAACGTGGACGATGTACCGTCGGGATGTGCGATATCTCGAGCGGTTCCATCAGCAGTGTCTGCGACGAATTTTGCGGATCGGTTGGGGCGCCAGAGTCGCAGACACGGAAGTGTTGCGCCGAAGTGGGATGTATGCAGTGGACGGCATACTTTTACTGCGACACCTGAGATGGCTCGGTCATGTGAGCCGTATGGATTCGGCGCGGATACCGAAACAACTTTTATACGGTCAGCTGAGTATTGGGAAGCGGCACGTGGGGAAACCAAAGTTACGTTACCAGGACATGATTAAAGTGAGCCTCACACGTTCTAATCTTGATTGCAGATCATGGGAATCGAAGGCGGTTGATCGGCGTGCGTGGCACGATCTAATCACGAAGGCAGTTGCTGAAGTGCGGGAGAAAGCCCTCATGCATGCAGAGAAGAAGCGGCAGTTGCGGAAGCGGCAAGCACCAATGAATTGTACTCCATCGACATCGAGCGCATGGTGCTGTAGAACATGCGGTCGCGAGTACCTTAGTCAGGCAGGCCTAGTGAGCCATGAGAGAGGTCACTCGGGACCACTGCCGAAGCGACGACGGGTCCCGCAGTGAACGTAGGCAGCACCGGCGCAGCGTTTGTAGGCACGCTGAATTCGATTTACTAACCGCATGCTTGCATGTTAAGTCTCTTTATTTCAGGTGGTGGGTTTTCGGTTCTCTCCTAATGCCTTTCTTTCTCATATAAATGTCTAGCGGGCCATGAGCTATGCCATTAGGGGCCATTACAGAAGCGACGACGGGTCCTACAGAGAATTACGGCGAGCCGGCACAGCGTTTGTAGGCACGCTGAATTCGATTTACTAACCGCGTGCTTGCATGCTAAGTCTCTTTATTTCAGGTGGTGGGTTTACAGTTTTTACCTTAATGCTTTTCTTTCTCATATAAATATCTCCCTGTACTCTATTTCATTAACTTGCACACATCGCTTCAGCCAATTGTATTCGATTTCCATAACATTTTTGCGTTCGTGGCATTCCGTGAACTATACTTTCTGACGTCGTGCACTTAGCTAGGATCTGTTTGTTAACAACTTATTACATATGCTATTTACTTAAGGTTTATATCACCGTTTCCTTATGCATTAATCGAGTTTTTCTCTTTTTCTTTCTCTCTCTCAAGTGTTTGGCTGTTGTTTGATATCCCCGGTATGGATGCGCTTGATGTGCATGTTGACAAGGTGCCTACCTGTCTATTACCCACTATCTCGTCCATACTGGCTTCAGGAGACAGTTGGTCGTTGCTGGAGGGGACAGGGTGCACGGTCCTTGTGGCCGTGTTAGGATCAAAGAGTGGTTCCATGCAGTCAGTGTGGAGCGGACTACGGTCCAGCCACCGACTTGTGTGCGCTTGATTCCCAAATACAGTGTGCTTGTGTTTGCCTGTGAAGGAGTGTGGGCCGGCTCCGTTGATGAAACGTGGTTCCCATCCACATGCCTCCCGGTCTTATTCCTTCGGGTTTACACTGGATATGGGGTATGTGGTTGGAGCTGTGGGTGGTGCAGCGCAAGCCATCCATGGTCCCTCTGTAGGCGCAGGCGTCCTGTGGCTTGCCACAGTGACAGGCAAATCAGAAACCGGATGCCGCCAACCATATATATATATATATATATATATATATATATATATATATATATATATATATATATGAGAGAGAGCATGAAACGACATGTTAAAGCTTACCCGAGGTGTGAGTGCCGGGAGCAACCGATTGAATTCTTGGGCTGACGGAGCCAGTAGTTCGCGATTCTGGAGTCGTCAGCTGTTAAAACAGGAACAAAATGTGGTATGTAATGTATAGATACATACTGAAATGTGTAAACCTTAACCGAACATTAAAAATGACAAAAGAGATTGTTCAAGTTAATAAAAAGCAAGAAAAATAAACTAGTTTTACGGTATCAGTTATACCAATCTCTCAGAATGATTTGTAAGACGTGTTACGATGGGGTTCGGCATGCAGACACCATCCGCATGGATAGTCGATATTACTAAAGCACTGGATCTATAAATTCATTTTCGCCAAGGGCTGGGTAGAGTCGGTTTGCAGCATACTGAGCAGTATGCAGAAAAGCAGAGGTTTGAGGAATTATAAGAAGGACAATTTATTCCATATCAAGCAAAATCTGTATGTAACGGAAATGCACTTGTAATGTGTAGGGATGATCTGCCGCCGTACAATCTGTAATTAACTAAGACGTCAAAGGTCCAATATTCTAAGGTAAGACAGAACCTAGAGTGAGACGCAGTCAGTTAGGATCAAGGTGCAATTTGTGATGTTATTTCTTTCTTAATAATGAGTCTAGCAGCACATAAGCATAAACCAGACGACAACACTCCAAGCGCTATGGCTAACAGTCACAAATTGTGGAAATACATTTCTTTCCCAAGGTAAACAGATTGTATAGAGAAGGTGGAATAACAGAGACGACAACAATCACTAAAAACTGAAATCAGTTACATGTGAATGGAATCTAGCCACGTTACCAATCTCAGCCACCCTGAGAGCATGGTTTGAATCAGGGGACGTAGAGTTTACTAGCCGGACACTAGAACTCATACATCACACACTACTCTTTTAATATGTCATTGGGTCCTGAATGAGTTTCGGTGTCACGTCAAATCCACCCAGCCGCCTAGTCGTCTGAATGGAAGATAGTAGTGAAGCAAGTATAGGAGCGCCACCGAATGTGCCAGTAGTGCTGATGAGAAAGTTAATACAATCACAGACGATGTTAAAATGAAGGGAATAGCTCATGTGGGAGGAGCAACGAGGAATTGTAGTGCAGAAGACAATCTGTTTACAGAAAAGGGAAACAGTACCAAGAGGATTAAGTGTCGTTTTCAAAGCCACGTGCCCGGGAGTTCGTATGAGTTGTAGTGCAAGTGAATTCTTGCGGACGCAACGGAATGCCTGCATGAGGGCTGATGAACCACTTAAAAAGAATATGTTAAGCCTGATGATTAAATACCTACATCTAAGTTGTCCCAGCACGATATGATTGCAAACAATCTTCGAAAATCCTTTAGCTATGTAGGACTATGCATTGCGGTTACTCGAAAGCCGCATCTACGATAGAAAATACATGGTAGCCTATGTCAGTTCGCGGCAGCCATAAGAACAATACGGTGACCCAGAGACCTACAACTTCAATAGCATGAAGCAGATGCCAAGTCGGCTGCTTAGCATAGATAAACAGCTTATCACAAAAGATAAGTCACGGTAAGCTGCCGTGAGTATGTTAGATGCGGCCCAGTAGCAAGCATCCAGCCGCCGTTTGCAAATAAAAGCGTAAGCTCTCCACTGAAAACAGCGCTATACACTCAAATGAGAAACTGGGAAGGAAACCGCTAAAAGAACTAAGGAGGAGCTGAACCCCGTGAATGAATGATGAACTAAGTGAACCTAAGGGGAGCAGAGTAGGATGGCGTTTTCGCTCGTTGAGTTTAAAAGGAGAAACTCGCTACGGTGTGAGGGTACACCGTTTTGATTGATATGTTAATAAAAAGTACCTCCTTAGCCACAAAATGTTGGATCTCATTTTTTCTTAAGCTTACTGTTATATTCGTGACTAGCTTCCACATGGTTGTGCAAGTTTATTTTAACTTGGAAGGGTGAAACTGCATGACGTAGGATTTGAACCAGCTATTTCCCCTGGAGACTAAAGTGAAACAGCATGGGACTTCAAATGAACTTTAACACGCCAGCTGAAGTCGAGCATAAGACTCATTAATTCTTTCTGAGTCATAAACTATATACCGACAGTCGAGAGATGAGGCAGGTCGCAAACCCCTTTTATAAACAGACCTGTGAGGAAGCTCGTCAGATGTGCACTCACAGAAACTAACCTACCCTCTTGCTAAACAAGTCTGCGTTTTACCGAGTCAGCAAGCAGCGAAAGCATCGTTAGTAGTATACTTCAGCTATCCAATGGGTGTATTACGTGGTTCAGGAAAATGCCACATTTTTAGTTTCAGCAACCCGTTGTCCTGAACTTAAATGCGGCTTTTCTGATGTCTATAAAATGTACATACTTCGTCCGTAATGCCGTGCTATTGTGTAATTCTTCTACTGCGGCGAATTTTCAAATACCTTTCCTCACATTACGTAGGTATGCACAGTATGACAGTTTAACCTGCCATTTGGTCTGATGATGCTTGGTAAAGTCGACGCTGTTGTCCCACATCCACGGCTAGTAACACCCAATTCGGTGGAAGAAAAACGTGTGCGTAGATTTTTGTGTCTTTCAATATCCCCAGTTTGTATATGGTACACGTACCACATCGACGAGGGGTTGACTGATAACTCATATGTCCATCCTCACTGCATAGTTCACTTGTCTGTTGATGCGCCAATATAATGAAGCAGGATCATGAAAAATTCCGTTTGACGATACAATGAAAGTACATGAGTGCGTATTCCTGCTGCTTTCCGTAGGGATCAACGATACTTTCATGCAAGTACGACACATATGACAACGACTTTAATGTAACCCGTTGTCTGCAATAAAATCCGTGCCTGTACGTTAAATGAAAAGAACATCTCATACTGAGTGAGATAAGTAGCTGTCGAATGCAGGCACTTTGAAGATGTTTTTCACCAATACAAGGGTCAAAACTCCAAGCTTTGTGGCTGAAAATACGGACTGCAGGTGTTTGAAAGATATTCGCTAAAACGCAAAAAGAGGGAATGTATGTGTATTGAATAGATGGTTCATTTTTCTTCAGCGTAAGCAGGCAGATGCACAGTAGATCCTGAGAAGAAACACACCCAAACGAAATAGTAAATACAGCAACCTTTCGCGTGCTCTAAAGAAGTTAGGAACTTATCTACTGGTTCACGAAGCAAGTTAAGCCTGTAGCGTCCAAAAAGATAACCGCTATCTTTGATGTACTATTTAATTGTTGACTAATTGTACATTATTCTTTCTTGTTTTAATCTTCTTTACAACCGTCTCGACACTCGTCCGCCTTGTAAGTTCCCGCGCTAACGTGTACCTCCTGCCTTGCTTCGTCCGTCCACGTCTTTTTGTAGCCCATCGAATACAGTCCGCTGTGACCGACTCCAATCGCCTTCTGATATCCGCGCACCGTCTCGGACTAGTAGTAACTAGTCCTACAAATTGGTGACCTCGATTCGCACGCGCGAATTCAACACATTTTTCCTAGTTTGTATTTTTGGTGAGTTCATTCCTTTTTCTAGATAATATACCTGTATACATTTGTTTCTTGCGTAATATTAGCACTGCTATAGGGTTTTTGTTCATTCTTTATTTTTTCGACGTTTATCTCGATGACATTTTAATCGCGAGCTCTTCACGAGAAGAGCACATGCGCCACGTACGAACACTTTTTGATTGTTTATCTCAACACGGGGTGACGATCAACGCAGAAAAGTGTTCGTTTGCTGTCGACTCAGTCAACTTCCTCGGTCATCGTATCTCCTCTGCAGGCATCGTGCCACTGTAAGATAAAATTCAAGCCATCACCGACTACCCTGAGCCACGTTCTTCCAAACAGCTCAGGCGCTTTAATGGGCTTGTCAACTTTTACCGATGGTTCATACCCAACTCGCCTCGCTGATGCAACCCCTCACGGACCTTCTCCGATGGAAACACAAGAAATTCGAATTTCCTGCCGCAGCACGCGCTGCTTTCAAGTCGCTGAAAGAAGTTATCGTCAACATGGCTTCTATAGCGCATCATGATCCGGCCACCCCACTGTCCCTCAGTACTGACGCCTCGGACGTGGCAGTCGGCGCTGTTTTACAGCAACGAGTATCCGACACGTGGCAGCCTTTAGCGTTTTTCTCCAAATGCTTACAACCTACCGATTCCCGTTACAGCACGTTCGGCAGAGAACTACTAGCCATATATCTAGTGATACGTCAATTTCGACAAGTCTTAGGGGGCCGCTACTTTGCCGTCTTCACCGACAACAAATCCCTAACTTACGTGCACGGCTGGAGTACCGATCGATAGTCTCCTAGAGAGTCGCGAAACCTTGACTATATCGGTCAGTTTACGACCGATATACGGCATGTCTCAGGTGTGCACAACGCCGTCGCCGATGCACTATCCCGTATCCAAACTATCTGCGCTGACGCCGGCACTGCTATCGACTTGGCAGTCATGGCCACAGAGCAACTCAACAATCCTGAGGTTCATCTACTACTCAGGTCTCCCTCACTGGACACACGACTCGTTCCGCTGACATCATCATACGGAACTATACTTTGCGATTTATCTCTCGACACGCCGCGCCCAGTCGTCCCACGCGAGTTTCGGCAGACCGTGTTCGACACGTTGCACGGCTCGTCTCATCCAGGCGTTCGTGCATCGGCTAAACCGGTAACCGCACGATTCGTTTGGCCTAATGTCAATCGCGACCTCCGTACTTGAGCAGCTGCTTGCCTTCCCTGTCAACGCGCGAAGGTGCACAAGCACACGAGAAGCCCATTAGGCACGTTTCCGACGCCAGATGCATGTTTTCATCACGTGCACATCGACCTCGTAGGTCCTCTGCAGTCTTCCCAAGGCTCTGTGTATCTACTGACCAGTACCGATCGATTTACTAGATGGCCTAATGTCGTCCCTATCCAAAAGTGCTCTTCGGAAACGGTAGCGAAAGCTTTTCCGGAGCGCAGGGTAGCTCAATACGGCTGTCCCGCCATCGTGGCCACCGATCGAGGGTCACATTTCTCGTCGACATCTTCCACGTTATTTAAGGATTTAGGCGTCAGTGAGACAATCAAAGACAGCGCGGGTGCGCTGATACACAATAAGGAGCGCCGTATGGCTCGTTGGGCTGAACACTTTCAAGGTCAGTTCAGCTGGCCCCCTGCTCCCGGACCTCTCCCTACTCAGGTGATGCAGGACGAGCCATGGACGGTTAGTTTAGAGCCTCCGTCGGAGGCCGAGGTCCGAAACGCGATCACAGCCCTTAATCGTTTTCGTGCGGCTGGCCCGGATTCCCTCACACCTGCACTATTTAAGGATGGAGGTGAGGTCCTTTGCAGGGCACTGACCTCCCTATTCGAACGTATCTGGAACGAAGAGAGTGTGCCGCCTAATTGGACCGAATCGATTATAGTGGCAATATACAAAAAGGGCAGTCGAACAGACTGTGCGAACCACAGGCGTATTAGCCTAACGCTAGTTGTGACAAAATTACTGGCCTTGATTCTCGTTCGTCGCCTCACTGCGGAACGGGAATCTCGGATTAGAGAAAAGCAGGCCGGTTTCCGCCCAGGACGTGGATGTATAGACCATATATTGACTTTGCGGCAGGTGCTAGAGCAGCGCCACGCATACCGCAGACCGACAATAGCTGTGTTCCTCGATTTCAACCGTGCGTTCGATGCAGTCTGTTCGAAATACTTGCGCGGAAAGGTGTTCCCACGAAATATGTGAACATCCTTCGTGCTCTATACTCGAACACTACAGGCCGCGTCAGGGTCTACGGTGTCCTATCGGATAGCTTTTCGACTACAAGTGGCGTTCGTCAGGGTTGTCTGATTTCCCCGTTTTTGTTCAATTTCGTCGTGGATTCTATCATGGAGTGTTCCCTTGCGGAATCTCACGATGTAGGCGTTGAAGTGCTGCCTGGTGAAAGGTTAGTTGATCTAGATTATGCGGACGATATCGTCTTGCTTTTCGACAATGTTGAGGCGGCACAAGCAACCCTGAATAGCCTATCCAGAGTGGTCCCATTATTTGGTATGCACTTCGCACCTTCAAAGTGCAAAGTGTTGCTGCAGGACCACCAGCCACTTGATGACCCCTTGACACTTGCTAACGAGGAACTCGAGGTGGTTGATCATTTCACTTATCTTGGCAGCTGCATCAGCAATGATGGGCGCATAGAAACTGACGTGAGCTCACGCATTGCAAAGGCCAGAGCTGCCTTCTTGAACCTGCGGCATCTTTGGCGACAGAAGGGAGTTTCCCTCCGTCTGAAAGGCGGTGTATACAAGGCCACAGTGAGGGCCGTTCTGCTCTATGGTAGTGAAACTTGGCCCCTTCGGTCTGAAGATCTGAGGCGCCTTCAAGTCTTTGATCATCGTTGTTTGCGAAGCATTGCTGGTGTCGGATGGCACCAGCGTGTCCGCAACGATGATGTGCGTAGGCGAGTACTAGGTGGTGATAATCATGCTAGCTTCCTAGAACAACAAATAGCACTGAATAAATTGCGTTGGCTCGGGCACGTGCTACGCATGCCTGGTCACCGCTTACCTCGGAGGGCCTTGTTCAGTCTGCCAGGTGTAGGGTGGCGCAAGGCTCGAGGTGGACAGAAGTTGACTTGGCCGCGGCAAATGAAGTCACTGTATACCAAACTGGGTGCCGTTGGTCCGTCTCGCCTTCCGGGTTGGAGTCCACGTGACTCACCTTGTGCTTGGCTCGAGACTTTACAGGACATGGCTCACAACCGACACCAGTGGCGCGTTTGCTGCCGTCTCCTAATCGGATTGTCTGTTTAAAGTGTGTTTGGTGCTGAGTTATCTGCGGGGTAATGGCTGATTATGACGCGTGGCAGTGAAAGCCGCAAGGAAGCTGTCTCGCCGATGCCGCCTTATCCTTGCACGATAGCCAGCTGTTGGTGACGGTATGTTGTTAACACAAGGTGTAGGCGCCTTGACCCTGAATGTTTGCATAGGGCATTAAGGTTTTCAGGTAAGTCCCCCTTCTCTCCCTCTTCTTATTTTTTCTTTCGTAGGTCCTCATGGTTGTATGGCAGCGAAGCATCAGTTCAAATGGCTGATGTACTGCTGTTGATGACGATGATGATGATGAAGGATTTAGGCTGTCGCCACATTCAGACGACGGCGTATCATCCGGCATGGTAGAGCATTTTCACCGCCAGTTGAAGGCAGCGTTACGGGTGCACGCAGATCCTTCATGATCTGAAACACTTCCCCTCGTCCTCCTAAGCTTAAGAAACACGGTTAAAACCGATTTGGATGCAACATCAGCGCAGCTAGTCTACGGTCGCACACTGCGGTTTCCCGGACAGCTGGTAGCACCAGCCCCGTCTACTTCCTCTTTTGACTACGGAAATTACACTGATCGATTAGCCCACCAGATGCGTGAGCTATGTCCACCCGCTCCTCGATCGCAGAAGACACCAGTGTACGTGCCCGAGAAGCTGTCTACGTGTTCACACGTCTTCTTTCGTGCAGACGGTGTTCGACAGCCACTTCAGTCACCGTACATAGGACCTTTCAAAGTGCTACACCGTTCGAGTAAGACGTACACAATTGACCGCGGTGGTCGACGCGAAGTCGTCACCATCGACCGTCTAAAACCTGCCTTTATGGAAGAAACCACCTCGCCTACTTCGTCTAGTAGTGCTTCGTGTGACGTCACAACTCACCGCACCAGCTTACAGAATGCGAGTGCTGTACAACCAGACCACGATCTCGATCTAAAAGCTTCAGCCGTCCCGACATCTCCCGAATCTAGCCTGCCGCCTCCCACGACCAATCGCCGTTGTCGGGAGGTGCGTAAGTCGGTTCATTTCTCCGACTATCTACAGTGTAAATACGTTTAGGTTTGTAGATATTGTATATATTTGCCCCGTTTTTGGTCAATTAACGTGTTAAAAAACAAAAAAACAAAACCCTCTGAAAAACCCTTTTCTAAAAACATTCAAAAACCAAAAAATCTAAACATGCAGATCATTCGTTCGTCCTTTCTGGCGTTTTCTGTGCGTGTTTTTCTATTCTCTCGTCTCTACACGCCCCAACTCTCTCCTTCGATTGAATGGTCCGCACGAGCAATGTTTTCGAGGACCCTGACGCGAACGCTGGTTGTTTATCCGCGAGACGAGGGTCGCTTCTTCGTTGGACGACGGTCGTTTCTGCGTGGGACGACGGTGGTTTCTTAGTGGGACGAGGGTCGTTTTGGCGTGGGGCAGAGTGCGGCGGGGGGAAAGTCCACTCCCAAGCGCACCGTTTGGCAGCAGTGGAGGTTGAGGTCGTGTCAGCTATTTTCTGGGACAGCCAGTTTTTTGTAGTCCGACAAGCCCGCTCCAGCGGCTCGCCGAAATGCACCCTGCACTGCAATCAATAAATAATAAATAACAAACGGCACAGTGAACTCCTACTTCCGGTGAACCCCAACTTGACACGAACGCTCACTCATTTTTACTGGGCATGATTTTGCCCTACGAACCTCGATTTACCTGTCATTTTCGATATCGAAGGCTTTCTATATTCAGAGTTTTCGGTAGTGTAATTCGCGATCTATTTTTGAGGAACATACTTGATGTCGGAAATCAATCTACTGCAGTCCACCTGTTTAAAGACTAAATCACCAGACGTGCCCAGTTTATAAGAGTTTAAGCCAAAAGTATTCGCCAACCATCACATCGACCGGTGATCTCCGAGGAGTCATATTTCCGTCACACTTATGTTAGCACATTGGCTACTCTGATGAGGTTATTACTGAAATATGTAGACAGTGGTAGTAGGCATGAAGTATTCGACCGTGACCATAACTGCAGTCGCAGACCCTTCTGGAGAACCGTACATAGTAGTCATAAGCCTATGATTTACAGCCCAACGCATTAAAACGCACTATCATTCTTTTCTCGCTACACAAAGGAAGTTTGTAACAGCAAATTCGCAGGAATCCCCAGGACTTTATTTAGGTGGCGAGCGGTTGCACCGCTCTGTCAACGGAGTTCATACGTGGTACATACAGTAACCATATCTTCTAATCATTTTTCCCAAAATGTCCTCACAACTCCGTTGGCACAGTCGTGTGCCCAGACGCCCGATCTAGGACTAGATTTAGGCACTCGAGATTTGTCACTATTATCATAGTTACGCGCAAAGGTTGGTTTTATAATCGGATATGTACATTATTTTCATACTTCTCTTTTGCGTGCATATTTATAAGGTTGAAGCGCGACCTAGAGGCACCACAACGAAGAGCAACAGAGAATGTAAAGGGCCTGCACTATCAGTCTTACTACCGAAGGCTAACGTTGATGGTTTTCAGCAGACGCTACCGAAGGCTGCGCGGCGATCTCAAATACCAAATAGTGAGTGACCCCAACCACGTGTGCTGTCATTTGCTGGAACATAGCCACAACATGTAACTCAGAAGTAAATTGAAATTGAATGAACAATATAGTCGTCTAGAGTGTCGACGGAATTACTTTTCTCTTCAGATTTGCCAACCTAGAATGCTCGCCAAGGCTCAGTTGTATCCTACCCTACTTCGGACATTTTCAAAAAAACGATTGGATGTTCTTGTTCTTAGCTTCTAGCACTTCGTTACCTAAACTACGCCATTGTGGATTACGTTAATCATGCTCTTCTACAGGATTTATGTGTCATACAGACCCACGAAGACAGCGCATAAGTGACCGAGCATATTTCACTTTTCTCACGCTGTGCGTCAAGGATCACTGCACCCCGTGTATTTCTGTACACAGACACTCGGTTTTTAGTTTATATCAACGTTAGCAACGCAGTTATCTCGGTAGACGCTTGGTAGATGACTCATATATTTCGACTTTATTGTACTCACGGATGGATGGTGGAACAGCTCGCGGAAGACGGCAATGGACGTCGCGTTCAGTGCTCGGGTGAGCGGACAATGGGATGTCGTTTCCTTTGCGGTAAACCGGGACACTGGAAAAAAGCAACATCCGGTGAGGCGCGCTGCTGCCCCTGTACCAAACACATGCATACAACCTGGTTTTTCTTCTCGGATCGAGGAATGTGTACTAAGGGCGCTGAGTAGGGGACCATCGAAACGATGGTTTAATTAGTCGGTACGATGGAACGGTGTCTGATCGAGACGAGTGCCGCGGTGTCGTTGATCAACCAACGGCGGGGCAAAAAGCTTCAATCGTGCTCCATGTGTGCGAGAGCTGTTGGCGATTACTCAGTGGGCACCGATGGTATGGCCGAACACATCGTTGGAATTGGGGGACGGAAACTAACGCACGTCTTCATCGTGTAACCAGATGCGAAACAAACCATTTGGGGGCAGATTGCTTAGAGTTCAACAAGGCTATCGTGGAGGTAAACCGAGAGAAATCGTTGACTGAATGCGGGCCGCGGCAACTCATTGGTCGTGGAGAAACGATATCTTCGTAATCGGTTGTTGCCGCGTTACATTTGAGCCTGACATTGTAGTCACTGGTCACAAATTATCATCCCTTGTTTACAGATGACAACAGTCCGTATGGATTTTGCGCCTGGATCGGGCCCACCATTGTGCTAAACCGCCAGACGTATCGGTCCTAGAGGCCTCAAAGGGTACCAATCCATTTGGAGGTTGAGGTGAAGAGTCAAGTACAGATGTTGGGTGCGGATGTGACTGAAGAGGCGCACCAGTGGTCTGTGTGAAGAAGGCTAATGGGAGGTCTTGTTCCTGTGTTCACTTCCGAAGGGTGAAGGGAAGGTCCTTGAGTCTGTTCGTTCCAGTGCCATCGTTTGCTGACATTTGTGATAGACCGCAACAGTCGAGAATATTCACGCTTCTGGATATCTGAATACTGGCAATTGGCGATCCAACGAGGAAACCGAGAGAAAAGTGCGTTTATCGTCGGTGAGAGACAGCACCAATTTAAAAGAATGCCTTGTGGATTATCCGGAGACCCTTTTACCTTCCGACATTTAATGTTGCGCTTACTGAGTAGCTTGGAGAACATGGCGGTGTACGGGGCTGATATCGTGCTGTATAGCCAGAGGCAGAGACAGCGGTCATCTCGAAACAGCCCTGGTACGGATTGAGCAGTCGGGGCTTCGTATAAATGGACCGAAGTCCCCGATTGGTAAGATTTGCGTCACCTTATTTAGGTGAAATGAACCCACCGCCTAAGAAAATAGTGACTATATAGGCACAACAGTTCGTACTTCAAAGCGCACTCTCAAAGCGTTCCTGGACCGTGCTGGGTTGTGTCTGGTCCGTTAATCGTTTATCCTTGTTCGGTTAGGAATTTGTACTAGTGTCATTATTTCCGGGCATACAATGTCTTCTTTTAGCATTGTATATGCATCGTTTCACAAAAGCACAGGTTTCCGAAATAATCGTCGATACGGGTTTTAAAACACTTCACAGAATCGGCCTCTATTAATCCTTCGGGTAGTGTATTCCATAAGTTTACGATTCTTCGTTCGATACAAAGCTGATGTGATACTTTGTTCATGCTGGGGACCTTGAGTTTGTAACGGTGTCCTCGGGTGTTACAGTGTTCCCGCAGGTGAAATATTGGCCGCAGTATGGGGAAGTGATTTAAGTGTAGTACTCGATGGGTCATGAGGTCAATTCTTACTCGGCGATAGGATAGTGTGTAGAGTCCGAGCCTTTCACAACGTTTTTCGTACGGAAGCTTTTGTAGACTTGGTATCATTCTAGTTGCGATATGCTGTATTTTCTCCAGCTTTTCAGTTTCCCATTGGGATATCGGATGGTAAGCTGGGGCACCGTATTCAAGGATTGGTCTAATAAGCGAGGTGAATAGACGAGGAACGGTTTCTTCAGACCATGTGGAGAAACTGCGTCTTACTGCCCAGAGCATACGAAGTCCCGCACGGTAAAATTTCTCTGTATGTTCTGGTGATCTCATATCATGTCGCGAGAGAACTCCTAAGTCTCTGACAGATGTGTTGGGATGGAGCAACTGGCCGTCCAAAGTGTACGATCGAGTGGCTGGACGTCTGGTGCTCCTGATGAACTCCGACTTGCTTGTGTAAAGAGGGAGTTGCATTTCAGTGGACCACGTTGACAGTCGCTCTAAGTCATGCTGGAGGCGAGCGCAGTCGTCCTGGTTCTCAATGATCCTCCAGATTTTCAAATCATCTGCATTCAGGGCACATAGTGACAGGAGATGTTGCGGAAGTTCGTTGATATGAATAAGAAATAATACTGGCCCAAGTACAGTTCCTTGAGGCATGCCACTAGTCGATAGGAACCAGTATGTCAGGTAGTCATTGACCTGTACTCTAAACTTTCGTTCTACAATAAACTCTTGTAACCACTGAAGTAACGTACCACTGATTCCGTATATCCTCAGTTTACGAAGGAGTACCTCCTGGTTCACTTTGTCAAACGCCTTACTAAAGTCGATGTACACCACGTCAACATCCTTCCGTTTGTTGAGAGGTCGTACCCACTGGTGGTTTGCGTACATCAAGTTGGTTATGCAGGATCGCCCTTTCGTAAAGCCGTGTTGTGCTGGCGTCAATACGTCCATCGATTCGAAAAACGACAGCAGACACTTTTCACAACCTTTTTGAGAACTTTGGATAATACCGATGTCAAACAGATCGATCTATAGTTCTCTATTTTACTCGGATCACCACCCTTTGGAAGCGGTCTCACGATTGAGGATTTCTAGTCGTTCAGGACAGAACCTTCAGAGAGCGATTTATTGAAAAGATTTGTCACGGCGGGTGAGATTATAATCGATAGGGACTTGAGTATTAGTGGGTGAAGTTCGTCTGGTCCGGGGAGCTTTGCACCATCGAGGTTGACGAGTAGCTGATACACTTCGACTGCATCACATTGTAGGCTGTCGAGCAAGACTTGAGCAACCTGTGTCGGTACTGAAACCGCCGCCGGGTTACTGGAAAATACAGTGAGGAAGTGCGTAGCCAAGGCGTCCTCGCGCTCCGCGTATGAAATGACCGTCTTTCCGTCTAAGCTCTCTAAGACCGATAGGTCGCCCCCGGGTTTCAGTTGACGTTTCAAGTAGGCAAATATTCTTTTGGGTGCAGTTGTGGCCGAGCATCGTAGCTCTTCTTCGAACTTTCGGCGTTTCTTGATCTTTGCGGCGTTACATAAGTTACGCTGTTTCTTGTACACCGTGTAATCTTCATCACAACCCGAGCTGATGTATCTATCCCAAAGTTTGCGACACCGTCGCGCTGTCTATATTCCGTATCAAACCAATGCGTTCTGGCAAGTCCGATTTTTGTATACTTAAAGGTAACGGACCGAGTACAAAGCGAGTTAAGCTTCCCCTTCATTAATGACCAACAGGTCTCAAGTGACGCATCCTGTGGTAGTGTCCAATCAGTCTGACTTGCGGCTTGGACGAGCCCGTTGAAGTCCATCTTCCAATAGTTGAATATCGGCTTCCGTTGACTATAATATGGTAACGACATTTCTAAGCTTGCCACAATGGAGCAGTGGTCACTGTTCGCCAGAGGTTTGATGATTCTGATCTCGTTCAGCTTCTGCACGCAGATCGTAAACATTAGGTCCAGACAAGATGCCGAGTGCGGAGTTACGCGCGTCGGTTGGATGACGTGTTGCGTTGCCCCAATTTCAATAGTCATTTTAGCGAATTGAGCCTCAACGTTGCCATGACCGGGAAGAAGTCGAACATCTGGCCAAATTATCTTAGGTAAATTTAGATCCCCCATCAGTAAGAACAGAGGGCGGCTCATGTGCTTCTGTACATGTGGTATCCAATCGCAGCAACGGTTTAATGGGCTCCGTTAGATAACCCCCACAATTAGTTCTGCGCGCCTAAAACGGATTGTGCACCACAATTGCTCGCATAAACTATCCTCGCTCCGATAGGTACTGATAAGTTTGCCAGATAGTGACGATTTTAGGTACAACAGAACACCACCGTGAGCCTTTGATTTTCGGTCACATCGGAAACAAGAGTATCCTGACAACACGACTTCTTGGGGTATGAAGTTGGAGTTCAGCCATGTCTCTGCAAGTCCTAAAATGTCCGGCCGCTCCGAGACAGCGAAGCGACACAGTTCGTCACGTTTGTTCATTAGGCTGCACACGTTGGCGAATGCGACACGGAGGTCCTGGGAGGTACTGCGGGACGTGCCTGGAGGTTGAGCAACCGGTTGATACGAGTTCGTACACCCTCCTTGATCACCCGAAAATTTACAACTTGTATGTCAGTCTCACCCTCCTCTGTACGGCGTTTGAGCTCAATGACCGCAGTCTTCAAACGATCCCTGTCCTCGGGTTCCAAATCTCGGCGGATGTGAACTTTTATGCCTTTCAGCCTTGACAGACGAGACAGTATGAGCTGCGACATATTAGGATTTGCAAAGGTGATCCTCAGAGGTCGACATGACTGGTTAGTTTTCTGGCCAAGTCGGATTACTTGTTTAATCGTCACACTGTCCTCGCCCACATCCAAGAGTCTATCGATGAGCCCCTGGAGGAACTCAACTTCGTGATCATAACGTATCTGAGGGTTTTCATCTTTTGACACCGGTACGTGAAAGACCATGAGATTATGACGCCTCAACGAAATCAGTGATGAACCTGTGGGAGCAGAACCAGAGGCGCTTAACTGATTGGGTTGTTGTTTATCAGCAGGTGACGTCTGAACTCGATTACGTGGGCGCTTGCGCTTTTGAGTGGTCCATGGATCCTCGGTGTTCAGAAGTTCACAGACAATCTCTGAGAAATTCACGGACCGATCAGTGAAGCGGCATTTCGTAGGTTCCGAGTCTGAGTCTTCCATCGGTGGGGAACATTGAACCTGGGGCTATGCCGGGGGCGAAGACGCTGGTGGTGGTGCAGATCGCGGAGTGACAATAGAAGGCGAGGTGACAGGTACTTTCACGAGGTCGTTTGATCCCACGTGGTGAACCCTTTTTCTGTCTGAAAGAGAGATTTTCCCGTAGTTGTTTGGGGTCTCTGCTTATTCTGATGTCTTGTACCGCGACATTTATCACATATAACTCGAAAAACGATGTCGGATGTCGAGCGATTTTCGAAACACGTCGACGGATAAGCCAATGCACGAAATATGGAGCAAAACATCACAGCCGAAGCACCGAAGTGCATGAGCCTTGTTTCCCACAACTTTCGAGCACGAAACACAAGTAACTTGAGGAGGCATCACAAGGTAGAGCAAATCCAAGATGGCGGACAGTGGTGACAGTAGGGCAAATCAATGAGATCTCCGGAATCAGCAAAGGAATAGCCGCCAAATTTGCACCGCTTGGAAAACACGCCAACAAAAGAATATTGGTGCACAATTCACACAGATAAAACTCTGATAACACAGTAATCTGAGGCAAAAGTAGTATCCAGCACATGCTGATCCGAAAATCCGCGACGTCCGTGGGTACAACACTCAACGTTTACCCACATTGAATAGAATGAGATTTTGGACCGACAATCCATAAAGCTAGTCAAAGTCGTTTTGAAGGCGGATACGTTCTCCTGGAGCTCTGATCACTCGCAAAACTTTGATGTCATCGGCCTAGAACAAACTGACGCAATTTGACTTACTAGATCATGAAGACCAAGCATAGACTGGACCCCAGTACCGGATCCTGTGGCACACCGCATCCGACGTGAATTAGGTCTAGCATAGATTCACGTACTCTCACCAACAGATGCCTGTGCGAGAGGAAATTGCAGATACACCCGAGAAGAAGGTCCCCAATGCCACACTTTTAAAGTTTGGCAAGAAAGGTTACCATGGTCCAATCGGTCGAATGCCTTAGAGAAATCAAGGTGTGCCAGGACAACTCCTGCACCAGCATCCGCCGTTTTGGTCTAGCTGTCTCGTACTAACAATAAGTTGGTTGTGCACGACCGATTCTGGCGGAGGCTGTGTTGCTCCCAGAAGTAGTCCTGATCCGGTAAACTATTCTTCATAAGCTGCATCAATCGTCATTGTAAATAGGCCAAATGGGATTGTCCCAAGTTGTGCCGACTATCCTACAGGACTGAAAGATGCGCTGGACAACCAACACGGAGGACATATTTGCGAAAATAAACGCTGAACTTGACCTATCGAATGCTTACCTACAGGTTTAGGTTTCAGACGAATCCAGGAATCTGCCTATAATCAACATTCATCGTGGTCTGTTTTAATAGACTCGCTTACCCTTTGGAGTAAAGACGGTCCAAGCAATCTCTCAACAAAATATGGACACCAAGCTTAACGGATTGGAAGAAGCGAATGACTGCCTATCTCAGTGACATCATAAAGGTTAAACGAACGACATCCGAAATGTTCATCCGTGCAGACAATTTCTTGCAGCGAATACTGGAATATGGATTTCGACTGAAGAAGGAAAAAGGCAAATTCTTCTTGGATTCATCATTGGGTTCATCATTGACAAAGATGGCCGACGACCCGACCCGCCAAACATTGAGCCAACCATAAAAATGCCCTCACCTACAAATGTTGCTGTCAATACTCGGAATGATCAGCTAGTATAGCGCGTTGGCGCCAAGTATGCGCGGAGCTTTGAATCGACTGCATACAAAGGGATGTGGATGCGGGTGGCCAAGTAAATGTCAAAGTGCGTTTGAGCAAGTGAAAGGTGAACGTCTGCTGACGTATTTTGATTCAAAGCCTCCGATCACGCTGACAACGGACTCGTCAAGTTGTGAAATGGAGCGGTCATAGCACACGAATTTCATGATGGAACCATGAAAGCTAAAGCTCATGTTGCCCAAATCCTAAAACCGGTGGAAAGTAAGGAAATTCAAATTGAAAAAGAAGCTTTGACTATCATCGTTGCCATAAAGAAGTGCCATAAAATGCGCCACGAGAGATTCATGGTCCATGTCACGATCACAAACTGCTGTTGACCACATTTAGCTCCAAGAAAGACATATCAGTGTATGCAACGAACCGGTTACAGCGCTGGGCAACAGTGCTGCTGAAATACAGGTTAAATAGCAAGTATACCACGCCTGGTAACATAAGACAAGCAGATGCACTTTCACGACTAATAAGTGATTACAGCTCGGAAGTAGAAGAAATGATTACGGTAACTATCGCAGAAGAACCCGAAGCAACGGCACCGTTGTGGAGACCATAAAACAGCTACAGGTGACTTTTGATATGGTCCGAAAATCGACTGAATCGAGAAATACACTCCAACAGGTGATAGTGTATCACCGACATACATGGCCATTACACTGGCTAACTGGAGAACTTTGACAATTTTTCCAGCGAGGTAACGCAATATCAATTGTAGGTGGCTGCCTCCTTTTCGCTGACCGCATTGTCATTATGCAGGACTCTGTGAAAAATAATGACGCAGTTTCATTCGGGACATTCGAGAATAAACCGAATGAAGGCCTTGGTCCGCTATGGATATACAATTGGTGCGTCTGTGTCGAGGTTATTTTAGATGTGCGATCACCCAAGAAAGGCACAAACGACACCCAGCGGAACCCAGGTCAAAACCAGACAGATCATGGGTGGGTGCTCTCACTGCTTTTGCCGGATATGTTAACGAACAAAATTCCCTAGTCGTCATGGATGCCTTGGGTAAGTGACCAGAAATCATCATCACTGACACCAGCACTGCAACTACAAAAATTGAGAAATAATGACAACTGTTCTGCATGCTTGGATTTCCGGAGACAATCGTGTCTGACTACGGTGAGTAGTTCACTTCCCAGTTGTTCGCTTATTTCACGAAAGGATACGAGATCACGCAAATCAAAGCATATCAAATGCAGGCAAAACCATCATCATCAATACACGATAGATGGGAATGAGAAACAGACCGCAGCTAACGCGCCAGACGAAGAAAGGTGGGATAAAAATTACTGATGAGCAGTAAGCACTTTTGGTATAATTTACTTAATTTATCATAGTCACTCAAGCAGCAGCTTAGGATAGTCTGGAAAAGCACCAGACGCCGGTTTTCCACCTTCTGAGTCTCGCCAGTAGTGCGCCTCCCAACCGACCCAAAATCCCAACCAGTGATGTGTAATATATATATATATATATATACTCGGCAGTGAAACGTGACGATGTACCGGCGGGACGTGAAACAACTCGAGCGGTTCCATCGACATTGCTTGCGAAAGATTCTGCGCATTAGTTGGTGCGACAGAGTTGCGGACATGGAAGTGTTGCGTCGAAGTGGAATGTATGCAGTGGACTGCACAATTTTGCTGAGACACCTGAGGTGGCTCGGTCATGTGAGTCGTATGGATTCGACGCGGATACCGAAACAACTATTATATGGTCAGCTGAGTATTGGGAAGCGGCATGTGGGAAAACCAAAGTTACGTTACCATGAAAAGATCAAAGTAAGCCTCTCACGTTCTAATCTTGATTGCAGGTCATGGGAATCGAAGGCGGTTGCTCAGCGTGCATGGCGCAATTTGATCACGAAGGCGGTTTCCAAATTGCGGGAGAAAGATCTCATGCATGCGGAGAAGAAGCGTCAAGCACCGATGGGTTGTACTCCATCGACATCAAACACATGCGGTCGCGAGTGCCTGAGTCAAGCAGACCTAGTGAGCCATGAGCGAGGCCACTCAGGACCACCACCGAAGCGATAACGGGTACCTGTAGAGAACGTAGGCAGAACCGGCGCAGCTTTTTTTAGGTACGCTGCATCCGATTTACTAACCGCTTGCTTCCATGTTAAGCCACTTTATTTCAGGTGGTGGGTTTTGAATTTTGTCCTAATGCTTGCCTGCTGATTGAGAGTGGCCATGGTGAACTAACTGAAGTAAGGTAAAAATTACATTAAAATATTCAACAGCAAGTGTTGTCATGTTAAATAACATATTATTCATTTGCTACGAGATCGCAATTGGAAGGGGATCTAAAGGAGATTGGGATGGACAAAGAAACTCACAACACAAACCCCATTGTAGCCGGTTCCTTGCCATGTCAATACGTGTGTCCAATCAAATGTATTCGGACCCCAAAACGGCAGTCGGGATGCGCCAAATTGACGCCAACTTCGAAGAAAGGGTTTCATTACTCTTAACCAAGTCATTGTTTGGCGTTGTTTGTGCGCCCAGGACGTGAATGTAAGAGCCTTCTCTTACATTCACACCCTGGGCGCACAAACGTGTACTGCACGTGTACTGCATGTCCACTGCCCGCGACTACGGCCCAGCTCTCACGAGCTACCAGTAAGATCGTTTGATACCAAAATCCTTTGCGAAAACCATATCGTACGACACTATACAGGTTATTTTTATTCAAGTGGTTCTCCACAACACTAGTCAAGCGGGCACGCCTGTAATCAGTCGGTAGATCTTGTCAACCACACTTGAAAACCGGGCAGACAACAGCCTCCTACCATTCGAGATGCAAGATACAGCTGTTGATTGACTTCGGAAACACCTAAGAAAGGGTCCACTGAGTTCCGTTACTAATTCGTGTGGTAAGTTGGACCGGAAGCCTTCGTTGGGTTCACGGCTCGCAGCAACCGGAGAAACTGAGACTCAGTTACACTAATTTCATGCAAACAAAAATTCTTAGAGACTCGAAGCTAGTTCTCTGCAAGACGTATTGTTTCGCGGAGACCCGCCTGAAAGACTCGAGCTCTGTGCTCACTTTGCGATCTCCTTCAGGTGACACCAGCAGTACTTTCCCATTGCGCCTATCCGGTGGCGATGCAGCTGCGAGCACCGGCCAAGCTGGTGTTGGCATTGCCATGAGTCCCCGGGCTGAAGCTGCTCTGGTTGATTGGATCCCAATCAGTAGCCGGATGTGTGCAGCCCGATTGGCTGGCTCGTTCAAAACTTCGAAGTCGCGTGGGACTAACAGGTGACTGTTTGTCATCACTGCCTACGCGCCCACAAACTCCAGCGATGATTCGGTACAGAATGACTTTTACCGCCAACTGACCCAGCTCCTTCGCCATGGAAGCACGGACACTGTTGTGCTGGCTGGGGATTTGAACGCTCAAATTGGAAAATTATCCGCTGATGAACTGCATTTGGGCAACCAACACGGTGTAGGCTCCCATAATGATAACGGTGAGCGGTTACTTCATTTGTGTGACGATGCCCGCTTATTTCTTGCGAGCACTAACTTCCGACACAGCACCCGCCGGAGGGTGACTTGGCGCCCACCAGCCTCGAACCAGCTTTGGACGCAAATCGATCACAAAACGATCAGTTACCGCTGGAATGGCTGCGTCTAGAACTGTTGCTCGATCTGGAGCACATGCATGGACACCGATAATACACTTGTATGTGCTGACCTGCGGATGCGCTTTGGCGGACGCCCACAACAACGCTATGAGTGCATTGACACCAGCCAACTGGCGAAGCCATCTGTTCTGTATGCTTATCAACATACACTGACATGCGAGTTGAGTAAGCGCACACTCCAGTGTGCGCTCAGTGGTCGCATGTTCACCAGACCTTACTATCAGCAGGCAAATCTTCATGTGATAAGTCTAATCGTCAACATAAACATTGGGTCTCTTCGCGGTCTCTGGAACTTATTGATGCTCGCCGGCATATTCCGGCAGGAAGCAAACAGAATGAGACTCGGAAAGAGCTCCAGCAAAAACTCCGAGTTAGCCTGAAGAGAGACCGCGAATCCTGGTGGTGCATCGGAAATGGCCGCTGCTCTTGGTAACCATCGTAAGTTATTCCGTCTGATACGGGAAACGAGCAGCGGGAGACCTGGTGTTAGTGACACAATTTATGACGAGAGTCGCCAGCCTATCCACAACTTGTCAAAACGTCTGGAGCCTTGGGCTGAGCATTAGATAAGCAATTTAATCGAGCAGAATTGTTTGATTCCTCACCGGTCAGTGATCGCCTTGCTCCGTGGGCTGTCCTTTGAATCCGCCCTCTGGCTCAAAAGTCGAACATGAGATCAAACTGCTGAAGTTGAACAGACGCGCGACCAGATGATCTTCATTCAGCTCTCTTCAAATTCGGTGCCTCTGCTCCTGTGGATGATTTACACGAGTTACTAGTGTAACTGTCCAAACCGACTGGAGCCGCTCGGTCATAGTTACAACCAACAAGGGAGGTTCACGATCAGAATGCGGCAACAATAGCAGAAGCAGGACGATTTCCAACGCCTCCAAATTACTTGCTTCCGTTATCCTTCACAGTCCGGCTAGCACTCGTGAAAGCCAGATTTCTGAAAAGCAGGCCGCGTTTCGTCGAGCTCTTGGCTTCATCGACCACATTTTCACTTTGAGTCAATTGTTGGAGCACCGTCACACATATTGGCGGCCCACCGTTGTCGTGTTCCTCGACATCATACCTGCATTCGATTCGGTTGACAGATGTGCCCTTTGGGACTGTCTACTCAGGAAAGGTGTGTCCGAGAAATATGTAAATATTATCCGAGCATTATACGCGCGTAGCTCAGGCAGAGTGAGTGCTTACGGCTAGCTCTCGCCGCCCTTCAGTATCTGCAGCGGTGTGAGACAAGGATACCCGCTGTCACCTTTCCTCTTCAACTTCTCTATTGACGAAGTCATGGAGATTGCATTCACAGGACACGATACGTTCGACCCTACTGTACGGTTGTGAAACTTGGCCCATTAGGTCAGTCGACATAAAGAGACCAGTTACGCTCGACCAATAGTGCCTTCGCAGTTTCGCTCACATGTGTTGGGAACACAGCGTGAGGAACGATCGTGTTCGACGCCTTTTTTACGGCACAGGGATAGGAAATGAACCGCTCAGCATCGTCATTTCACGCACCAGGCTCTGATGGCTAGGCCACGTGTTACGCATGTCAGCCCACCGGCTCTCGCGACGTGCGTTGTTCGCTCGCCGCGGGTGTGAATGGAGGAAGAGGTGAGGTAACCAAGCGATGAATTGGTCGAGAGGATTGAAGGCCCTCACTTCGAAGCTGGAATCGGTTTGAGCGTCACGGCTCCCTGATTGGGGTCCGAAAGACGATGAACAGGTTCGGCTGGATACAATTGCTGACATTGCTAGGAGCCGACCACAATGGCGTTCGTGTTGTAGGTTCCTTTGTCCCACCCCATTCCTTGTAGACTTTCACTCCAACCACTATCTCACATTTGAGCCTGATATAATTTTGCATAGTAAATTATATTTTTTCCTGCTGCATAGTAGCCGGCAGGTAACTTACCGGAATGATGCCCATCCAGTACTAGTAGTTCAGCTGGCATGCATCCGTTGCACTTTTTTCTTTTATGTATTGCGGCATGGTAGCTGAGATGTTCCCCACCTCTGGCTGACGTGTATAACGATGATGATGATGATGATGATTTGCGGACAAAGGCGTTTGTGTACTGCTCACTAAACACGCATGCTTTGTCATAGTCGCTATAGGCATGGGTCCCATCCCCTCGAAGTAACGTTGAAATGGGCGAGTTTGCACCACATCGTTCTGATTGGACAACTGCCGAATCACTGCGATATGGTGCTTCAAATTCGCCATGTGTTGGCACTCACTGGTCACTTGCTACAATGTGACATCCGGATTCTGCTCGATTTTGTTCAGTATTCGCGTTCGAATGTCGGCGTCTTTGGATGCTTGCAGGCCACAAATGTATATGAGATATAGGGCTTCTATATGCTAATACGACCGTAATATAAACTAAGGAAGCGCAAATCAACACTGCGAAAGCTTCAACAGATTAGTGCAGCGACTGAACAACGCTGGTCCGCGATATGTCTATGTGATAACTCACGTAAAGAGCAACAACACCCCTTTGAAGGCCAATGGAGCGGTCAGCGCGGAACATTGCGTAGCCAGGCAGGTATACTCGTCGTCTGTGATTTCTTCAGGTAACCAATTTCCAACGAAAGCATGTATATATGGACGAGATGGGACTAGGAGCAGACCCACCTAGCACATCTTGTTCCTAGGACAACACACGCTACTATACATATATATATATATATATATATATATATATATATATATATATATATATATATATATAATACACAATCTGTGGTATAGATATTGTGCCATGCTACAAAGTGCTACTTGGTGGACTTCGTCATGACCAGCCCTGGGTCGTGCGCAAGTGGAATAGGTTCTGGTAGGGCAGGAAATGGACCGTCGGCTAATCACATGAAAACCCACTAATCGGAGACTTGGCTTGCCAGCTGTACGCCGGGGCTTTTACGTCACTTACGGCTTCGTTTAACCTATCCGCTAACGGAAGGTCTGGTTGCACACTAACTTCACTACTTTTGAGTTTAAAGACAAATCACAGTAACGCTATGCGTACTTGTGGTGTGGAGAGAACCACACTAAGCAGACGGGGTTGATGACAGTTTATCAACCGGAAGGTTCCCCAACCTGATGAGCTTCCTGACAGTAACGCCAGGGAAACCGTGTGGTAAAAGCTTGATCACGCAAAATTTTAAGCCAACCAAGGTCACCAAGCATGCTCTTAGTGGGAAAAGCGAAAGTGGATTCAGTGACGTTTCAGTCTAAGAATCTCCCTGACCAGGTGTATTTACATCAGATGCTCTACTGTCCATGCCACATGGCTGTTTGACAGGAATCGGTGGGATCGTAGGCGAGGGCACCTCACGTCTCCCTGAGGACATTTCAGCAGTAGGTGGTGTTTCCAGCTCAGGTTCTTGCATCTTGAGCGTTTTCTCACCTCCCGGTTTGGGGGTGGAGGATTTATGTGCTTTCTTTGCGATCCTACAGTTATTCTTTTTGACCAGGGGCCCGTGACCCATCTTCCAATTGGAGAGGGTCAACAATGCTGTCGGAGGCATTTGAGTCCGTTATCTCCATGTTAACAGCGGCAACCGGTACGATGTGCGAATGCTCGATTGAGTGACAGACATCAGCAGATGGACTGTCAACAGTGGCGCATTCCGCTGCAGTTTCCCCACTCGCAATATTCAGGGATTTCATAAACAAACCCCCCTTAGTGTTGAGCGAGGCAACAGAGGCAAGCTCAGCTAACGCCTTCACATCCGCCACCCTGGATGCCAATAATTTAAATTCAACACAGGTGAAAGTCGGGCTCTTCGATCTCTGAGCACAGGATTCATCGCAGATGGAATGAAAGTTCTCGCTGGATGAAAACATCCTACACTGGTCCGCTCGGAGGCCGGTACGAGTTTCGTGATACCAGCTGGAGCAAACGTCACACAGCATACCACTAAATAAATAAGTAACTGGACTTGCACAGAGAATTTAAAAACACGTATACAACAATAAAACAAACCGATTCATTTTGGAGTAGACCTCGGTCATTACGATCACAAGGACAGTATCCGAATTGGAAGTGGTTCGATGTTGCTCCTAGCAAACACTGCCAGCGGGTACTCCAAATCTAGCTTTGAACTCCTTACCGCTATGCAAAGTGTTGCTCACGGATCTTAGGGCCATAGTGATCAATGCGTCAGCCTTTAACCACTAGGCCCTGAGTTTCACCCCAGCTCAGGCTATCTCCATCTGGTGAGTCCAGAGGAGGACGAAACCGGTTATGGGATGTCAGGGTTGGGTGGAGCAACACCGAACCACTTCCGATCCGATTACGGTCCTTGTGATCGTAATGACCGAGGTCTACTTCAAAGTGAACCGAGGTCTAAATAGAGACTGCGTGTCGCAATCCAATCACACAGCAGGTACTCCAAATCCAGCTTTGAATTCTTGACCGCTGTGCCAAGTGCCATTCTTTCCTCGCTACGCAAAAGAAGTTTATCAGCAAATTCTCGGGAATCCTCTGGACTTCATTTAGGTGGCGAGCGGTTGTACCGCTCTACGTCAACGGAGTTTCTACATGGTACACACAATGACCATATCTTTTAATCATTTTATGTTAAAATGCCCTCCCAACCCCGTTGGCACAGTCGTGTGCCCAGACGTCCGATTATATTCGGGCACTCGAGATGTGCCACTATTATCATGGTTAGGCGCAAATGTTTTCTTTAACCGAATATATACATTACTTTCATACTTCTTCTCTGCATATATATCTATAAGGTTGGTAGAAAAATATTTGCATGCGCCGAGCCTGGAAATCTTAGCTGAAGCGTGACCTAGAGGCATTAGAGGCACCACAACGAAGAGCAACAAAGAATGTCAAGGGCTTGCGCTATCACTCTTACCACCGAAGGCATAAGTTGCTGGGGGTTTCCAGCAGACGCTACCGAAGGCTGCGCGGCGATCTCATCTTAGCGTACCAAATATTGAGTGACCCCAACCATGTATGCTGCCATTTGCTGGAACATAGCCACAATACGTAACTCAGAAGTAAATTGAAATTGAATGAACAATATAGCCGTCTAGAGTGTCGACGGAATTACTTTTCCTTTCGGGTTTGCCAACCTAGAATGGTCTCTAAGGCTCAGTTCTATCTTACGCTACTTCGGACATTTTCAAAAAACGACTGAACTTTGCTCTTATCTACCAACAGTTCGCTAGTTAAACTATGCCATTTTGGATTACGTTAATCATGCCCTTCCACCAGATGAGTTATGTGTCATATGGACCTAAGAAGACGCATAAGTGAACAACCATATGATACTTTTCTCTCACTTTACATCAACGATCACCGCAGCTCGTGTATTTCCGTATGCTTACACTCGATTTTTATTTTGCACCAACGTCATTTATCAACGCAGTTATCTCTGTAGACGCTGGGTAGATGACTCACGTATATTTCGGCTTCATTGTATTCACTCCAACCATATTAAAGGAGGTGTCAAGCAATTGCTTTTTCTCCCGTGTTAAATCATTGTTAATCGTTCTGTTTCAAAATTTGACAGTAGTCAAAAAAATTGAAAAAATCGAGTTACCGCGTCAAGGTCAGATCAAACCTTGCGAAGCCTTACCTTGTTGGCGGTGGGGTTGTCGATTGGAAGCCTAATCTATGTTCCGTCCGTCAGCTGAGTTGTGCTTCATTTGTCAGTCTACCATGCCTGCGTGTGTGCGTACTGAAGTGCGATGGTGGCCGTCGCGTAATAACAATTTGGTGACGGATATCTCTTTGCTAATGAATATCGACAGTGTCGATATTAACTTGATCCTTGCCGTTTAACGCAACGATAATCGAAAATGATCAGGATCTATTGGATCACAAGGCAACATATAGTTTAAAAGACAAACTACGCTCCGATAATCGATTTCGCTTTTGTCTTCTTTGATTGACACACTCACTGATCTACTGAGATGAGTATAGGATGCCACGCTTCAGTTTCTGGAAGCTGTTTACATATTCGCACAGTGGTTTGCTAGTGGTACAAAACCATTGTGCTAGGCATTGCTAGTGCGTTAATTTATTCTCATAGACAAGTGGGGTACGGTGATTACACAGCACAAAATGTTCATCCCTGCTGTTGGGGATAGGGTTAGCTCTGTAAGCATGCAACGCTCCATGTCTTATCCGCAAACATTTTGGAGTTCTGCTACGAATGAACGGTGTTCTGTTGGAACCAAGTGGCCTAATTTCTGGCCAAAGCACAGGAGTTGTTAACAAACTCCACGTAAGTAGAATGAATGGTGCCGTCATCCGAAAACCCCCGGGTGGCTTCTTCAAGAAGTACTGCTGCTATATCGTAATACTTATAGTAATAAAGTATAGTGACGTGGTAACTCGGCCTTAGAAGACTGTCTATCGTTGGTTTAACGATCATAAGCTAGTCAATCGTAAGGCAGGTCTCAGTCACAGACAGCACCACTGTGAGCCGAATCATAAACTGCGTCGCATTGCAGTTCAATGCCGTAGTAAGGAAGTATCCCATCTTTATTGCTATAGCCATCGTCCCGAGCAAGGTACATATAACGTATTCTGACTTAGGTGTTGGGAATATAGTAGTGCATCCACGTTTCCTTTATGGAGACGAGGTCCCAAGCGCATGTTGTCTGACGTAGCTGAAGTTCTGCAACCTATTTAGCAGACGGTTCGATTAAATTTCTGCTATCGTGCATTCGCTTATAGGACCACAAGTTGCACCGGAGCTCAGAAGGTAGTCTGCTGCAATGCTGAAAACAGAATCCTAATATTCTTTCTAACATCTCTTGGGAGGGAAGCACGATGTTCACAATCCTCGGACCACATCCTTTGTTACTTAATGATCTACGTAGCTTTGGGGCTGATCAAGCTACGTCGTTTGCTATGGAGATGGTCTCGTGAAGGTAGGGCCACTGCTCCTGGTCGTGGGTGCATGTTTCACATTCATCATGTCCTCTAATCTTGGGGACACCATGAACGGATTCCTTCCAATTCTTTCAAACCGTACTTCGCCTGTTTACGCTCGGTTCACAGCATATTCGGGAAGATGAAGATGGAACGTGACATGTTCCGGAGACGAACTGTCGATAGCAGAACTACTTCTGCATTGCCAGTGGAAATCAGTAAAACCCGGAGAAGTCTCTGGTCACCATATTACTTTGAGTTTGTGTGACAGGTTACTCGCATCATGCTATAAGACTTAGCTACAACACCGACGAAATTACATAAGAAAAGTTCCTCTGGCTTGCTACGTCAAGCTGTTTTATTTTAAGGGATGTGACTTCGATTCTGACACGCGGTTGTAGCTTACTGATGGTATGCAGTGCGGTCGCTTAGTAACCATTAGTGCGACTTTGGCTGTGGTCCACCTCATGCGACAGCTAGTGGCCGTGTACGTTCAGTTTCGTCGCCGTTATTTGTTTCGCGTTCGCTCGAGGTATTTGAAAGTTAAAATTTCCGGATATACTTACTAGAAACCCCGTTTCCGCCAACACTCGTGTCAACATTCTTCTGAGAGTTTGGAATAACCTTGAGTGTGAACGAGGTCCTAAAGTACGGTTTCAGTCAGACTGGTGATGGCTGATTCAGACGTATCTGGGTCCCTAACACTGTTGCCCTGATTAAAGCTCAAAACTAGAGGTAAAACTTTTAAGGGACTGCCCAGCCTTCTTCCCCGAATTTGAATCAGAGGCCATTGGGGGCTGGAGCTAACTCTGGATTAAGCTTTTCAACGGTAAAGCGATTTTTGTGTTTCTCAGTTGCCCAATCGTCGCAACTATACCTTTCGGAAGCAAGCCAGTCCTTAACGGAATCAAGCTCCTCCTTAAGAATATTCAACGCAATTCATAACCACATCAAGCAGAATCCATCGTCTTGACCAAATGCAAATCAGTACAAGTGTGAAAAATGAAATGTGTCAGCTTATACGCCGTAACGGCGCTTCGCTGCCGCGCGACAACCACCAGTCGCGCGCGGGCTGAGTATACCGCGAGGACGCCCACCCATACGCGGATTCGAACCGGTGACCTTATGGTTGGAAAGCAAACGTGCCAACCACTCGGCTACCGGCCGAGTGGTTGGCCAAGTACAAGTGTACTCAGAACGTCTGCATCGGTTGGTGCAGCGCTCAGCCAACAAACCACGTGAGGCACAGTGAACGCGAAAACAACACGTGAGCTCATTCACTGTAGGATGGGTGCGGACTAGCACGCGGCATCTATGGACGGTTGAGGAAGTACTGTAACTTCCACCCACTCACTTACGCGGCATCAAGACACACAACGCAGAAGTGGGCGGCCATCCGCGTGCTCACTGTTACGCGCAGACGACCAGACATGAAATCTACTCTACAACGAGACAGTATCGATTGCACTGGGTAGGGTGAAACACCGTTTGACTGAAGAGATTAACCTAGGGAGTGACCGAAAATTAAGTTGGTTGAGACAACCGACAGTGACATTGCGCGGTATGTTGTTCTAGCTCGGGTTTCAGTCGGAAGTAGGCACTGGAGAACATGATGTTATCATTAGATCGCCAATGTCCACTATGTTGTACATAGTACTGGCAAACTCCAGTAAATGGCCAAAAGTTGTTGGTATCAAGTGGATGGCACATTTTGAACACAAAAGTGGATAAGAAAAGCTAGTTTGTGAGGAATCGGAAATCGCCCACCATAGAGTAGCACATCGCCATTCCTTGACTGCTCAGTTTGCAAGAATGATTAGCTTCCGAACCGATATATCGTCAACCGACGGACACAGATGGGACACAGTACTACAATTCCGATCTCTGTGTTTCACAGATAAGGCCATGTGCACAGAGAAGGAAGTAGACAGTAAGATAATTCCTGGATAGTGGACACCCGAAACCGGTAGTGAAAGCCACGTTTCACAATATGCTGAAATCACATTGAAGATATACAGCGGAATGGATTGGGACGATAAGAATATTATAGGTAGAAGGAACTGCCTTTTCCTTTCCGACGGCACTAACCAAGGAATAAAACTCGGGATCTGTTCAACAATGGTGTATCTGAAATACACACTTTTCGTAGATAAGATGACTAACGGTGTTCACAAATGTATTCACAATAACTGTGAATATGTGTGTATATGAGATACCGCGAGCGAACTGCACACAACGCTGCTGGAACACCTGAGGCGCATTTCACGGCGACGTCTAATGCTCTACTGTGAGATTCAGCGGTGGTGACGCACCTGTTAGGTACGGTGCATGTAAGGTGGCCAGATTATTGATGAGCCAAACCGAGACGCTTCCAGATTTCTTGCACGGCAAACCGAGACATTTAACCTACCCCCGTTTGTTTCTGCATATGTTGATCGTACAATATATTGAAAAGATACATATCTACATTTCTTGCTTCAATGCAATTATAAAAAGCACTTGCGTTATTAGTCAGTACAATGGCTACGCTACTGAAGTTTTAAATAAATAAATAAATAAATGGCATATTCCCGCTAGAAGGAGGCATACAAGTGAAGGCACGACTAAATATACCTACAAACATAGCTGCTTTGGAACAGTAAAAGGTGTGGTTAGAATAAAGTACAACCAAAATTTTCGTCGTTTACTCACTTAAGAAGTTCGTGGATTAATAGTGGGATCCCAGAACATTATGGCGCTGGTTTGCGAAAAAAGCAAGTTTATTACTATGGTGGCAATAGCCAACGGTCGGCATGATTTCGCCATGTTGTAATCCATGATTTCATGAGCATAGGTCTGGGCGCTGCATTAGCATGTCGTGAAGTTGTTCGCAAGGATACACGACACTCTTTTCTTCAGAACTGCATTTCACCACAAGTATTGCTTTCAGTGTTTAACCGCTAAACTGCGTTGTCCAGAATCTACTTCGATTCAGTTTGGAAAAATGTATAGTGCTGCGTCTGAGGCACAAGTTGGTTCATTCTCACAAAATCGGCAACCAAAGCTGCAAACGTCTTCTGGGAAGAAGGATGTGGGAGTTTTATCCAGGTTGACCTTGGACTTCTGGGGTACTCTGTACTAAGAGGCAGTTACAACAAAGAGAGATGCAGTCGGTGGTTGCGTCAAATGCTTGATGCCAACGGCGCAGCTGTTACTAACAAGTGCCTGCTTATATGTGACAACGCACCGTGCCACACTGATCTGGAACGCGTTTTCCAGGAAGCGCCTTACTCATCCGGAAAACTCCTGCGACTTGCACCGTATTCGCCTGCACTGAACCCAATTGAAGGTATATGGAGTGTCATCAAGTCCCATGTGAAGAAAGCCATGAAGCAGCGATACTCCGAAATGCTTCGAGGGGATCCATCTGGTGTGCTGAGCAAAACGGAATGGAGGATCCAGTTCCTGGAACATATTGTATCAGAAGCACGAGCCTGCGTGTCCCAACACAATTGTAAACAGATGGTAGAACATGTAAGAGCGAAGTATGCTCGTGCTATACACCTCATGGATTTATAAACTTTTGTGCTTTCACTGATATATGTGTCTATACCCTTTACTGGCGTTCTTGTTCACAAACCATCAGGTTAAGTTGGGCTGTGATAATGGGTAACTATTATATTACTTACGGGGCTGGCAACTGACGAAAAAAGATAAACTCTACAGTCGAGAAACTGTGGTTCGTTTACAACGATAATCAATTGGATTACAGTAGAGCATGAAAACAGTGTGGTTGACACGATATCGTGATTGACGCCAAACCTTTATCCGGGGAGTGGTCAAAGAGAAGGACGGGGCGTTTGGCATCATGTGTCAAGTGTTAGACGCATGGTTACCGGATAGATCTGGTGAAGGCTAGGCGAGCGATTTGCTGAAGTTGTGCTTCAGTATCGTTTATACTAACGTAACAAGCCAACTTTCCGGGGCGCGTTATCGGTCTTAATGATAATTAGATTAAAGTCGGCGTTGTCTACTGAAATTGCATTAAACGTTACACCTTCAGCAGTGCTTATCGTCAGCATCGTCGTGCGCATCGATATCAAGCGTGATCCAGGTCAGGTGTAAGCCGTTTGTTTTGGAGTGCGCTGGTGTCTGGTTTATGGGAGCGACTATTCATAACAGAGCTAGGATTTCTCTCACGCTCGCGCGAGACTGTCTTCTCAGGGGCTATTCAATTCTGTAACAATGTTAGCCGCTTCGTAACTATGTTGCTTCACACAATTAAGTGGTTGCATCCGAAGATATACCAGGCTCGTTTTGCGGTTAGTCTACGTAAACCAAAATGGTCTGGTCAATATCTATGTTTTACCAGTTCCATACTGATGGGCCACAAGCGTATCCTGGTGAAAACCTAATCCACGCTTATTACGGTTCGCGTAAGCCGTGACGACAAGCCAGCTAAGACCTGCCCTGTGAGTGCAGAAACAGTCAGTTTTTGACCTACGGATACCCCGGTCCTAGGACGATTGCCGCCGTTCATCTCACGGCATTTCACTGATTGGGAACACCCTTGGGACTGTATAAGATAATTACTAGTTATTGTATTGGTACTGATGAGACAATATAAAATGCGTGCATTTATCAGTGATCGTCTTCTCATTATGTTATTCAAACTATTGGAGGGAACTAACTGTTATAAAAAAAACAGTTTATTTCTCGGCGGTGCGAGAGACTGTGACGGCATGGGGACAAATCAATGCTGACATGAATTCCCTGAGGCCGGTCACACATGCAATTGTAATGTCCCACTGACGCAAACCGAACTTTGGCGAAGTATGTGAATGGATGGTGTGTATCCGTCCACACGTGAGTTACACTGTGCGGCCAAATACAGCAACACGTAATGCCCCAGTTAAAACGCTCGCATGTGTTCACCTGTGGCCACGGTACGCTATGCTACGTAAGGACAGGCTCTCAGGGCTTGTAGCAAGTGTCCATTCACTAGCTCTTTTCGCTACTTAGCCCCTGCTTCAGTCGAGTGGTGGATCAGGTGTCTGTCGCCACCGTGACTGTGCGGTCAACCATTGCTGACCCCGCACGTACGTCCGGTCTGTGGCTACGGAGTACGAGGCTTGCATGCATGACTTGCCGTCCGGTTAGATCAACCCGTCTCAGCTTCGATAGCTACACCTCATCCAGTCTGTTCATATAACCATTGGCTTTTGCGATGCACACTGGATCAGCGATCAAAACTCCGAGGGTTGACCGTAACTCCCGCCTAATTTCCACGACAATATCCGGGTAAATAACATGCACTCGAGGTAAACCTACATCCCAATTTAGGCGAAATAGCCCCGCATTTAAAGTTGCTATCCCACTTTCTTAAAAATGCTGGGTGGGATGTACTAATGTACCGATTTGAGGACGTAAACCTCAGAGTATCCCGCTTTGAGCATGTATAATGTAGGTGGAATAGCCAGAACCAAACAGTGACGGTGCAGGCACACCATAAGGTAGGGAAGCAGAAAGCAGTGATTGCCCGGAAGACAAAAAGACCAGTAAAAAGGGGGCGGACGGAAACGGGAACTCCAAGGGAAGTTGTCAGCAGCGTTGAAGACGATCACGTTTCGGGCACGGCGGGTGCACTCTTTTATCTCAGTAGTGATGGCAGTAAGAAGGGCGCCGGCATCTTTGAGCTCGTCAGCGTTGCCATTTGTCCTTATTCCTGCGAGTTGGGCCAATGGCATAAGTTTTGCTAGCTCTGTTTTGGTAACAGTCATTTCCTTTTTGAGAGCAACCATTTCAGTTGAGAGTGCACTGATTTTGTTAAGTGCAGCTTTCAAAGGGTCTATAAGAAGGACACTGCAAGGGCGCAGTTTATTCAGTTTGTCTTTTGTAGCAGGACGTTTGGACGCCTTATCTGCCTTTGCAGTGCAAGAGGCAGAGCTGTGATCAACAGAAACTGCGGTATTCGAATGAGTACGTCTAAGTTTGACCCGGAGTTTGGCTCGGGCAGTTTTAGCTTTAAATTCCATTGTTGTTAGTCATTAGCACGGCTTCATAATTCGTGTTCCAGGAACACTGTTTTGCCGTATATAGGATCTAAAAATCTTAGAGTATAGCACGTCTAGATATCGAGACAACGCGTCTAATTATTCTAATAAATAGCTGCTATATGGCGGAATAAGCAACAAAAAGTCGAAAACGCACAGTTGCTAACTTTGCGTGGTCAATGTCAAGGTCAATATACCAAAAATGCTTAACCCATTACTTGTGCTACTTGTTAAGGAACGCTCTGCAAATGTTAGTCACATGGAGTATCACAAGCCAAGGTTTGCTGTCAGGGCATTCTTTTGAATATTGATGCCGTTGAAGGTTTAGAACCCCGCAGGTGTAGAAAATGTGCGGGTCGTGACATTAGATTGTTGAGCGGAGAAAGCCATTTGCTGCTGGTCGCACCACTTTATAACTGCCTTAAGGTACACAGAGGTTCTAACAATTGCAGATATTTCATAATCATGGAAAAGAGGTATACGTTTGTTTAGTCATCAGCGGAAACGAAGGAGAGACCGTGCTGCTAACTCCTGCAGAGGACCAACAAATAATTCTAAAAGGGGTAGGGCCAAAAACGCTCCCCAGCTCCACTCCACTCGAGACGGAGTTCCGGGTGGAAACCCTTTGCTCGACCATGACAGGCTTCTCATGTACTATTAGGAAGAAACTCAGTCAACCTAATAGAAGATTGTCTACCCCGTAAGCCTAACCTTATGCATCAGTTGCATGTGCGGTACTTTACTAAACGCCTTTTGCATATCAAATGAAACAAGGACAAATGCCAGGATAGCGTCAGTGGCCTCGGTGACCAAATTGTTAAAGTCTAGTTGGCAGGCTGGCAGCATCCGCTCCCGGATTTGCCTGTCACTGTAGCCAAACACAGAACAGAGGGACCGTGATTGACTTGCCCTGCAAAAACACACAGTCCCATCCACACAGACCACGTTCAGTGCCAACCAGGCGGAATAACACCGGGAGGCATGTGGATAGGAGCCAAGTTTCACCAACGGTGCCGGCACACACTCCTTCACACGCAAACATAAGCGCGCTGTATTTGGGAATCAGGCGCACACAAGGCGGTAGTTAAACCGTTGTCCACTCCATACTGAGTGCATTAACCACTCTTCGAGCCTTCCATGGCCGAAAGGACCGTGCACCACGTTCTCTCCAGAAACGATCAACTGCCTCCTGGAACCAGTATGGAAGAGGTAGTGAGTAATACACAGGTAGGCAGCTTGTCAACAAGCACATCAAGAGCAGCCACACCGCGGGTATCGAACAACCGCCAATCACCTGAAACGACGATATAGACTAAAATAGATCGAACAAGGCACAAAGTTACGGAGACATAATCTCCAATAAATGGTCGCATAAAATAAATTAGTTACAATCGAAGCGTTTGGTGTCTCTAGAGTATATTTTAACGCGATTTTCACTTATACTTTAACGTTAAACTTACAGGTTTTCTGCTGCTATCTTTTCTTTTCCATCACCTCTTCTTTTGGACATGGTCAGTGGACGTCGTCTTAACGTCTCTATCAAGGGTGTGAGATCAGTGGGGCGTACTCCGGCCAAAGCTAAAACTAGCAGCAGTAACTTAGCTGGCAAAACTATACCATGCACCGTTAACTTAACGGACATCTTTTCTTTGAGTTCTCAAATGGCCGATCTTCAAAACGACGTGGCGAAGCTCAAAATGGTCTTCAACACAATAGAACCTTTTACTGATAGACTGGCAGCCATAGCTACTATGATGCATCCCAAGGACCTTATGGAAGCTAAGCAAGCGGAATTGGCTGGAAGGTTCATTAATACGATTTGCACCGAGGTGATGGATCGACTAAAATGTCTTAATGAGGTAGTGGTTTATAATGTTCCAGACCGCCTGAATCTGCACACCATTCGTAAAATACTGATGAAAGTGTGTGGCTTGGAACACAATCTTCTGAGCTGCACAAGGCTGAGAAAAATGGTTATGAAAAACCAATGCCCCCTCTTAGTCAAGTTCGATAATGAGAGCTCGGCTCTCAAGTTTCTCTCCTATCAAAGGAATTTAGGACCCGCACCACGTTCCTTGACTTAAAGTTAGTACCAGCAAGAACGGCGTTGCAACGCCGTTACGATAGTCTAAGGGAGAGTTCCGCACATAGCAGATGTGTTCAGGCGAATTGTGACAACTGTCCGACGCCAGTGAACCTAAGTGGCTCAGGTACTGTAGACCTTGACATTTCGTCTGATATGGATACTGGATCGCTTGATTGCTTGGAAGAACCTGCAAACCCTGGGACCAGTACTATCCATAAAGCCACATCATACATAGATCAAATCAGCCAACCCGAGAACAATATAGGAAAACCCTCAGTTAATACTAAGTGCTCAGCTACTGATACAAGTCGATCAGTTAAACCGGAAGGGCCAATGGTTGACGAACCCCTAACGCAACCTTTAAACAGCCCAGTTAGATCGGACCTGTTAGGAAAATTCTACGACGATCGAAGCGAGCCCAGCAAAACCTACACTCAGAGAACAGAGCCGCCAACGCCTCGAGCCAAAAGACCCCGCATATGGACCACACCACCGAGTTCACCTGAGCCGCTGGGCTCAACGCCACCAACTTTGAAAATAAGGAAATCGGAGACGCTAGCACCATATAATGCTGCGTGCGGGGATGGATTATGCAGCGCACTAGTGTTCAATGTTCCAGACGATATATCGGTGGACGCATTTAGGCGTGCAATCATTGCGGTTAATGGCATTGCAGAGAATGCACTGCAGGTTCAAAGACTGACTAAGCGTGTAACCCAATTTGCGGCTCCCATCAAACTGAACGCCAAGGATGACGCAGTATTGCGTACTCTCATAGCTAACCGTGAACAACTTCGCAATGCAACAATGCTAAGCCAGCTTACGTTCGGGCCGCTGAAAAGAAGCTTACCTTGGGCTGCGACGAATCCTAACATCAAAACAGGCTTTAGGCAACGAGAGCCCAGCGCATCCAGCAAGAAACAACGAGCTACATCTAACCGCTTAGACAGCATTGTGGCTAACACTACGAAGGCATCCAGTGCTAAACGGGCTTGCAGAGCAAACACACCTAGTCACTCACCTACGATGGCTATGTCACCCACACAAGCCTTAAATATAGCAAGATCCGTAGAAAACCAGTCGCCGCAGCCGGGTTGGGACAATGTGGAGTTCAGCGTACTTGCATTTAATGTTCCGGATGGCATATCGACGGGCGAGCTTAAGAGCATAATCCTTAAGGTTAACGGTATCGCGGAAAATTCGGTACACGTTGAGAGGATGGTCAAAAGGATCAGTAAATTCCCAGCCCCAATCAAACTGAGAACAGACGATAGTAGAATCTTGCGCACTATAATTTTGAATTGTGAACAACTCCGCAATGATACCAAGTCAAGGCAACTTTATTTCGGCCCACCAAGACGGACACTACCGAAGCATACCCCAGATACGTGTGAGACGGCACCGCGTACCACCACCGTAACCAATTCACCTACGGCGAGCGCTACATTTGGTAATCTAAACAGCTCCGATCAACTTCATGCGCATCCAGGCTGTTGTGTACCTGCTACATCCCTCAGACTTTTGCCGCCGGTCCAGATAAAAAGGCCAAATAGTCCACTGCTTCCTACCCCGCAACCTGCGCAATTTTTAGACCAGGTGGGGATGAGCCGCGACAGTTTCATCCCGGCACCAAACTCCTCGTCGCCCAACTACCAACTGCAATGTCTTCTCACTCACTTACTACAACTACTGCAGATAGCGAAGTAACCATCAACGGCTTCATCTCGTCATCCGTAAAGCTAGTAGACCCCAAGTGTTCTTTCTCACTTCTACTTATAAATGCTAGGTCCCTAAACAATAAAATGCATATCTTGCGTCCTCTGTCTGTCCTCGCCGACCCTGATGCAATATTTGTCACGGAAACATGGTTTTCCCCTTATGCTTCAGAGGAGGACTACTCACTTCCTGACTATCAGCTGTTTATGCAGTCTCGTGTGCATAAACGAGGGGGCGGGTGCGCCATTTATGTTAAAAATACTTACCCAGCAAAATTGTCCGAAATCATGAACGCGGCTGAGGCGATGGATTCAGTATGGATAACGGCTGATATCCTGGGATCGACGGTATTATTTGGGTGTGCTTATAGACCACCTGATACCTCAGTTAAGGGTGACAAAGCACTTATGGATACTTTTGCGCAAGCGTCAACTTTTTCCTGCGAATACAAACTGGTTGCAGGAGATTTCAACCTGCCTGAGTTAAACTGGCTCTCACCTGCTGCAACAACGAAGTATGCTGGCCTACTAGCATGTATAAATTTAGGCGGCTGGACGCAACATGTATCTGCTCCAACCAGGGCGGAACATATTCTTGACCTAATATTTACTCTCGGCATCCCATCAACGCGAGTGGCAGTCGGCCGGGAGTTTCCGGGTAGTGATCACAGATTAGTGCATTGCTCGGTTTACTTAAAGCAACCTAATGCCCACCCAACAGAAACAGACGCAGTCGTAGTATACCGCCCGATGCAACGCGTCAACTGGACAACCTTTGCTGTACTCGTCCGATCAAGAAATTGGGATGAATTCTTTATGTCTGATTCTGTGGATCGCTCGGCTGAGCTGTTTTATGAGGAAATACTTCACTGTCTCGACTCTCTAGCTCCCTTGTCACATTTAATAAGGCACTCATCTAAAAGTGTGACCCAAACCAAAATGCATAACAGAATGCGTCAGCTTAGACGATCCTATAACAAAACCTTCAATTTTGCCCACATCATGAGAGCGAACGAGATTGCACATCAGTTTTCTGCCAGAGCTAAGCAGCAGCAAACCAACCAAGAAATATCCGCACTAAATAGTGCAAACAAAGCTAAGAATCTCAGCTGGCTGCTGCGCTCTCGGACCCCTAACTATGGACGACAGATCTCTACCCTAAAGATCAGTCCCAACGAAACTTCTAGTGACGCAAGAATTTTATGTGAAGTCTTCAGCTCACATTTTAAAGAATCGCAGTGTTTAGAAATAGGTTCAACCTTTCAGGCCCTGCAAGTACCTGTTAGCCAGTCCGTGTGCTCTGTACAGTTTGACATAAATAGTGTCCGTTCTGCGATTTCAACTACCAAGCCATCCTGGAACCCTGGTCCAGACGGAATACCGCCCAGTCTACTAAAGAATGGTGGTGAAGATATCCCTATTCTTCTTTTGAAACTCTTTACGTTATCAATGCAAAAAGGTCAATGCCCGACCGCTTGGAAACATTCTATCATTATGCCAAGGCATAAGGGCGGAAGCCTACAGGAAGTTGGTAACTATCGCCCTATTAACCACACTTCTATTATCTCGCGCGTGATGGAGAAGTTGATTAAAAAAGCCCTCATGACTCATCTTTATGCAGGCGAGCACATAAATGAATCTCAGCACGGGTTTCTAAGTGCTCGGTCTTGTGCAACCTGTCAGCTGGACTTCCTTAATTTGGTCACCGAGGCCATTGACTCTAATCTTTCAGTTGTCATTCTTTACCTTGATATGCAAAAGGCGTTTGACAGGGTACCACACATGCGCCTGATGCATAAGGTAAAGGCTTACGGGGTAGACAGTCCTCTATTAGACTGGCTGGGTTCCTATCTAATAGGACGTACGCAGTCTATTAAGGTTGGACAAAGTATATCAACCCCGACCGCCGTCCCCAGTGGTGTGGTGCAGGGGAGCGTCCTTGGCCCTACCCTATTTTTGATTTATATCAATGACCTTTGCAGGAGTTTGCAACACGGTCGCTCCTTTATCTTTGCTGACGACGTAAAAGTTGTCTACGTCTTTCCCCTGTTAATGAATTATCCGCAATTAATAGTATCCGTGAGGATCTTAAAGCACTTGAAAAGTGGTGCGAACACTGGCAAATGACCTTCTCCGCTCAAAAATCTAACGTCATGACCCACAAATTTTCTATACCTGCCGGGTCCCTAACAATAAACGGCATCACCATCAAACAGAACGCCATGACAACAGATCTGGGCTTGCGCTACTCCATGAGCCTCAACTTTGCAGAGCAAGTTCATTATCAAGTGGCAAGGGTAAGGGGATTATCCTTCCACATACGCCGTTACATAAAAACCGCAGATGCAAGGCTAGAACTCTATAAGAGCCACGTCAGGCCACATCTGGAATATTGCTCTTTTATATGCAGCAACCTACGGAAGTCGGAGCGTGTTCTGCTTGAAAAAGCTCAGCGACGCTTTACGAAGATGTTGACTCCATCACAGCAAGCGCTGAGTTACCGACAAAGGTGTGAACACCTTAAAATTCAGCCCCTATGGCAAAGGCGCATTATCCTTAACCTGTGCTTCTTACATAAGCTAGTTCATAAAAAGCTGCACAGTAATATCACTTGTCTTAAACTAAGGAGCGCATCTGAATCAAAACTCCGAAACAAGGGCCATTCCATTACTCCGCTAAAGGCAAAGAAGAGACTGCGATCTCGTTTCTTCTTAGTTGTGTACGTGAACATATGGAACAGGCTGCCTTCCAGAATAAGAGAAATCCAAAACTTGCAGGTATTCAGGAAGGAGATACAAAGATTCCTATGTTTTGGCAATATACAAAGCATCTTCCATATCTGCGATTCGCAAGACCACTTCTTCGAAACTGGCCCTGATGTAGCTTGAGGACGCCCACGATGTAGTGCATGACATCTAAGCACCTTAAGCTCACAACTCATCCACATTCATTGTCGTTACCGTTCTAGCACCTAAGAGACTTTAGCGGTATCCGTCGCACCAATTTTTTAGGGTTTAAGAATAGCAAACCGAGTACAAGATGATTTTATTCTTCAACGATCTCTTCCTAACCTACTTGAGTTCTCCTACGGACAAATCCACCTTAGGACTGCACTATGGAAAGAGTAGACGCCAGCACAAAAGCATCCGGTAAGGGATAATAAGGGATAACCCCCATGAATGGTCTCCATCAGTGACCCTTGTACTTTTAACTTATCCATTACCGCACACACAAGACCCAGAAGGTCTCAGTCGGATCAGTCGCACGCATCGTGCAGGTGCTAACATTAGAATTCTGAACGCAAGAGGTACTTAGCCATTACTGAGTAGCTTCTGACGTGCTTCGACCCTCTCACTGACACGTTGATCCAAAGGCTGAATGGATCAATTGGTATCCACAACCCTCCGGCTTCTCTCTTTCTATGGTCACTTCGTCTATGTTTAAAAATTTCAACAAAGAGTACAGCCTAGCCTACTGACTGGCAGGTTCGCAAACCCGTAGTTATTCCTCATATAGGATATTGCAGAGCAATGACTTAGCCAACCGTGCAGGCGAATTTCAATCCTTACATCTTATCTACATCTTCATTCCTTGTCTTCAGCTTTACAGTTATCACTTTCCAACTTCTTGACCACTGGGTACGTGCAAAAAATTTTAGGCTTATGACCTTTAAGGTACTCCTAGTAAACGCATCCTACCAGACCTAAACCTTGCATAAGATGTTGAAAGTGTTTGTTGCTGCTGATGCACCTAAGCTTAGCATTAGAATTGTTCAAAACCGTCTAAATGCCTGCTTAAATGAACCTTTACGTGCCTTCGTAGATGTCGCTTGCTAGCTGGCCATTATTGATGCTCATTAAGCCTGAGCACTAGATACTGTACTCCGCAGTTTCCAACCACTATCAGTATGTAACCAGAAAAATAATATATATATCTTTCATATTGGTGACAGAGAGCACTTTAAAAGTTCTAGGCCCAAGATTCAGACATTTTGCTCTCCACTTATCCTCTCTTGGCCCCATATACTTAGCTTTATCTGGTATACATATGCCTTTCACTATTGGCAACACTAGTAGACAGGCATAATGAAAACCAGATCCTCTTCTTTAACTGCTTTTGCTAGTAAAACACTCGCATTTCCAGATTCCATTTCACTGGCACGAAAGCTAACCAACGACAGAGAGGCCCCTGTCACACTGGCTGGCTGGAGCACCAGAAACTTTCCATCACCACTTTTCTTGGCCGCCCGTGTGTTATTTATCTTTTAGCTGGCTCCAAAGCCTACCATGCGTTATGCGTAATGGCGGGTGAACGACCAGCTCCCACTGGTTTTTGTTACTATTCTACTCCTGATTTACCTTCTCACTCTTTGCTTAGGATGCTAGAACAGCTCTAGCCAAGTAAACCAAAAAAGAAATAGCCGGTGTGACAGTAGAGTACTAGTTAACATTGCCACCTGGATGAATACCACCGGCACTTGCTTCGGAACCTAAAATTGGAGAGAAATAACTCGAAATTCATCAAAGAGCTGCACAATAGTGTGCATCAACACCTGAGGCATAACAATCCCTCAAGTTCGAGCAAGCTCAATCACCAGAAGTAGCGTTGGTAATGCCCCACCAACGCAGACCAAAACGGATTTCACGCCCCAAAGCAATTTGCCAAATTTTACTAAATTTTCCCATACTCATTTCTTTATTATTAGTGACAGGCTCCTCTAGCTCACTGATGTTAGAGACATAGCCTCATGAATATAGAAAATCGGCTCTAAGGGATAAAACTTGCGATGTTTAGCTAAGAAATATGTGTATTTTCTAGGCCAAAATGTGTCAACTGATCCGAAAGGTCTCCTGTGCTACTCAGGTAAATCCGGCTCATGCGGCCTTGATATAAGCTTCAGAAACACTTGGTGGCTTAATAAATACTAAACTCTATATTCCTGGTTGTTTAGGTAGCTCAGGATCCACTGAAAATGGTATGCTGAGGTCTTCTAACCGTGGGATAATTATAAGCTCTCTTGCATTCCCATGTAGACATAATAATCCTTACTGGATTTCTAGCGTTTTCGTGCAAGATTAACGCTTATTTGCGTATATTTGCCATGTATGCCTGCAAAGTGTAATTTTCGGCCACCTACGCAGTCCCTAGTTGTCGCAGGTTATTACGGACTAATTATAACATTGCTGGATAGCTATTCCTATTTAGAACATATACCGCCTCGCTACTTTTTACATTTTCTTTTCTTTTCTCTGTTATCTGCTTGCAAAGCAGAAAGCCATTTTTAGCGAAAAATGATAATGACCTTATTCGTAGACCAACATTTAATATCAAATAACTCGCAAACTACTCTACGCATTGTATCTTTTACTTTCAGCGTATTAAGCGGTTAAACGTTGTCCAGATCGGTATATTTTTGTGCAACTTTACGCAGTATTCTAGCCTTAGAAATGGTTTTTATTTATCTTGCGATTTACTGTAACGGTTCCGTCAGAGCAGGTTTGAAATGCCGAGAGACGATCGGGCTGAAATGGAGCCCACAGTAAACACACACGACAGTAACTCGACTAGTCTATGAATGCGTTAACACATGCAATCGGAGCTGCGACGTAGTCGCAGCACCGTTACCCCACAAAACCTAGTGCGCAATAAATAGTTTTGTTTCATTTTATAGCATGATTCCCGGCTAGCATTGTGGCTTTGCAGTTTTATTCAATTCTGTGCAAATGTGATATTGTTTTGTTTAAATGTGTCAGAAGCCAGATACGCACCGTTACCCCGCAAAACCTAGTGCACAATAAATAGTTTATGGTCATTTTAAGGCATTATTCACGGCTATCTTTCTGCCTTTGCAGTTTTAGTTAAGTCTGTGCAAATGTGATACTGCAATTGTTTGAATGTGTCGGAAACTAGATACGCGGTAGAAACAGTATTTTCGAATCCGTACGCCATGCAGTCTGATTCCTGGGGAATTTTCCTTTGGCGCTCTTTTGATAGTTTTGACGAGTTTAATAGTTTGTTTACAGACTTTATGCTTCTTCATTACGTCAATTTCGTATGCTACAGCAGCAGAAAGTGTAACCTGTCACGGGTGAAGTACGACAGGGTCATTTATTGATGTGTCCGCTGCGCACGTCGGAAGTCAAAAAGTACAGGAGTGAGACGTGTTTAGTAGGATTACGCTTCTATTAATATAAATCTTTCAGCTCACTTAATACCAACTGCCAAGCTCGCGTTGACCTCATTAGAACGGAACGCAAGCTAAAAGTCATAACGTTCGATCTTTCTCACAATCACCCAGTTAATCGCCTTCTTTTTGAGCGACACCCCATCAGTCGCCGTCTGACGGACGATGAGTTCACTCAGTCCGTGGACCTTTTCCGCTACAACACTCCAACTGGTACTGGTGATCTATTTCCTTACCTTTCATCGATAGGTTGTCGAAAGTGAGCCGTGTAATTCCCCTGAAACAGAGGTATTGTGCAGAATAGAGTGCCAAAGTAAGCTATTCGGTGCAAGTTAATCTCCCATTTTCACTTTATTGTAGCGTTGACATAGATGCCAGCCCAGTAAAGAAAACGCAAAGAAGGAAAAAGCTTGTTCAGATAAAAACTCATTTAATTACCCGACAGTAGGCTATATGTTCGCACTACCATTATATTTTAACCGATGAATACGACTTTGTGTAATGAAAACCCTGGTTGGGACATGCGCTTCCAAGGCACGAATATAGTGAACAACGCTGAACCTTCTCTGACTGCCTTTTGTTAAATACAATGCACAGTACTTATATCGGTTTCTGCGCTCATTTGGGATTACAGCATTTTAAACAATGAACTTGACTAGCGGCACGTTTTCTGCCAGTGTAATAGGACCCAGGTGGGCTGAATGGCACACCGTTCCAAGTCTCGTGGTCGTTGTATATAGGCTCCATCAGTGGCACATTTGGTGCCTATGTAATAGGACCCAGGTGGGTGGAATACCCCACCGTTCCAAGTCTCGTGGTCGTTGTATATAGACTCCATCGGTGGCAAATTTTGTGCCGATGTGCTAGGACCCAAGTGCGTTGTAATATCATCTGACTCCGAGGGTTGTGCTTGTAGTATACAGGCTCAGAAAGTAGCGCACTCATGATAATGCTGTGCTGGCATCAGATAATGCATGCCGTTGGCTGAAAGTCATCCTAATTAAGTTTCTTTTGGACGAGAATTGGTAATTCAAAATCAATTTTAGGGTTGGGGTTTGCGGCTACTGCATTGCGTAATTATCATTAATATGTGTCTTTCCGCTTCATGTTTACGATATTTTTACCATGAAGCTTTCGTTGCTTAAGTTCGAGGGGCGTTGAAAGATATACTGGGTGACCAAAAGGTTGTCCATAAGGGGTACATTTGTACTGCTGAGGGCCAAAAGTCTGGCCATTTAGGGAGCTACAACACTCACACGACGGCACACGCTTTCGCTGTTCGCGCTGAAGGGATGCATGTTCCGTCAACGTTACGCGGTAATCGATTACAGATTGGTAAGTACGTATTAACACAGTGACGAATGATTCGTCACTCATGGCGCGCTAAAAGTCACTTGCGCTGACAGAAAGTACGGTAAAAAAGAAGGACGTAACGCACTAAACAGCGCCGATAATTATTTAGTATATCAGTTAAACATATCCATGGACATATAAAGACATTTACCTTCATCTCCTTTTGCTTCTCGACGAGTGGCCAAAAGCAAGCTTCAGTGGGAGGGCTCGCTGTACATATGTTTGGATAAAATGATAATACATAGGTACAATAAGGTTGCATAAGATTCCTATGATCTTACAAAACCTTCGCTGTTAAAGAAGCCACTTAATTATGTCTGCTATAATGTATCCACTGCTATAAAACTCATAATCCCCAAGTGTTACTTATTTCATTACATTAATAATGCGTTTCACATTAAAATTCCGAGGCTAAAAATATCGGCACAATAGGAGACTAATTAAATAGTCCAGGACGAAACTAAAAGTGGACGGCAGGAATTTTTAATAAATGGGCTCAGAAACGGTATGCTTATATTTTATACCTTGTAGTGAATAATTTCTACTTTAGTTACCAATATTGCATTAGTGTTACGCATATAAAGGCAAATATAGCTGCATGCATTACTCACTTCGAAGCTTCCCCATCGATACGTAGACGCATAGTAACGCCAATTGGATATTAGCCATTTTGCAAAAGCGTGCCCGGCTGCTTGAGTGGACAACAGTTTGCATTCATTTCAAAACCGTTTTGCAGCACATCTCGTCTGCGTTCTGTTTTGCGTTTAACAACATTTAGACAGGACGCCGAGAAGACGCATTGAAGATAACCCACGGACTATTAACGGACGGTCGTACCAACAAGCTTGTTACAAAACAAGGCTTTTACGCTATACGTTGCAGAAATCCAATGTTTTTAACGGACTTCCAAGACTGCGAATTAGTTAAATACAGCATCCATGAATACAGGCGACCTAATTTGGACTTTTAGCATTATAATGCACTTACTGTGCAATATTGGACATAAGGTATGTGGAAATGTTTTTGTCTAATTACTTTACCAAATTTGCAGCATTTGGTTAACCGAATTGCCAAGCCTTCGAATCGGCGGCAAACGGTTGATAGCTATTTAGCACACTAAAACACAGATTTAAGGTTACACCAGATTAGAATGTCAGAGACTAAAGGTCAATTGTTTCACTCCAGTCTGACCAATCAACCAACGTCACCATCTTTATAGTACCCTGCTAGGTCTGCGACTACCGGGCAGCGCTTTTGGATGAGGAAGGAGCGTCACGATATCCAGCGAACGCAGCACGAAGAGATGCAACCAATCGGGCAGTCACCGACCACGGAAGGAAGAACACGACGGGAAGCAGCAGCGTGTGTCTTCGTCCCAAAAACGAAGGTACAATCAAAACAAAACGCAAGTCGTCCAAAAATGGTATAGAAGGTCCGTAGGTGCGTCAAATGGGAAATATGTTCATAACGATTCATTCGTTGTTCAACGTGTTCGAGTCTGAAAAAGGAAAGAAGAAAGAGAGTTAATAGTGGCGGTTCGTTCAAAGTCCCATTACAGTTTCGGTTTCGTTACATTACTCAGGTTGAAATTTTGCGCCAGAAAGCAATATCAGCGCAAGAAAAGCTTCGCTGTAATTTTTTGTTAATTTGTAATTTTCTAGTGACGCACGCCGCCTTAGTATGTCTCTTAACAAATCCATTTTATTTTTAGCCGCATTTATCGTAATTAGCTTTTGACTTTCGTATCCTATATAATCCTGCCGCTCTCATTTCTTCCATGTGCGCACCAACAATTGTGACGACTGAGCGGGCCAACAAATGTCCAATGAATTTAAAGTGAACTTGTGGTGAATTGGATCTTGTTCCAAAGAAAAAATGCACAACTACACCTCTGCGCAGCTTTCGCAACAAAAGAACAAGGAGCTCAATATCGCCAGAAGGAAACAGAAAAATTTCAAGGTGGGCGCCTACGAGCCAGCAGCTGTACACCAAACAATGCTAATGCATTTGTAATTGTCAACGAGGAACATATACTTGTATTTTGCCCATTCCATGCAAGAGCATCGGATTAATGTAAAGATTGATCTAAACCCTTAAGAGTGCAGCCTCTAGCCGGTCTAGAAATATACCTATTTATTTATTTATTTTTTTGGCCGCTCTACCCACGTTGTCGAGATGGGTGACGTTATTCTACAGATACGTGGATTCATGTCCAATCGTTTACTTTTTCGGAAGCAAATGGTAGTAGATATCATACACCCTGGTCGTTGTGTGTTATCCTTAAAAGAAATCCGGGAACGCCTAGCTAAAATTCACAAAACATCCCCGGATGTTGTATTCGCCTTTGGCTTCCGAACGCATTTTGGTGGTGGAAAGTCCACTGGGTTTGCACTCATCTATGATTCCATGGATCATGCCAAAAAATTCGAACCTAAGTATCGTCTTGCCAGGAATGGTCTTATTCAAGCACCAACGAAAGGTCGAAAACTGAGAAAGGAGCGGAAGAATAAAGCAAAGAAACAAAGGGGCACCCATCCTAGGAAGCGAAAGACTGAGACTTAAGTTGCAGAGCGTTTCCCAAATAAAATTGCACACGTCGAAAAAGCCGAACAACCTCCTTGTGGTGCCAGCTGGGTGATTCGGGTTTACCCCCTTTCAGCAAATAGTCCGGCGGCAGTGTTCCAGGACGTGGTGGATTTTCGCCTGGCAAGCGTTCTCCCTATAAAAAGCCACACATGTCCGTTTAACAACACTGTGACGTGGCGGTTGTGACTCGCCGCTAACTAAAGTCACCCATTGCTTATCCGAACAATCGCTTCAAGTCCACAGATAGCAAGCACTGGCGACACCTTCAAACACATTCAAGCAAAATGACAGGAAACATTTACCAATCCCATAAACAAAGCTAAACACGCCTACATGCAAACTTACATACATTCGTATATAAACATATGCAACAATCCCATTGTTCCATTGTACACTAACTGATCACATTTTGTACTCTTAACATGATCATGCCTGCGCAGGCGTGCCTCGCTTAGTCGAAAATACACAATTTATTTATTTACAATGTTCCTGTGTTAACGAAACTGTTGCGCTGTTTTCAATTGGAAACGTTTACTTCTCCGAAGCGCATTGGTTTTCTCCGCGGCTTACTGGCATGCATGCTTAATGGATTTTCCCGGTGGATATCCTTACCATTCCAATACGGTTGTGTACATTACAAAGGGACTGAGTATCGCTGGATACGGTAAGTTTATTCCGATCAACTACATCAACGTATACCAGTCACTCGAAAAGAGCTTGTTGCAAGACGCATTTCTCCGTTGTTTTCAAAAAGTACTATGCCGTAGGAAAGGGTTGAACGGACCACACTGATCCATTTTACATTGGTAATCCATTGATTGTACGCGCTTTTGTCGGCTAAGATTAAAACAAGAAGCCCCATTTCTGAACTTTTGGAAATTATCACAAAAAGCCGTGTTTCAAAATGTTTTTTTCCATCCACATAGAGAGTGTGTGATTGGGTTGGACCGGTGTACTTTTAGTAATAGCCATTGAAATAGATTTGTCGGTGAAGTAAGGGACGTGGCCTTAATTTTCCAACGGCACGGGCTGTACCTGTGTTGTCCGACGGGATCCATGTTCGATGAGTACTGTTGACTTTTCGACTGTTCGTCCTATTGTGAAAGCATACAGCGTGATGCGACTTTGCTCCGCAGCACATACTTACCTTACAGTTGTTATATCCTATGTGTTAATTATGTGTTAAATTATCGCTACTCTAAGCAGCCTCACTGGGAAAACCACGCTGGATAAGGCACATAGCGCAAGGCAGTTGCGCACAGTTTTGGATAAACAAAAAATGTCTTACCCCTGGTTGTGCGGGGCAAGCCTGCGAAAGCATGACCATTCTGATACCAACAGTTAGGAGCGGTAGTGTTATAAAATTAAGTTATTTATTCTCACCAAAACGAGGAAGGCGTTTTGGGCATGATCATATGTTAAACCGTAACATACTGGATTTTTGTGTTTGTACGTATGTAGGGGTATGTGTAACTTGGCAAGGTGAGCGAACTTTTGAATTGTGACTGGATTAATGAGTTTGTTTGCTGTGTTCGCCATCTTATGTAGTGAGCAAAAGAACGACTAGATCTGGATGACCTTCGTGAAGTCGGGATCATCCGGAAGGGGAAGGCAGGGACTATTTAATGACGAGTCACACCTGTCACGTCTTGATGTTGTTAAGCGGACCTTCGTTGCTATTTATAGGGATAACGCCTGCCAGGCGAAGACCCAACACGTCCTGGTACACTGCCGACTAGGTATTCGCTGGACTGGATAACCTGAAGCACCTAGCTGGCACCACCAGGAGCTTGTTTGGCTCCCCAGCCAAGTAGTATATTCTAGATTGTACGAGGTACTCCAGTGATGGCGTGATCAAATATGTATACACCCATAGCTGCTTTCTAATTGTAGAACATTTCGTTTAAAAATAGAGCAACAAAGCTTCTTTTTAGTTTAAACTTTTGAGCATTTCGTTTGGTAATAATGGGATATAGGAACAGGATGAAGCTGTTGCCTGGAAAAATCATGGTTACAACGGTCGGGAGCACAGACAATGCTCAGCGCGATTTCGTCATGGTGTTATCCGGTTTAGCATCAGCAAGGGAGCCAAACTAACAGTTCGGTTCAATGACTTTCCATTAAGAGTCTGGAATGTTAGGGGCTCCGTCAAGATTTTCCAAATCAAAATCGGCTAGATTTACCAGTTCCTGAATTGGTGGCAAGAACTGTATTCAGAAGTCCAATGACTGAGTCAGTGTGTAGTGGTAGGCCGGGACTTTATGCAGTAGCGTTTCACATTCCCCACGTCCGAGTTTTCTTAACCGTTTATTTAAGAATTAATTTCAGCGAGCGCTTGCCAGGCCAACGCCTACCACGCCCCGAAACACTACCGTCGATCTACTTGAACAGTAACTTGAAGCTCGTAATGCATCGCACAAACCGATTTTTCACCCTTATTTGCAGTCGAATGGGGTCCAGGTTTCTCCGTTGGTTGAGAGAATGGCTTAGTCAGGATCCGCCTGTATTGGCGGAGGACGGTCGAAGATGAATGAAATAGCCGCTGATCTGGTTGGAAAATTATGGCTGAATAAAATTTTCGTGGTCATGGAGGTTGGCTCCTTTTATCGGGGTATACTTGACTGGTTTGTGCAGATTTCGTGTCCTGCTAAACCCACTAAGCTTGTCATGGAGGCAGTGAGCTCAAATAATATTTATGACTGCATTCCTCCATCTCCGGCGAAAATGTTAATCCTTAGTCCAATGCTGGATCCTTACGAACAATGAATATAATTTCAAAAGCGTTGAGACCGAACAACGGCTACGTAAAAAATTACATTTTCTGCAGCCTAAGATCTGCATTCCTTTAATGGTAAGGTATCTTGAGGAGTGACTATCTCCATGGTTCACTGACATCTCTAGGGAAGTTCATCGGAACAGCTGCAGGTAAATGAAATATCAACATGTTCTTGAAAATATTTGGAAGGAAACAAAGCCAATCGTTTGAAGGCCAGTGAGGAGTTTCAAATCTGTTCTAGACAGTGTAATTTAAACACGACAGGAAAAGCTGGAAACTATGGTACAATAAAGAATCCATGGAAATAAATAAATAAATATTTTATTCTCGACAAAGCGAGGCACGCCTTTTGGGCATGATCGGCATATGGCAACATTGTACATGATAGCATGGTTAGCAGCACCAAGCACGGGAGTAGTATAGTTGGAGTCCGAGGTGAGGGCCAATATGGCCCGAAGGTTGTGCGAAGCCTATGTCCACGGCGTGCGAGATGTAGAGATAAGAATCAAATCATCAATGTGGAATATGTTGAGGAAGAGCTAGTCCGATGTGGTTGTGTACAAAGTGCAGGTCAGGTGAAAGAAGTATAAGGGAAAAGCGGCAAAAATAGTTAAGAATAGTGGCATGTAACTGACCAAATAGGTATGTGTGTTCGTGCGAGAACAGGCATATGCACGGAAATTGTAAATGTGGCATCGGTCTACTTACCCATGGGTGATAGTGGCGGTGGCTTTAGTGCGTGACGGTGACTTTATTGAGTAAATAATGGTATTGTGATTACGAAGTATGCTAAGCCTATTCCTTTACATCCCGTAAAGGTGGTATTGCTCTAGAATAGTGGTGAGAAACTCCATCTGGAACGATGAGAGGATCCCTTAGTAAGATGATTTTATCTTCATGAACAGAGAAAGGAAACAAGTCTTCAAGCCGGCTGGCTGTGAAGAATGTATCAGTCGGTACCGGAGAATGAACCGTATTGCACCAGTCCCGACAGCTGGGAAAATTTCGGTAAAACGCCAAACGTTTAAGAGAGAGCCAAAGAAACAGAAGATCTGGAAGGCAGCAACAAGCACAATCGAACAATTGCTGGAATGCGGAGTTGCTTAGTTATATGGTAGGCTGCAGCCTATGTACTTTTGTGCCGTTACATGCTTTACAGGTGTGTTTTCGTGTCAAGTCTCCGAGTGATTCAGACTGCACCTACGGCATAGGAATAAGTTTGTGCAACGCGCAGTTTCAAAAGACCAATATCACAAAGCGTGTATACAAGATGTTGTGTCGGAGCCCCACAGCTGCTTCCACGCACTAACGGCAGGGAAAGCACTAACGACCGGGCAACCGACAATGCTCACGCAGAACGTCAAACCTGCCACCAAGCGTCTGTTCAACGCAATCAAAGCTTTCAAAGCAGCGCATATACACAGGCCATGCGAAGAGGCTGGCAATCGATCGGTCAAACCTGGTCAGCACAAAAAGCATTGGATTGATAATTTGCCTCATGAAGGAACGAACTACACAATGTAAACGAAAAGCTAACACGCGTAAGACAAGATTTAGTTAATATTACGGTTATCGCTCTAGGCTATACATTCCAACCACTCTGTTTCCTTTAACTGAGACCTATCATTGACACGCTAGCTGGCTTTTCATATAGCCCCCGTCGTCCCTTCTTTTTCTTTTCTTAGGGCCCTCAGTACTGTTATTCACACCTTAAGTTTACGGCCTACCTTCATCTTTCTGGCCTATCCGGACTCGTCTGAACGATTTCCTACTTTCTGACCCACCTCAGACTTCTGAGATCTTAACGACCTAGGCTCTACCGGCGTACCGTCATTTAACACGCACCTCAACTGCATTGTCGGCTATGATTCATCCTTATTATTTTATCCTCTTTTTCTGTACATTTCTATTCTGCTGAGGCTCTATTTTAGTACTTAGACTTAAGTAATGCGGCTTTTACTTTATACTCCGACATTCTATTTCCGGCTCAATGAGCGCCTTCCTTCCGACTACTGTGACCCTTATGACTAGGGTTCAGCGGACCCAACGGTCTATTCACATCACCGCAAATATATCGTTGGCTTTTCCACCTCGCAGCAATAGAGCGAATTCCTTCCCTCCCCCATTCTTCCCTTTTCGCGCTCTCTATTTGCATTCCTTTTTACTTGAACGGACAACTCTTCCGGCCAGGATCTAATCTAGCCTCGGCTGACCAGTCTCCTTTTTCAGACTGCTCCCAGACATCCGTGGCGTTATCGAGCTAGGCTATACATTCCAAACACTCTGTTCCCCCATCCCGTGAAATATCCTTGACATGCCAACTGGCTTTTCATATAACCCCTGTCGTCCCGAAAGCTTCTTTGCTTGTGACACTCATTACTGTTATTCACACCTTAATTTGACGACCTAGCTTTATCTTGCCTATTTATCCGGTCTCACCTGAACCGTCTCCTGCTTTATGACCCACCTCGGACTTCTGAGATCTAAATGATGTAGGCCCTGCCGACGTAACACTCTGTAATCCTCATCAAAATGTAGTGTTGGTCATGATTCCTCCTTACGGTTAAATCCTCTTCCATCATTAACCTGGCTCTTTATGCGGAGGCTCACTGTTAGCATTTAGATCTAAATTATATAGCTTTCTTTCTATTATCTGACATTCTATTCACCTCTCAACGGTCTCTTTACTTCCGACTACGATGTCCCAAAAGTTCGGGGCTTAACAGACCCAACGGTCTGCTCACATCACCCCTGGGCTGACTGCCTTTCCATGTAGCCACTTTCGTCCTAAACTGCTTCTTTGCTGATGACAAGCATTACTTTATTCTCGGCTATATTTGGCGGCCTAGCTTCATCTTGCAGACTTAGCTCGTTTTGTCTGAACGGTCTCTTGGTTTCTGGCCTCTCTCGGACTTCTGAGATCTAACTGATCTAGTCATTGCTGACGCAACGCTCTGTGACCCCTACCCCTAGAACACTGCTGGTCATGACTCATCCTTATTTCATGTCCCCTCTATTCCTTAACGAGACCATTTCTGACGATGCTCTCCGTCAGCATTCTTAACTTACTAACACGACTTTCACCCTATGAGGCGACATCCTAGTCTGGTCAGCATGATCTACCTTCCGACTTCTGTGACATAATGGTTAGGGGTCAGCAGACACAACGTTCTGTTCACATCAACTTGGAAATACCGTTGGCTTTTCCACTCTTCATCAACAGAGCCTTTTCCTTCCCTCATGCTATTTGCATTACTTTTTCATTTGGGAGGTAACTCGTCGGGCCTGGTCCTACTCTAGCGTCGTCTGACCAGCCTCCTGCTTGCTGACTACTTCCAGACATTCTAAACGTTAGCGTTTTAGGCTTCTGTGTCCCAGTATCTATCCCCCTTATCCTGAGACCTTTCCTCGGCATGCAAATGCCCTTCATATAGCCACTTTCGTCCCAAACTGCTTCTTTTCTGATGACATTCATTACTTTATTCCCACCTAAATTTGGCGGCCTAGCTTCAGCTTGCTGACTTAGCTGGTTTTGTCTGAACGGTCTCCTGTTCTCTGACCTCTCTCAAACCGATGAGTTCTAAATGATCTAGGCTCTGCTGGCGAAAGACTGTTACCCTCACCGCAATAGCATTGCTGGTCAGAATTCAACCTTATTATCATGCCCCCTTTCTTACTTAACATGTCCATTTCTGTTGATTCTCTCCGTCAGCATTCAGACTTTACTATTGCCACTTTCACCCTATGAGATGACACTTTAGTCTAGTCTTAATGATCTTCCACTTTCCGACCTCTGTGACCCAGAGAAGCAGGAATTGGCAGACCCAACGGTCTGTGCACATCACCTGGATCATATCGTTGGCTTTTTATTCTCATCCAAAGAGCCTTTTATTGCACTGTGGGCTGCTTCTTATCTCTACATCTCGCATTCTGTGGACATAGACTTTTACAACCTCTGGAACATATGTGCCCACACTACCGTCTCCAGCTGTACTACTCCCGCTCTCGGTGCTGCTTACCCTGCTATCATGTACAATATTGCAACATACTGATCATGCCCAAAAGGCATGCCTCGATTTGGCGAGCATAAATTATTTATTTATTTGTTTGTTTATGTCTGCCTTATCTGGTTCTGTCTGTACGGTCTTTTGCCTTCCGACCTCTCTCGGACTTCTAGGATCTAGATGATCTTGTCTCTGCAAACGAAACGCTCTGTCTCCCCGCCTACAGAGCGCTGCTGCTCATGCTTCATTAAAGGTACGTCACCATTTATCCTTAACACTTCTACTCTGTTGACGCTCTGTTAGCATCCCGATACTTATAATACGGCTATCTCACCAAAAGCCGATAGCCTCCTCTCATCTCCATGATCTCCTGCTTTTCGGCTACTGAGCCCATACTGTCGAACCATCGGTAGGTCCAAAGGTCTGTTCGCAACACCTCGAGATATTCGTAGGCTTTTCCACTTCAACTTACTAGCCTCCTGCTTCCCGACTACATTCTTCCATTTTAGCCCTCTCTGTTTGCATTCCTCTATCAATTGGACAGATAACTCTTCGGGTCTGGCACTAATCTAGCCACGTCTGACCAGTCTGCCACTTTCTGACTGTTTCCAGACGTCCAAGAAGTAAACGATCTGGGTTGGGCAGTCACAACTCCCTCCGTTCCTTAGCCTGAGCGCTTTGTATGACATGCTAACGCTTTTTATATAGCATCTGTCGTCCCGCAATAATTGTTTTCTTATGACACTCACTGTTGTTCTTTCCACCATAATTTAGCGGTCTAGCTTCAATGTGCTGACTTATCCGGTCTCGTCGAAACGGCCTCCCGCTTCCTGAGCCCACTCGGACGTCTGAGCTCTAAATGATCTAGGCTCTGCCGACGTAAGGTTCAGTGACTCCCACCTCAAGAGCAGTTCTGACCGTGAGTTATCTTTTTAGTGTATTTCCCTTACAAGCTTTACATGTCTATTTCTGCCTGCTCTGTCTGTTAACATTCCGGCAATAATAATCTTGCTTTCCCTTTATGAGCCGAGATTCTAGTTTTGTCTCAATGGTCGCCTTTCTGACTGCTGAGGCCTTACCTATGAACCCTCAACAGATCAAATGGTCTGTTCACAACACCTTCAGACCATTGTAGGCTTTTCCACTTCTCCCCAATGTATACTTTTTCTTCCAGACCACATGATTTCCTTTTCGCGCCTTCTGTTTACATTCCTTTTTCAACTGGACGGAGAACTTTTCGGGCTTAGCTCTAACCTATCCTCGTCTACCAAGTCACCTTCTTTCTGACTGCTTCCAGACATTCAAGACATAAATGGTTTAGGCTCTGTAATCCCATCACTCTATGCGCCTCATCCTTTGTGCTTGGCTCGCCACACTATCTACCTATTCCAGGGCAACGCTGTGCCACCCTTACCTCAGTTACATCACTGGGCATTATTCATCCTTCATTATATTAACAAGGATGAATCGTCACCTGAAGAACGTCATCGGCTTTTCCACATCCTCAATAGTACCTGTTTTACCGACCCGTTTATTTCCTTCCTTTTCATCTGTTGCCTTCCTTCTTCATTCCACGCTAAATTACCTGCGTTTGTCCTCCCGGACTTTTTACATCCCTACCAATTTAGAACGGATACAACGCCTCCCTGTCGCTTCATCTGAGTGGTATTCCTTCCAATACTCTGCCCACATCGTCCTCCTCTTTCTGGTTCCCACAGATTGAGCATATTCGCATTAGGATCCCTTAAGATCTATTTGCTTCATCTTCATTCCTAATTTGGAACCATCTTTCATTCTCTACTGATGCGCGTTTTGCTCCTTTTTCCTCGTAATTCGCCAGTTATGTTGCATGTGTATATGTGACATTTAAATAACCATTATATGTACAGAAGTACAATAGTTCAGTCATTGCCGCGCTTGATCGACTGCGTTCCAGATGCACTCCTTTCGTCTGTCTGTATGTCTACCTCTGTCCGTTGCCTTTTTCCGTGTTTGTCTCTGGTACGTCCACACGCACTCCAGGAATTGTCCATCACTGCGACAACAGCTACCTTTCCTGGACATGAGCAGAAGATTAGCAACCGTTTATACCACTTAGTAACCGGACAAATCATTCGTTGTCTCGCACAGATATCATATTTCCGAGGCTTAATACATGGGGTGCATTTTGTCTAACAGTACCTCATACCCATACCGTTTGCTTGGAGCACTCCTTTTGACTTCGGAAGGCACATTCTCCTGCCGACAAAAAGCCAGTACAATTGGGCACTCTGAGCTCTTAAATCCGCTTTGACCGCTGAATTGTCGATGGTTTCCTATATTTCTAATCAATGTTACTACATACCCCGGGGATCTGCCATTCTCTTTTCCAAACCAAATCAATCACAATGCAAGGTATTTCAACGTATATCCCTCGGAAACTTTACGTGGTTCTGTTGCTGAACAACACATTGTATATACAAAGAATCTTTAGTTCCTGACCTACCAATCGGACGTAGCCATTAGTGCAATACAGGACAGGACCCAAGAACGCAATGGGCACGCGCCTATCATTCAACAGAAAAATGGGAAGCAAGTTGAATGTGAATAACGGAGCGGACAAACGTTCAACAAGAAACATAGCCAGTTACTGCATGCCATTCAATGGATGGGCGGCAGTGTTTCAGAAAGTGGTGGGTTTCCGTGTGGCAAGCTTTCTTCCTATAGAAGCCACAAATGTCCGTTTACCAACATTGCAACTTAGCGAATTTGACCCGCCACCGAATAACGTCACAGCCCATAACCGCACACTGGCAGTTAAACTAGCGTCACCATTCTAGATAGGTTCGTTACACTGGAACTTCCACAGACGCATAGCGGATTGTCTCTTCTTTCTACGATTTCAAGGATGTATTGTCGTGTATTTACTTTCTATGATACCACCGCTGACTTTTGGTTTACTTATGCACGAACTCACTATATCGTCATACCTATCTCATGCGTGCTCTTCAATTATCTTTCAATTGATCGTTCAGGATACTCAAGATATTATTAGCCGAGGTATGAAAGCAATATATGGCAGGCTGATAATGTCCTAACAAACTGGTCCCGATCACACGATAGCCAGCTAATTTTTTCGCATTTCCACAAATGTACAGTTCCAATCATGGACATATGAACAATGTTCTACTGACAAGGTTACAGTTGCTATAAAATGTCTGCACGGTTGCACATACTTGATCATACCTCCATGGCCGTGCCACGCACAGTCAAGAACAAACTTAGGTATTTATTTATTTCATAGATAAAAGAATGAAACAATGGCACCAAATCCATGATGACAGCCATGTTGCCGGTGCAGCTTAGAGGAAGCTAAGGCTAACTTGATTTGGTTAGAAAGCAGGGAGCAGTCAGTTCAAAGGGCTGCGTTGGAAGAGGAAAGGGGGCTGCAAAGAATCGGCGAGAAACGGAAGTACGCGAATAGTGAAGCGCTAAGTAGATAACGAGAATAAATAAATAAATAGATATTTTATTCTCGACAAGGCGAGGCATGATCAGCATATTGCAATATTGTACATGATAGCAGGATTAGCAGCACCAAGCGCGGGCGTAGTAGAGTTGGCGACAGTAGTGTGGGCAAATACGGCCCAAAGGTTGTACGAAGTTTATGTCCACAGAGTGCGAGGCTTGGGGATAAGAATCAGGTTACTAACGTGGAACATGTTGATGAGGAACTAGTCCGATCAGGTTGTGTACACAGTGTGGGTCAGGTTAATGAAGTGTGCAGAAAAAGCTGAAAAAATATTTAAGAATAGTGGCACCTCACTAATCAAACATGTAGGCGTGCTCGTGCGAGAGCAGGTATATACACAGGGTTTGTAAATGTCGTATCGGTCAACTTGCCAATGTGTGTTAGGGGCGGTGACTTTATTGAGTGGCTGTCACATCCGCCAGATCGCAGTATTGTTAATCGGACGTTTGTGGCTTTTTATAGGGAAAACGCTTGCCAGACGAAGACCCATCGCGTCCTGGAACACTGCAATAAAACGCCCATATTGTCATAGTCAGAAAGCCCTCAGCATCAAATAAACTGGTCAGAGGCGACCAAATTTGTGCCGTGCATTGGGGATCGTTAGCCCGAGTGAGGGCACCTTAGTAAAGACAGAAGCAATTTCGAACATCAACAGATAGCCTGTAAAGCAAATGCGAAGTTTTGCAAAGTAGATACATTCGATGGGTGGAAGGTGAGTATTGTGATGGAAGCGACGCGATCGAAGCGTGAATAAAGATCAGAGTGGTAACCTATGAACCTGTAATGGTCGAACCAGATGGCATATCGGCGTTTTACTGCTGGGTGATCCATTCGAAGGTGGAATGCTACGGTGTCAAAGCAAGCAAGTTGAACGCATGGAAAAGTGCGGGAAAGTGACGGAGTAACTAGGTAGCCGAAGCCGCTTGTTGTTGTTCAGCAATTATGGAAACATGGACCAGCGAGTAGTCAGATAAGTCAGGGTGGGTTATTGTGAAAGAAGAAAGGCCTTGCTAACCAGGAGCTTGGGTTGTGGAACAAGCAACATTAGGAACCCGCCATTGTTGAATATGGTGGCGCATTGGCTCTTCAGTGGGTAAGTTGAACCAATCGAAAGTGGAATTCTACAGTGTCAAATGTAAGCCAGATAGACGCATGGAACAGTAGCGTTAAGAGCCAAACTAACTACTTAGCAGAAGCCGCTCTATGATAGGTAGATAAAGGAACATGAACTGCCAAGTCGGCAGTTTAGTTGATGAGGGTTATAGTGCAGCAAGAAAGGCGGTAGTTGGAACGAGGTTTGGATGGAAGAACTAACGATACTAGCAAATCAGCAGTTGTAGTATAGGACGGCTAGTCGGCGCAACCATAGTTTTGGTGAACCATTGAGAGTGGAATGCAACGGTGTTAAAAAGCCATTGGCATGCAGAGAACAGTGAGGTTACGAGCCAAATTAACCACTTAGCAGAAGCCGCTTCTTCTCAAGCGATTAAGTGAATACGGACTGCCGCGCAATCAGTTAAGTAGGGGGTTAAAGAGAAAGAAGACAGGCCGCAGCAAAAGAGAAGATTGCGTTGAAGACCAAGAGAAACTATGAACTAACAATTGCAAAACAGGATAGCGCATCAGCGCATCAGCAGATAGGATGAATCACCCGATGGCGGAATTCTACGGAGTGAAAAGGAAGCCCGATGGACGCAAGGAGCGATTAGGATACGTGCCGGACTAACTACGTAGCATAAGCCTCTCTTTACTGAGAGACGGTGCTTCAGTAGATTAAATGAACCACCCGAAGGTGCTTTGCTATGATGCCTAGGCAAAGCCAGGTCGACACAGAGAGTGATGGGGAGAAGGGCCGAATTAACTACACAGCAGAAGCCACCCTTTAGTAATTGATTAAGGGAAGATGGACTGCCGTGCAGTCTTTTAAGTGTAGGCGGGTTAAAGGGAAATAATACAGGCCACAGCAAAGACTGGGTTGTAAAACATGCAATAATATAAAACAACAATCGTAAAATAGTGTGGCGCATCGGCGCTTCACTAGGTTAGTGGAACCACCCGAAGGTGGGCTTCTACTGTGTCAAATGGAAGCAACATGGACGCTGGGAGCGATGAGGATGGGAGCCGATTGATTACATTACAGAAACCGCTCTTTATTGAGAGTTAAAGGAAGCATGGGCTGCCGAGCAGTTACTTAAGTGGAGGAAAGTTATATTGAAGGGCGACAGGCAGTAGCTGAAGTCAGGATTGGGTTGTAGCACAAGCAATACTACGAATCGATAATTGTAAATTATGGTGGCTCGTTTGCACTTCAATTCATTAGGTGAACCCCTCTAGTGTGTAAAGCTACGGTGCAAACAGCAAGCCGGATGGACACAGAGTGCGATGCGGTGAGGAGCCGGATTGACTGCATAGCAGAAACCGTTCTATCTTGAAAGTATGAGGGACGATGGACTGCCGAGCAATCAGTTAAGTGGAAGAGGGTTATAGTGCAGCAAGCTTGGCCCTAGTTGGAACGAGGATTGGATTGAAGTACTAGCGATACTATGAAGGAACAAGGGTAAAATAAGGCTGCTCGTCGGCGCTTTTGAATTATGTGTGAACTACTCGAGTGTAACATTTTACGGTGTCCAAATAAAATTACGTGCACCAAGAGAACCCTGAGGATAAGAGCCGCGTTGACTACATAGCAGAAGCCGCCCTTTGTTGCTAGAATAAAAGAAGGTAGACTGCCCAACCGACAGCTAGGTGGAGCAGAGATAAAGTCAAAGAAGACAGGCTGTGGCAGGAGAGAAAATTGTGCGGTAGGAGGAGCAATGTTATGGTGCAACGATAGTAAAATAGGGTGGCGCATCTGCGCTTTAGTAAATTAGATGAACCACCGTAGGTGAGAGTCCACATGTAATAAAGGAAGCCAGATGAATGAAGGTTGCGAAGAGGATACCAGTTGGCTTAACTAAATAGGAGAAGCCGCTCACTATTGAGAGATTAAGGAAACATGAACATACGAGCGCAAGCATGTTAAATATAGTGAGAGAGCTAAGGTCAAAACCGCCGGTACTTAGAAATTCTGCGCTGCGCCGGAAGCGTGGTAGTTCACGAAAAGAGACCAATGCGGCAGTACAACAAACCGGGTGGCGCGAGGTTAACAAGCGAAGAACGTGGGGATGAACAGTATAATTATGCGGCAACCTTTCATTTAAGCAAACCACCTTGTCTGACGCGTGGTGTGCAACGCTATTTGAGCAGGAATGACAGAGAAATCATAAGAAAGTCGGTAGTAGCATAAAAATGATAAGTTGGGCTTAGCTTGCTAAACTGCTTGGGGGTAAAATTTTTGTTCTCATGCACTGCGAATGAGCTAGTTTCTAAAAGCTAGCATTATTATTAGATCTCGATAAGCGAGCGAGGGAAAACTTACGTAAGTGGTCTACTGTGGAAGCGATTGTGAGCAGCAGCGACGTAATCAGGTGAGAGGAGCCTAAAGTAACTCCTGGTTGGTAGGCAGCTGGATCACAAATGAAAAGCAGGAATAAGTAAGGGTTGGTCTTAACGGACTGCGATACAACAACGCATCGTCAGGCCGTGAAGAATGCAAATGTAAAAGGGGGAACGTTGAGCAGCAGAAGGTGGTGTGCTATATGTCAGTGTAAGCCAGCGGCCAAGGAAGTGAAGTCAGAAGGACAGGATTGGAAGACAGACAAATTCCGAAAGATGATCTAGTTGAACGGGTGGTCAAAACTGGCAGTAATGCACGGGTGAAAATAAGCTAGACGTTGCGGGGATGTAAGGCGGAATTAACGCGATTTAGGAGAGGCTTAACAAGGACAGTAGCAGACAAGCTTGTCGTTACCTGAATGAAAGCGATGTATGCCTGAGGTAAAGGAAGTGGTAAACAGGCTAGGGAGCTAGATGAAGGTGCGGGAAGCGTACGCCAAGGCACATTGGTGGAGCCAGGTGTACCAAATGAGGGTGTACCAGTAAAGATAGATTTCATACCACCGTTGGGTCATGTGGACCCACACCACTGACTCCATCTGTACTACTCTTGCTCTTGGTCCTGCTAATCATGCTATCATGTACAATAATGAACCACGCTGATACTGCCCAAAAGGCGTGCCTCGCTTTGTTGAGAATAAAATATTCAGTTATTTATTAATTTACATATTGGAAAGGGGAATGAGGCGTGAGGCGAAGAATAGCTGCAGCTTCTAGACTTGGAAAGCGGGAACCAGTAAGAGATCGTCTTAACGAACCGCAGTGAGGGCACGTTACGCCAGGAGAGCTGTGAATAAAGGCCAACAGGTAGTATAAACACGAGTGTAGTTACATAATGATAAATTAATTAGCTGTAATGAAGTGGATGTTAGCAACAACACCGATTTTGGATAGTTAGTCCAATCAGACGCGGGAATCCGAGCCGTGAAAAATAAATGTTGAGCAACAGTGCATACTGTGCTTCCGTGGCATTGAAATCCAGCAGTCAAAGCAGTCAGTGCCAGGCTTGGAAGACAGACAATTTTGATGGACACGTTCGTCAGGTCCAAACTTTGAACCAGCTAGACGGGTAGTCAAAAGTAGCAGTAATGCATAGGTGAGGAGAGGCTGGGCTTTGAGTAGGTAGAAAGTGGAATCAGCGCAAACTAAGAGAGGTTCATCAAGGAAAGCAGCAGATAATGTTGGCGGATAAGTTTCAATGCAAGCGATGGGTGCAAGGAGAGAAGGCAGGGGTAAACACGCTCGAGTGACGGACGGATATTGGTGAAGCCCACGTTAAGTCATAGTGGTGGAGCCAGCTGTACCAGTTATCGGAAGTGCGCATGAAGCATGAAGAGAAGCATAGCTAGAGTTTCTAGATATAAAAACCGGGAATCAGTAAGACGCTCTACAAAGGGGGAATGTAAGCGGGATGCGTATGTTCTTTTCGGAGAATCATACGTTGCTAAAAGATGGATGAGTCGTACATGAATCTCGAAATGAAGTGAACGGAGCGGTGGTTCCACCGAATTAAGTTTGATAACGTCTCAGTTTGTTTAGAGACCTCGGGGAGCAGGAGACTAAAGCAGCGCGGCGCAATGGGAATAAGCTATAAAATTGATTAGGGCATAAAAACGGTGAGCGGTACTATGCAAGCACAAGTTCTGTGTGAAGAATCCTATATAGCTGTAGGGTGGATAAGAGCAACAGGGACCTCGGTGTGAGTGGAACAGCGCCATGCCATTGACGAACCAAGATCGGTAAACAAATAAATGAAGTTATTTAGAGTTGCGCGAGGCACACTAGCAAGGTATTATCAAATATGTACAAGCATACCTGTTATGTGTTCAACCAATGATCGCTCACTATGACCGTGAACCTGATTGGCCCTACACACACACGTAGATAAGCACGCACACACGCACTCAAGGGCACACCCTAACTTTCCGTGTTCACATGTAAACCGTTAAGTGTTCAGTATACTGCGTGCCAGACTGACGCGTCTTCTTGCTTATTCACTACTAGTTGAAATACGTACTTGCGGTTAGAGTCCAGCCGTGATATCTGGCGATGGAGGTCATGTCCATGGCAAATACTCCACCGGTCTTCTGGTCGTGCTCTACCGACAAACCTTCCCTGGACTCGTGGCATAGATGGCGGAAAACCTTTACGGATTAATTGGAATTGCTTCCAATCTTGAATCCAGCAGTACCTCTTACTGAGAAAACCAAAGTGAAGCTCTTGAGACAGTTTCTTGGAGATGAGGGTCAAAGGTATTTCGATGCACTTCGCATTGATCAAATCTCTTCTACGATAACCGGCGCTTTGGAGACCTTCAGTGCTCTTTGGGTTGCTCGTCAGAATGTTTTACGGCTAGATACTACTTCTCGAAACTCTGCCAGAAACCAGAGGAGAGTGTGAACGAGTTCGTCGCCCGTGTACTACAAGCAGCCCCTGATTGTAAATACAATGAAGTCGATCCAACGAGATTTGAAGAGACCATGTTACTCCAATGTTTGATAGCCGGAATCTCAGACCAGAGCACGCGGGAGAAGCTCCTTTCACACGATGATTGTTCACTGACCTGGGAGACGGTCTGCTCGATTGCCCGGCAGAGGGAACACCTTACACAACAACTGGCAACATTTACGCTGAAGGACTCGTCAGACGAGCTGCGATTGATTAACACTACACCAAAACCAAAACCACCCACTGGCGTCAATTTGTTTGTGTGCTATCGCTGTGTTGAGCAGCACAGTTGTCCATCCGACTGCCGGCATCAGAAGACAGTATGTCGAAGCTGCGGGAAGGTGGGCCACCTGGCGCGAGTGTGTAGATCGGTCAAGCGACGTTCAGGTGGGGCTTATCGAGGAGCAAACCCCATCAAAACTGTGGACGAGTCTGATGGTAGCGACCCTGAATTACATTCCATTTGGCTTACTTCCGTTTCTAGCATGCAGCCGGCGCCAAACACTCTAGAGCTTTACATTGAAGGACAAAAGGTACAAATGGAAATAGATACAGGAGCATCTGTGACGATAATCCGGGAAAACGCTGTAAATACGCTCCCGAACTTATCCGCTTGCAATTGTGTTCTTCGTACCTACACCGGTGAACCTATACGTGTCCTTGTTAAATGCTTCGTGAGGGCACAGTATGGCAACAAAACACGCAAACTTCCTGTATATGTGATCCCCGGGGATCGTCCAAATCTGCTTGGAAGAGACTGGATACGTGCTTTCCCGGATACAATGAATGTGGTAAAATTAGGCACCGAGATCTCCGGACTTGAAACATTAGTTAAACAACATTCAGTTGTTTTTTCCGAGGAGCTTGGGAAGTTGAAAGAATTTCAGGCTGCGATAAAACTAAAGGAAGACGCTCGACGAAAATTCATTAAGGCGCGCACACTACCATACGCTATGAGGCCTAAAGTTGAAGAGGAACTAAACCGCCTACAGACTCAAGGTATTATTACTCCTGTACACGTTTCTGACTGGGGAACTCCAATTGTGCCAGTAACCAAACCGGACGGCTCCGTACGGATTTGCGGTGACTACAAGATAACCATAAATCAAGCATCCATGTTGGTCAGGTACCCCTTACCACGTATTGATGACTTGTATGCAACACTAGCTGGTGGTGAAAAGTTTACTAAACTCGATCTGAGTCATGCATACTCGCAGATAGAGCTCGATGAACCTTCGAGGAAACTTACTACCATCACCACGCACATGGGACTATTTCAATATACTCGTTTACCTTTTGGCATTAATTCCGCCCCCGGAATATTTCAGAGAATTATTGACGACCTAGTGAAGGACATTCCTTGTGAGTGTGCTTATCTGGATGATATTCTTATCTCTGGACGCTCGGATACAGAGCCTCTTCGAACACTCGCGGTCGTGCTCGAGCGTTTGGAGCGAAGTGGATTCAGATTGAAAAGGTCTAAATGTGAGTTCCATTCACCGTCCGTTTGTTACCTTGGATACCGGCTTGATAAACACGGTTTACATGTTTTAAATGACAAGGTTAAACCTATTTTAGAAAGCTCAGAGCCAAAGAGTTGTGATGAACTCCGTTCGTTCTTGGGAATGCTATCTCACTATCGCCGTTTCCTGCCTAATGCATCGACGGTTCTATCGCCATTAAATGGGCTGTTACACAAAAATGCATCGTGGTGTTGGGGTTCCCCGTCAAAAAATGCCTTCAATAAAGCAAAACAAGCTCTTGCTTCGCCACCAACGTTAGTCGATTATGACTCTAACAAGCCACTCATACTTCAGTGCGACGCGTCCCCTTGGGGGGTCGGGGCTGTCCTGTGCCACCGCACGGACGATGGTTCTTTACGTCCCATAGCATATGCATCGCACACCTTACAGACGGCGGAGAAGAACTACTCACAACTGGACAGGGAAGCGCTAGCCGTTATCTTCGGAGTTAAGAGGTTTCACCAGTATTTATGGGGAAACGTTTTCGAGCTTCATACAGACCACAAACCATTGATATCCTTGTTTGGGGAAAACAAAGGTATACAACAAATGGCATCACCGAGGATGCAAAGATGGGCTATAACCTTGAGTGCTTACAGTTACAAGATTGTTTATATTACCGGCATCAGCAACTGCACAGCTGATGCACTCAGCCGTCTGCCGATCACGGAAACTGCACATGAGCACGACCCTCCGTTTGAACTGGTTAATCTAATGCAACATCTAGACACAACACCGATACGGAGTTCAACAATCCGTCAGTGGACGGATCGAGACCCCGTAATATCAATCGTGAAACGCTTTTTGAACATGGGTTGGCCTGCTGAAGGGACAGTTGAATTACAACCGTTTATGATTCGGAAGAACGAACTAAGTCTATTCGACGGCTGTGTTTTTTGGGGCTCTCGTCTAGTCCCTCCCACCAAGGCGCGTTCACAGATACTTAAAGAGCTCCAAGATGCTCATCCAGGTGTGGCGAGAATGAAGGCACTAGCGAGAGAGTACTGCTGGTGGCCCAATATCGACTCAGACATAGAGAACTTACTGAAGAATTGCGATATTTGTCAGGCGTATCAGCGGAGCAAGGCGCCAGACCCAATACACACTTGGCGTCGGCCCGACAAGCCCTGGCAGCGTATCCACGCCGACTACTTCGGACCGATCGACGGGAGCATGTTTCTTCTACTTATTGATGCACATTCTAAGTGGATTGACGTACATCCATTTACTCAGGCGACAGCCGAATCCAGCATCACTAAAATGCGCTCGTCCTTCGCTACGTTTGGCATTCCGGAAACCATTTGTACAGACAATGGTTCGCCTTTTACCAGTGCCGAATTTGGTAAATTTGTCGCCAACAACGGAATCCAACACGTTAAATCAGCCCCGTATCACCCAGCATCAAACGGATTAGCGGAGCGTGCAGTACAAACTGTGAAACAAGGCTTACTAAAGCAGCGAACGGGAACCTTGCGAACAAAACTGGATCGGTTCCTATACTCCTACCGTTCTACACCCACTGAGGCTACCGGGAAATCCCCGGCGGAATTGATGTTCGGCAGAAACCTGAGAACGAGGCTTCATTTGTTTTTCTCCAACCCGCGTGTTGAAGTACAGGAGCGTCAGAAAAAGTTTGTGTCTTCAGCGGAAACAAAGCCGGAAGTTACATTTCAGGAACATCAACCTGTTTACACCAGGTCACCGCATGAACAATGTTGGCAGCCGGCGACTGTGCTCGATTCTTCAGGAAGTCAAAACGATTTGCAGCTTCCGGACGGCCGGGTTGTTCGCCGGCACTCAGATCCTGAACGCCCCAGGAGCACTGACACACCTTCCGTGAGTCAGTCACACTCGGAGATCGCAGAGCAAGCTGCAGAACACGACGAACACAGAACAACAGGGGAAACTCAATTACGCCGATCGACCCGGATTCGCAAACCGATCGAACGTTTTCAGCCATGACCGTAACGTCAGCCAAAACTGGGAGGACTGTTACGTGTTCAACCAATGATCACTCACTATGACCGTGAACCTGATTGGCCCTACACACACACGTAGATAAGCACGCACACACGCACTCAAGGACACACCCTAACTTTCCGTGTTCACATGTAAACCGTTAAGTGTTCAGTATACTGCGTGCCAGACTGACGCGTCTTCTTGCTTATTCACTACTAGTTGAAATACGTACTTGCGGTTAGAGTCCAGCCGTGACAATACCTGAGACGATCAAAATGCGAACAGATTTGGCCTCGACCTTGGGAGTGCGAGGCTGAGTAAGTTCTAAGAAAGGATAGTTGTGATAACTGTTGTACCCAACAGTTGATTCGGTGTTGAAACAGCTTGTTAACGCAAATGCAAGTAAGTTGTTAATCACCTTGTGTGAAACCGATTTGTACCAAGTAAACGTTGTTCTGGCCTGAAGCTGATCTATTTCGCTGTTAATCGCAGTCGTCTGCTATCCAGTTTCCACCCTTTAGCGTACGATGCGTTCGCCTATGGTCGCATTGGGGTTCAGTCCTGTCCAGTTGAGCGATGTGTTCAGCAGGAGAGTAAGTGTCAGGGTCGCTAACTTTGGGACCATCCAGTTGTTAAAGCATTGAACAATTCCAGCAGATGTATCTGTGGAAATTTGGAAGGAGCGGCAAAAGAAAAGAGCAAGCCAATGAGAAATGCCACGAAAATGCACACAAAGAAAGGATTGGAGTGCAACAAAACGCTGAACAATGAAACGCTGTGCGCCCCGTGGCTTTGGGGTTGTCTATTACATAAAACTGTTTTTCGTACAAATAAAGGTAGGGAAAACGGGGAGGTTTGAGGTTGGGTCCGTTGCCCAATCACAGCTGCTTACTGCTATCGTGCTGGGTCGCGCAAGGTTATTAATTCTAACAGTGCTGCGAACTGAAGGTAGCAAGGCAAGTTAAGTGCCGGAACGCCAGTAACAAGTTAGACCGTTGATATGGGTAAACGAAGTATGTTCGTCAGGAGATACACAGCTAACGCCCTGAGGGGAGGTAATGGGAAGCCAGTTGAAATCGGAGCGCACAGTTATGGTGAAGACCAAAGGCGATGAATGGGGGTAAGTGAAGTTTATTTATGGAATGATTAGCAGTATGATTGGGCAAGTATAACAATACTTTATGCTGGGGAAGTTGGTAATGAAAAGTGATGGTTAGATGTTACATGGCAATTGCGCTGCGTCACGCATTTTAGGTTAGTCCTAGATGAGATGTGTAAGAGATAAGGTAGTTTGGGAAGTGCGCGGACAGTAGGCTGTACGGTAGAAGAGCAAGGTATACGTCAATATTTGTGTGGATACGGCGCTGCATGGCGCGGTCATTAAATCTACCGAGGTAGCGACGTGAGGCAAGAAGAGTTGCTAAAGTACAAGAAAGCCGGGGTTATGCTGTGCTCAAATCTATGGTGAAGGTCAACAGCAGTAAGGGTAGGTAAGCGAGCTTTGGTTCCGGAAACCAAGCATAACGGTTAGAAGCCATATACGGTAAAGTTAATTATCCGAGGAGCAAGGAAATAGCAATGAAGAACAGAAACTATGTGGATACAGCGCACGGTCACATGCTGTAGATGCCGTTATGGTGGAGAAGAGAAAGAGAGCTAACAACAGTTTGAGGATGACGGCCGATAGGTGAGCTAAACACACCATTACCCCGGTGTGACAGACTTTGCTATAGACTTAACTGAACGTCGGTATCTGGGTGCCTAGGGCACTGCATCGTGCGAGAGTGTTAAATCTAATAAGATTTGGTGATGAAGGTAGCAGTGGTCAGTCTGCTAGCGGAAAGCCAATGGCATGCTGAGTGCAGATTTATAGCAGAGATCAAAACCAGTGGAGGCAGTTGAATAAATGCTTAGGTGACCGCAGGCCATTAGCAAGTTCGGCGGCAATTGCCGGCCAAGATAATAAGCTGCGGAATTAAGTGAATAAGTGAAAGACAGAACCTGCATGGCTACTATGCTGCGTCGCACGTTGTAGTGTCGTTCTGGTGGACCAGAGAAAGTGAGCTATAGCCAATCGGAGGATAAGAGCCGGCAGGTGAGAAAATGCTTCAGTACAGCAGTGTGAAGTGACTTTGCTGCAGAAATAGATGAACCTCAGTATCTGGGTTGATAGGGAGCTGCATCGCGAGGCTATTTAGCCCAACAAGTTTGTGAGATGAAGGTAGCAGGGGTGAGTTAGGTAATGGAAGGCCAGTGGCATGCTTTGCACAGATTTGTGGCAAAGATGCAACGCAGCGGAGGCAGGCAACTGCAGGTTCGGTGACCGAAAGTTTGTAGAAACTTTGGTGGCTATATACAGTAGATAATATGCCATGAAAACTAGTAGCTAGGAAGTAAGCCTATGCAGCTGTATGGCCACTGCGCTGAGTTGCGCATTTTTGGTGTCGTTCCGATGGACCAGACAGAGAGATTAAAACAATTTGGGGCTGAGAGCTGATGGCGTAGCTAAAGACATTATTGCAGCGGCATGAAAGGAGACTGTGTTTTAGAGGTAAGTGAACTTCAGTATCCTGGCTGATAGGGCACTAAATCGCGCAATGTTAGTAAGTCTAGCAGTGTTGCGGGATGAGTGTAGAAGAGGTTTGTTAAATATTGTAAAGAGAGTAGCATACTGTGCAAATTTATGGTAAGGCTTGGAAGCATTGGCAGCAGGTCGAAGAGTAGGAGACTGTATACACGCTACTGTATTAGTCGCGCATCGAACTTATGTCGTATAGTTAAGGTGGGACGATAATGCTCGGCAGCAAAAATGGATAAGTTAGGGATGAATAAGGCTATAACGATAAAGGGTGAGCAAGTCCAGCAGGCTCTGTAGGTGTGGGAGGTACAGCAATGAATTCACGCAGCCTAGGTCGATTACGTCTCGGTAGTCTGCAAGCAGTCGTTGAGAAGGAAATTGTTCAGGGGGACTAGTCAGGGTAGAGCACCGTGCGTTGGCCGTTCGAGTGAATAAGAAACGCAGAGAGAGCGCGAGAAGGAAACCACAGGGTGGGGATGAAAATGCTTTATTGATGAACAATGGGAACACCAACGCGGCTCTCTAGCAAATATGGTCAGGTCGCCGAGGAGAAGTGTAGACGTAATGCGTGGATAGATATATAGGGTTGCTTTAGGTAGTGTGAACATCTACGCCATAATCAGTAAGCTAATGCAATCGGACGTGAGATGTGGAGCTGTACAAGGAGAAACGTTCAGCTGCAGATCATGCTGTGCTTCCTTAGCAACGGGTACCTAGTCAAAAAACCTCGTTGTGCCAGCTAGTTCGTTCAGGTTAATCACTTTTCAGCAAAAATGTCGGCGCCTGTGTTCCAGGAGGTGTTAGATTTATACATGGTAAGCCCTCTCACTATAGAACGCCAAGTAGTTCCGTTTAGAAAGACTGCGAATGTAGAGACGTGACTTGCCACTAAATAAAGTCACAGGCTCTTCCAGTCCCGGAGGAGCCTGTCCACTTCAAGAACGTCAAATAGTTCGAACATTGTCTTTGATCCCTTCATACGACGGCGAACGCAGTTAACCTCACGAATTCAGTCAAAATTCCCTAATTCACTCACTCTGTCCACTTACACATCCACCTACCTATTTACACACACAGAAATGCAGTATGATACCAGTTAGCTTGCTATATTTTTCTTGGTCTTTTTTTCTTTTCTCCCTTGTTCTAAATGATAAAGTTATCTGCACGGTACACCTTTGAGGACATACCTGCGACGCCCACCTGGACACGGAATCAACCCAGAAAATAAATAAATAAACAAATATTTTATTCTCGACAAAGCGAGGCACGCCTTTTGGGCATGATCAGTATATTGCAATATTGTACGTGATAGCAGAATTAGCAGCACCAACAGCAGGAGTAGTACAGTTGGAGACCGTATTGTGGGCCCAAATGGCCCAAAGGTTGTATGAAGTCTCTGTCCACAGAATGCGAGAGGTAGAGATAAATCACCCTCACTTCGCAATCCTGACACCGTAAAGGAACCTATAGAAATAACCAAAGCAATACAAGTCACCTGAGTAGTCCGACTTCAGCAGTCCGGAGGAGACTACACAACCATGGAAAACCAATTGGCGAAGCGTGGCTGCGGATAACCGTGAGGGTAATATGTCTGATGCAACCTTGTCAATGTCATTTCACCAGTCCACGGTGTTCCAGGACGTGGTGGGTTTTAGTTTGGCAAGCGTTTTTACTACATATAGCCACAAATATCTATTTTACAACACTGCGACGTGGCGGATTTGACTCGCCACTCAATAAATTCACCGCCCCAGTCGTACATTGGCAAGTGGACCGATACCACACTTACAAATGCTGTGCATATAGCTTCTTGAGTACGAACACGCCTACATATTCGATTAGTGACATGCCACTTTTCTTAACCATTTTTAAGCTTTTTCCCCATGCTTCACTCGCCTGACCCGTACTGTGTACACAACCTCCTCGGACGAGTTCCACGACAACATACTCCACAGTAGTGATCTGGCTCGTATTCCTACATCTCGCATTCCGTGAACATAGATTTCGTACAACCTATGTGCCCCATGAGCTCACACTACTGACTCCATCTGTGCTAATCCCGCCCTTGGTGCTGCTACTCATGCTATCCTGTACACTATTGCAATATACTGATCATGAGTAAAAGGCGTGCCTCGCTTTGTCGAGAATAAGCCATATATTTATTTATGACTATTTGTATTATTATGCTGGCACATTCTCAGGCTTGCTTCGTAATGCCGGGAATAAACTTATTTTTTATTTATTTAGAAAGTACACGGATGAGCTTAAAATTAACAAAGTTGCTGGATGCATACAACCAGTTATAAAGGTGTCAGCTGGCTAGGAGTTTAGCAATGTTGAGGATGCAAGTGTGAGGAGATCCTGTACTATAAGGGGATAATAGGCGGAAGTAATGCAAGGTTAAAAGAGGCACGTCAAAAACAGTAGCACAAAGTTTGCCACTTTAGCTGCAATGGGACGGGTGGGTGCAAGTGGAGTAAATAAATAAATAAATAACTATTTTATAGTGTTGCTCATCTTAACACGGGCACCCCAAGACCGCGGTTTCGTCCTGGTTAGGACTCATCCGTTGGAGATAGCCTGAGTTCGGCTGGAACTCAGAACTCAGAGCCTGGAACTCAGAACTCAGAACTCAGTACTCATGGTTGACACCATGAGCACTATGCCACTGAGCTCCGCGAGCAACGCTTGATACAGCGGAAACGAATTCAAAGATGGACTTGGAGAATCCGCTGGTGTTTGGTTTGCCACAAGCAACCTCTATGGAGGCTTCGGTTCCCTTGAGGTGGACCTCGGCCATTCCGATCTTAAAGACCGTAAGTAAAAAGAAATCTTTTATAGTGTTGCTAATCCCAACACGGGCACCCCAAGACCGCGGTTTCGTCCTGGTTAGGACTCCTCAGTTGGAGATAGCCTGAGTTGGGCTGGAAATAACTATTTTGTTCTAGTGGGAAGTAACGAGCAGGCTTGGAAGGTAGCCGAAGGTAAGAGAAGCCTACGTCAAACCATAGTGGGGAGCCATTTGTACCAGCAGGCAGAAGTTGAAATGAAGCGAAAGGAGAGGACTAGCTGGAAGTTCCCTGCATGGAAAGCAGAGTTGGCAAGGTGTTTACGATCATTGCTGGTTGCGCTGTAGCCACATTACTGTAGGGGATCCACGGATAAGGGCGGAGGTGTAGACACAGTTAGTGGCTAGTTATAAAGGGACTAGTTAGTTACATTATTGAGGTGGAGCATGTGAGCGTAGCGTCGTATACAGAAAGCAATCCTATCGGAGGTGCGGAGCGGAACTGTGAAATGGTATAAATTGAGCAGTGTAGAATTTTGTGCCTCCACGTCGCCGAAAGCCCGCCGTCAGCGGGGCGAAGTCAGACGGAAAGGCTTGGAAAACAAAGCGTTTGATAAGCACCTACATCATTTTGTTATACGCTTTCATCATTTGGACAGGAAGTCTGCAGTAAAAATGATGCAGGTGCGCCGCTCAACTGCATATTTTTACGCGGTGGTATCCCAATACCAACGTGGTACTTTGTCTTTGTAATGTCAAGTATGACGTGAACCGTCGCTATAACCAGTTGTGTGGCACATCTGCGCCGAGTTATAGGTCGCTAGAATGCGCTTCTAGATCACGGGTTTAGGGAAACTACGGTTAAGGGTTTTGCGCGCCAACTCGATGCTCCTGGGTGGCAACAGCAAATTTTTCCTTTTTCCTAGCGTACTCACCTTCACTTTTCAGTTCTTTGTTTCAATGTCTCAAATGTCTTGATATTCCATTTAATTAGCTCTTTCCACTTTCGCTACTGTCTTCTGGGTTTAATTTTTTCTCTTTCTTACATCACGTAACCGGCCTAGCAAAGATTGCCAGGGCAGGACACGTGGTCATTAATTGGTTGGACAGCGTGTGATGCGGTCTTTGTTTTAGGTCCAACAGTGGGTCAAAGTCCGCCAACTCCTGGTTCAACGATTCGCCGAAGCGAAATCACTCACGAGATACTCATTTCACTCCACTCCCGCTTGAACTAGAACTTAAAGCAGCCGGCGGTCCTTTTCCGCCCTGCCGGAAGCTATTCCACTTGCGCACGACGCAGGGATGTTCGTGCCGAAGCCTTCCAAGTAGTACTTAGTGACGTGCGTAGCCTGAGGAACAAGATGTGCGAGGTGGGTCTGCTCGTAGACAAATCTCGTCCAGTTATACTTGCTTTCACTGAAACGTGGCTGTTTGAGGAAATCACAGGTGGTGAAGTATATATGCCTGGCTACGCACTGTTCCGTGCTGACCGCTCCACTGGCCGTCAAGGGGTGGTGTATCTCTTTATGTGAGTTATCACCTTGACGTATTGAGGACCAGCGCTTTTCAGTCTCTCGAAATATCTGTTGAGGCTCTCGTAGTCTTGATTTGCGATTCCTCTATTCAGGTTACTATCGTGTTAGTGTATAGAAGCCCTATAAGCACCTCCAATGGTATCATTGAGCTTATCCGCACTCACTCTGCGAACAAGTGACTGGTGCTGGGAGACTTCAACCACCCAGCGGTTTGTTGGGATGAGCTATTTTGCAGTTCGGCCCTTGGATCTTTTGGTGCAGCACTGCTGGACTTAACGCTGCAAGTACTACTATACCAGTCGGTGGACCTCCCCACAAGTTACATGAGAAATCAGCAGCCGTCCAATTTAGATCGTGTTTTTGATAAGTCACCACTTGGTAAATGACATTAATTACGACTCGCCTCTTGGCGCCAGCGATCACGTTTGCTTGTCTTTTCAGTGTACTCTCATCAAGCCTTGCCTAGCTACCACCAGTTGGTATCCGAACGTTTGGGCCGCGGACTTCCAAGCGATGTGGGATAAGGCTAAGTCATCGCCTTGTGTGATATCAGAGACCGACACGGCTCACACAGCCTGGGAGAAACTTAAGGCTCACCTGGTCAACATTTCTGCACCTCACATCCCACTGGTAAAGGGAAGGGAATCGAGAGCGCAGCCTCCGTGGATAGATTCCGTGGGGAAGGGCCTGCTAAAGACGCGGTCTAGATACTGGCGAGCGTACCGAACAGCTCCGTCGAGCAGCACGTTTGACAAGTATCGGTTGGTTGGAAATGGGTGCGTTACATCTTAGGTTGGCCCAGCTTCAGTATGAAAGGGGCTTAGCTGATACTGCCTCGAAAAATCCCAAGCAATTCTTCGCTTACGTTAAATGACGCTTTGCTGCAAACTGGCCCATACCACCATTGATTCGAGGAGATGGGACCCATGCATATAGCGACTATGACAAGGCATTCGTGCTTGGTGAGCAATACTCAGGCGTCTTTGTCCACGAAACAAATATGCCATACAAAGAATTACCTACAGGTGTCTCTGCGGACTATCGTCTGTATGAAATTCCTGTAACTGAGTCCCAAGTTCTCCGGTTTCTAAGAGAGGTAAACCCAACCAAGTCTCCCGGGCCAGATTCTGTTCCGCCATAATTGTTGCACGAATTGGCAGTGCAACTCAGTGGGCTTAAGACTTGCGTTTTTCAGAAGTCACTCAACAGCTGTTTCTTGCCTAACGAATGGAAGGAGGCTTCTGCCTGCCCGATTTTCAAGTGCGGTGACAGACTTACCGGTTAAGTACAGGCTTGTCAGCTTGACTAGCGTGGTCGTTAAGCTACTTGAAAAATTAGGAGGTATGGTGGAGAACCATTTAAATATGTTTAATCTGCTTAACGTCAAGCAACATGGTTTTCGCAAAGGATTTTCGTGTCAAACGAACTTGCTGGTAGCACGTGAGAGCCGAGCTGAAGCCCTAGGCAGTGGACATGCAGTGGATGTGGTATTCATTGACTTCGCCAAGGCCTTTGACACTGTCCCCCATTCGCGAGCCTCACTGAATTTGGGGTCGTATGGTATATCTGGTCGCGCTCTCCAGTGGATGTCAGCTTTGCTGGATGGACAGGAACAGTGTATTCGTGTGGGAAGCAGTCTTTCGTTTCGACAAGCTGCACTTAGCGGCGTTCCGCAAGGCTCTGCCCTAGGTCCGCTGCTGTTCTCAGTCTACGCGAATGACTTGTCGAGGGAGCTTGAGGTACCATCGCTCTTATTTGCTGATGACCTAAAGCTCTGGAATATTGTTGAAACCTTTGGAGGTCCCGTGGCTCTTCAACGGGCTCTGGATAGACTCTGGGAATGGTCTGTCTCGTGGTTGTTGCCCATAAACAAGACAGTGTCCAGTGCTGCTTATCGGAGCCTCTGCTTCCTCCACAATTTATGTGCGTAATGGGAGTGAACTTCCTCACGTGACTCACCAAGTTGATCTTGGTGTCGTCCACTGCTCCACACTACAAGCTGGAGACAACTGGAAGCAGGCGGCTAGTAAAAGGTTCCGGATGTTGTGGTTTATACGTCGTCCTTTCAAGACCCTAATCGCTGCTGTGTTTGTGAAGCTCTTCTCAGCGTTTGTGCGACCCCACCTAGAATATTGCGTCCAGGTCTGTCCACCATGAATTGTGTGGGACCAAATGGCACCAGAAAGGGTGTTGCGTATTGGTACTAGTTGGGTCAAGGGGTAACGAGGACAAACGTACCCCAAACGCCTACTTAGTTTGGGGATACAATCAATCAGTATCGAAGGCTTACAGGGGACCTAATCCTAACCTGGGAACGTTGGCCCTAGTTCGTCCTGGCTATTTAGTCCTGCTAGATTATCTGGTCTCCGCGGGCATTGTATGAAGCTGGACAAACCGCGGACCGATAGAGTTAGAGCGGAGACAGGGTTATTGCGTCGAGTCATCGAGCGCTGGAACATGCTTCCAAGAAACGTTACAAGGAAGCTACGGTTAAGGGGTGTGGGCGTCAACTGGACGCTCAAACTTGACTAATTCCCATCTTCATACTTCGATTCTATTTTTTTACTTTTCCTCGCCATTGGTATTATTCTCTTCTTTTAACTGATTTCCCTTATACTCACCTTCGATTTTTCATCCTCTTACTTCACGTAAGTGACATAGTAGGGACAGGTAATTTAAGGAATTCGGTATTAAATTGGCCGACCAGGGCGCTTTTTCGGGTGTTTTCCTTTTAGACCCATCAAGAAGTCGGAGCACCCGATTCAACTCCTGGATCGACGACCCGTTCAAGAAGGAACACTTTCAGGATTCATCCTACGTTCTAGACCCCGTGTTTGACGAAACACGTGTGACAAAATTTACCACTGTCAAATTTTCGCTGAGATCAAGTGGTTTTGTCTAACTCACAATGTTTGCTTTGTGCGAAAGTTGTGACTAAGGGTATCCAGTGCATTGCCTGCAAACTCTGGGCATGTGGCCAAAAGCGTTACTCCCAACTTACTGAACCGCTCTTCCAAACCTATGCTGAGCACAAGGGTTTGCTATGGAATTGTCGATATTGCATCGATGCTGCTGCGTTGGTAAGGCGTCCGCCACATCAACATCTTGAAAGAAGTACTTCCGCTCCCTCTGCTAGACGTGCCAGGAAGCGCAGCAACACATCTTCCAGCGACGCTCCAAAAGTCTCGTCCACCCGCGCTCCGTCTACTTCTCATTCGGACCCATTGATACACTTCCGGCCTGTTGAGCCTACGACGAAGTCATTTGCGGACGTAGTGAAGGAGAAAGCGACCTTGACCTCGTGTGGCCAAGGTCCAGCCACATGTGTCACCAAGACTAAGACTAAGACTTTGAATAAACCTGAGCTTCCAGCTTCTCAGACACAGATGAAGATAATTCTCAGCAGAATTTCTGAGCTGCAAAAAGTGATAAGGAAAATCCATGATCCCGTAAGCCACTAATTCCACAGCGTATTCAGCTATCTTGTGACCGCTGTCTCATCATCGTGAATGCGGCGGAATCGGACAAGGCTACCTCGGCAGAGCGAATGTTGGATGATTAAATACTGCTCGAGCGGATGATTTCCCTACTGTTTGATGCAGGCGGACAAGTAATAAACATTGTCCCTACCTTCCGTCTGGGTAAAAAGCAGGAAAATTCCTCCAAGTTTCGACCCCTCAAGATTGTGTGCGGAAACGAAGAACAGTGCGCGCGCATCCTTCGACGGACTCCACGTCTCAAAGACGAACCTTTCTACGTGTCACGAGACCACCCTCCCGAGAACCGGATTAAAATGAAGAAGGCTGTAGAGGAGCTCCGAACGCGCCGGGCGAGTGCTGAAACGGACCTACATATTGTGGATTTTTGCGTAGTTCGGAAGAGCACAAGAGGGCGTTGCAGGCCGCTCCTTGTCACCCCCAGACAGTGAAGCATAAAAACGGACTAGGCATGCTGTCCGCCAACGTACGCAGTCTAAGGAATAAACTGGACGAAATTCAGTTGCTTACTTCGGAGACTCGTCCAGACTTGATGGCCTTCACCGAAACCTGGTTATTCTCAGCTATCACGGACTCGGAATTGTCTATCTCTGGATATCAACACTCCCGGTCCGATCGCCACGGGGTGAGGTTACTTGGTGGAGTAATTCTCTACGGGAAGACAGATCTCAAAGTACATTTAGATGAAGCTATCAGGAACCAGGATGACAATTTCGAAACCCTCTGGTGCCGTGTTCATGACGGATGCAGATCTCTCTTGGTCAGTGTCATCTACAGACCGCCATCAGGTCCCGGAGCGCGCCTGTTGGGCTTGATAAGGATGTATGGTGGGCACAAAGACTGTCAAATATTGGGGATTTCAATGCACCGGATATCGATTGGGACCTACTTATTGTGAGCGCCGATCTGACTCCTTCGATGCCACATTGCTCAAAACCGTTCTCGACTGCAGCCTCGTTCAACATATCTTGACGCCTACTCGTATTTTCCCAGACTAGTCCTCGCACATCCTAGAGCTCGTGCTCTCCCTGGCAGATTCGGATGTCACGAACCTAACCGTCCTTCAATCCATAGGCAAGAGCGATCATTGTGTTGTTTCATTCCACTGGACTCGCCGTCTCATGATCCATAGCAACGGTGTTCACCGTCATGATTTTTGGCGTGCCGACCCACTCCGTCTGAAAACGGCCGCAAGCGATACGGATTGGGGTATCCCTGAACACATTCTCCTCGACGACGCGTGGAACCTTTTACTCTCCAAAATGACATCGTTAATTGAGCAGGTCGTTCCCTCGTCCCATCGAAAGCCCTTCGCTAGAGGTCCACCCTGGATGGATCGAGAGTTGAGGTCAACTATGAATAGGAGGCGCAAATTGTGGGACCGCTTTAGGCAATCTCATTCAGAACTCCACTTCTCTCATTACAAGACTGTCAAAAATGTTTGTGTTGCAAAGAAGCGCCAGAAACGCCAACAATACGAGCTATCCTTGGCAAAACACTCCCGCATCGCGCCTAAAATGCTCTACTCTTATTTGAAAAGAAACAATGGAGCTGGTAATGGCATCCCTGCTTTGTGTTCCTGTGATCACCAGGCTTTACTTCAAGAGGACGCTGAGAAAGTTAGTCACTTGGCTAAGCAATACGTTTCTGTTTACGCGAAAGAAACACCATTTAGTGACAGAGCCGTATTCACCTTTCCATCTTTGTTGGCGCAAGTAGATATTAACACTGATTCTGTGATGAAACTTCTTCAGTTAGATCCGTATAGCTCACCCGGCCCTGATGGACTGCATCCTTTGTTCCTCAGGGCTGTGGCGGAGTACATAGCTTCACCCATTTGTCAAATCTTTCGTCGCTCACTAGAATCTGGCCGTCTTCCTTCAGCCTGGAAAATGAGTATAGTCAAACCCATTTACAAAGCAGGAAGTCGACATGATCTGGCCCATTATCGTCCAATCTGTTTGACGTCAATAGTGTGTAAAGTTATGGAACGGATCCTACAACAGGCTGTTACTCTTCATCTTGGGGGACAGAATGTCATTTCTTATGCCCAGCATAGGTTCCGAAAAGCACGCTGCTGTACCTCGAACTTGTTCGTTGCTAAGGAGACTTAGGCAAGGTCGCTAGACTCCGGCAAACGCTTGGAGGTTGTGTTTGTTGACTTCAGCAAAGCTTTCGACAAAGTCCCGCATGAACGGCTCCTGTTTAAGCTTCAAGGAATCGATATTTCTTGGAACCTCCTGTCTTGGATCTCCGACTTCCTTAACGACCGCTCTATGCAAGTAAAGGTGAATGACACATTTTCTGCTCCTGTTCTCATGACGAGTGGGGTCCCACAGGTCTCTGTCCTCGGGCCCGTACTTTTCAATATCTTCATCAACGACTTACCGTCCACACTTCAGATGGATTGCCTAATCTACGCTGACGACCTAAAGCCATGGATGGAAGTATCCAACCTTGAAGACGCCGACAGATAACAAACTACGCTCGACCTACTCCATGACTGGTCGATTAAGTGACAGTTGCCAGAAAATCGTGATAAATGCTCTGTTCTCCCCGTTGGCTCATCAAACCCATTTGGCACTTACCACATTGGCGGTTCCTTGCTCAAAAGTGCAACCCAAGAGAAGGGCCTTGGAGTGATAGCGTCATCAGACCTCAAATCTATTCAAGACACCCAGAAGAGGGTCGCCGCGGCCTACAGGATGTTCCACTCTATAAGTAGAGGGCTTTTCTCCTGCTTCCGGGACTTTTCCGACTCCTCTTTGCCTCGCATGTACGCCCGATTCTCGAATACGGACTACCCGCCGCCTAAACTCTCACCAAATCCGAATGTGATATGATAGAGAAGGTTCAAAGGCGTGGATCCAAATCCGTCCCTGAGTTGCGAGACCTGTCGTATCCACACGGACTTCAACAACTGAACTTGATCTCTCTAGGTTACCGCCGTCACCGAGATTTGATATTCCCTCGACGTATTCTCAGAGGAGAACTAGGTTGCGAGTTACAGGATTTCTTTCAACTCAACACTGAGAGTTCGACGCGAGGCCACTGCATGAAACTGTTCAAAAAGAGAAATCTCCGTGTGCGGCTCAATTTGGCCTTATCTACTCGCGTGGTGAATAATTTGAAGCGGATGCCGGATCCTGTTGTTGACGCTGAGACAGAGGAACGTTTCAAACAACTGTTAGTTTCTCACCTGAGCGAGCTAGGATTCTGCTGCCTCTGAGACAGCTACAGTGGTGCACTGCAGAACCGCCGCAATGACCTACGACATCTCCGCAATGATCGGGAAGTGAAGGAATTGATAAAGGATCTTCCTTCTGCTCTCTATCATCCAATGATCCAATGATCCGATGAACTTGAACTAAACATGAAAATTTTCGGCGGAACCTTAGTAACATGTTCGTGCTTGTCGGACGATATTATGTGGGCTTTATGTTCTCGCTATTCTGAATTAAACATCCAAAAATTTTTCGCAAAATTCTAGCCCAGCAGAAGAAAATCAGAAGCCCAACGACCTTGACCGCGAAAAGCGTATTAACCACGACGTACTCCGGAGTGACGTCATTTGTGTAGGAAAGATTCAGAAGCCATTTCCAAACATATGGCGTGCTAACTATCATTCATTGCGTATCAAGGCTGCTGGGATGCGTTCCGAAATCTTAGTAGTTGATACGGTTCAGGCGGCTTGGGATAAATTTAAATCTTATCTCACGGAAGTGTCTTCTCCCTACATCCCGCTTGCAAGGAGAAAGGAGACACGAGCGCGGCCACCGTGGATAGATAACACTGGCAAGTACCTGCTCCAGAAGCGTTCTAGGTGCTGGAGGACCTACCGTGCGGCTCCATCAACTAGCACCTATGATAGATACTGTGAGGCTAGAAATAGGTGTAAACAACACTTAAGGAAAGCTCGGCTGGTGTATGAAAAGAAATTGGTTGATGGGGCTTCGAAAAATCCGAAAAAGTATTTCTCTTATGTTAAGAGACGCCGTGGTTCAACTTCGGTAATCCCAACTTTTTTGCCTACCGATGGAACTCGTGCGTATGCTGACTCAGATAAGGCTCGTGTACTTGGGGAACAGTATGCAGGGGCTTTTGTACGTGAGGCCGCGTTGACTAGCTTTAAACTTGTCCCCAGAGTACCTGACGGTTCGTATTTAGCTGAGTTTACTGTGGTGGAAACGCAAGTCATTAGGCTGCTGCAAGAACTGAACCCTTCCAAAGCAACTGGACCTGATTCAATTCACCCGAAGCTTCTGCATGAGTTGGCGGGGAAACTAAGTGGACGGCTGACGATGGTGTTTCAGAAGTCACTTGACAGCTGTACATTACCTTCCGAATGGAAGGAGGCTTTCATCTGTCCTATCTTCAACAATGGCGACAGGAGTCTGTCAGCGAATTATAGGCCAGTTAGTCTGACTAGCGTCGTGGTCAAACTATCTGAAAAGCTGGTGAGAGATTCGTTGGAATGTCACCTGAATAGATTTAGTCTACTCAGTAGTGCACAACATGGATTCCGGAAGGGGTTTTCGTGTTTGACGAATTTGTTGGTTGCTCATGAAACTTGGGCCGAGGCAATGAACAATGGCCACGTAGTGGATGTGTTTTTCGTAGACTTATCGCAAGCATTTGGTAAGGTACCCCTCTTGAGCATATCACGAAAGCTGAGGTCCTACAGCGTATCTGGCCGCGCCCTTCACTGGGTATCTGCGTTCTTGCAGTGAGCAGAGCAGTGTGTACGTGTGGGTCGCAGCTTATCCTTTAGGCAAGCGGTCCTTAGCAGTGTCCCACAGGGCTCGGTCCTTGGACCGATGCTGTTCTCCTTCTACGTAAACGATCTCCCTGGAGAACTTGGGGTATCATCCCTATTGTTTGCTGATGACCTTAAGCTATAGAATGTTGCAAATGTTCCTGGGGGTTCTGAGGCCATACAGCATGCACTGGACAGACTGTGGGACTGGTCTACTTTGTGGCTACTGCCCATAAATCAGGATAAGTGTTCGGTCCTTCGTATAGGAGCAACTTTCCCGCCTTCGAGCTACGTACTCGGTGAGGTCGAACTCCCCCTTGTCTCCAACCAGGTAGACCTAGGTGTCGTTCATTCCTCGTCTTTGCATTCTGGTGACAACTGGAAGAAGGCCGCTAGTAGGGGTTTCAGAATGTTGTGGTTAATACGCCGCTCTTTCGGGGTCTTAACTGCCGAGATATTTGTGAAGCTGTTCTCAGCTTTCGTCCGGCCCCATCTGGAATACTGCATCCAGGCTTGCCCGCCCTGCCTTGTTCGGGACAAAATGGAGCTCGAGAGGGTTTTGAGAGTAGGTACCAAATTGGTCGAGGGGTTACGGGGGCAATCGTACCCCGAGCCTCTACTTAGCTTGGGTATGTATTCAATGCACTACCGACGGCTTCGAGGAGACCTAGTCCTTACTTACCACATTTTAGCAGGTTGGACCGGACTTGAGCTGGCTATTTAGCCCGGTTAGGTTGCCTTGTCTTCGCGGTCATCCCATGAAGCTACACAAGCCGCGTTCTGACCGGATCAGGGCGGAAACTCGGTTATCAGGTAGAGTTATCGAGCGCTGGAACTCGCTTCCCGAAAGTGTAGTCAGTGAACCTACGGTTAAGGGTTTCGAACGTCAGTTAGACGCTCTTGGGTGGCAATACGAAACCTTTCCTTTCTCCTGACCATATCCATCTTCAAAGTTTTAGTACTTATTCTGTCATTTTCTTGACTCTTTGATGTTATCCTTTATTTAAATGAGTTTCATTCCCCTTTATCTTCCATTTACTTTCTACTTCTTTCTTACTTCACGTAACCTACACAGCGCGGACTGTTAGTGCAGGGAACGTGGGCAGTAATTGGTTGATCAGGGTGTTTCGGGTGTTTCGTTTTAGATCTATTAAGAACTAGCACCTTATCATTTCCTGGCTCAACGATTTGCTCAAGAAGGAACACTCAAGGGATTTTCCTATCGTTCCAGTCCATCTGAATCTGAATCTGACCAGGATGATTGAAGGTCAACGAGGGAAGTCTTACGAAGATCGTCTAAGTAGCTTGGGATTATTTTCCTTGGAACGGCGTAGGTTGAGGGGGGATTTGATATAGACGCTTAAGATCATTAATGGACTTAGTGGTATTAGTTCCACCCATCTGTTTGAGTTCTCTATGTCAGACCATCTGCGCGGGCATCGCCTGAAGCTCAAACATCATAGATCTCGTTTGGACATCAGGGCGAAGTTTTTACGAACCGAGTAGTTAACTTATGGAATAAACTTCCTTTTGATTTAGTGGAGTCTGAGACCGTAGAAGCCTTCAAAAGTGGCTTAGATGTGTGCTGGTCCATCCTTTTTCCAGAGATATTGTAGTTGTACTGGAATATGTAGTGTATTTTGATGCTCTTGTTCTTGCTTCATTCCATTGCAGAAGCAAGAAGAGACAATCCAACGTCGAAGTGCCGGGGGCCGCTTTACTTACCGGCACAAGAACTGGACGTTCGTTAGGCGGAAGCCTCTATCGTCCGTTTGACCTGACCTGAACAACAACGGGCCCTTGCAGCTTCAACTGTCATGATCCCTTTTGGGATACTGCTTAGCAACGAATCGCAGCCTACACACAATGATCGGGATGCGATAGAGCTGAAAATGATTTCTCCTGCTTTCTACATTCCTATGAACAAAAACGTAGCCAAAACGAGGTACAAAGCTTGATCATGGCTTGATTGAAAAGTTCAGCGACGCGGTTCTAAATACATCTTTGAGTTCTGACACCTGCCATATCACATTCGTCTCCAGCATTTGAATCAGTTCTCCCTGGGATATCGGCGTCGCCGAGGCGATCTGATCTACACTCGGCGCATTCTGCGAGGCGAGATGGGAAACGAGCTCCAAGGTTTCTTCCAGGTTAACACTGAGTGTTCGACTCGGATCCAATGCCGGAAACTGTTTGAAACTAGGAGACTCAGACTTTGCTCTGATTATACACTATCGACTCGTGTGGTGAACGACTGGAACTGCTTGCCTAACTCCGTCGTCAACGTGCATACGGATGAATGTTTTAAACGATTGTTGGATTTATACTACTTGAATTTGCAGGGATCTTGTTGTTTCTTATGTAACTGTGACAATCTAACTTGTTAATTGCTGTCGCGCAAACACCTGCTATGATTGGGAGGTGGTGGAGCTGACAAAGGTCTTTCTGCTCTCTACATTACAATGATTACAGTGATTACAATGAACTACGCCAGACCATTGCCAAATATATAGGTGGCTCTATAAACTTCGGCTTCTGGAAAACAAAGGTCAACTGGTAAACTTAGCAGCCCACTGCCAAAACTCTGTATGCTGGCAATCATCAATAACTCTGAGCACTTCATCAATTCTTGGCTCAACGATCCACTCACTCGATTCTCCTGTCATTCCAGTCCCACCCGAGCTCGAAGGTTCCGGAATCCTCGAAATCAATGCACAATCGAAGATAAACGATTAATTGCTGAAATGATGGGTTTTCCTTAATTTTCTACCTTTTTCCGGATAATCAGCACATCCTTGGTGGAGGTTACAGTGGTTATTATGTATAGAAGCCCTGGGTGCGAATCTAAAGAGGTACTTGCTTTGATTCGCTCCCAGTCTGCAAACGTGTTTGGTGATGGGCGACTGCAACCTCCCAGTTTGCTGGGCAGATCTTTCTTGTCACTCAGCGTCAGGCACGTTCGGCGCTGATCTACTTGTGCTTATGCTCCAAGTACCGTTGCATCAGTTCGTTAACCTCCCCACTGGGTGCATGGACGCCTAAGGACCTTGTGTTTGCTTAGTCACTTGATTTCGTTGGTGAAATTACTTACGGATCTCCACTGAATTCCAGGGATTATGTTTGTTTGTTCTTCAGTTGTACTCGGTCTAGAGGCTACCAGAGTACCGTTGAGTCTCGTCCGAACATATGGCACGCAGACTATCAGTCAACGAGAGCTAAGGCTTCGGGTTTCCATTGTGGGATCTCAGGCGATGATACTGTCCACGTTGCTTGGGACAAATTTAAGTCCTACCTCACAGAGGTCTCTGCTCCCCTCATCCCAGTCACAAGCAGAAAGGAGGCACGAGCACAGTCGCCATGGACAGATTCCACTGGCCGGCATCTGCTCACAATGAGGTCTAAATGTTGGCGGACTTACCGAGATGCTCCTTCCACCGATACTTATGACAGGTACCGTAAGACTAGAAACAGGTGTAAGCAACACCTAAGGAATGCTCGGCTCCATTTCGAGGAAGGGTTAGCAGACGGAGCTTCAGGAAATCCAAAAAGATTCTGCCTATGTCAAGTCGCTGCGGTTCGAACATGTCAATTCCAGTATTGATGCGTGATGTCGGTACTCATGCTCATACGAATTATGACAAGGCCTGCCTACTTAGTGGGCAATATGCGGCAGCGTTTGTAAGGGAAACCTCTTTGGCATGCGTTGAGCTTGTTTGCAGGATCCCAGAGGGTCCTGGCCTATCAGAATTTCTTCTAACGGAGACAGTTCGTAGGCTGCTACAAGAGCTGAACCCTTCTAAAGCCTATTGGCCTGATTTAATTCACCCGAACCTGTTACATGAGTTGACTGCGGAACTAAATGGACTGCTGGTCATCGTGTTTCAGAAATCGCTTGATAACTGTGCATTACGTTCCGAATGGAAGGAAGCTGTCATCTGTCCCATCTTCAAGAACGGGGACGAGTCTGCCTGCAAATTACAGTCCAGTTAGCCTGACGAGTGTAGTAGTCAAACTCCTCGAGAAACCAGTGAGAGATTCATGGGCGAGTCATCTTAGTAGATTTAATCTACCTAACATTGTACAACATGGATTCCGGGAGGGATTTTCGTGTCTGACGAATCTATTGGTGGCTCGCGAAAGTTGGGCGGTTGCAGTGGATAACGGCCACACACTGGACGTGCTTTTCGAAGGCATTTGACGAGGTACCCCATTTGAGGCTCGCGCAAATGCTGACCTACGGAGTATATGGTCGCGCCCTTCATTAGGTGACTGCCTTGGATGGTAGAGCAGTGTGTACGGGTAGGCCGTGGCCGATCGTTTATGCAGTCTGGCCTCAGTAGCTTGCCGCATGGCTCGGACCGCTGCTATTCTCTATCTATCTGAATGACCTACCCGCTTCGCTTGAGGTACCATTGCTGTTATTTGCTAATGACCTGAAGCTATGGAAAGTTGTCGATGTTCCTGGGGGTTCCGAAGCTATTCAGCGAGGCTTGGATAAACTTTGGGACTGGTCTACCTTATGGTTACTACCCATACATCAGGCAAAGTGCTCCGTTCTTCAAATAGGAAGGTTCTCCTCCTGCGATGTACTTGCTCATCATCATTATACATGTCAGCCAGATGTTGGAAACACCTTAGCTACTGTGCCGCAATACATAAAGGAAAAGGAAAATAAAATCAACAGTTGCATGCCAGCTGAGCTACCAGCAACGGATGGGCATCGTTCCGGTAAGCTACCAGCTGGATACTAGGCAAAAAGAAAAATTATTATGTTTTACGCTACGAAATGAGATCGTAGATGGAAGGGGAGGCTAAAAGGTATGGGGAGGGACAAAGAAACACAGCAGAAACGTCACTGAGGTCGGCTCCTTGCCATGTCAGCAAGTGTATCCAGCCAAACGTGCTCATCGTCTTTTGGACCCCAACCAGGGAGCCGTGACGCTCCAACCGAGGCCAGCACAGAAGTGAGGGCCTTCATTCCTCTGGCCCAAGTCATCGCTTGGCCACCCCTCCTCTTCTTCCAGCCACATCCCTGGTGATCAAACAACACACGTCGTGGAAGTTGGCGGGCTGGCATGCGCAACACGTGGCCCAGCCATCGGAGACTGGTGCGTGAAATAACGGTGCTGAGCGGTTCATTTCCTTTTCCTGTGCCGTAAACAAGGCGTCGAACACGCTCGTTGCTAACTCGGTGTTCCCACCAGATGTGAGCCAAACTGCGAAGGCACCGATGGTCGAACGTAACTAGCCTCTTTATGTCCGCCGATCTTAGGGGCCAGGTTTCGCAACCGTACAGTAAGGTCGAACGTGCCGTTGCATTGTACACTCTACCCTTCAGGGCGAGAGTAATGTCGCGCCGCCGCCATAAGTGGCGAAGACTAGCAAAGGCACTTCGAGTTTTTGATATACGATTCGTTATCTCATCTTCTATCCCAAGGGCGCTGACACAACTTCCCAGGTAGTTGAATTTCTGAACAACTTCTAGCCGATCCCCACCAAGAGTCAGTGCAGGAGGCGATCCTTGCCAATCTTGGAGGAACGCTTTGCATTTCTATAGTGCAAAGCACAGCCCGAAGCGGCCGAAAGCCAGTGCTATTCTGTGCAGTGCCGTTTGGCATGTCTGGGAGCTGTAACAGATAAGAGCAATGTCGTCTGCATACTCTACGTCAAGAGGTCGTTCTCCTGGGAATAGCTCCACACCTTCTAAGTCATGTCCTGTAAATGCAATCTCCATGGCTTCGTCAATAACGAAGTAGAAAGGGGAAAGGTGACAACGGGTATCCTTGTCTCACACCGCTGGAGATATTGTAGTGTGGCGACAACTTGCCGTAAGCCCTCACTCTGCCCTTGCTATGCGCGTATAATGCTCGGATAATATTTACATATTTCTCGGACACACCTTTCCTGAGTAGACAATTCCAAAGGGCACATCGATCAACCGAATCGAAGGCAACATTGATGTCGAGGAACACGACTACGGTGGGCAGCCAATATGTGTGACGGTGCCCCAACAACTGACGCAAGGTGAAGATATGGTCGATGCAGCCACGACCGCGACGAAACCCGGCTTGCTCCTCACTAATCCGGCTTTCATGAATACTGAATACTGTATTTTGGAGCAAGTAGAAAATAATTCTGTACAACTCCATCGGGTGATAATCAAAAACATTTTAAAAAATAAACACGTCCGGTGGTTTTCCTTAGGATTATGGAGGCGATGGAGATCAGACTGATCCCTCTATGGTTGCCGCATTCCGAACGCGAGCCTCCTTTGAAGATGGGAACAATAACAGAGTGGCTCCAGTCGGTTGGGACAATCTCCTGCTCCCACAGTTTCACTAGTAATTCATGTAAAGCATCAAAAAGAGCAGAGCCTCCGAATTCGAATAAGGCTGGAGGAAGATCGTATGCTCCTGCTGCTTTTTTCAGCTTCAAAGTCCGATCTCACATTCGACTTCTGAGCGAGAGGGTGGATCCAAAGGGACAGCCCACGGAGCAGGACGATCACTGGCCGGTGAAGAATCGAACAATTGTAGCCGATTAAATTGCTTTTCAAAATGCTCAGCCCAACGCTCCAAACGGTTTGACAAATTGTGGATAGACTGTCCACTCTCGTCACGTATAATTTCACTAACACCTGGTCACCTGCTGCCCGTTTCCCGTATCAGACGTAATAACTTACGATGGTTGCCAAGGACAGCGGTCACTTCCATCTCTGACGCACGATGAGGCCACCAAGATTCGCGGTCTCTCTTCAGGCTAGCACGGATTCTTGCTCGGAGCTCTGCGAGTTTTATTGTGTTCGTTTCAAGCCGAGATATGCCGGCGAACCTCGATAAGTTCCAGAGACTGCGAAGAGACGCAATATCCATGTTGGCTATTAGACATACCACATGAGGATTTGCCCGCTGTTAGTAAGGTCTAGCGAACATGTGACCAGTGACCATCAATTGTCTCCAGTGAGCACTTACTCACCTCGCATGTCAGCGTACTTCGATACTCATTCTGAACAGCTGGCTTTGTCAGTTGGTGCTCGGTGCGGTCGAACTCCCCCGTGTATCTAGCCAGGTTGATCTAGGCGTCGTGCTATTCGATTTTACACTCCGGCGACAACTGGAAGAAGGCCGCAAGCAGAGGTTTCCGCATGTTGTGGTTAAATCGACGTTCTTTCGGAGTCTTGACTGGCGACATCTTTACGAGACTGTTCTCGGCTTTCGTCCGACATCTGGAATACTGCATCCAGGCTTGTCCGCCTTGCCTCATCCTGGACAAAATGGAGCTAGAGAGGGTTTTACGGGTTCGTACTAGGTTAGTTGAGGGACTACGGGGACGGACGTACCCTGAGCGTCTACTTACTTTGGGAATGAATTCAATACACTACCGAAGACTTAGAGGAGACCTAATCCTAACCTACCTTAACTGGTTGGTCCACATTTATCCTAGTTATTCATTCCCGCTAGATTGTCTGTTCTACGCGATCATTCCATGAAGCTGGACAAACCGCGGTCCGATCGGATTAGGGCGGAAATCTGGCTGTCATGCCGAGTCATCGAGCGCTGGGACATGCTTCCGGAAAGTGTTACCAGGGAATCTACGGTTAAGGGGTTTGAGCGGCAACTTGACACTCTTGGGTGGCAACACGAAACCTTTACCTGTCTAACACATCTTCATATCTCGATTTTCTTTTCTCTACTTTCCTTCATGCATGGGTATTATCCTCATATTTCAAGTGAAATTCCTTATTCGGTACCTTTGATTTCTCACCCTATCCTTTGCCGACTTCACCTGACTGCCACAATAGGGATTGTTAGGGCAGGAAACGTGGGCATTAACTGGTTGGCCAGGATGCGATACGGGTGTTCCGTTTTAGATCCATCAACAACTCTGAATACTTCATCAATTCCTGGCTCAACGATGCAATCGTGATGGAGCACTCACGGGATTCTCCTATCCTTCCAGTCCCACCCGAACTTGAACTTGACCTTACCCAAATTAACGTGTTAACCGTAGTCAATCTGGAACTGTACGAAGACGGCAGGTCATGGTCATACTTATAGGTTGCCTCATGACCTTTGACTTCTGGAATTAGGTCAGTTGTTAGTTGTTCCCCATAGATTTGGCCGATCGTCAGGAAGGTTGTTAGTCACATGCTGGCCTTAGGACATTCCATAACGTTCGAAATCGATGCGATAATCGTTAGCAATCAATTATCGGTGAACTAATGGATTTTCCGTGAAATGCTTAATTTCTCCCGGTCCAAAAGACAGTCGTAGTCAGGGTTTAATGGCTGCCAGACACTAGACGATTACACAGCGCAGAGTACCGATATTTATTTGTGCTTGGCAACCTTTTTGAACTTCCTCTGTTCTCTTCTTTACTTACCAATAATAGTGTTAGATTGTGCGAGAATATTCTTTTGATTAATCAGTGCGATTATTCTGCACGATTTCTGGAAACGGGTTGGGCATTGATCCTTTTTGGGTTCACTGATCCGTTCGTTAGGAGGTCCTACTAACGAAGTGAACCACTGGGCACCATTATATAACGCATCAGGCTCCGATGGCTATACCATGTGTAGCACATGCCAACTGTAATAGGTCCGATCGTGACCTTGCCATGATCCCGACAGCTGTCCCTACATCTGGATCGTTGCTCTCTGTGGTGATCATTAATCTTCCTGTACCCATACTGCTTGTCCTGGAATCTTGAACCTAGCACACTGGGCTCATTGGTACACCAGCAGATCGTAGATCAGACGCATGTTGCACATTTAGCGACCCTCCCTGCTCCCGACAGCAGTCCCTGAATCTGGATCGTTGCTCTTTGGGGCGATCATTAACTTTCCTTTGCCCACACTGGTTGCCGCGGAGTCTCTCGAACCTAGCGCACCGCGCTCATCGCATGTCTCGCACATCAACAGATCGTCAACCAGACGCGTATTACATATTCGGCGATACTCCCCACAGCAGTCCTTGAAACTGGATGGTTACCCGTGAGGCCATCGCAACGAGACTGGATCTTAACGTGGTATGACGGTTTGCGTACCTCATTGACCCATTGAGCTATACTGCGTGATGCCTCCGGGCACCTTGAGTGCTACTCCTACCAGGTTGGTCAATGTTGAGAGGTCAGACAAACTCAGTCTCCTGGTCCTCCAGGTTAGGGATTTGAAATGGGATGGCGTCCATTTCTGTAAAACTAAACCATTGCCACCTCCCCGCTGCCTTGCGGACAGGCTTTTGAGCCAAAGGTTTTGGATGAGGACCCTAATCGTCCTGCTATCTAGGTCTGGGCGCCCTGGCAGTATCTCAGCCCACATACAACCATGACATTTTCTTCAAACATGAACTTCATTCTGCATCGGCCGTCGCGCAGATTATCAAGCGTCGCCTTATCTGCTGCATACAGCAGGGTGGGTAAGCGAAAACATGCTACTGCTGGCGCCTCCTTTCTTTTCCACCTTTTTCTCTTACTCCCATCCCTACCCCCATTACCAACCTTCCTTCTATAATTCCCAGCTTACTTGACAGCAACAGAAGTGCCACTGGAGTAGAACCATCTGCAGCCACCATCCCACCGCACCTATCGGATGTCAATCGGCAAAAGTCCCTTATAAGGTCACGCTATCCCGTTTCCATGGCGACATTCAACGTTCGCACTCTAAGACAAACAGGTCAACAGGCTGCACTCGCACACACCTTGGACACACTGGGTATTGATGTGTGCTGTGTGTCCGAAACTAGGATCAATGACCCTAACGGTGTTATTGAATTAACTGCACCCGGCTTATCCTCTCGTTGTTGGTTGCACGCATCCGTAGACACCGATGCAACACTCACGGGTCAAGCTGGTGTAGGTATCATTCTAAGCTCCAAGGCTGAGTCATCGTTGGTTGATTGGATTCCGGTGAACAGCCGTTTATGTGCATCCCGTTTGACGACATCAGCTAAGGTTGATTCACGAAGTAGTAAAAAGTGTCGTTTGTTTATGATTTCCGCTTATGCTCCCACCGACCGCAGTTCTAATGCTGTCAAGGACACCTATCACGAACTGAACGCGCTAGTACGCAGTGCTACTAATTCAGATATTACAGTAATTGCAGGGGATATGAACGCACAAGTAGGGCGTCTGAGCTCTTCAGAAGCTCAGTTGGGTGGTAATTGTGGGCTAAACTCCGAACGGACTGACAACGGTGAGCATCTGCTACAACTGTGTGCGGAGCACCAGTTGTTTCTTAGTAGCACTGCTTTTAGACACAGTGAGCGCCGAAGTGCCACTTGGCGTCCTCCTGTAGCTGGCCAGCAATGGACCCAAATTGACCACATAGCCATAAGTTACAGGTGGCGTGGTTCCATCCTGGATTGCCGCTCATACTGGAGTACCTGTGTCGACTCTGATCAGGCATTGGTACGCTGTCGTTTCTCCATGAACTTTACCGGAGGTGCACCAAGTGTCCCTTACGACTGGCAGCGGAGAGATTGTCTCAGTCCTCGGTCAGGCAAGCCTATCAAGAAGCATTACATACCGAACTTCCGCTGTCTTGTCCTAATGACACTGAACTTCAGTGGAATAGGATCTCGGCCGCCCTGCACGACGCAGGAGCATCAGCTTGTGGTACTATCCATCGCCACCGCACCAGTCACTGGATATCCGAGAGGTCGGTGAACCTGTTAGAATCTAGAAGACACCTCCCGGCTGGCTCTGAATACAATGTGACCAGACGGGCTATTAGGCGTGAACTAAAGCGGAGCCTACGTGCTGACAAGGAAGCCTGTGGAGCAGTAGGGCTCAAGTAATGGAGGAGGCAGGAGCAGTAGGCAATTACCGCGAGCTCTTCCAGCTAATCCGCACCACTGGTCCCAGGAAACCAGGCGTCAGTGAGACAATCAGAGACAGTGCGGTTGCGCTGTTACACAATAAGGAGCGCCGTATGGCTCGTTGGGCGGAACACTTTCAAGACCAGTTCAGCTGGCCCCCTGCTCCCGGACCTCTTCCTACTCAGGTGATGCAGGACGAGCCATGGACGGTTAGTTTAGAGCCTCCGTCGGAGGCCGAGGTCCGAAACGCGATCACAGCCCTTAATCGTTTTTGTGCCGCTGGCCCGGATTCCCTCCCACCTGCACTATTTAAGGATGGAGGTGAGGTCGTCTGCAAAGCACTGTCCTCCCTATTCGAGCGTATCTGGAAGGAAGTGTGCCGGCTAATTGGAGCGAATCGACTATAGTGGCAATATACACGAAGGGCAGTCGCACAGACTGTTCTAACCACAAGGGTATTAGCCTAACGCCAGTTGTAACAAAATTACTGGCCTCGATTATCGTTCGTCGCCTCACTGCGGAATGGGAATCTCGGATTAGGGAAGAGCAGGCCGGTTTCCGCCCAGGACGTGGTAGTATAGACCATATATTGACTTTCCGGCAGGTGCTAGAGCAGCGCCACGCATACCGCAGACCGACAATAGCTGTTCCTCGATTTCAAGAGTGCGTTCGATTCAGTCGATCGATCGATTCTGTTCGAAATACTTGCGCGGAAAGGAGTTCCCAAGAAATATGTGAACATACTCGAACACTAGAGGCCGCGTCAGGGTCTATGGTGTCCTATCGGATAGCTTTTCGACTACAAGTGGCGTTCGTCAGGGTTGTCCGATTTCCCCATTTTTGTTCAATTTCGTCGTGGATTCTATCATGGAGTGTTCCCTTGGGGGATCTCACGATGTAGGCGTTGAAGTGCTGCCTGGTGAAAGGTTAGTTGATCTAGATTATGCGGACGATATCGTCTTGCTTATCGACAATGTTGCGGCGGCACAATCAACCCTGAATACTCTGTCCAGAGTGGTCCCATTATTTGGTATGCACTTCGCACCTTCAAAGTGCAAAGTGTTGCTGCAGGACCACCAGCCACTTGATGACCCATTGACACTTGCTAACGAGGAACTCGAGGTGGTTGATCATTTCACTTATCTTGGTAGCTGCATCAGCAATGATGAGCGCATAGAAAGTGACGTCAGCACGCATGCAAGGGAGTCCTTTTGAAGGCACCCTGAAAGGCAGTGTATACTAGGACAGAGTGAGGGCCTTCTGCTCTATGGTATTGAGACTTGGCCCCTTCGGTCTGAAGATCTGAGGCGCCTTCAAGTCTTTGATCATCGTTGTTTGCGAAGCATTGCTGGAGTCGGATGGCACCAGCAGCGTGTCCGCAACGATGATGTGCGTAGTCGAGTACTAGGCAATGATAATCATGCAAGCTCCCTAGAACAACAGATAGCACTGAATAAGTTGCGTTGGCTCGGGCACATGCTACGTATGCCTGGTCACCGCTTACCTAGGAGCGCCTTTTTTAGTCTGCCAGGTGTAGGGTGGCGCAAGGCTCGCGGTGGACAGAAGTTGACTTGGCAGCGGGAAATGAAGACACTGACTACCAAACTGGGTACTGTTGGTCCGTCTCGCCTTCCGGGCTGGAGTCCACGTGACTCACCTTGTGCTTGGCTCGAGACTTTACAGGACATGGCTCGCAGTAGACCCCAGTGGCGTGACTGCTGCCGTCTCCCAATCGGATTGCATGTTTAAAATATGTTTGGTGCTGTGTTATCTGCGGGGTAATGGCTGATTATGACGCGTGGCAGTGAAAGCCGCAAGGAAGCTGTCTCGCCGATGCCGTTTTATCTTTGCACGATAGCCAGCTGTTTGTGACGGTATGTTGTTAACACAAGGTGTAGGCGCCTTGAGCCTGAATGTTTGCTTAGGGCATTAAGATTTTCAGGTAAGTCTTCCTTCTCTCCCTCTTCTTATTCTTTATTTCATAGGTCCTCATGGTTGTATGGCAGCGAAGCATCAGTTCAAATGGCTGATGTACTGCTGTTGATGATGATGATGTCGCTGACTTTCCCGTGATCATACTGCTTGTCGCGAAATCTCTCAAACGAGCACACTGCATTCATCAGTTGTTCTTCACATCGGCACGTCGAGATCAACTAGGACTGCTCTAGGCCTTGAGGACATCGCCTGTCAACAGGGGTGCTAATGTAGCATGTCCGAGCGTGACCTTGCAGTAATCCCTAAGGTAGGGGGATCGTCGTACCTCGGGTAAGCCGCCAATGTTTATTCCTGTTCTCTTTACCTTCATGTATTTTTTATTGTGGTCTCTTACTAGGTGGTTGTGTTATGACCGTCAAGCCACCTACAAGGTATTTGCTTCCCATTGCAACTCCCCAGGTCTATTACGACCCACCTACAAGCTGGACACGGAAGCCCTCGGAATCAACGACCGCACGTATCCTACACAACTCACCGACTTCCGCGGCGAGCGCTGTTTGCGCGCCGTGGGTGTTGATAGAAGAAGAGGCGGCCAAGCTATAACTTGGTCAAGAAAATTCAAGACCTTTAGTTCGAAGTTGGTTTCTGCTGCAGCCTCCCGGCTTCCTCGTTAGGGTCCGAAAGAAGATGAACACATTTGGCTGGATACACTTGTTGATATGGCTTAGAGTCGAACTCAGTGGCATTCATCAACTGAAGGTGACCTCTATTGAATAGACGATGAATAATGGCAAGCTAAAAGACTAGCTTTATCAGCATCGTCGTGGAGCACGGTGGTAAGAGCGTGGGAATGCAAGGACGGTATTTTAATTCCGGCTCTGGTGCTCCTTTTCAAGTAGGAGAAAAGCAGCTTCGGTATAGACTTGGAATGTTCAGCCAGATGACCTTCGTATTGCTGCCGTTTCGTACGTTCCTTCGATATACATACGTTCCGGATCAATTTATAATTTCTGTAATCAGTTTCCAATCTCGAAAGCCTATAGCGATTCCAAAGTTTGTGTCTCTGGTTCATGAGCGATCGTAATTCTCGGTCACTCCAGGGCTAGAAGCGAATACAATGAGGCTCGCAAAAATCTCAGGGCAAAACTACGTGCTAGCCTTAGGAAGGACCGCGAAACCTGGTGGTCTCATCGTGCCTCTGAGATGGAAACAGCCGCTGCCGTTGGTAATCATCGTAAGTTATTCCGTCTGGTACGGGAAACAGGCAGCAGGAGACCTGGTGTTAGCGAGACCATACGCGACGAGAGTGGGCAGCCGATCCACAGCTTGTCAAAACGCTTGGAGCGTTGGGCTTAACACTTTGCTAGGCAATTTAACAAACCTGAGTTATCGCTTTCTTCTTCGGGCATTGAGCGCCCTTCTCCTTGGGCCGTCTCCTCGGATCCGCCCTCACGCGCAGAGGTCGATCGTGAGATCCGGCTGTTGAAATTGCATAAGACCTCAGGAGCAGATAGAATTCCCCCAGCCCTCTTCAAACTTGGGGGACCTGCTCTAGTAGATGATCTACACGAGTTGCTAGTAAAACTTTGGGAGCAGGAGACAGTCTCGACAGACTGGAACCACTCCGTCATTGTCCCAATTTTCAAGGGAGGCTCTCGTTTGGAATGCGGCAATCATAGAGGGATCCGTCTGATTTCGATTACCTCTAAATTGCTTGCCTCTGTCATTCTCCGCACACTGACTGGCACTCGTGAAAGCCAGAATTGTGAAGAGCAATCCGGATTTCGTCGAGGTCGGGGCTACATCGACCACATCTTCACATTGCGTCAAGTGTTGGAGCACCGCCATGTTTATTGACGACCCACCGTTGTCGTGTTTCTTGACATAAAAGGTGCCTTCGATTCGGTCGATCGATGTGCCCTTTGGGACTGTCTGCTGAGGAAAGGTGTGCCTGATAAATATGTAAACATTATCAAAGCGCTGTACGCGCATAGTTCGGGCAGGGTGAGTGTTTATGGCAAACTCTCGCCACCCTTCAGTATCACCAGCGGCGTGAGACAAGGATGCCAGCTGTCACCTTTCCTCTTCAACTTCGCTATTGATGAAGTCATAGAAACAGCGTTCGCTGGACACGACCTAGAAGGTGTGGAGCTACTTCCTGGTGAGCGACTTCTTGACTTGGAGTATGCGGATGATATTGCCCTAATCTGTGACAGCCTCCAAACATGCCAAAGAGCACTGGACCGATTAGCACTGGCTGTCAATCATTTTGAGCTATGCTTTGCTCCATCGAAATGCAAAGTACTTCTCCAAGATTGGCAGGGACCCAACCCTGCGCTAACGCTTGGTGGTGATCTGCTAGAAGTCGTTCAGGAATTCAAGTACCTGGGCAGCTATATTAGCACCCGTGGGATTGAAGATGAGGTTACGGACCGTATAGCAAAAGCTCGAGGTGCTTTTGCCAATCTCCGCCATCTGTGGCGCAGACGCGACATTACTCTCGCCCTGAAAGGCAGAGTTTACAACGCAGCCGTCCGTTCAACTCTTATATGGCTGTGAAACCTGGCCCATCAGGTCGACAGACATAAAAAGCCTCGTCATATTCGATCATCGCTGCCTTCGCAGCTTAGCTCATGTCTGGTGGGAGCACCGCGTGAGTAATGAGCGTGTTCGACGTCGCGTATTTGGTGCAGGAAGAGCGAGTGAACCGCTCAGCACCATTATATCACGCACCAGGCTCCGATGGCTGGGCCACGTGTTGCGCATGCCAGCACACCGACTCCCACGACGTGCATTGTTCGCGCGTTGTGGGTGCGGTTGGAAGAGGAGGAGGGGAGGCCAAGTGATGTGTTGGTCGAGAGAAATGAAAACCCTCACTTCGAAGTTGGCGTCGGTTGGTGCATCCAGATTGCCTGGCTGGGGTCCTAAGGATGGTGAACACGTTTGGTTGGACACACTTGCTGATATGGCTTGGAGCCGGCCCCAATGGCGTTTGTGTTGTGAGTTCCTTTGTCCATCCCCCTCCTGCTTAGCATCCCCCTCCAATCATGATCTCACCTGATAGGTATAATATGACTCTTTTACGGCAGCCAGCTGTTAGCTCTCCGGAATGATGTCCATCCGTTACTGGGGACTCAGCGGGCGTGCCACCGTTTGTTTTCCTTTTCTTATCTTTTGCATTGCGGCACAATAGCTGAGGTGCTTTCCACCTCCAGCTAACGTGTAATGATGATGATGATGACTCCAGGGCGACCTCTAGTAAATGGTTTTCGTTTGGATATGGGAACAACATCATCAATAAGGGACGTTTTCGAGTAAACAATGCTCCAAGCGTCATCGACTTCTAAGTGTTAGGGAAGACTCCAATTTTGCTCGTTAGCGGCCATCTTCAAGTGGTTTGGATCAGCACGCCAGAAATTCCGACGATAGATACAGTGATTGTGAATGCTCAACCATGTGGTCTAGTGAAAGGAAAGTAGGCAGTGGTCACTCCTTCCGATTGGAGGTAAAACATTCAAATCAGAAACATCCGATCGCGCAGGCGAAAGCACAAGATCGAGTATGTGCGGCTTCCGACCATGGATAATACGAGTAGGTGCCGCGACATGTTTGATTAAATTGTTTTCAAGAACAGCTTCCAGAAACGTAGAATCGAAGATTGCAGGTGCAGCATCACAGTGCGGAAAATCCCGATCAACATTAGGGGCATTAAAGTCCCCCACTAATAAACAATCCTTATTTCCACCATGCTTCTTTAGAGAGACCAGTAAACAATAACCAGAACTCAGGGGAGCTCTGTAGAAGACACTGAGGAGGAGTCTACATCCATCGTGAATACAACACCAAAGCACTTCGGAGCAGTCATCACTTCCCAAGACCACATCAACTACATGGACTTTCTGATTCTCCTTCCAGTAGAGTATGACGCCGCCCCCGACCTCAAACCAATGCGATCAGCTCGTGAATGACTCTAACCAAGAATATGTACTTCGGGATCTGGGATTTCTGGGAACAACCGGGTCTCCATAAACGCCATAAGGTCCGGGAGAAGTACTGACGCAAGATGCACAACTTCATCTAGTTTATTACGCAGAATGCGCACGTTCGCAAAAAGTACGTGCAATCCAGTTGTTGATTTTAATGTCCGGGAAGGACAAGAACTGGCTTCCAGCGCGTTCTCTGCATTTTCCGAACCATGCGAAAATCCTCAATACGCAAATCGGTTTCACCGTTCGCACGGCGAGTTCTCAATTCATCGACTGCAATCTTCATTTTAACGCGGTCCTCCGGGGATAGATCCCGTAACACGTGAAACGGCTCCCCCTTGAGGCGCGAAGTCCGTCGAAGGATCCGACGGCATTCATCTTCAGTCTGGCATACAACCTTAAGGAGACGAAGCTTGGAAGAATCTTCATGTTTTCTGCCAAGAGGAAAAGCAGAGACGATATTAATCCCCGGTTCCCTCTCATCGAACAGTAGGGAGACAATTCGTTTTAGAAATAATTGATCATCCAAAATTATCTCTGCTGCAGTTGTTTTATCCGACTCCCGGGAGTTCATTATGATGAGACAACGTTCCTGGTTAGGGACTTTGGCGGTCTCGGAGATCGGTGGCATAGAAGGCGGTTTATCATTGAGCAGTTTCTCCAAATGACCAATCCTATGAAGAACTGATTTCAGCCCGCGCTTTGGAGGTGACGCTTTGTCGTGTGCAGACTTGGCTATAGGATTATACTTATGCACAACAGGAATCCGGCTTGTGGGAGCATCCGACGTGTTCTCATTGATGATGGTCGCAAACGTCTTGGGCAGGGGCTTACTGAGCTGGTCACTAGACAATTGTGACTCCGAGATTGGGACAGAGCTTTGTTTAAAAGCTGGCGTGACAAAATCAGAAGGGCACAAAGAAGGGAAAAAGAAGGCGAATTTTGGGAAACAGTCGGTTGGGAATCGGAGTGACCACTAGCGGAGCGGGAAGTAAAAGCAGGTAAACCAGACTGAGCACGCTGGATGTTGACTAAAGTAAGACATGAGTCACAAAAGCTACCCACAGAGGATGCTGTATACAGCTGAAGACACTTATAAAAATTTGTTGAAATACCACAACAAGTGATATGCAACCAGCCGTCGCAGAAAGAACATTGAACAGTCTTTGAACGGGTAGTGACACCTTTACAACAATATAGACACTTGGACACTATGATGATAGATAGATCAGCAGAAGATTCCGAGTATTTTGTGCACCTCAAAGCCCGTCTGAATCACAAGAAAACGGACAAAATCAACCTTGGTCAGAACGAAAACACACGGCGTTCGCTAGCGGTGACCTTGGAAGTCGAAGAGACCTGTAGTCAAAAAACAAATGGTGAAGAATCGAGCCAAAGGCTCAGCTTAGCTCACACTCGTACCAATAATAATATGAATCATGTTGTGAGTTTCTTTGTCCCTCCCCTCCCGCTTAGCCTTCATCTCCAACCACGATCTCATATGCATAATTTAACACTTCTTTTTGCCGCAAATTGCCGGCTGTTAGTTCCCCGGAACGATGTCCATTCGTTACTGGTGACTCATTTGGCGTGCCTTTATTGCATTTTTCTTCTATATTCTTTTCCAATGTGTTGCGACACAATAGCCATGTTTTTTGCCTCTAGCTTACGGATAACGCATATAATACGGCCCTCCTAGCTGTGGGGTTGGAGTGAAGGTGACTCCTAAATCATCATCATTATCACACATTAGCTGAAGGTGACAAACACTTAAGCTAATTGTGCCACCATACAAAAGATGATATATATAAGATAGCGATATAAAAACATTACAGAATAAAAAGCTAGAAGAGTATTGATTTACTGCTAAGTGTGCTCGTATCCGTAGTGTGGGTTCGTTTTTGAATGGGGATGCTAAAGGGGAAGTGGAAAGACAAGGAAACGAATAACAGACGCAACTGAGGTCATCTCATGGCCGTGTCAACAAGCGTATCCAACCAAACGTGTTCATCGTCCTTTGGACCCCAACCTGACTATTGAGAAGCACCAACCGACGCCAACTTGAAGTGTGGGACTTCACTTCTCTTGACCAACTCATCGTTTGGCCTCACCTCTTCTTCTATCCATACCCCGGTCGCGCAAGCAGTTCTTGTTGCGAAAGTCTTCGTGTTGACTTGCGCAGCACACGGCCCTGCCATCGAAGCCTGGTGCGTGATATAGCGATGCACAGCAGTTCACTCGCTTTTCCTGCGCCCAATACAGGAACGTTAGCGGGTGGTAAGGGCCCATGAAGTGGAGAAGGCCAGTGCTACTGAGGACAACCGAGTGCTATTCCAGCTAATCTTGGGACGCTGGTCCAAGAAGGCCCTTGGTTAATGAGACAGTGGCTCTGAAAGATGAGCGATTAATCCTTTCACAGCAGCGTCAACTACCCTGCTGGCACCATTGGTCACCCGAGTGACCGATGCAGGGGCAATTTCGGTCACTTGCTATTTATCGCGGCAAAGGGCATCCAAATATACTGTATCTTCACTTTCCCACTCCAAGAGATCGGAGCGTTGATTTTAATGAACAACAAGTTTCAGAAGCCCGATTTCTTGGGGAAAATGGTAACGAATCATAATTACGTCTCAGCTGTACGCCGTAACGGCGCTTCAATGCCGTGCGACCACCACCAGTCGCATGCGGGCTGAGTATACCGCGAAGACGCCCACCGCTACGCGGATTCGAACCCGCGCCGCAAGATTGCGTGACAAGCTCGTTACCTTTAGGCTACGGCCCGATAGGGAAAATGGTAACCCATTTGTCTGAATACATGTGTTAGCTTGCCTATCTGGCGCAGATACGCGGTAACAATGTTTCAGAATGTGTTCGAAACATTGTGTCGTTTTATATCCTTAATAACCTGGTTACAAAGCTCAATTGGTGGGGCATACATGACAAGTTCGGTGTCCCGCGACACCTTCTGCCCGAGTTATTATTGGTAAGCTGTGTAACGGAATTTACTGCCCTACTTGCAGTTACCATCTTGCGTGCGGGATTCGCTGGATGCACCGAAACCATCATCGTGCAGAAAGTATGTCGATGGATGCAGCGAGTGAAAGAACGCACTGGGTTGCATGCAAGAACCGCTACATGTGTCTTTGTCACAAACGTGAATAAATTATCTTTAAAAACGTGATTTTGGCGAATATGATTGCGTTGAATCGCTTGTCGTGGCGTCATTAAGCGCCTTAAGTAGGGGATGTCGACGTATTAGCCTATGGGGAAATGTTGGAAAATGCTATAAGAGGTTATGCTGCCCAGTTTTCTGATTAACCGAAACGTGGCCGAAATTTGTTTCATCGGGCGCTTTTTCGGACGCCTTTCAGTCACCCATCGGACGAACTTGGACGCGTTTCGGTCACCTAGACTGCAGCCTGTTAGGCGTAACTTTTTGACGAGAGTTCGGCAGTCCTTTTCGGTAATGCGCTGGCTTAATCATCTGAGCCCATGTGGGAAGTAGATATCACCACCCACTACAAAAGAGATTCGACTTGTGCTCGCCGTGTTGAAACGAAACAAGGCTCCCAGACTCGATGACCTTACTCCATACTAGCTGAAAGATGGTGACTATTCAGCATTGTATATATATATATATATATATATATATATATATGGCGGGAGAGCCTATGGTGCGCTGAGGCTGGTAGTGACTAGATCCTGACAGATGGTCCACCCACTTCTGCTACTGTTGCGCCATTGGCTCATGTCCTGGGCGCCTCGTGGCGACCGCTGGGTGGGAGTTGGGTTTCGCTCTTCTCTCTGCTAAGATCCAGGACAACTGTCCGCTTGAGTCAGTGAATTGACCATGTGCTAGACCCACTGCCTTTCGGTGGTACATTTAATCGAAGGCTTTGGCTAAGGACCCGAGTCGTTCTCCTGCCAGGAGTGGACGCCCTGCCAGTATCCTAGTCCATCCTCTTCGGAGGTTAGGAAGTGGTCGATTGCCCTCTTCCCGTAAAACCTAGCCATGGGAGACAACACGTCTACGGGTTATACACTCACAGCTCGATCGGCGTAGAGCACGAGCGCCACGCATTGTCTCTGACGGTGGGAGGGCACCTCCGCGTGTTCAATGGTTTGCTACTGCCCGCCTTAAGCCAGGCAGCCCCTGATCAAATTGGTGCAAACCCGCCAAAACCCACCTGCGTCTGGCCGGGTCTCATCTGCGCGCGACTGATGACTGTTCGCCTACGACTCGGAAGAGGTAAGTTTGCCACCTTTATAAGCACATACGGTCCGAGCATGTGTTGTCCTGATGACACTCATGATCCATTTTACACTGAGCTATCCTCCGTGATACCGTCTGGGCCGAGGAGCAACCGACTATTTCTTCTGTGTGATTTCAACGCGCGCGTTGGGCGTGATGCATCGGTGTGGACAGATGTTATCGGTTCGCATGGCGTTGGTTCAGCGAATGCGAACGGTGACAGGCTGCTCTGACTGTGTGCCACTCACGGCCTACCGATCACGAACACTCGGTTTGCACTGAGTGCGAGTGATACAGCAACTTGGACGGATCCACGGAGTGGTCACGCTCACCTGCTCGACTATGTCATCGTACGTCAGCGTGATATGCGTGAAGTGCGCATGACACGTGTACTGCGCGGAGCTGCGTGTGGTACCGATCACAAATTGGTACGGACCAAACTACATATATTTTCGTAAATCTATGTATTACACTCCCGCCGTGAACCGGCGTGATTTTGACATTCTCTCCCTCGGTACTGTGGCGAAACTTACTGAGCTGGAGAAGGCAATGGCTGCACGCCTGTGTGTTGTAGACTGCATAGCCACAGTGAGCGACCTATGGCACCACATTCGCGACCAGGTGACAGCTGCTGCCGAGGAGATCATCGGGCGCGCAAACTGTAAGCCCCCTGATCGGTTTAATGAGAAGAATGCGACGATTGGCGCATTGGTGTCGGAGAAGAATGCAGCATTTGCTGCACCTGTTGCAGACCCCAGCGACTTGGGGAAGAGTAGTCAGTTTCGCAGAAATCGACGGCGACTGACCCGAGAGCTCCGTCGCTTAAAAAATGCATGGTGGAGGGAGAAGACGAAGCAGATGGAATGCTACGCCGAACGCCGCCAACACAAGGAATTTTTTGACTCCTTGAAGGCGGTGTATGGACCGAGATTAGGGCCGATGAGGACGCTGATCGATGGTAGTTCAAGCGCTACCTGCACACAGACTGCAGACATAATGGAGATCTGGCGAAATCACTTTGACTGTCTCTTGAATAACCGTTCAGAGATCAACTGGCCTACTTTGAATGGCCTCAAGCAACACGATGTGAAGGCGAGTCTGGCGGACACGCCGACACTGGATGAGACGCAGAGGGCACTTGCTCAGCTGCGCAACGGCAAGTGTGCTGGGGCCGACGGGATCCCGCCTGAAGTATTGAAACACGGCGGACCCGCGTTGTTGACTGCGCTGCACCACTTGGTGCAACGCGTATGGATTGAGGAGGAGGTGCCTCCTGAGCTGAAGGATGTCCTTGTGCTACCACTGTACAAGGGCAAAGGTAGCAAGCAATGTTGCACTAATTATCGTGGCATCAACTTGCTGAGTTGTGTGGGCAAGGTGATTGCCCGAATCCTGCTCAACCGCCTCGTCAGTCAGGTTGTGGAACCTAACGTGGCGGAAGAGCAATGTGGATTCCGTTCGAGTCGCAGCACTATAGATATGGTGTTTGCGGCTCGTCAGTTGCAAAAGAAGTGCAGAGAACGACACCAGCTATTGTACTCGCTTTTTGTTGATTTCACCAAGGCATTTGATACGGTGAACCGCGAGGCATTGTGACTGGTGTTGGGTAAGTTTGGTTGCCCACGTAAGTTTGTGAGTTTAATTGAATGTCTGCACAGTGGTATGCGAGCGAGGGTGCAGCTAAGTGGAGAGACCTCGGATGACTTTGCAGTTGTCTCTGGTGTGAAGCAAGGCTGTGTCTTAGCTCCTGCCCTGTTTAATATATATCTTCATGCAATGTTGTCTTGTGCTTTTGATGCGGCTTGTGCTTACGGTGTTCGTGTGGAGCACCGTATTGATGGTGGGTTGCTGAACATCCGTCATTTCGGTGGGAGGACATTAGTGTGTCAGATAACTATCCGCATGTTGCTGTTTGCTGACGACTGTGCGTTGTTTGCACACAGCGCGGATGAGTTGCAGCACATGACTAGTGCTCTGGCTTCGACAGCGGCCAAATTCGGGCTCACCATCAACACAAGCAAAACTGTCTGTCTCTTTCAGCCTTCACCGGAGATGCAATCTTCAATACTGCCGCGAATCAGCATTGGTGCTGAAGTATTGGAAACCACCTCCCGCTTCTGCTACCTTGGGAGTGTGATGTCGACTGATCAGCAGCTACACAGTGAGCTGCGTATCCGCGTGTCGAAGGCAGCGGCGGCATTCGGGAAGCTAGAGTACCGAGTGTGGAACAACCATCAGCTTACCATTGGCACGAAGCTGATGGTGTACAAATCCATGGTGCTGTCCGTTCTTCTATACGGCAGTGAAACGTGGATGATGTACCGGCGGGATGTGCGATATCTCGAGCGGTTCCATCAGCAGTGTCTGCGACGAATTTTGCGGATCGGCTGGGGCGACAGAGTTGCAGACACGGAAGTTTGGCGCCGAAGTGGGATGTATGCAGTGGACTGCAAACTTTTATTGAGACACCTGAGGTGGCTCGGTCATGTGTGGCTTATGGATTCGACGCGGATACCGAAACAACTCTTAAACGGTCGGCTGAGTATTGGGAAGCCGCATGTGGGGAAATCAAAGTTACCTTACCAGGACATGATCAAAGTGAGTCTATCACGTTCTAATCTTGATTGCAGGTTATTGGAATCGAAGGCGGTTGATCGGCGTGCATGCCTCGATCTAATCACGAAGGCAGTTGCTGAAGTGCGGGAGAAAGCCCTCATGCATGCAGAGAAGAAGCGGCAAGTGCGGAAACGGCAAGCACCGATGAATTGTACTCCATCGACATCAAGTGCATGGTGCTGTAGCACATGCGGTCGCGAGTGCCTTAGTCAGGCAGGCTTAGTGAGCCATGAGCGAGGCCACTCGGGACCACTACCGAAGCGACGACGTGTTCTGCAGAGAACGTAGGCAGAACCGGCGCAGCGTTTGTAGGTACGCTGCATTCGATTTACTAACCGCGTGCTTGCATGCTAAGTCTATTTATTTCAGGTGGTGAGTTTGCAATGTTGTCTTAATGCTTTTCTTTCTCAAATAAATATCCACCTGTACGCTCTTCTATAAACCTGCACAACTCGCTTAAGCCAATTGTAGTTATTTCGATGACATTTTCGTGTTTTTAGCATTTCCGTAAAATAAACTTCCTGACCTCGTGAACTTACCTCGTATCTGTTGGTAAACATCTTATTTCATATACTCACTAATTTAAGAGTCATGTCACAGTTTCTTAATGCATTACTCGACGTATTTTCTTGGTTATCTTTCTCTCAAGTGATTGGCTGTTGTTTGATATGCCCGGTGTGGCTGCGCTTGATGTGCATGTTGACAAGGTGCCTACCTGTCTATTACCCACTACCTCGTCTATACTGGCTCCAGGAGACAGTTGGTCGTTGCTGGAGGGGACGGGGTGCACGGTCCTTGTGGTCGTGCTAGGCTCGAAGAGTGGTTCCATGCACTCAGTGTGGAGCGGACACCGGTCCAACCACCGCATTGTGTGCGCTTGATTCCCAACTACAGCGTGCTTGTGTTTGCCTGTGAAGGAGTGTGGGCCGGCTCCGTTGATGAAACGTGGTTCGCATCCGCATGCCTCCCGGTCTTATTCCTTCGGGTTTACACTGGATATGGGGTGTGTGGTTGGAGCTGTGGGTGGTGCAGCGCAAGCCATCCATAGTCCCTCTGTAGGCGCAGGCGTCCTGTGGTTGGCTACAGTGACAAGCAACTCCGAAACCGGATGCTGCCAACCGCATATATATATATATTGTTATGTGTTTTTGATTTTGCCGTATTCCATGCTTTGGCATATTTACCGTTCTAATGCATGTTTCTGTTTTTATAGCTCATACGTCCGAATTATTAATCGAGTAAGCCTCCTTATCGGCTTTTGTCTTCTTCCTTCATTCCTGGAATAATCCGTGTTCATTACAATTTACTCTATTAATACAACAATCTCATGGATCGAATCTTACGCCCAGATCGCTTTGATGTGGATCCTCAATCTTCTAATGCCGGCAAACGCTGGGCCCATTGGATCTACTCTTTCAACATTTTTTTAGAATCGATCGAGTCCATGAAGCCGGACAAGCTCAAAACGTTAATGAATTATATCTCATCTGCCCTCTTCGAGGTGGTTTTTCAGCGCTCTTCTTATGAGGATGCCGTCAAAACGCTACAAGATATCTTCATGAAACCCAAAAACGAAATTTTCGCACGTCACATCCTAGCCACTGCCAGGCAAGAAAACGGTGAATCGTTAGACCAATTCATTCAGAAGTTAAATTCCGCTGCTAGTGACTGTAATTTTCTACCAGTCACTGCTGACGAACACAAGAATCAAGCTATCAGAGGTGCTTTTATCAGCGGTCTACAATCTAACCTCATCAGGCAGAGATTATTGGAACAAAAATCACTCGATCTTCAGTCCGCTTTCGAGTTGGCTAGATCGCTTGACTTGGCCCAAAAACAAGCCGCTTCCTTTCAGCTGACGACTTGTAACTTCACGATGAAAACTGAAATCCCATCTGAGCCGCAGCTATCTTCTCAAGAAGAACCTGTCGCTGCGTCCTCCCAGTCAATGTGTTTCTTTTGCGGCTACGCCAGACATCCTAGATCAAGATGTCCCGCCAGAGATGCGACATGTAAAAAGTGTACAAAGAAAGGCCATTTCCAGAGCGTTTGCAAATCCAGGCCAAGCACAAATCACGGCTCGAACGTTTCTATGTCGGTTTTATCTTCTATGACGTCTGCTGCCGCGCCCGACAGCCTTTGCAGTGCCGTTACTAACATCTTTGTGAATGACATACCGCTGCAAGCCCTTGTCGATACTGGGAGCTCTGAAAGCTACATTTCCGCTTCAGTTGTAAAACTTGACACATTTCATATCGAAACATCTCGGGAGCACATCGTTATGGCCTCCATTACTCATTCTAGTTTCACCCAAGGACATATTATTTGCTCCATTCGACACAAAGACACCTGTTATTCCAATGTGAAACTATCCGTTTTATCTAACCTTTGCTCTGACGTATTACTTGGTCACAACTTCCTCAAATATCATCGTAAAATTGAGATATCGTTTCATGGATCCAGACCTCCTTTTACTATTTGTGGCCTAATGGCGGCCCGTGTGGAACCGTTCCCCCAGTTTGAGCACCTTGCTCCAAATTGCCAGCCGATTGTCACAAAATCTAGACGGCATAGCGAATCCGATGAAACTTTCATTCAATCTGAAATCAAAAGACTTCTGGCAGATGGCATTATCCAGCCTTCGAGGTCGCCGTGGCGAGCGCAAGTGTTAGTAACTACGAGCGGACATAAGAAGCGTATGGTTGTGGATTATAGCCAAACTATCAATCGATTTACCTATCTTGATGCCTACCCACTTCCAAGGATCGATGACCTCATCGATAAAATCGCTCGTTTCGATGTGTATAGTACTCTAGATTTGAAGAGTGCTTACCATCAAATACCAATCAACGAGGGAGAACGTAAATACACTGCCTTTGAAGCTGGTGGAAAACTTTGCGAGTTTTGCCGTATTCCCTTCGGTGTTACCAACGGCGTCGCCTGCTTTCAACGAGCCATCGACAGTTTTCTGAAACGGGAAGGAGTTGCAGATACCTTTGCATATGTTGACAACGTTACGGTGTGCGGTAGAAGCAAAGAGGAACATGACGCAAATCTTAAACACTTCCTGACGGTAGCCAAAAATTGCGGCATCACTTTTAACGACACAAAAAGCATTTTTGCTGTTAATAAAATCACCTTGCTCGGTTACGAAATATCCAAGGGCATTATCAAACCTGACCCGGAGCGACTACGACCTTTGGCCGAGTTGATGCCACCGCATGATTCCAAGTCACAACAGCGCCTAGTAGGAATGTTTGCATATTATTCGAAATGGATTCCAAACTTTTCCGATAAAATCTATCCATTGATTCACAATGAAACTTTCCCGCTGCCCGAACCGGTAATGAACTGTTTCGAACAACTCAAAAAAGAATTAGAACGATCTACAGTCGTGACTATCACACCCGGTGTACCATTGGTAGTCGAAACAGATGCATCTGACATTGCAATCGCCGCTACCTTGAATCAAAATGGCAGACCAGTAGCATTCTTCTTCCGAACGCTATCTCACAACGAAAAACACCACTCCGCCGTCGAAAAAGAGGCCTGCGCTATAGTCGAAGCAGTGCGAAAATGGCGTCATTTCCTCCTTGGCAATCCATTTACGATAGTAACTGACCAGCGATCAGTGACATTCATGTACGGTGACAATAACAAAGGAAAAATTAAGAATGATAAAATCCAACGTTGGCGTTTGGAACTATCAAGTTATCGGTTCGATATAATGTATAGACCGGGAAGCGGAAATAAAGCAGCCGACACGCTCTCCAGAATTCATGGTTCATCGTCTCTGAGTGGTACGGAACTTAACGAACTACACAAGTCAATGTGCCACCCTGGTGTTTCTCGTATGATGCATTTTATCCGTTCTCGTAACCTTCCATTTTCCTTGGACGATGTCAGGACGATGACCTCACAATGCAAAGCTTGCGCCGAAATCAAACCTAGGTTCTATAGACCCCCTGTTGGTCGACTCGTTAAAGCTACACAACCGTTTGAACGGTTGAGCATTGATTTCAAAGGACCACTTCCATCTACGTCAAGAAACAAGTATCTCCTGACTGTGATTGACGAATACTCTCGGTTTTCCTTCGCGTTTGCCTGCTCTAATGTGACTTCTGCAACAGTGATCGGATGCCTCACTCAGCTGTTTGCTTTGTTCGGAATGCCATCTTATATACACTCCGACCGCGGTCCTTCTTTTGTGTCCGAAGAAGTAAGAAAGTTTCTGCACGATAAAGGAATATCCACCAGTAGGACTACCGCTTATAACCCGCAAGGCAATGAGCAGGTTGAGCGTCTCAATGAAACTTTATGGCGCGCTATTACGCTTTCACTATCTTCAAAAAACCTGGATATCGGACAGTGGGAGTCGGTCCTCTTAGATGCTCTTCACTCTATCCAATCGTTGCTGTGCACAACCACCAACGAAACTCCACACGAGCGCTTATTTCGATTCAACCGAAAGTCAACTACTGGCACATCCCTTCCTACGTGGCTATCCGAGCCTGGTCGGGTACTCATGAAGCGTGCTTCACGTCAATCGAAATATGAACCATTGGTTGAAGAAGTTGAGCTACTGGATTGCAACCCAGATTATGCTTTTGTCCGACTTCCCGATGGCAGAGAGGAGACGGTTTCTACTCGCCACTTGGCTCCTGCTGCTGTCAAGATTCCCGATGACAGCGATGTCCCTCTGACGCCCCACGTGCTAAATGCACCGGATGCTATGGTTCCTACTACTACTCTGCCAGCAACTCCCGACCCATCTCCTGATGATACTACTACTAGAAGAGGGACTACTCTGCTACAACAACAACAACCAACCCGACCGTACGATCTAAGAAATCGTGAAGCTTGAGCCTGCTCTTCATTTATTATACGTCGCTTTTTTGGACAGCTCTTTCATTCGCATCCCACATGTTATCCTTATCCAATTTCCCTTCCTAACACGGCCTGCTCTGCGCCGAACTCATCTTTACAAACGTCATCAACTACTCAGCAACGATTTCCTAGCGAGGGAGAATGTTATGTGTTTTTGATTTTGCCGTATTCCATGCTTTGGCATATTTACCGTTCTAATACATGCTTCTGTTTTTCTAGCTCATGCGTCCGAATTATTAATCGAGTAAAGCCTCCTTATCGGCTTTTGTCTTCTTCCTTCATTCCTGGAATAAACCGTGTTCATTACACACACACACACACACATATATATATATATATATATATATATATATATATATATATATATATATATATATATATATATGGTGGTTGGCGGCATCCGGTTTCGGATTTGCCTGTCATTGTGGCAAGCCACAGGTCGCCTTCACCTACAGAGGGACCATGGATGGCTTGCGCTGCACCACCCACAGTTGTAACTACACACCCCATATCCAGTGTAAACCCGAAGGAATAAGACCGGGAGGCATGCGGATGGGAACCACGTTCCATCAACGGAGCCGGCCCACACTCCTTCACAGGCAAACACAAGCACACTGTATTTGGGGAATCAAGCGCACACAAGGCGGTGGTTGGACCGGTGTCCGCTCCATACTGAGTGCATGGAACCACTCTTTGATCCTAGCACGACCACAAGGACCGTGCACCCCGTCCCCTCCAGCAACGACCAACTGTCTCCTGGAGCCAGTATGGACGAGGTAGTGGGTAATAGACAGGTAGGCACCTTTTCAACATGCACATCAAGCGCAGCCACACCGGGCATATCAAACGACAGCCAAACACTTGAGAGAGAGAGAGAGGGAAAGAAAATAACTTGCTTGATGCATACGGAAACGGTGACATAAACCTTAAGTTAATGAGCATATGAAATAAGTTGTTTACAAACGAATCCTAGATAAGCTCACGAGTTGAGAAAGTATACTATACGGAATTGCCACGAACACAAAAATGTTATGGAAATCGAATACAATTGGCTTAAGCGAGGTGTGCAACTTAATGGAATAGAGTACAGGTAGACATTTATATGAGAAAGAAAAGCATTAAGGCAAAATTGAAAACCCACCACTTGAAATAAAGAGACTTAGCATGCAAGCACGCGGTTAGTAAAAAGAATGCAGCGTATCTACAGACGCTGCATCGGTTTTGAATACCTCTGCAGGACCCGTCGTCGTTTCTGTAGTGGTCCCGAGTGTCCTCGCTCATGACTCACTAGACATTTATAGGAGAAAGAAAGGCATTAGGACAAAATTGAAAACCCACCACCTGAAATAAAGAGACTTAGCATGCAAGCACGCGGTTAGTAAATCGAATGCAGCGTACCTACAAACGCTGCGCCGGTTCTGCCTACGTTCTCTGCAGAACACGTCGTCGCTTCGGTAGTAGTCCGGAGTGGCCTCGCTCATGGCTCACTAAGCCTGCCTGACTAAGGCACTCGCGACCGCATGTGCTACAGCACCATGCGCTTGATGTCGATGGAGTACAATTCATCGGTGCTTGCCGTTTCCGCATTTTCCGCTTCTTCTCTGCATGCATGAGGGCTTTCTCCCGCACTTCAACAACTGCCTTCGTGATTAGATCGAGGCATGCACGCCGATCAACCGCCTTTGATTCCCATTATCTGCAATCATGGTTAGAACGTTTGAGGCTCACTTTAATCATGTCCTGGTAAGGTAACTTTGATTTCCCCACATGCGGCTTCTCAATACTCAGCCGACCGTATAAGAGTTGTTTCGGTATCCGCGTCGAATCCATACGGCTCACATGACCGAGCCACCTCAGGTGTCTCAATAAAAGTTTGCAGTCCACTGCATACATCCCACTTCGGCGCCAAACTTCCGTGTCTGCAACTCTGTCGCCCCAGCCGATCCGCAAAATTCGTCGCAGACACTGCTGATGGAACCGCTCGAGATATCGCACATCCTGCCGGTACATCATCCACGTTTCACTGCCGTATAGAAGAACGGACAGCATCATGGATTTGTACACCATCAGCTTCGTGCCAATGGTAAGCTGATGTTTGTTCCACACTTGGTACTCTAGCTTCCCGAATGCCGCCGCTGCCTTCGACACGCGGATACGCAGCTCACTGTGTAGCTGCTGATCAGTCGACATCACACTCCCAAGGTAGCAGAAGCGGGAGGTGGTTTCCAATACTTCAGCACCAATGCTGATTCGCGGCAGTATTGAAGATTGCATCTCCGGTGAAGGCTGAGAGAGACAGACAGTTTTGCTTGTGTTGATGGTGAGCCCGAATTTGGCCGCTGTCGAAGCCAGAGCACTAGTCATGTGCTGCAACTCATCCGCGCTGTGTGCAAACAACGCACAGTCGTCAGCAAACAGCAACATGCGGATAGTTATCTGACACACTAATGTCCTCCCACCGAAATGACGGATGTTCAGCAACCCACCATCAATACGGCGCTCCACACGAACACCGTAAGCACAAGCCGCATCAAAAGCACAAGACAACATTGCATGAAGATATATATTAAACAGGGCAGGACCTAAGACACAGTCTTGCTTTACACCAGAGATAACTGCAAAGTCATCCGAGGTCTCTCCACTTAGCTGCACCCTCGCTCGCATACCACTGTGCAGACATTCAATTAAACTCACAAACTTACGTGGGCAACCAAACTTACCCAACACCAGTCACAATGCCTCGCGGTTCACCGTATCAAATGCCTTGGTGAAATCAACAAAAAGCGAGTACAATAGCTGGTGTCGTTCTCTGCACTTCTTTTGCAACTGACGAGCCGCAAACACCATATCTATAGTGCTGCGACTCGAACGGAATCCACATTGCTCTTCCACCACGTTAGGTTCCACAACCTGAATGACGAAGCGGTTGAGCAGGATTCGGGCAATCACCTTGCCCACACAACTCAGCAAATGGATGCCACGATAATTAGTGCAACATTGCTTGCTACCTTTGCCCTTGTACAGTGGTAGCACAAGGGCATCCTTCAGCTGCACTATATATATATATATATATATATATATATATATATATATATATATATATATATATATATATATATATATATATATATATAAGACAATGTGTGGTACACATATTGTTCCATCGGAATCATGGCTGAATAGGAAAACAACACGAGTAATAAGAAAACAGCATCAACAACAGATGCTTTTTTTGTCTATTTTACCACTCACAGTTTTTGAATATTTTTCAGTTTGTTCTTTTCTAGGGGGAGGAGGAAGGGACACCGCAACACACCGATGCACACCTCCGCCATTGACATCGATCTTGAGCCATGGCTTCCAAGGTCTTTAACCAGCAAGCATCCGCATCTTTCGGACTTCAACCCGGTAGTCGACAACAACCTGCCGAGAACAACTGTTTCGTCAGCTTTTTCTTGCGGCTTCTCCTTGTTGTAGACTGTCCACCTGACCGTCTATCCCAGCCCTGTCCAGCAACCGCAAACAACGCACGACGCGTGTATTGTTGGACAGGCATGCGCAATACTTGTTCAAGCCACCGCAGTTGATGCAGTGAGAGGAGCTCCTCGAGCGAGTGGCTTCCACGTCGCAAGACACGCTGTCTAAGTTCCACATTGCTTACTTGGTGCTGCCACCACACACTTGCAATGGGCCGCATACAGAGGTGCTCGAAGACGGATAGCCTGCGCAAGTCATCTACGAATGGCCCAGGTCTCGCATCCGTACAACAGTACAGCACGAACAATTGCACAATAGACCCGCCCTTTGATGGAGAGACGAATGTCGTGGCGACGCCACAAATGCCTCAACCTAGAAAAAGCGGGGCGTGCTCTCGAGATGCGCATCGAATTCTCGCCTCCAACAGCCCTGCCAGCAGTGATGTAACTTCCCAAGTAGACAAAGCTCTCCACAACCTCTATTGTCTCACCAGCAAGCGTGAGTGCAGGCAGAGACACCTGCCAGTCTTGGATGAGAGCCTTGTATTTGGATGGCGAAAAGTACGTACCATACTTTGAGGTTTCAATCGCCAACCGGTTTAGCGCAAGTTGGACGACCTGTGGATCATCACCCAGCAAGACGATATCATCAGCATAATCCAAAACACCAGTTCGACTAGCTGGGAGGAGCTCAACGCCAGCGTTCAACAAATCGCCCATAGTGTTCTTCAGGACATCCTCAATGGCAAAGTTGAATAGGAACGGAGAGATAGGGCATCCTTGTCGAACTCCACTGGTGACCACAAAGGTAGGCGAAAGCTTGCCATAAGCCCTAACCCTCCCTGAGGTCAGACTCTAGAGAGCGCGCAGTATGGAGACGAACTTCTCGGGGACACCATTCCTCAGTAGGCAGTGCCACAGTACCGTACGATGGACAGAATCGAAGGCTGCACGGATATCCAGGAACACAGCAATCGTTGGCCTCATCATCATCAACAGCAGTACATCAGCCATTTGAACTGATGCTTCGCTGCCATACAACCATGAGGACCTAAGAAATAAAGAATAAGAAGAGGGAGAGAAGGGGGACTTACCTGAAAACCTTAATGCCCTATGCAAACATTCAGGGTCAAGGCGCCTACACCTTGTGTTAACAACATACCGTCACAAACAGCTGGCTATCGTGCAAAGATAAAACGGCATCGGCGAGACAGCTTCCTTGCGGCTTTCACTGCCACGCGTCATAATCAGCCATTACCCCGCAGATAACTCAGCACCAAACACACTTTAAACAGGCAATCCGATTGGGAGACGGCAGCAGTCACGCCACTGGGGTCTACTGCGAGCCATGTCCTGTAAAGTCTCGAGCCAAGCACAAGGTGAATCACGTGGACTCCAACCCGGAAGGCGAGACGGACCAACGGCACCCAATTTGGTCGTCAGTGACTTCATTTCCCGCTGCCAAGTCAACTTCTGTCCACCTCGCGCCTTGCACCATCCTACACCTGATAGACTGAACAAGGCCCTCCTAGGTAAGCGGTGACCAGGCATGCGTAGCACGTGCCCGAGCCAGCGCAACTTGTTCAGTGCTATCTGTTGTTCTAGGGAGCTAGCATGATCATCACCACCTAGTACTCGCCTACGCACATCATCGTTGCGAACACGCTGGTGCCATCCGACACCAGCAATGCTTCGCAAACAACGATGATCAAAGACTTGAAGGCGCCTCAGATCTTCAGACCGAAGGGGCCAAGTTTCACTACCATAGAGCAGAACGGCCCTCACTGTGGCCTTGTATACACGGCCTTTCAGACGGAGGGAAACTCCCTTCTGTCGCCAAAGATGACGCAGGTTCAAGAAGGCAGCTCTGGCCTTTGCAATGCGTGAGCTCACGTCAGTTTCTATGCGCCCATCATTGCTGATGCAGCTGCCAACCACCTCGAGTTCCTCGATAGCAAGCGTCATTGGGTCATCGAGTGGCTGGTGGTCCTGCAGCAACACTTTGCACTTTGAAGGTGCGAAGTGCATACCAAATAATGGGACCACTCTGGACAGAGTATTCAGGGTTGATTGTGCCGCCTCAACATTGTCGAAAAGCAAGACGATATCGTCCGCATAATCTAGATCAACTAACCTTTCACCAGGCAGCACTTCAACGCCTACATCGTGAGATTCCGCAAGGGAACACTCCATGATAGAATCCACGACGAAATTGAACAAAAACGGGGAAATCGGGCAACCCTGTCGAACGCCACTTGTAGTCGAAAAGTTATCCGATAGGACACCATAGACCCTGACGCGGCCTCTAGTGTTCGAGTATAGAGCACGAAGGATGTTTACATATTTCGTGGGAACACCTTTCCGCGCAGGTATTTCGAACAGAATCGATCGATCGACTGAATCGAACGCACTCTTGAAATCGAGGAACAGCTATTGTCGGTCTGCGGTATGCGTGGCGCTGCTCTAGCACCTGCCGGAAAGTCAATATATGGTCTATACAACCACGTCCTGGGCGGAAACCGGCCTGCTCTTCCCTAATCCGAGATTCCCGTTCCGCAGTGAGGCGACGAACGATAATCGAGGCCAGTAATTTTGTCACAACTGGTGTTAGGCTAATACCCCTGTGGTTCGCACAGTCTGTGCGACTGTCCTTCGTGTATATTGCCACTATAGTCGATTCGCTCCAATTAGCCGGCACACTTCCTTCCAGATACGCTCGAATAGGGAGGACAGTGCTTTGCAGAGGACCTCACCTCCATCCTTAAATAATGCAGGTGGGAGGGAATCCGGGCCAGCGGCACGAAAACGATTAAGGGCTGTGATCGCGTTTCGGACCTCGGCCTCCGACGGAGGCTCTAAACTAACCGTCCATGGCTCGTCCTGCATCACCTGAGTAGGAAGAGGTCCGGGAGCAGGGGGCCAGCTGAACTGGTCTTGAAAGTGTTCCGCCCAACGAGCCATACGGCGCTCCTTATTGTGTAACAGCGCACCCGCGCTGTCCCTGATTGTCTCACTGACGCCTGGTTTTCTCGGACCAGTGGTGCGGATTAGCTGGAAGAGCTTGCGGTAATTGCCTACTGCTCCTGCCTCCTCCATTACTTGAGCCCTACTGCTCCATAGGCTTCCTTGTCAGCACGTAGGCTCCGCTTTAGTTCACGCCTAATAGCCCGTCTGGTCACATTGTGTTCAGAGCCAGCCGGGAGGTGCCTTCTAGCTTCCAAAAGGTTCACGGACCTCTCGGATATCCAGTGACTGGTGCGATGACGACTGATAGTGCCGCAAACAGATGCTCCTGCGTCGTGCATAGCGGCCGAGATCCTATTCCACTGAAGTTCAGTGTCATTAGGACAAGACAGCGGAAGTTCCATACGCAGCGCCTCTTGATAGGCTTGCCTGAGAGGGGGCTGGGATAATTTCTCCGTTGCCAATCGGGGGAGACGCTTTGTGTGCCTTCCGGTAAAGTTCATGGAGTAACGACAGCGCACCAAGGCATGGTCAGAGTCGACACAGGTACTCCAGTAGGAGCGGCAATCCAGGATGGAACCACGCCACTTGTAACTTATGGCTATGTGGTCAATTTGGGTCCATCGCTGACCAGCTACAGGAGGACGCCAGGTGGCACTTCGGCGCCCACTGTGTCTAAAAGCAGTGCTAGTAAGAAACAACTGGTGCTCCGCACACAGTTGCAGCAGACGCTCGCCGTTGTCAGTCCTTTCGGCGTTAAATCCATACTTACCACTCAGCTGAGCTTCTGAAGAGCTCAGACGCCCTACTTGTGCGTTCATATCCCCTGCAAGTACTATAATATCTGAACTAGTAGCACTGCGTAGCAGCGTGTTCAGTTCGTGTTAGAAAATGTCCTTGACTGCATTAGAACTGCGGTCGGTGGGAGCATAAGCGGAAATCATAAACAAACAGCGTTTTGTTTTACTTCGCGAATTCACCTTAGCTGATGTCGTCAAATGGGCTGCACATAAACGGCTGTTCACCGGAATCCAATCAACCAACGATGACTCAGCCTTGGAGCTTAGAATGATACGTACACCAGCTTGACCCGTGAGTGTTGCATCGGCGTCTACGGATGCGTGCAACCAATAACGAGAGGATAAGCCGGGTGCAGTTAATTCAATAACACCGTTAGGGTCATTGATCCTAGTTTCGGACACACAGCACACATCAATACCCAGTGTGTCCAAGGTGTGTGCGAGTGCAGCCTGTTGACCTGTTTGTCTTAGAGTGCGGACGTTGAATGTCGCCATGGAAACGGGACAGCGTGGCCTTATAAGGAACTTTTGCCGATAGGCGTCCGATAGGTGTGGTGGGATGGTGGCTGCAGATGGTACTACTCCAGTAGCACTTCGGTTGCTGTCAAGTAAGCTGGGAATTATAGAAGGAAGGTTAGTAATAGGGGTATTGATGGGAGTAAGAGAAAAAGGTGGAAAAGAAAGAAGGGAGGCGCCAGCAGTAGCATGTTTTCGCTTATCCGCCCTGCTGTATGCAGCAGATAAGGCGACCCTTGATAATCTGCGCGACGGCCGATGCAGGATGAAATTTATGTTTGAAGAAAATGTCATGGTTGTATGTGGGCTGAGATACTGCCAGGGCGCCCAGACCTAGACAGGAGAACGATTAGGGTCCTCATCCAAAACCTTTGGCTCAAAAGCTTGTCCGCAAGGCAGCGGGGAGGTGGCAATGGTTTAGTTTTACAGAAATGAACGCCATCCCATTTCAAATCCCCAACCTGGAGGACCAGGAGACTGAGTTCGTCTGACCTCTCACCATTGACCATCCTGGTAGGAGTAGCTCTCAAGGTGCTCGGAGGCATCACGCAGTATAGCTCAATGGGTCAATGAGGTACGCAAACCGTCGCACCACGTTAAGATCCAGTCTCGTTGCCAGTCTCGTTGGCCTCTGATACACATGGCGGTGCTCGAGGATATGGCGGAGTGTGAAGATTTCATTGATGCAACCGCGACCAGAGCGAAACCCAGCTTGTTCTTCTCGTTGTAGCCATTCACGTGTTGGCGATAACCTGCGTAGTATGATAGACACGAGCAGCTTGCAAACGACGGGGACTAAGCTTATTCCTCTGTAGTTGGGGCAGATTGTGCGCAGGCCCTTTTTGAAGATAGGGACGATATCGATTCACCCCAAGCTGACAGAACTTTCTCTTTCGACCAAATTTTCAAGAACAAAGCGGTGAGTTCTCGAACCAGCGATGCGCCACCATCTTTAAATAGAGCTGGATGAAGACCATCAGGGCCGGGGGCTTTATAACGCTTCATGTGCCGGAGCTCCTGCTCGATTTCCTGGGAAGAGGGAGGATCTGTGGGGGTAGACCACTCGGCCCCGGCGCGAGCGCCAGAGGTAGCAGATGGAGCTGGGGGCCAACAAAACTGCGAGCCAAAATGTTCGGCCCATCGCTCCAACCGTCGTTGAAGATCGGTGATTAAGGTGCCATCCTCTTCTCATATTGTTTCACTTATACTAGATGGAACACCTTCGGTGACTCGGATGAGATGGAAAAGTTTTCTGGTATTACCAGAGACTAGCAAGCTCCATCTCCCTAGCACGTTCACCCCACCAAGCTTCGCGGTCCATTTGCAGACTCCTGTACAACTCTCAACCAAGGGATTGGCGCTCCTCACTGTGTCTGGAATGCGATGGGATCAAGCGACGTTTGTCCATCAGCGATAAGGAGACGACGGAAATCCAATGCTTCGCTGTGTGATGGGCAACTCCACAAGTGTCGATACTGGCGGAAACTAAGGCATCTTTGATCTGCGCCCACTGCGTACCTAGGTCACCGTCAATAGTTGACAGTGAGGCTTGGTACCTGGTTAAAATCGCAGGGTTTTGTAGATTTGCGACGTCCGTTCGGTAGTGAGCGCGCTTAGATGATCCTCCGAAACGCATGCAAATGTTAGCACGAACCAATGCGTGATCGGAGTCTAGATAAGTTGACCAGTACGATCGGCAGTCCGCTACGCTTCCGCGCCATCTGTACCTGATTGCTATGTGGTCAAGCTGGGAGCACTCTTGCGTTTGTGAGGGCGGGCGCCAGGTAGCAGTGTGTCTCCTCTAGTGCCGAAAGCTAGTGCTCGAAAGATACAATCGATGATCAGAGCAAAGAGCAAGCGGTCTGTCTCCATTGTTTGATCGAATGCCACCGAGACCAAAACTACCCCTAAGGTGGTGCTCGCTTGGTGAAAGGCGGCCAACCCGTGCGTTAAAGTTTCCGGCAAGAGTGATTATATCACTCCTTTTGGAGGACCGCAGAAGTTCATGTAACTGCTGGTAAAAACTATCTTTAACTGCATCCGGGCTGCACTCTGTAGGGGCGTAGGCGGAGATGACAAACAAAGCACGCTTAGCGTCTCGACGCCTGCTTAGGTTACATGAACCTCGTAGTCTGTGTACATAGCCGACTATTGACTGGGATCCAGTCAAGCAGAGCTGATTCAGCCCTGGCACTCAGTACAACCCCAACACCAGCTTGGCCAGTGGCGGCAGCTTCTGGGTCTCCGGAAAACCGCAAGTAGTATTTGGCGTCAAGGTTTACCGGAGAGGCCATTCTGATGACGGCGCTAGGGTCTTGTAATCTGGTCTCGGACCGGCAACAGATGTCTGCCGAAAGCGTCTCAAGAGTATGGGCCAGATATGCTTGTCGTCCGATCTGCATCAAAGTTCGGACATTACACGCTGCGAGGATGTATGCAGAACTAACTCGAAGAGCTGTAGCTTCGGTGGAGTGAGAGGCGGTTGCGATCGCAGGACATTGAAAACCGGGAATTTGGCTGTTGCTTCCATCATTTGCGAGACGTTGGTCGTTTGCGACGTTGACCGTAGAAGACATAAGAGTACATATAGGTGAAGGACGGGAGGTGGGATGATCTGTGAGTGGAGGTTGAGCAGTTGAGTTAGCATAGAAGATAGGCATAGCAGGAGCAGTAGTAAGCAGTGTGGTCCATGATTCATCAGTGGACGTGATACTACCCGGTTGCCCTGGCCGAAGTAGAGGGTTGTCTTAGGGGGCCCTACCCCGAGCCTTTGATTAAAGATCGAACCTACAAGGCAGCAAGGCGATGTGAGGGGGTCGCAACCCGTTGGGATCCGGCGACCAAATACATGGTTCATACGCCTTTCGGTCCGTGAAGGACCAGGGGCCCAACGCACCCTTGAAGTACAATGCATCTCAGGGAGGGGCAAGGGGCAGTGACTTTATTTAGTGGCGGGTCACATCCGCCACGTCGCAGTGTTGTTCAACAGACATTTGTGGCTTTCTATAGGGAGAACGCTTGCCAGGCGAAAACCCACCACTTCCTGGAACACTGCCGCCGAAACATTTGCTGGAACGGGAGAAACCCCAACCACCCAGTTGGCACCACGAGGAGGTTGTTCGGCAAGCCAGCACTAGCTAGGACACCGTAGAGGTACTCATATTGACGGCTGTGAACTGGTAATTGAATTTATGCGAATACCATCAAGGCATTCCGTTGTGATCCCCGAACTCGCTTCGGTAGCTCTGCTTGGTAGCTAAGAATTCGGCCTTCAAGTACCCGTTTATTCACCTGAAAAGACAAGGCGATTACACAGCATCTGCTAGTGATACCTATGTGGTGCGGATGACCTTCCCGAACGTTCTTTTCTCCATCGTTCTTTACTTCCCAATAATAGTGGCGAAGTGTTCTGAAACATCCTAATGATTCACCAGTGAGATTTCCCCGATGAGATTTCTAGGTTAGAGCTCCAATTTTAGGGATGTGTGTCACCCTGTTCGATTCCTTAGGAGATCCACCTCCTAACACATTCCCCTTCTTCCCATTACCTCCAAGGCATCAGTGGTATGCCGTACCGACGCTTCGCTGTCACGCAACCCCTAATCGCTCGTGGACTAAGTATACTATGAGGGTCCCCTATGCAGACCCGAACCGGTGACCTTCGAATTACCAAGCAAGCGTTTGATCCTTTCGGCCACCGTCTGGCATTGCTTCCAAACTTCTCACGGGTATCATTTTTCGAATCATTGAAAGTTAGGATGGTTTCCGCCTTGGTCGTAGTTGAATCGATCGCATGTTTCTCTTCAACAAGTGTTAGAGCAAAGATATTTACGAACGACCGACTATGATGGTTTTCCTTGATCTTAAACTCGCCGTTGGATGTTGATCGCACCAGCTTGCACCACTATCTATCAGTGAAGGAAGCGCCTGGGAAACTGCTTTCCCATCCTGAAGTCTCTATGCTGTGACTTCAAAGGTTGGGTAAAGTTCTACCGGAGGCTGTCACCTGTGTTCCGCATGACAAGTGCAGTTTGCTAGGGTTGTCATATGTCTCAACTTCGTAATCAAAGGAATCGTAAATGGCTTCGTTCTGTTAGCCTCTTCTGGACTTGGTTCTGGCGAATGGCATTCGCCAAACCTTAAGTGTACGCATGACAGCTCTCTTTTGGTCGGACGCTTTACAGAATGGATTGACGAGCGACACCCCACGTCTCGGCATATGACTTTTACCATCAAAGTGCTGTTGCAGTACTTGATCGGTTTGCTTAGCTCGCTGTTTGTTTCTACTCTGGTATTCACATCACTGAGGAGCTTACTTCGTGTATCGGTAAAGCTTGTGTCGATTTTCGGAGGCTATGAAGACGGTGGGATTTCAGCCCTTCAGTGAACCGGTAGGCGTATAGCGCTAGGATAAGGCAAGTTTTACCGTATGGATAAGCGACATGGCCACGGTCAAGATATTGAGCGATTTTCCATTTTATTTACCGGCGCTGAGTGTTGCTCACATCTGGTAGAAATCCTGTGCGAGCAATTCTTAGGTCCGCCAGTTAGTTTTTAGAAACCATCTCATGTATTGGCTGGGCGTTTCCAAAACTTTACCGCTTACGTTGGCTAGATCGTGTTTTTCGTACGCCCGTTGACCGGCTTCCTCGGTATGCATTTTGCGCCGCCACTGCACCGTTTGGCGAAACCTTGAGGGTGCCGCTTGATGACCGAAGGACGGTCAAACTGGTGCATGCCGTCTTCGTGGATGAGGGCTTCGGGATGAGTAGTATCAATTGTTATGGGCTTTAGTGGACATAGCGCAGTCGCTTTGTCAGTGACATTCCTGAATCCGTATTTTTACATCTAGTTGTTAACGTCCCATTCCGATTGGTTCTACGCACTGCTTATATAATTACTTTTTATTAGTATTCTATTTACACTCTACTTCATTTTTTGTCCCTTAGACCATATTTTCTCTGCAATTCCGGTTGAACCGATCTCGTCCCTTGTAAGTTGCAAATCCCAGCCAAAACAGAAGTCAACATCATGCAAAAGCGTGTTAGAGTAGCTGCTACCGAAACGGGTACGAGTAGTGTAAAATCGATGGATATTTATGCATTAAGCCGGGAATGTTGACATTTTGGAACAGCTATGTCCACTGCTCTTATTGGCAGTTCAGTTTCGCCAGCCAATAAGAGCTTGGTACGCAGGCCACGTGACGGATGTAGATATTCCTGAGAAAACTTGATGCCTTGGCTGTTCTCCTTTTCCATTGAGATAATGATTTAACCCAGACAGTTTTACTTCCGGATATCAACATTGCTATTTAAAATGTTTCGGGATACTGGTAGCTCGAGCTGACAATTCAGTTGCTCATTTGCTCGTCGAAATTGGAAATTTGTTAGCAAGCGTTTCATCACTATGCAAGGTGATATCATTAGTGCGCTGATTTGCAGAATGTAGTCTTGCTGATATTAACTATACCGAGGCCCTCATCCACGAAGACGGCTTGCACCAGCCTGTCTCTCGGTCAGTTTCTCTGCCCCTTTATGCTATCTCATCAACCGGCCACCTCACGGCTTCGCCAAAGCTGCATAGCAGCGCACTGACCATGCCACCTCGCATGGTGGCGGAACGTTTTCAAACAAATTTCCAAATTCCGCAAACAGATAAGCAACTTAACATTGCTCTTTGTTGAGCGAAGGGTCATTTTGTAGTACACGTTATGTGATTGGATGGCGACTCGCAATCTCAATGTAGGCCGGGATTTGCGTTGAAGCGTACTATGACTGTAGCTGATAAAGCAGGAGATTAGGTCTTTGCTGCCGGGTTTCCGGACTGGCAACACCCAAATGTTATCCTGGCGGTTCGAGTCATTGCAACTGGATTCACTCCACATCGCTGCACGGATCATATTTGTTCGACTGAATGGAACTGAACCTCGTCGATAGTCGAAGGGCTTGTAAGAGGCGGGCACTCCAAACTCAAACTTTGAGGCTGGTTGTTTAGTCACAGTGCTTTGTTTTCGAAGCTACAAAACGCATGCTACTGGATGTGACGACACCAATTTATTTGTTGTTGAGTTTACCGTGTCGGGTGTTTTCAACAGCAGATTATTCTTATCCAAATGATCCAGATCACTCCGTTTTCCCCGGCTAGGACCTCAGTACCTGCACCGTAAATTTCTACGTGGGAGCACCTCGTGGTTGAGTTTGTTGTGAGGTTTAATGGAAGAGGGGAAACGGAACAACCCTGACAACCAATGTTTGTTATCAATAGAGCGTCCGATAATTAGCTGTAGAGCCTGGCTCCACCTGTGGTGTTTTGTGCACAGTATGTAGAATTTCCCGGGTAAGCCTATTGATAAAGACCAAGCGATTGTTTTATTCTTACGCGCCATTGGATTTGCGAGACGCGGATCTAGCCACCCTGCGACGCGTCAAACCCCACTATGACACTTGGCATAGGGTGAAACTGCAATTTATATACTTCAGCTAATTCATCATCGTCACTCCCAATCAACAGGCTTAGGCTAATCTGGGAAAGCACCAGACGCCGGCGTTTCGGCCTTCCGGGTCTCGTCACTGGTGCGCCTCCCAGCGGACCCCTGTCGGACTCCGCCCCCATGACTTCAGAATGTCAGCAACTAGTGTCACTTCGCCATGGGTGACAGCCGCGGATCTACGTGCTTGACTGTGATATAGCCTGGCTCATCTTCCACTACCGTGCCAGTTACGAACTGTGCAGAGGACAGTGGCTAGCTAGGACTTTCCGCACAGTGCCTGTGTATGACATAGGACTTAAAGGCTATACGGACAGGTTTTATATTACTGATGAGTAGCAGTGAGGATTTGGGTATAATTCAGCTAACTCATCATCGTCACTCCTAATCAGCAGGCTTAGGCTAGTCTGGTAAATCATCAGATGCTGGCGTTTCGACTTCCTGGATTTTGTCTGTAGTGCGCCTCCCAGTGGACCCCTGCCCGGTTCCGCCCCCATGAGTTCAGGATGTCAGCAGCTAATGCCACTTCGCCATGGGTGACAGTTGTGGGCCTGTCTCTTCCGGGATGTATACTCGCCTCCCTTCGTTTTATCTTTCGTTCCACCTGTGACATTGGCTAATAATGTTCTTTGTTAATCAAAGCCTTACGTTGATCATTCGACGACAATGCGATAGGTATAGAGATATGTGCTGAAATACTGTCTAGATACTGCTTAGCCTTACTGGGTAGGTTTCGACAGATAACAGTCTTTGGGGGCTTTTTTGACACTGAGCTTTCACAAAACCAGTCGAACTTGATTTCCCTGCATTACTTCTAAATGATAACATTTTCGTGCGACGTTTTTTCCCTCCCTCCGCGTTTTGTCTGCACATTTTTGCTTTCCTATTTTTGTGCTTCCAAGTTCTCGTCATTAGTATTATCATCATCATTATTGTTATTAATCTGGCACCGCTTGTCAGGAAGGTTAGTTCCCTCGCATTTCGGTGCTGTTTCAAAAACTGAATTACTGCACTGAACAGATGCAGCCAGCGACCCATCGGATTTTCGACTGTTTGTTATGGTCACCAAGGTCGCACCGACCGCTCTGATCGGTTTTTCGAGAAAGCCTGTTCGCCCCGATTGGTCGAACACAAAGTCTTGGTCGCACATGCAGTGTGATAGCCGCCAAGCACGATATACATACAATGGCACAGACTTCCATTCTTTTAGTTTTTGCTGACCCTTTTGAACGTTTCTGGTTCTCTTCTGTTCTTATTACTAAGATTGTCCGAGAACATTCTTTTCACCGGCTATTGCGATTAATCTACTGGATTTCTGGAAAGGAGTTATATTTTGGTCCATTTGGGTTCACTGATCCATTCCTTAAGGGCTCCTCCTAACTATGTATCCGGGATTCGTATTGTTACACGCCCAGGCTTGTGCAATATATCCTACTTACACAGGGCCTCCATTATGGAATTAGTGAATATCAGTCCTGATTAGGGTACCTAATCGAGTACCAATATCAGTACCTAGGTGAAGTCTAGAACAATGGACGATATTCGAGGTGCCACAAGAAGACAGGGATGGACGAAACGAACAGCGCAGTAACTTATCGAGCAGACGGGCTCATTGGTTCATTGGGTTGTAGAGAGCAGAGGGGAGAACCCTTGTCATTTCCGTCGCTTCCTATTTAATGTGGGATAGCTACATGTCGTGGTGTGGTGACGTTCCTCGAGAGATCTTCGCAGTTGCAGCGGGAGCAGCAGGATCCCGGCGTATTCATTAAGTGTTAGCCTAAAAGCCTCTTGAAACATTCCTCCGAGGTTGCGTCAACAATTTCCTTTGGCAAACTGTTCCACTCATTCACCACGCGGGTGGAAAAGATGAGGTCTGAGCTAGCGTTGGGCCTTCGTGGTTTGAACAGCTTCCATTTGTAACCTCGTGTCGAGCAGTCGGCGTTAGGATGGAAGAACTGCAGTAACTCGTTTCCGAGTTCACCAAGATGGACGCGGTGGGAACACCGAGTTAGCGACGAGCGTGTTCGACGCCTTGTTTACGGCACAGGAAAAGGAAATGAATCGCTCAGCACCGTCATTTCACGCACCAGTCTCCGATGGCTCGGCCACGTGTTACGCATGTCAGCCCACCGACTTCCGCGACGTGCGTTGTTTGCGCGCCGGAGGTGTGGATGGAAGAAGAGGAGGGGTGGCCAAGCGATGACTTGGTTGAGAGGAATGAAGGCACTCACTTCGGAGCTAACCTCGGTTGGAGCGTCACGGCTCTTTGGTTGGGGTCCGAAAGACGATGAACACGTTTGGCTGGATACACTTGTTGATATGGCAAGGAGCCGACCTCAGTGTCGTTCGTGCTGTGAGTTTCTTTATCCCTCCCCATTCCTCTTAGCTTCCCTTTCCAACCACCATATTATTTCATGGCGTGATTTAATTTTACATAAATATTTTTCTTGTTGCCTAATACCTGGCTGGTAGCTTACCGGAACGATGCCCATCCGTTGCTGGTAACTGAGCTGGCATGCAACTGTTGTATTTATCTTCTTTTTTGTTTTATGTATTGCGGCACAATAGCTGAGATGTTTCCCACCTCTAGCTGACGTATATAATAATTATGATGATGAATGAGATCACTGCAGCGACGGCGGAACTCCATGGGAAACAGGTTCAGCTGGAGAAGTCGGAGAGGCTAAGGAAGATCGCAGAGCCCGATGACAGCTTTCGAGGCACGCCTCTGGACGTTCTCTATCAAAGAGCACTCAAACTTAAAGGGAAATATGGTCGGCTGCTCATATTCTCGTATGGGACTAACGCATGCGGTAAATAGATGTCGGAAGATCTCAGGAGTCATTATGGAGAACGACCTTCTCAAGGCACCTAGAAGTCTCTTTGCAGCTGCGACCTTCAGTGTGTCCTGTGACGTCCTAAGGTTATAGGATACAATGACCCTGAGATCCTTTTCTTGTGGTCTTCTTGTGAAGAAATCCACGAATGTGATATGGGCCGTCTGAGTCAGTTTTACCGATTGGGAGAATCGCACATTTATCGCGATTTACAGGTAATCGACACTTGACAGACCACTCGTGCAGCCTATCTAGAGCCTCGTAATTTATCAGCATCGTCTTGGCTACATACTGTTGACAAGAGTTTAAGATCATCAGTGTAGATCAAGCGGTCGGTTTGGAACGCAACCGGGAGGTCATTTAAGTACATTTTGGAAAGTTCTGGTCCAAATACAGATCCTTGTGGAACTCCACTTGTCATTGGTACAGGGGCGGATTTGCTTTGATTGACCTTTATGCGTAGACTGTGGTCTTTTAGGAAGTCAGTGATCCATGAGAGAACTTTGCCCGTCACACCGATCTCCTGAAGTTTGAGCAGCAGCCTTTAGTGAGGAATTTTGTCAAAGACTCTGCTGAAGTCGATGAAGACTACATCTATATGTTTTTGGCCATCTATGACTTGTGCCCAAGTTTCTCTGGCGAGTAGCAAATTTGAGACGCAGTAACGTGTTTTCCGGAAACCATGTTGGTATGGAGAAATTACGTCCTAGTTCTCAGTGTAACTGGAGCGCGCATTTAAGAATTCGTTCCATGCTCTTGCAGACGACGGATGTCAGGCAGATTGGGCGATAGTTCGCCGGATCTTGGTGGTCTCCGCCCTTGTACTTGGGCATCACAGTGCCTTCTTTCCAGTCAGTGGGTAAACGGCCGACTTCGAGGGAGTGGCGAAATATTTGGCAGAGTGGATCAGCGATGTTTTCGGCTATAGGCTTAAAGAATAAGGGATACAGCTCATCTGGGCCAGGAGAGGAGTTCAAATCCAGTTCGAGAAGGAGCTTCATCATCACCTCAGCGTTGCTTTCGATTTGATCAAAGGTGGGACAGTTTGCAGGTAGAGTTTCTGTGCAGAGGGAGTTCCACTGAGTAGGGCGAAGAGTACTGCGAAGCTAATCTATTGGTTTTTCCTCGTCATCGTAAAGCACAGTGCCTTCTTCAGAGAGTAGCGTGGGGATCCCACTACTCGCCTTGATATTTCTTTTCAGGTATGCGAAAAGTTTCTTGGGACAAGTTAGAGATTCCGTGGCCAGGCTGTGTTCGTACTGGAGCCGCTTGTTGCGCTTTCTCAGGGTGCAAAGGTTCCTTACAGCCTTTTACTCTGAGCACCTCGATGCTAGTTGTATGATCTTGTGATGACCCCACAGTTTCCGTCGTTTTTTCATTATGGATCTGATTTCTCTATCAATCCAAGCGGGCCTTTAGAGTAAGTCCCGACTTTACAATTTGGAACGTGTTGTTCGATGAGCAGCATCATATTGGATCGTAGTAGCTGCCATGCACCGTCTAGATCCAAAGACTGCGGAATATCCCAATCCATGATGCTTGCGGCTGCTTTAAGTCTGAACTGGTCGGCTCTCCAGAAGTTAAAACGAAGTGACCCCTGGTCATGAATTGTAAGGCATCGTGTCCACTGGAAGGAGGTGACAGAGTGGTCACTCTTGCCTAGCGGATGGAGGATCGTTAGATCGTAGACGTCAGTTGGGGCCAGAGAAAGCACCAGTCCAGAATGTGAGATGTTTGGCCTGGAAACATCCGTGTTGGTATTAGGACGTGCTGCGTGAGGTTACCTTCGGGGATTGTGTCTAGTAGGCCAGCTTCAAAGGACTCCGTGGGAAGATCACTATGAAGTAGAGCCCAGTTGATTCCAGGCGCATTGCAATTCCCCATAAGCAAACAGTTCGTGCCCTTTGCATTATTTCTCACTGAGTGCAAGAGGTAGGAGCCGGATATTGATGGGGATCTGTAGACTACTCCGACCGTCAGCGACTGGAAGTCATCCTGAATTCGACACCAGAGTACTTCTGACGAATCGTCGTTGTCGCAGTCCGTTTTAGGAACGTTCACTTTGGGGTAAGATTTGGACTAGAGGATTGCTCCAGATCTTCGACTGGAGCGATCAGGTCGAAAGAGCTGATAAACTGGGATTTGAACCTCTGAGTCCGACATGTCTGATGACAGCCAAGTCTCAGTGAACGCCATTATCTCCGGTCGCTGCTCTGAAATAAGGAGTCAAATCTCATCTAGCTTGTTTCTGAGACTGCGTACGTTCACAAGTATCACATGTATTCCAGTATTTACGCTTGGGGTCCTGGGAGAAGAAGAATTCGCCTCTATCGAGCTCTCCGAGTTTTCTGCACTACGCAAAAATCCACAATGTGGAGGTCGGTTTCGCCATTTGTTCGATGAGTTCGGAGCCGAATGTAGGCAATGGCCTTAGGGCAGGAAGCAGTAAAGCGATCAATAGTAAAACTTGTACTGCTGGGCTGCAGTATGTGTCATTAGATCCAACTTTTCTTGTGAATTGGCTACTATCTATCTACTCTTTCCTAGTATCCTGGTGCACTGTTTTGAGTCGTTCAGAGCCATGACTGTTATCTTCAAACCTCCCGATTAACATCATATGCATCATTTACTCTTTATTTCCTGATAATTGACCACGGCATTCTATCATTGATCCGAGGTCTAATCAACAGTAGATAAATTAACAGGCCAACTAATTTGGTATCTGTTAGGCTGGCTTATGGCTTCATCCGTGACTTTTGTTAACGTGTACGCGTCCTTGCGTCATTCGTTTGTACATCATTTGTTGTCGCACGCAACCGACACCAATCTACGTGTGACTGCATTTCCTTTGATTCCAGTGGAGTAATTTTTCCGTCTTCTCTCACGTCCCCATCGTTGTACTGTTTTACATATTTTTACCGGGGCTACAATTCCACTGCAAGGTTGGCGCTATCGTGCTTATCGTGGGACGAATTTTTTCTGTGGCTGTCTGATTTGGTAATGGCAAAATCACCATCATCTTTTAAGATTCCAACCCGCTGTTCAAATTTTCGCCATATATTGTTGAATCTCCTACTTTCAGGAAACCTGCGATTCTTTCGAATGCTCTTCCAATGGCTGGTCACAAGTTTGATACTTCAACTAAAGGGCGTTACGTGGTTGTCACCGAAAACGGCACAATAGCACGCCGGCAGCTTGGATTCTGCGATGGCGTCTTACTCTCGGATGGATTCATAAAGCCTGGGGAGCTAGTGGCTTTATCGATACTAGAAACTCAACCCGGTTGGAGTGGTGACCTACGCATCGGACTCACATTGCTCCCTAACAACGTACTGCAGCCGTTGCCCAGGTAAATATTTTCTCTGTGTGGCTGTCATCCCAACTTGGATTCTTATTTGTATCCTCTGTCGTTCTCGCTTCCATTTTCCTACACGCACCGGTTTTCCGTGACATTTTTATCTTTTTTATCATCATCATACTACACGTTAGCTAGAAGTGGGGAACACCTCAGCTATTGTGCCTCAATTCATAGAAGAAAAGATAGAGAAAACATACACCAGGTGCAAGCCAGCTGAGCTACCGGTAACCGATAGGCATCGTTCCGGTAAGCTACCAGCCGGCTAGTATGCAGCAAAAAAATACCATTCAAATTTAGATAACGCTAAATAGTGAGATCATGGTTGGAGAGGGAGGCTAAGAGGGATGGGGTGGGACAAAGAAACTCACAGCACGAACGACACTGAGGTCGGCTCCTAGCCATATCAACAAGTGTATCCAGCCAAACGTGTTCATCGTCTTTCGGACACCAACCGAGGAACTGAGACGCTCCAACTGAGGCCAGTTCCGATGTGAGGGCCTTCATTCCTCTCAACCAAGTCATCGCTTGGCCACCCCTCCTCTTCTTCCATCCACACCTCCGGCGCGCAAACAACGCACGTCGCGAAGTCGGTGGGCTGACATGCGTAACACGTGACCGAGCCATCGGAGACTGGTGCGTGAAATGACGGTGCTGAGCGATTCATTTCCTTTTCCTGTGCCGTAAACAAGGCGTCGAACACGCTCGTCGCTAACTCGGTGTTCCCACCAGATGTGAGCTAAATTGCGAAGGCACCGGTGGTCGAACGCAACTAGCCTCTTCAGGTCCGCTGCTTTAAGCGGCCAGGTTTCACAACCGTACAGTAGGGTCGAACGTACTGCTGCATTGTACACTATACCCTTCAGGGCAAGATTGATGTCGAGGCCGGCGCCATAAGTGGCGAAGGTAGCAAAAGCGTCCCGAGCTTTTCCTAGACAGTTCGTGATGTCATCTTCAATCCCACGGGGGCTGATACAACTTCCTAGGTAGTTGAGTTTTTGAACGACTTCTAGCTGATCCCTACCAAGAGTCAGCCTAGGAGGCGCTCCAGACCAATCTTGGAGGAACGCTTTGCACTTCGACGGTGCGAAGCAAAGCCCGAAGTGGCGGACAGCCAGTGCTAATCTGTCCAGTACCGCTTCGCACGCTTGTGAGCTGTCACAGATTAGGGCAATATCATCAGTCTACTCTAAGTCAAGAAGTCGTTCTCCTGGGAGCAGATCCTCACCTTCTAAGTCGTGTTCTGTGAACGCGATTTCCATGACTTCATCAATAGCGAAGTTGAACAGGAAGGGTGACAGCAGGCATCCCAAAGTGCACGTCTATCCACCGAATCGAATGCAACTTTAATATCGAGGAACACAACAACGGTGCGCCGCCAATACATGTGACGGTGCTCCAACCATTGACGCAAAGTGATATGGTCAATGCAGCTACGACCTCAATGTAACCCGGCTTGCTCTTCACGAATCTGGCTTTCACGAATGTCCGTCAGTCTGTGAAGGATGACAGAGGCAAGCGATTTGGAGGCGATGGAGATCAGACTGATTGCTCTATAGTTACCGCATTTCGATCGTGAGCCTCCCTTGAAAAATTAGGACTGTGATGGAGCCGCTCCAATCAATTAGGACAGTTTCCTGCTCCCACAGTTTCAATAGTAGCTCGTGTAAATCATCCACAAGAGCAGGTCCCCCGAATTTGAAGAGGGCTTGAAGAAGGTCACCTGGTCCCGCGACTTCATTTAACTCCAACAGTGCGAGCTCACGTCGACTTCTGAGGGAGAGGGTGGATCCAAACGGACAACCCAGTGAGCTGGGCGATCAGTGGCCGGCGAGAAACGTAACAATTCTGACCGATTAAATTGCTTTTCAAAATACTCAGCCCAACGCTCCAAGCGTTTTGACAAGTTGTGGATAGTTTGTCCACCCTCATCACGCATAGCTTCACTAACCCCAGGTCTCCTGCTACCCGTTTCCTGTATCGTGCGGAGTAACTTACGATGGTAACGAAGGGCAGCGGCCATTTCCACCTCTGAATCACGACGAGACCACCAGGATTCGCGGTCTCTCTTCAGTCTAGCACGTAGTTTTGCCCGGAGCTCTTTGCGAGTTTCATTTTGTTCGCTTCAGGCCGAAACATGCCCGCGAGCATCGATAACTTCCAGAGACTGCGACTAGACCTAATGTCCATGTTGGCGATTAGACTTACCACATGAGGCTTTACCTGTTGCTAGTAAAGTCTGATGAATATGAGATCAGTGAGCTTCAATTACATTCAGTGAGCGTTTATTCAACTCGCATGACAGCGTACTTTGATAGTTATTCAGAACAGTTGGCTGATGTCAATGCGGTTACAACGTTGTCGTGGGCGTCCGCCAAACGCATTCGTAGGTCAGCACATACAAGTGCATGGTCAGTGTCTATACATGTGCTCCAAATCGAACGACAGTTCTGAATGCTGCCTCTCCATCGGTAAGTTATCGTAATGTGATCGAATTGCGTCCATGGATGATTCGAGGCTGGAGGGCGCCAAGTCACCCTCCGGCGGGTGCTGTGTCGGAAATTAGTGCTCTCAAGAAATAAGCGAGCATCCTCACACAAATGAAGTAACCACTCTACGTTATCATTACGGGAGCGTACACCATGTTGGCCGCCCAGATGCAGTTCATCAGTGAATAATTTCCCAACTTGAGCGTTCAGATCCCCAGCCAGCACTACAGTGTCCGAGCTACTTCGGTGGCGAAGGAGCTCGGTCAGTTGAGGATGGAAGTCTTCTTTTACATTAGTCATTGCTAGCGTTTGTAGGTGCATAGGCAGTGATAACGAATAGACACCTATTAGTCCCACGCGACTTCGCAGATTTGAACGAGCCAGCCGATAAGCAGCAGAGATCGATCGAGAGGGTCTCTAATGTTTAGGCCAGTGTTACCTGTTGACCGATCTAAAGCAATGTGCGAACATTGATGCATGCCAGTCGGAAGGAGGATCGAGGGCTCCAAATGGAAGCCGATGAACTGGGCTTGACCGCTTGCTTGGACATGGTCGTGTTGACAGGACAGGAATGACGTTCCGCGTTCACATGTGAGTTGAAACTAGAGGACTATTGAAGCAAGGTGGGGGAGGGCCAAGAATTGGGGGTTGAAAACAGGGGAAATACAAGTGAAGCTGGAACGGGACGACAAGGGTGAAAAAATGTAAGAGAGGGAATAAGAAGACGGGAAGGCTTGAGCGGTAGCATCCAAACCCCTATGAACCCTTCTCGATGCAGCGGATAAGGCACCGTTGATTATTCTCTGCGGTGGCCAGAGAATCAAGAAATTGTTTGATGAACGGTTCATTGTATTGCGTGGGCAGGATACTGTCAGGTTGCCCATGCCTAGACAAGAGAACGATTAGGGTTCCCAACCAAAGCCTTTGGTTCATGAACCTGACTGCAAGACAACGGGTTTGGCGTTGGGCTATTAGGAGTCCGTTTTAAGGATTAAGAAGCCATCCTCATTCCAACCCCCAACCTTGAGCACCAGTAGGTTGAGTTTGTCTGGCCTCTAACCATTGACCAATCTGGTATGAGTGGCTCTGAAGGTGCAAAAAAGCACTACCTAGCATAGCTCAATTTATCACTGAGGTACACAAGGCATCGCACCACTTTAAGATCCAGCCTCACCACGGTTCCTGTGCCAGTTGAATGAGTTAAGTGAGCTTGTTGGCGTTTTTCTTAGGCTGTTGGCTTAATTTTTAGACCATTTGTTTAGTTTACATGTACTACCTCGGGTCATCCACGAACCTCGAAGAACTGCGCTGTCTTCTCCACCCTTGCCCACCGTCGTACTACGGACGGCCAGAAAGTCGTACTCGGGTCTACCATTGGCTTACTGTTTTAGCCCTCTTGTCGTGGTGCGCAGCCGGTAGATCACTAGTCTGCCTTTTTAATAAAATTGTGTTCTCTTCACTCTCACATTGTACTATTCGCTGGCTTCAATTACAGCATTTAGGCGCTGGTATACATGCTCCATGTGCCTGATTACTGACGAGGACACAAATTGTTATTTTACTCTTGTCTGTTCGCAATATCCAACAACTGGGATCGAAAGTGCCTTTTCATAATTACTGTGTTCCAGTCTGCTAACCACACTGTTACTGTTCGTTCAATAGAGTTGGTGCACCTTCATGGTGACCACTTTCTGTTGGCAGTCTTTCTATTAGCAGTCCACGATGTGTTTGTAGATAACCATGTTCTACACTCCTTCGATATTTGCCACTTCTTGTTTCAATACGTAGGAATAAATGCCATTGTCTCGCTCCATCTTGCATGCTATTGAAGGATTTCGCTATGTAGTCCCTCTCTTATGTGTAGGAGTGTCTGTGCGACCCAGTCGTTTGCCCCGCATACTGATACTGATACTGATTAGAAGCAGCGAGTAGAGCATACTCTGTGTAGCTGCACCAATTGTCGCTCTTGGACATTAACGTATTGATTATCGTTCCGCTCTTTATATTTTGAGATTAAACACATCATTTGACGACACTTGTTATTGATCACATTTTGTCCACCCAAATTCCTCAGAATTTATCAACGGTAATTAAATTTTTTGTTAGATAACCAGGTTTATCTTTGTTCCCGTAGTTTTGCACTCCCTGAGCTGGTTTCTCGAGGACAAAGTTGGGTCGTTCCAGTCGGCACTGCAGCTGCCCTTCTGGTTTCGCATCGCCACCGAGTTTATTGGAAACGTCAACGACAGCTACGTCGTTCAACACGTCGTTTGGGAGATAGCGCATCTGTTGAATCCACAATCACAGTTATGGATGCAGGGTCCTGCTGCGCATCCCTACTTTCTCCACCGGAAAACCCCATACCACTACAATTATCCCAGTCTTCTTCCAGTTCTCCATGCTCCTGCTGCCTGCACACTGCGTTTGGCCGTGTTCCAATACGTAATCTGATGCCATGTGAACCATTCAGTCTTCGGGCTCCGGATGTGGAAAAGGGTAGCGTGGTGGCTATATACTACGAACTAGAGCCACTCTTACCCACAGCCTCGGATCAAGTGGTAGAATTCAACTGGCCTCTCAGCGAGGTGGATACTGACCAGACAACCGAGATCGCAAGGTCATCACCACTTCTTCAACCAGACTATCGCCTCTATAAGTTTCGGTTTCACATAGTAATCAACGGTGTTGACTTGATCACGGTCACGGTAAGTCCTTTAGCTCACAAACTATTTTGAACATTTGCTGTTCTATAGCAAATTGCAGGGTTTTCGAATATTCTTAATTTACCATCTGTGCAGACAGCCATCCCCCACTGTTGGTGTTGCGTTCTTGTGATCTCTCAAGAGTGCCCATTCCCTCCGCCAAATGCGAAACCGAGATCGCTCAGTCGTGGCAGCTACCCGTAGACTATTCAACAAAGCAGCGGGTTGGGATGTAGCTTATCCTATTCGCCATTACTCTGCTTGTTGCTGTTATGCAGAATATGATAGTTCCTGTCCTCCTTCGAGCTTTTGTGATGTACTACAACAGAATCTCAGCCACCAACTTGCACCGATGTAGTGTGACCATTCCCCACCAACGGTTTTGTCCGTGCATTGAGGCTTCACCTGTATGTGCGATAGATTGTTCATATCTAAGATATCGTCGAGCTATGAATGCTAATGTACATCAACCGGTTTTTATCAACATCTTTTGTATGTATGTCAACTGATTTTTCTCGGTGTTCTCTGTTTACCGCCGTTTCTCCTGACCGGATGGCCGGCGGCATCCGTACCCAGATTCATTTGTCACTGACTACCAACAACCCCATGACACCTGCACCTACAGACCATGAGTAGCCTGCGCTGCATCACCCACTGCTCCATCCGCACACTCCATTTCCAGTGTAAACCCGAAGGAATCAAACCGAGAGACATGTGGATGGGAGCCACGATTGCTACGGAGCCGGCCCACATTACTTCAACGTGCACATCATTCATTTGAACATAGGGAAACATACATACCAGATGTAACAAATCGGAATACTTGTAACTCGGGTTGTCTGTGTATGTTTTGATCTGTTCTCCGATTTGTGCACTTTCATCCATACCAGATGTACACAGAGTGATGGCTGGTCTGTGGCCCTTTCCACACTGGATTGAACCACTTTCTGCTCTGAGTTAGTAGACGGATTCGGAAGCAGAGAACTTACCATGCGGTGGCACTTACCCATTCAACCTACTCGTCATCTCTTCGATATTGGTCGCTTGGGACCACTTTTTCGACTAGCCAGGCTGATTCGCCTGGAGCGCATGAGTTACAGTATTAGCTGCATGATATCGACGGACCGGACTGCATTGACATCTGACACCTGCGTAACCGGCGTTTCCCTTCCTGGTGAGACAGTCCTCTCTGATGCAGCTGGGCGATGTAGTCACGCCATTAGCGTCGATCCACTGTCATTACCTCCCGACATCTAAGATCAATATTAGTTCGCGATAAATTCATCTTAGTCATGTCTTTGTAACGTAGCTTCAGTTTGCCCACGTTCCGCCTCCATGGACTAAGCTGACCATATAGAAGTGGTTCGGTATTCTTGTTGCATCCATACGTCGGACATGACCGAGTCGCCTTAAGTAGTGTCCCATCATAGAACTTATCTTTCACGGACTCTGCCATACCAACAGTTGCGCAGAATCCGGCACAGGCATTACCGGTAAAATCGTTCCAGATATCGAATTCTTTTTCTTTACAGTGTTCACGTTTTGCTTAAGTAGCATAGGACCGACAACACCATTGGTTGTATACCGTCAGCTTGGTTTCAACTGTCAGCTGATAGTTTTTTCACACCCGATGTTCCAGCTTTCCGAAAGCCACACATGCGGTCAATACGCGGGCGCGCAGCTCACTGGTCATCTGCGAGTCTCTTTCCAGCCTGATCCTGAGTTAGCACAATTTTAGTGGGTCCCCAGCAATGCGCCAGCAAATTTTATTTGCGAGCAGCCCACTGATGCCGCCCCCGTTGATGGATGGGAAAGACCGATAGTCTTACCTGTGTTTATGGTGTGTCCAGACTTTGTCGCAGTGGAAGCGAAAGCCGTCTTCATACGTTGCAACCCATCCTCCCTCTGTGCAGTTGTCGGCAAATAACATCACCCGGATAGTTGTCTCACGCACTCGGATTCTCACCACGAAACTGTTGATGTTTAGCAAGCCACCGTCGATACGGTGCTAGAGGCGACCACTGTATTCAGAGGCTTTGCAAGCAATAAACATCCTGACAGTTAGGTAACTGTCAAACAGAGCATGGATTAAGACACAGCTTCACATAAGAAACAACATCCAAGTCATTCGAGGTTTGTCCACACCGTCGCATCCTCGTTCGTGAATATACGACTAAAAGGTTTATCTGGGTAACCAAACTTACTCAGCATCAGTCAGGGTACCTCGTGTTTTACTGTGTCAAATACCTTGATGAAGCCGATAAACAGAGAGTGCAATGGCTAATTTTATTGACTGCGCTCCTGCATTTGACTAGCCTCGAACGCCATATCTATTGTCCTTCGGCTTAAACTGAATCCACATTGTTACTCCGCAATGTTCGGTTAAAATGTGTGGGCAACCAGATGCTTGGGCAGAATCCGGACACTCCTTTTCCCGACTCAACTTATCAACCTAATGCCACAATAATTGGTGGCACATTGCTCATTTTCTTTACTCTTACACATTGACAGCACAAGGCATCCTTAATTCCAGCAGTGAATCGCTCTTCACTCCAACTGCGCTCTAGCAAGTGTTACATTTAATGCAACCTTGAGGGTCCGCCATTCTCTACTCCTGGCAGCATTCCATCAGCACATGCACACTTACCACTTCGCAACTGAGCAAGTGCTGTTCGCATTTCATGTGTCCCCGGAGTGTCGGCGAGATCATATTTTAGACGTTGTTGACGCTCACTACATGTCCCAATCGATCGTTGCACGGCTGTTCAAGAGACAATCAGTGTATGCGCCACATCTGCTTAATGTCTGCAGACTGTGTGCAAACAGCCTTCGAAATACTGGCCATCAGCGTCTTCATCGGCCGTAAGGTGGATACATGCATTACCTTCATAGAATCATAGTTACTAATGAGTAGGAGGAATTTTGTTAACTAATTGTGGATGTTCGTGAGTAGTGTAACGTTCTTAGAAAGTAGAAATCACGATTAAAATTCACACACAATAATGTGCCTCGACGGGGAATCGAACCCCGGTCCAACGAATTTCCGGTCCGCCGCTCTACCACTGAGCTACCGAGGGCTGACGATTAGGTGCGCAATTTTTAATACATGACTTCTGCTTGGTGCGCGACGTATTGCCAATGAGCTCACAGTATCTGTCCTGGTGAAAGGCAACTTTTATCATCAATTGAAAACGCTCCTTCGTCTCAGATAAGGTACGGATACTGTGTTTGCTGGCTATCCGGACGCTCAAGTAGGAAAATTGTCCTCTGATGAGCTTCATATGGGCGACCAACATAGTGTAGTCTCCCGTAGTGATAACGGGGAGCGATTGTTATACCTATGTGAAGATGCTCTTCTATTTTTCGCGAACACTAACTTCCGACACAGCACCCGCAGTAGAGTGACATGGCCCCAGCCCCCCAAACCAGTCAGGCACGCAAATCGATCACATTGCGACCAGTTACCGTTTGGGAGGCTGCGCCCAAAGCTGCCGCTCGATTTGGAACACGAGCGTGGACTCTAACCGTGCACCCGTTTGCGCCAATCTGCTGATGCGTTTCGGCGGACGTCCGTATTGGTGCTGTGCGCGCATATTTACTTACCAGCTGGCGGAGCCAGATGTTCTGACTTCGTACCAAAGTACATTGACATTGACCTGAGTGGGCGCTCTTTGAACACAATGGAGGTCCGCTTGTCGCATATCCATCAGACGTTATTTGCAGCAGACATCTCTTCATGTGACAAATCAATTTGCGAACCTGCTCGTTGGGTTTTTATGCAGCCTGGGACTTTTTGGTGCTCGCCAACATATTCCGGCTGGAAGCGAACACAATAAGACTCGCAAACTTCTCAGGTCGAAATTCCGTGCTAGTCTGAGGTTTTCGCCTGGCAAGCGTTCTCCCTGCAAAAAGCCACGTATGTCTGTTTAACAGCACTGCGACTCGCCTCTAACTAAAGTCACTGCCCCATGATTATCTAATCAACCACTCTCCCACCATGGACGTCGTCCAACCCTTCTCATCCTATCCACGTAATCAATCGCAATTGCAGTGTCACATATTCAAACTCGTATAGCAGATAGACACATGGTTGGCGGCATCCGGTTTCGGATTTGCCTGTCACTGTGGCAAGCCACAGGACGCCTGCGCCTACAGAGGGACCATGGATGGCTTGCGCTGCACCACCCACAGCTCCAACCTCATACCCCATATCCAGTGTAAACCCGAAGGAATAAGACCGGGAGGCATGCGGATGGGAACCACGTTTCATCAACGGAGCCGGCCCACACTCCTTCACAGGCAAACACAAACACGCTGTATTTGGGGAATCAACCGCACACAAGGCGGTGGCTGGACCGTAGTCCGCTCCACACTGAGTGCATGGAACCGCTCTTTGAGCCTAGCACGGCCACAAGAACCGTACACCCCGTCCCCTCCAGCAACGACCAACTGTCTCCTGGAGCCAGTATAAACGATGTAGTGGGTAATAGACAGGTAGGCACCTTGTCAACATACACATCAAGCGCAACCATACCAGGGATATCAAACAACAGCCATTCAATTTAAACGACAGGCTGAAATAAAATAAATCCAATAATGCATACAGATACGGTGGCATAACTCTTCGCTAAATTACCATATGAAGTAAGTTGGTCAGCAACAAATCCGTGATAAGTAAGAAATGTCCACAAGTTACTTAAAATGCTACAAACTCAACAAAATTACCGAAGATAAGCGCAATTAGTGTAAGCAACGTGGCCAGTTAATAGAACATTATTCAGGGAGGCAGAACAAACCAAATAAAGCGGAATGAAATTTATCCAGCTTAAAAAGACCTAGTTTAAGTGTAAGTTGGTTTAGCCCAACTGCGGTGAAGAAGCATCAAGAATGCAACATCAGCCTCAGCATGGGGCAGATAGACACATACACTCCCACATACATGTATGAACTCACAGATCCAAAGTTCATGGCTAACTTGCACCATCTTTTATACCTTCCCCGATATTTTGTTGTACCTTTGACGTGATCATGTCTACATAGGCGTGTCTCGCATTGCACGAGAATAAAGAATTTATTTATTTATAAATGACGAATCCCGGTGGTCTCACTATGCATTGCAGATGAAAATAGCCGATGGTTTTGGTAACCATTAGACGTTATTCCTTCTGGTACGCGAAGCGATCAAAAGGAGTCCTGGTGTTAGGTAGACTCTGTGTGACGGGAGTGCCTCGCGTGCTGAGGTTGATGTTGCATACATGATGCTTCACCGTAGTTGGGCTAAACTGAATTACACTTAAACCAGATCTTTTTAATCTAGATAAAACGTCTTCCACTTTATATGATTTGTTCAATTCTGTTCTTTTGCTTCATGTTCGGTGTCAATTTTGCATGTTTGTTTTCTTTCAAATTCTATGTTGGTTGTTTGCTATCCCCGGTGTGGCTGCGCTTGATGTGTATATTGACAACGTGCCTATCTGTCTAACACCTTCCACCTCGATTGCTGGCTCCAGAAGACTGAATCGTTGCTGGGGGGATGGTGCGCACGATCTTCGTGACTGTGATAGGCTAGAAGAGTGGTTACATCCAGTGTGGAGCGGACTACGGCCCAGCCACCGCCTTGTGTATGACTGGTACGCATGATTCCCAAATCAGATAGAGAAATGCTGCTGCTATGCATGTTGAAGGAGTGTAGGCCTGCTCCGTTGACGAAACGTGACTCCCGTCCACATGGCTTTCGGTCTTATTCCTTCGGGTTTACACTGAGTATGGGGTGTGTGAATGGAGCTGTGGGTGGTGCACCACATGCCACCCATGGTCCCTTTGTAGGCGCAGGCGTCCTGTGTCTGTTCTAAAGAAATCGCATTGACAAACTAATCCGGAACCATGTGAAGACAGTGAATGACCAATCTACAGTTTCTCAAATCGCTTGGAGCGTTAGCCGAACACTTTGAAAAACAGCTTAACCAACCACATTTATCAGCTTTTCCATAGGCCATTGTTTGCTTTTCTCCCTTGACCCGCCTTCATGCGCAGAAGTCGAACGTACGATCCGATAGTTGAAATTGAATAGGGCCGCAAGAGCAGAGATATTTGTTCCAGTTGTCTTCATTTTCGAGGAACTTGCTATTGTAGATAATCTGCACAACTTGCTTGGAAAGTTGTGGGGGCACGAGACTGTCACAACAGACTGGAGCCGCTCCACAATAGTCCCAATTTTCAGAGGCCCTTCCGTTCCGAATGCGGCAATCATAGTGCGATCAGTTTGATCTCAATCACCAATTTAATACTTGTCTCTGCCGTTATACATAGACTTGATGACACTTTATCAATCTTTTCTCAAACGATTTCCTGATACTCTGGCCACCGCAGAGGATAATCAACGGTGCCCTATCTGCTGCATCGGGCATGGTGGATAGGGGTTTGGATGCTACTGCTCAAGCCTTCCCGTCTTCTTATCCCCTCTCTTACCTTTTTTCACCCTTATCGTCCCGTTCCAGCTTCCCTTTTATCTCCCCTGTTTTCAACCCCCTCCCAATTCTCGACCCTCCCCCACCTTGCTTCAATAGTCGCTTGTCTTTTAGTTTCAACTCACATGTGAACTCGTAGCGTCATTCCTGCACTGTCAACACGCCCATGTCCAAGCAAGCGGTCAAGCCCAGTTCATCGGCTTCCATTTGGAGCCCTCGATCCTCCTTCCGATTGGCATGCCTCAATGTTCGCACATTGCTTCAGATCGGTCAACAGGCAGCACTTGACTAAACATTAGAGACCCTCTCGATCGATATCTGCTGCTTATCGGAGATCCGCCTGCAAGACTCGAGCTCTGTATTCACTCTGCGATCCCCCTCAGGTGACACTAACAGCACTTTCTCATTGCGCCTATCCGGTGACGATGCAGCTTCGAGCGCCGGCCAAGCCGGTGTTCGTATTGCCCTGAATCCCCGGGCTGAAGCTACTCTGGTTGATTGGATCCCAATCAGTAGCGGGATGTGTGCGGTCCGATTGGCTGGCTCGTTCAAATCTTCGAAGTCGCGTGGGACTAATAGGTGTCTATTCGTTATCACTGCCTATGCACCTACAAACGCTAGCAATGACTCGGTAAAAGAAGACTTCCATCCTCAACTGTACGTGTTCCTTAGCCACAGAAGAAGCTCGGACGCTGTAGTGTTGGCTGTGGATCTGAACGCTCAAGTTGGGAAATTATCCCCAGATGAGCTGCATCTGGGCGGTCAACATGGTGTACGCTCCCGTAATGATAACGGAGAGCGGTTGCTTCATTTGTGTTAGGATGCTTACTTATTTCTTGCGAGCACTAATTTCCGACACAGCACCCGCCGGAGGGTGACTTGGCGCCCTCCAGCCTCGAATCATCCGTGGACGCAAATCGATCACATTGCGATAAGTTACCGATGGAGAGGCTGCATCCAGAACTGTCGCTCGATTTGGAGCACAGGTGTTGACACCGACCATGCACTTGTGTGTGCTGACCTGCGGATGCGCTTTTGCGGACGCCCACGTCGATGTTGTGCGCGCATTGACACCGGCCAACTGGCGAAGCCCGCTGTTCTGAATGACTATCAAAGTACGCTGTCATGCGAGTTGGATAGACGCTCACTGGTCTAATATTCACCAGGCCTTACTAGCAGCAGGTAAAGCCTCATGTGGTAAGTCTAATCACCAACACGGATATTGGGTCTCTTCACAGTCTCTGGAAGTTATCGATGCTCGCGGGCATATTTCGGCCGGAAGCGAACACAATGAAACTCGCAAAGAGCTCCGGGCGAAACTCCGTGCTAGCCTGGAGAGAGACCGCGAATCCTGGTGGTCTCGTCGTGATTCAGAGGTGGAAATGGGCGCTGCCCTTCGTTAGCATTGTGTTATTCCGCATGATACGGGAAACGAGCAGCAGGAGACCTGGTGTTAGTGAAGGTATGCGTGACGAGAGTGGACAGCCTATCCACAACTTGTCAAAACGCTTGGAGCGTTTGGCTGAGTATTTTGAAAAGCAATTTAATCGGTCGGAATGGTTAGATTTCTCGCCCGGCCACTGATCGCGCCGCTCAGTGCGCTGTCCCTTTGGATCCACCCTCTCGCTGAGAAGTCGAACGTGAGATCGGACTGCTGAAGTTAAATGAAGCCGCGGGACCAGATGATCTTCCTCCATCCTTCTTCAAATTCGGGGGACCTGCTCTTGTGGATGATTTACACGAGCTACTATTGAAACTGTGGGAGCAGGAAACTGTCCTAATTGATTGGAGCCGCTCCGTCATAGTCCCAATTTTTCAATGGCGGCTCACGATCGGGATGCGGTAATTATAGAGGAATCAGTCTGATCTCCATCGCCTCCAAATCGCTTGCCTCTGTCATCCTTCACAGACTGACTGGCACTCGTGAAAGCCAGATTCGTGAACAGCAAGCTGGATTTCGTCGAGGTCGTGGATGCATTGACCACGTCTTCACCTTGCGTCAGTTGTTGGAGCACCGTCACATATATTGGCGGCCCACCGTTGTTGTGTTCCTCGATATCAAAGTTGCATTCGATTCGGTGGATAGACGTTCACTTTGGGACTGTCTACTCAAGCAACGTGTATCTGAGAAATATGTGAATATTATTCGAGCATTATATGCGCGTAGCTCGCGCAGAGTGAGGGCTTACGGCAAGTTGTCGTCACCCTTTAATATCTCCAGCGGTGTGAGACAAGGATGCCTGCTGTCCCCTTTCCTCTTTAACCTCGCTATTGATGAAGTCATGGAAATCGCGTTCACAGAACACGACTTAGAAGGTGGGGATCTGCTCCCAGGAGAACTACTTATTGACTTAGAGTAGGCTGATGATATTGCCCTAATCTGTGACAGCTCACAAACGTGCGAAGTGGTACTGGACAGATTAGCACTGCTTATGAATGGAAGGATTTTGGTGAGTATTTTTGTTCGTCACAATCAGCCGACAATTCAGATATGTCGACCAGCTATCCGGAAATGCACCAGGCGGCCGTTTCGCCCTATTGGGGCTTATCAGTGGTGCGCATCCTTCGGTCCTCTGCGGAGGATCGAACCCATGACTGCTAGTGGCTTTTGCCAACTAGCCCGCAGCTTATGCAACTGCGCCATGGAGGATGGTATCTGACTATCATGAATTGTTAACTAAATGCGATATAGCACTGGCTGTCCGCCACTTCGGGCTTTGCTTCGCACCGTCGAAGTGCAAAGCGTTCCTCCAAGATTGGTTTGGACCGCTTCCTAGGCTGACTCTTGGTGGGGATCAGCTAGAAGTCGTTCAAAAACTCAACTACCTGGGAAGTTGTATCAGGGCCCGTGGGATTGAAGATGAGATCACGAACTGTTTAGGAAAAGCTCGGGACGCTTTTGCTAACCTTCACCACTTATGGCGCCGGCCTCGACATCAATCTTGCCCTGAAGGGTATAGTGTACAATGCAGCAGTACGTTCGACCCTACTGTACGGTTGTGAAACCTGGCCGCTTAAAGCAGCGGACCTGAAGAGGCTAGTTACGTTCGACCACCGGTGCCTTCGCAATTTAGCTCACATCTGGTGGGAACACCGAGTTAGCAACGAGCGTGTTCGACGTCTTGTTTACGGCACAGGAAAAGGAAATAAACCGCTCAGCACCGTTATTTCACGCATCAGACTCCGATGGCTCGGCCACGTGTTACGCATGTCAGCCCACCGACTTCCGCGACGTGTGTTGTTTGCGCGCCGGGGATGTGGATGGAAGAAGAGGAGGGGTGGCCAAGCGATGAGTTGGTTGAGAGGAGTGAAGGCCCTCACTTCCTAGCTGGTCTCAGTTGGAGCGTATCGGCTCCCTGGTTGGGGTCCGAAAGACGATGAACACGTTTGGCTGGATACACTTGCTGATATGGCAAGGAGCCGACCTCAGTGTCGTTCGTGCTGTGAGTTTCTTTGTCCCACCCCATCCCTCTTAGCCTCCCTCTCCAACCACGATCTCACTATTTAGCGTTATATAAATTTGAATGGTATTTTTTGCTGCATACTAGCCGGCTGGTAGCTTACCGGAACGATGCCCATCGGTTACCGGTAGCTCAGCTGGCTTGCCCCAGTTGCATTTTTTCTCTCTTTTCTTCTATGTATTGTGTCACGGTAACTGTGGTGTTCCCCGCGTCTAGCTGACGTGTACGATGATGATGATGACGGCGCTGTCGCTGATTTGTCTCTCACTTCCTGTCACATGTTTTTGATTGCCCATTGTTTACTGAACTTTTGTTATCGCTTCTTGTCTCGTTTAACCTTTAGGTGGTATTTTTCAACCTTACCCCTGCGATACGAGCTTTTCTTCACGAAAGTTGACATGCAACGATGCACTTTATGGGTAGAAGTGCTTTTACTCAGGGACCGCTTTTTTTCCACTTCTTCCACCGTTCTTTGTGTATCTTTGGTAATCAAATCAAAAGACACACAAATTGTTGCAAATAGCTTCCTAGCTTTCCCCATCTCCATCAGTGTGCATCACTTTCGTATGACTGGATTTGTTTGACTGTATCGCTGGCCCATTGTGTGTACGCATTCGTAACACAGACACAGTTGCATCTTTCGGGCATTGGGCTCGTGCAGTATAAACCTCTGCTAATTGCTCGCACGTTCTTACATTCTTGCTGATAGCTTGATCTTGAGTCTGCCTTGCCAGTGCTGACAACGGTCAGTCATCTCTCTGGGCGTTTATTGTTGTCATCGTATCATGTGTGTAGCCCAGTGACCTTTTGTTTGGCTCGGTTGCTCCAAATTGTCAGTCTGAGTTCTATATTCTGGTCCTCTCTGAGGTGGACGAACAGATGTCGGCCAGCACACACATACAATCACTATGTGGTGCCGAATGGGGATCCAGCTTCCCAGATGGAGCTCCAATGCCGATGCTGCACGATTCATTCATCAACTGATTTGGGCGTGCATTCTGGTAGAGCATCCTCAACAAGCTCATTAGGCCCTCATCATACAACAAGAAACTGATCACACCATTGTTATCAGCAAGTCATGTCACCTGAAGCTGCCTGCATACCATTTGATTACCATTATCTTGCCGTTCTGTACAAAACCGTGCTTAATTCACCTGCTTACCCTCCTATGATGCCCGATAAATGGAATGATTTACCCCTACCAGTCAGTAGGGGAATCTACTCCACTCGAATGTCCATTGGAATTGAGATACCACTTTGCACCTTGGATCAGGCCTATGCATTTGTTGATAGAAATCACAGTTAGTTGTCGAAAATTCGGTTCTGTTTATGGGGCATATTTCTTGACGAACCCTGTCTCCCTATATCTAACTCACCACTTGACATTTCTCTTGGTTACTCAATGAATCTAGACATCTATCTTTAAATCTAGACACCCATACACTATCACTGTTGTTTATCAGCATATTCTCAGGCTAGTTAATAAATGTTCATTTGCGATATTTTAAGTTCAACCGACCAACATGTGAAACGCTCGCAAATTTCGTACTTAACTGATTCTGCATGTTCAGACGCGCCCGTGCTTATTTATGCCACTTCTCCATCTCTCATGCAGGAAAATTTGCATTTTCCGATCAGTCATTTCGATGAACACGTCCATGGTGAAGTTCCACTCGGTTCATCCGGTGAAGCCTCCCTAAAATCCCAAGATTTGATGAATTCCGGATCGCAGTTTCCTCGATTTAGGGCGGTTTTCGACGTTTACGGTCAAACCAAAGCTATACAGCTGATCAGCTTGAACCAGGTAAGTATTATTTGACTAGATTGGACATTTATGAACTCTATGTTTTGCTTTCGTTGGCTTTGTGTCTCGCTAGCCCTTCTTTTTCCTATTCTCTCACCCCATTGTAGACACTGGTTGCCACTCTCAGTCGACTGTGTTATTGCGCTATCGTGAATCGTATAATTCAACTGCATTATCGTGGTGTATGTAACGATACGCATCCCGAAAAACCAGCGGATTTTGTCAACAATGTGGATAAACTTATTGTAGCAACTCCCCCGCCGGAATACTCCGCCTCCCGGCTGGCTCATTTGACATCCAATGCACCGGACAACGTGCGCCTGCAGCACTTGATCCACGCGCTAGACAGTCTTCCCCTGCCCCAGTCCGATAGACATCGACTCCAAGCGGACGTGCATGCCGTGATTGTTCGAGAACTGGAAGGCGCGTTGGCCAGTAGTTGTTAACCTCCTTTCCCCAATCCGTTCCCCCATACAGACGTATCGCGTTTTATTGCCCACCACCGTAACTTTGGCAAATTGATATTCCATTTGTGAATTTGCGAAATACAGTGTCTTTCATTCACTTCGCGTTCTGATCTTTATACTACTCTCGATATCTTTACTTGTCTTCTTTGTCCGGGCTACTTTCCCATGTCACCGTCTGTATTTCTGTCTCTTCTTTTGTTACCACTGCCCGATCCCATCAAATGCATTAGCGCTGTTTTTATGAGTACACGATTGACATAAGCCCGGACTTGGGATGCCCGCTGTTGTAGTATATCTCGATTCTTTTTGCTATTTTTCTGTCACTTGTTATCTAACTGCTGGACGATTCTAACAATAGGGACGAGCATGTGATCGCTCAGGGGAGTGGGATGTGATAATTATAATTATAACAATAAACTAGCGGTGCTAATTTATTGTGTTGATGAGATAGTGAGTGCTGTGAACGGGGACCACCAGCTGTGTCACGTACCCCTAGCCAGTGTTTGGGAACAATTCTCTAACCCAGGTGCTCCATTCCAGTGCACTGCATCATTCCATCTTTTCTACCGTTCACAAACCTTGCGAGCCGCGCTGTGATTGTACGCACAGCTTGACTACTGTTTGTCGCAAATTGTACCGGCCAGACTTCATTGATACACGTCCCTCCACCTCAGTCTCAACTTCAGATCAATTTTCCAGTGTGATATACTTGCTTAGTTCTGTTTCTCGAAATCTACCGATTAACCAATCGGATGGTTGAACTTCTCGTCTGTCACAAACCGCGTAAAACATAAATTTCAAAGCAGTTAATTCCCTTCAGCAATTTGAAAAGCACAGTAAGAAGATGAAAGCTGGTAGATGCATGCATTTCGTCTTGTCTCCTCAGTAACATTAACAATAACCGGTATGCAGCTATATACTTACATATGCGTGTGACCGAATAAGCATGAGGTGCAAAATGAATGACGGAAGTTCCACCCCTATGTCCACGGCAATCTTAAGCTGCTAAATAACTGATTTTAAACACACAGGACCGGCTTATCTCAACGGCCTCGGCGAAACGGAGGAAGCGAGGAGTAGGGTGACGTAATACAAGTCTGAACGCTGATCCGAGCTCTATCCGTTGACACGTAGTCAGTAAGTGTTTACCTATTGAGGAAGCTGGCGGCTTGCGCAAGCACGGAACTTCAGTGGGACAGTGATGTTGGTCAATTTTGCGTTGGATCCATCTTGGCACGTGTTGCTTTATTCGGGAAGTCAAAGACTGATTGGTTCTGTCTGTGTAACTGTCTCCGCAGTCGCACATGAATTTGTATATGCAATGTGAGTTGGCCCATATCGGTTGAGCTTCCTTCGTTGGAGACACCGGCAAGTTACAGGTTCTATTGATGACCACAACCTGAGCAGCACAATACCTTCTCTGCATAGCAGAGATTAAACGTTTCGTTGTTTTCAATACAGTAAAGTCACCTTTGAAAAGCAGCTCAATATAGATCTTTTTCTTGGCTGCCGTACGCAGGAAGTCTTTCGGGCCTCGCTGTTGGCTGTGATTCCCTATAAATTCACGTGGATAACCATTTGCAACGAGTGTTGTTGTAATTAACTCTAGTTCGTCGGCTAGACAATCAGCCGAGCAAATTCGTCTAGCACGACTAACTCAAGTGTTCACAAGGGTCCGCTTGTACCGCATTGAGGTGAAGCTGGTGAAGTGCAGGTATTGGCCGGACCAGGTTGCTTTTCTGTAAATAGACCTCTTAATGAGCCCGTCATCCCTGCGACTGATGAGGATGTCTACGAATGGCAGACAGTTCTTCTGTTCCACTTCGCAGCTGACTCGCAAGTTGGTATGTGCACAGTTGAGTTGCTGCGCAAACTGGACAATCTGCTGCTCCGATGAGCAAAAGACCAATATGTCATCCACATAACGCTAATAGTATGATAACTGGGCTATTTCTACGGATATGCCTCTTTCTATCCTCAGCATGGAGAAATCGGCAAGTACAGAGCCTAGTGGGCTACCCATTGCCACACCATCGATTTGACGATATGGGGTGTTCTGAAAGTGGAAGCCAACATTTACTGTACACAGAAGTAAGAATTCCTTTAGAAATTCGACTGGAATTGGTAACGAATAACTAGATTGCTCAGCTATCTCACATATGTAACCAACATTTTGTTGTAGTGGGACGTTGGTGAATAGAGATTTCACATCCAAGGAACACATGATCTTGTCGGAGAGGTTGATGTCATCTAAGTCACCGATACTTTGAAAAGAATCGTTAAGACTATATGGATTGGACAGTTGTCGCAGAGGCGAAAGTATCTTCACTAGCCAGCGAGCCAATTTATGCCGCGGCGCATTTAACATTGATACAATCGGCCTAAGTGATACTCCACTCTTGTGCGTCTTCGGTGACCCGTATAGCTGCGGATTAGTGCTGCCACTTGGCTCCAAACAATTATAGGTCTCACTATCAATCACGCGATGAAGGAGAAGCATTTCAAGATGGGCAGCTGTGCTAGCTTCAACGTCGGCTACGTTCTCCATCTTATTAAGTCGTTCAAATTTGGTGAAACTTCCGTCATTCATTTTACACCTCATGCTTATTCGGTCACACGCATAGTTAAGTATATAGTTCCATACCGGCTTTTGTTAATGGTACTGAGGAGACAATACGAAGTGCATGCATCTACCAGCTTTCGTCTTCTTACTGTGCTGGTTAAAACAAATGTCGGCCAGTGGCCGAGTGGTCCGCACACCTGGCTTGTAAGCATAAGGTCACCGATTTGAATCCGTGTAGGGGCGTGCGTTGTCTCAGTATACTTAGCCTACGCGCGACTGGTGGTGGTCGTGCGGTAGCGAAGCACCGCTACTGTCTACAGCTGACACATGCACTGTTAGATTGCCTACACTTTCTCAACACCCCACATGGACGCAAGCAGGTGTCTCATGTGGAGACAAATCATTTTTCTCTATCTGTCCCTTATAACCTCAAACTTTCTCAACAGACAATTTATCATGCGAATACAAACAGTTAGATTTCCGTAATGCTACACTGTGGCAGTTGTGAACTACTGGTTCCAATTGCGACCCGTACTGTATGCGACCACGAATGAAGTCCACAGAATGACCAGCATCGATCCCAGCCAGGAGGGCCAAGCGGACCAACGGTACCAAACTACTCCATTTTTCGCTATAAAGTCAAACTTGGGCTTTTACTGTCTCTTGTTTACCTAAATGAGATCTTTAGTATGACACTACTTTCTTGTTTGCTCACGACATAAAAATGGTTTGCTCTCACTGATACATAAGGTTTTGCGACACATTCAGGACAATCTTTTATCGCTTGAAACTTTGTCCCACCTGTGACGAATGTCCTTAGCCGCAAACATGTGCAATGTCTTACCGTGTAAGTGTCACGTTCCATCAAACAGCTTTATCCTTCATGGTGTATACATTTTTCAATGCACATCCATCAGTACCTAGGCTTATGATATTCACACACCTTCAGCTTCCCAGAACAGTGTGATTCCCAAAAATCAGACTAGAAAAACCGTTGGACATATTTGTCATTCTTTCTCACTCCGTGCGTCCCGTCTCTGATTATACAAAGTGTACGTACTACCAACCACTTTATGTTGCTTATTGGTGTGCATAAGCATGCGGAAGTCAGAGAAATTGGCTGTCAAGCAAATTCAACATCGATTTACTAGGAGAATAATTGGATACTCCACCAACCTGATTTCCAGTGAGCGCTGTACTTTCCTTGGACTTCAACCCATAAGGTTGCGAAGATTAGTAGTAGACTAGTGTTTTCTACGCAGAATCATATATAACTGTGCTCACACCACAGGGACAAATCTGTGCATGACGCAGAATAACACGTATTCCATACGTAATGTGAGTTGCAAGATCGTAATTTCAAGGACGAAAACAGCAATAATCCAAAACTTCTTTCTCGCTGCATACTCCAAAGATTAGAACAAATGACTCCAAAACATCAAGAGCTGCGGCAAATTACACGAGTTTGAAATATCTGTCAAGAAATATCTCAAATCTATGTTACGCTTATCCCAGCCTTGGGAAACGGTATTCACAAATGATATCGACTTGGCACAGGTGCAAACAGGCTATTTATCGCATCTTGTTACTGCTTGTGGTGGAACAATTATGTCGTCACAATTTGTCTTGCAGAAAATTGTAACATTATTCAACCTTGGAGTATGCTTATATTCATTTATGTGAAAAAAGGCAAAGTGCTTAAACATCGTACAACTATAACTGATAAATGACGAAAACAGAATTATGGAAGCCTTTAGGGGAATATGAGAAGCCCCTCCGTCAGCACTTTTCTAAATCGTGCTGTCCACTGATTCCACCACTCAACACTATGAATGTGGGATACTGACATGAACTTACCGTATAGTACAGCAATGATGTAACACAAATACGTGCATACATACCAACTCCAAATGCCGATGGGAATCCTCTCCGAATTTACATTGAATGACATTATCTCTGAAACACAGCTGTGTACCTGTTAATCAGTCCCTGTGCAGCAAGTCTGGCACCGTCTTAAAATAAAAGATTTATTTTTTAAACCGTTATTCTCTCAAAAGTTATGGCATCCCACCTGTTTATCACTTCCTACCACTTGCTTCATTGTTGTGGACATGCCAGTGATACTCCAACCGAACAGTAACGGTGTTCAATTATCTAAATGTGTCTGCTCTTTTCGAACTGAATTGGTCCAAATTTACTTTCCTTCACGGTTAAGCGAAACCCAATTTTGGCGCCAGAGATGAAACAGCAGCTTCGCGTAGGTAGTTCTGGCTTTTGTAGTATGTGCGTTTATCACATTGCTCACCTACCACTCTCATCTGATATAATCTGGCAACTGTCTATACAATAGACATAGAGCCATCTAAAACCTTGTAATGAATATGCTAAATAAGTATAAAGGTCACAGCATGGAAAAATACAAAGAAAAGCATTTTTTCCATATTTTTCACACGCCGTTTTTTTGTCAGTTTAGTGATTAGCATGTTGATCAATGCAATCAACGCATAGACTCATGCAAATCTTCCATTATCCCCGATTACGCGCTATGTCTTTAAGAGTCTCCAACTAGCGATTTCCTTCACCTTTGACTTCCCAGCCCGGAAAGCGTACTGGGTCGACAGCAGCTAGACTGGAAGTCAGCGCCTTGGTGTTTTGTCGCCATGTAGTAGGTTGGCCACAGTGCGATTTCTTTCAGTGTGTCCCTTCGCGAGCGACTAGAGCGCGCTGTGGTAAACGGTACGTACGTATGCGTACGATGTGACCTAGCCACTTCAGTTGGCGCAACGGTATTAAGTTTTCGAGAGGGAGGCCCATCTTAGCTACGATGCGACGTCTAACATCTTTGCAGACATGGTGTTCACACCACACACGGGCTATTTTCCGCAAACACCTGTTGTCAAAAGCCGAAGTCATTTACGCGGTTCCGAACATTGTACCGATACTTCGCTGCCACGCGACCACTATGTCGCACGTGGACTAAGTATGCCTCGTGGTAGCTCACACCTACGTTGATCTGACTGGGTGACCTCCAAATTGCAAGACGGGCGAGCAATCGTTCCCGACGTCTGTCACTTAAATGATTGGCTCCACTGTCTGTCTCCTGTTTCTCATCGTCAGCGTTCAAAGGAGTGGCCACTGACCGATGGTTTAGCAACAGCATTTGGAATTTTATGCGTACCAATCATGTTCGGAATAGTGGGACCGTCAACTTATTATGGTTTTTCAGTATTAACTGTGAACCTCGCGATTGTCATACAACAAGACCAGGTCTCCTGCATAATATCGATCCGTTCGTTTTCCATTACGCAAGCATGCAATACCTTCATCATGTGTTTCCACCGTGGAACCTTTCATCGTGAAGTCTGCAATGAAATTAAACAAAAACTGGGAAACACAACAACCCTGACGAAAGTCACTTGTTTCTGGGAAAACCGACAAATCACCACAAACTCTAACGCGACTTATGTGTTCGAGTACATGCCATATGGGATATCCGCATATTTCATAGGATTGCCCGTCTGGACATGTGTTCAGAACAGGCCGATGCTTTAGTACCTATCGCATAGTGAAAATATACTCAGTACACTCACCGCTGTCGGAAACTTAGCTGTTCTTCCACTCAGGACTCCCATTCCGCAGCAAGACCTCGGACAATAAGGCCGGTCACTATCCTTGTCACTTTGTGCGTGAAGATATTGCCCTCGTATCGAGCTCAGACGTAGTGCATTTTTCTTTTATATTACTACTTTGATCGATTCACCTGTTATCCAGAGCTTCTTCTTCCATATCTGTTCATATAAATTCCCCAATTCTTCGCGGAGGACCTCGCAACCAATTTGTACATCGAGCGTACGAGAGGTTCAGGACCACCATACGGAGATGCTTGGGGTCTGGGACAGAATTCTGGATCTCCATTTCAGTTGCAGCCATGGTTCAGCATACGCCACCCGTGCACTGAGCGGTTCAGATACAGGAAACTAACTTACTGCGCTTGATGGCACTCCATCCAACAGTGTTCCCTCCTGTTGATTTTGACATCATTGCTGTCCCTGATTACCTCAACGGTGAACGAGTTCCTTAGCTCAATGGCTTGGATTAATTGAAATAGTCTGTAAAACCCACTCTTCACCTCCTGAGCCCTTGGAGTTCAGATCCTCTTTCTATCTCGCGAGCTCCTTCTCAGTCCTTTTGATCACATATTGTTCGGTGCCATCAGGGACACTGTTTGTGTACCCTAGTATGTTCACTATACTTTCGGACTACCAGTATCTTGTGCTCTGGCAACCGAAAGTACTTCACTAATCATACACGGCAACAGGAATCTTAAAATCAATTAAGTGTAAGTGCGATGGGGTGCTGATTAGTTCCTGGCTTTGACTGTAATGAAGGGAACTCGAGTCATGAAATGGCACTTATATAACACATTCATCCCTGAGACTGATGCACTTGGTACAGCGTATTTGCGGTTTTTCTAGACCGGTCAGGTGCAATTCATTTGTTTGTGCCTCAGACTAGCTTTCAGCGCATATTTGACGTCAGCAATATCTTCAAAGCGTCGCCCCTTAAGATGTTTCTTCAAGTTCGGGAAGAGATTACTTTGACAGGGCCAGGTCAGGAGAGTAGGGGTTTATGGACCATTTGGAAACACCGGCAGCATTGGATGTGTGTAGGTGCATTGTTCTGAAAGGAAAGATTGTATTTTATCAGCTTTTCACGCTGTTTTCTTTTGCTCGCCTCGCTAAGCTGGTCCATTAAGTTAGCATAATACTATCCGGTAATACTGGAGCCCTGAGAAAGGTAGTCCATTAACAGAACAGCGTCTTTATCCCAGGAAACCTATGTCATTGATCTTTTTGGCTGGTTTTGGGGGGGGGGGCGGAACTTCTTTGACCGCGGAGACCCACTGTGACGCGGGGCGATGTACAACACCTCGGACCTGAAGAGCGCATATCATTAAATGCCTTTTAAGGATACGGAAAGAAAATTCACGGCATTTGAGGCAAGCAGAAATCTTTTCCAATTCTGTCATATGCCTTTCGGTGTAAGCAACGGGGTAGCTTATTTTCAAAGAATTATTGATGAGATAATAACCGAAGAAAACTTGAAAGCGACTTCCGCTTACCTGGATAACATAACAGTGGGCGGGGCATTCGAGGATGAACACAGTTGTAATATGGCAAAATTTTACTAAGTCGATCAAAAGTACTACCTAACCTTCAACCTAAACTAAAACATTGTTCGTTCGAATAAGATACGACTATTTGGGTTATGAAGCTTTCCATTAGGTTATACGACCGGACCCACACCGGTTTCAGCCATTGAGATCCCTCCCTGCGCCCACCGACGTCAAGTCGCAGCAACGTGTTGCAGGTCTTTTTGCCTATTATCTTTCGTGGACCTCCCACTTCTTCGATAAAAGCCGCCCTCTAATCGACAACCGATGCTTCCTTCTCCCTACTTCGGTTCGGGAATCGTTTAACAGTGAAACAGAAAAAAAGAAGTTATTTGCGGATTAGTATCCTTAGTCATTGAGACGGACGTCTGTGACATGGCCATTACTGCTGTGCTAACACAGAACGAACCACCAGTCTCCTTTTCGCGCACGCTGTCTCCTAGCGAGTGGCGCCATTTTACTGTCGAAAAAGAGGCACATGCCATCGTAGAGTCAGCCCTAGAATGGCACCACTATCTCATCGGTAATCGCTTCACGTTTATTACAGATAAGCGCTTCTTCTCGCTCATATTCAACTTCGATCAAAGAGGTAAAATGATCAAATTCAGCGTCAGTGTATTGAACTCACCTGCTACAATTATGATTTGGTCTGCCTGATGGCAAAAACTAACGTGGCTGCCGACGTTTTATCGTCTACAAATCGTTCGTCACAGTCACACCCTGACACTCCAGGAACTGCATAACACCTTGTGTTACCCAGGGGTCGCTACAATGTTTCTTCTGATTCGTTCACGGTATCTGCCTTTCTCAGTTGTGGAAGTAATATCAATGACATCTCAGTGCAGCATATGTGTCGAACTGAAACCCCGTTTTTACAAGCCTTTCGATCGACTAAATCTAGGTCTCAAGGGTCCTTTGTCCTCATCAACAAACAACAAATATTTGTTCACCATTGTCTATGAAATTTTTAGATTCCCATTTTCCTTTGCATATAGTGGCATGATAGCCTCAACCGTGATTAATTGTTTAATCCAACTTTTCTCCATCTTCTTTATTCCGCTCTACATACATTATGATCGCGGTTCATCCTTCATGTCAAAAGCAGTGCGACATTGTCTCACGCAGAAAGGCGTTGCAGTCAGTCGGACGACTCCATGTAACCTCCAAGGTAACAGAGAAGTGGCGCTGAGTAATAGCGTCATCTGAAAATCGATTACTCTTGCACTCACATCTCTTTGCTAGATGCTCTACATTCATTTGTCTACCTTCCTTGCAACGCCACTCCTCATGAAAGAATTTTCTGTTGAAACCGTAAATCGGCATCAAGGGTCTTGCTACCGAGTTGGCTGTGTGCCAGGATCTGTCATACTGCGTCGTAATATGAGATCCTCAAGATAGGAGCCGCTAGTGGATGAGGTTGTGCTATTGGTTTGCATTCCCCGGTACGCTCACATTCGATTTCCCGATGGAAAGGAAGACACTGTGTCACTACACAACTTGGCAGCAACCGGACTGTGTCAATCCAGGGATTCTTCTATCTCCCACAGACATCCCCAACGAAATAATCACTCATACGGCAACCGACGCTGACGTACTCCAGATCGCCCCCTTGTTCACCTGACCCTTCACATCTTTACGAGCAACAACAAAGAACGCGTGCTTACTGTTTGCATTACTGCGAGATTTAGAATTATTCACTTACTTCCTTGTTCAAACACCAGCTTGGGGAGAATGACATACAACTCACAATCACTTTCGTCTTATTCTTTTTCACAAATTTGCTATGCTTCTTTTCAGCAGTTTTCGGATCAAAGTCGGGTATCCCTCTCTATACGGCAAACAGGTTGCAGCGGTGGACTACTACATTACTCGGCTACGACTTTAGGGTGAAGCACATTTCTACAAAAGACATTGGTCAAGCTGATGCACTTTCCCGGTTATTGGAAAGTCAGCAGCGCCAGCAAGAAGTATCTATCATTGCAGCGATCTCTCTGGAGTCGGAAGTGAATCAGGTGTTGTTGGAAACGCTCAGAGAACTTCCGGTAACTTTTGCAATGATACGTGATGCATCAATGCGGGATCCTGTCCTACAACAAGCGGTCAGATTTCATACTACACAGTGGCCGAACGACAATCTAACTGGGGAATGGCAGAGCCTGTTCCGGAGAAAAGACGAATTGTCCGTCGTCAATGGTTGTTTACTTTTGGCGGAGAGTTGTTATCCCTAGTGAGCTTCGCCGACGAATTCTACGACGGTTTCATCGTGGACACACTGGCATTAACAGAATGAAAATGATTGCGCGGTTACGTTTATTGGCCGAATATCGACTCGGAGCTGGAACAGCTAGCGAAATCCTGTCCGAAATGTACGCTTGTAAGCAAGGCGCCTAGGAAAGCGGAATTGTCTTCTTGGCCGTTGTCAACGAAACTGTGACAGCGAGTACACGCGGATTTCTTTGGTCCAGTGAATGGACAACAGTATCTCATTGTTGTGGATTCCTTCAGTAAGTGGCCGGAAGTGTTCTGCACGGAACGCATAACAAGTGGCGCAACCTTTGGCGTACTGAGAAGACTTTTCGCGCAACATATAATACTAGAGACCCTGGTTACTGACATTGACCCTCAGTTTGCACCTTTGCAGTTCCCCGAATACTGTACGCAGAACGGTATCACACACCTATGCTCGCCGCCGTTCCACCCGCAGTCCAATGGGCAAGCTGAGCGCTTTGTTGATACATTTAAACGGACATTGATGAAGATGAGGGGGAAGGAACTACCCAAGAGATATTGGACGTTTTCCTTCTACTGTACAGATCAACTTCGAACCCCCAGGTATCAAGTCAGCTGTCCCCAGCAGAAGCGCTCATGGGCAGGAACCTCCGTATTCTGAATTCCTTGCTGCTTCCAATGCGTATCGCTCCGCAATAGAGGAATGTGAGAATGGGAAATTACTTGAATCAGCGGCACAGGACGCGACTACGTCTATTTTACCCAGGACAGAGTGTTTTAGTCATAGACTATCGTCCTTGAAGACCACACCGGACCACAAGCTCGATCGACTGCAGACTTGGACAAGTGCTGTATAAAGTTCGAGTGGGTTCTGTACTTTGGACCAGACATGCAAACCAGCTGCGGCCTACCAGCATTCTGATTGCTACCAGGGAACGATCGCTGCCACTGGATATTCTGCTGAACAATTCCGATATACACCCTGGAAGTCAGGGTCCACCTAATGAGCCTTGCCCACAAAAGGAACCAGCTTGCAGTCACGGCGATGAACTGATCGGATACGGAGGTCCATGGTCAGAATGCAGCTGGACCCCAGGAGGAAGTCGTACGTCACTTTTCGCGAGGGAGGTGTTATTGGGGCCCGTCCATAGCAGCCCTCGAGGCTAACTCTCTCTGTCTGGAGCAGCCCGGAGATGATTAGTGGTATGCCGCCTGTAGCCGATTTGTTAGCCAATGCGAGTAAGCCAATTGTATCGTTTTACCTTGAGCTGGACCAATCAGAATCACCTTCCTTGAAGCCCTGCAGTATGCACACTACTTGATCAGCCAACAAGCGAGTTTTTGCACATCTAGTAGTTGCTATCGTCAGGAACTTTCACTTAGGTCTTTCTCTCATGAACTATTTATTTTGACCACATATTATGCCTGTACATTCTGTCTCCCAAGTGCCCCATACTAGTTCCGCCAGAGGCCTTTGTCTTCTGATTTGGAAGGGGCTGTATCGTGACCAGAGTGGCTGCATCGGGTATCCGTACTATCAGGGGAAACACAACGACCTCAGTTTCCTGCTGAATAAAAGCTATTCATTCGGGTTATACTCATTCTCATTTGGCATATTTCTGCTTTGCCTATTCATATGACAGTTACTGAAAGATATGTTTGATCCTTATTAAGCTCAACTAATCTGCCGTTTTTACCTTATCTCCTGATACCGGATTCTTGCATTCAGGTCATCGATATGAATTTTATTACATGTTCCTGCGCATTTTTTAACGAATGACATTTTGGACCTTGGTAGGCCCGTTTGCTTTTAGCATTTCTGTATTAGGTGTGCAGTTTTTTATCCCTCGTCATTGGGTCGTGTGTGACAAATGTCTTTCATTTTCACTTTATACCGTTAAAAATGTATTGCAAGGCCATTTTGCAATCCCGGTTTCCCCACCGGATATGGTTCCTATCTCCATCGGCTTGCATATTCCAGAAATGCCGCATGCACTTTCAATTTTGCGTCCGGCACGCAATAGCGCGCTCACGCTCAGACAGTACTCCTCTGTTGATTACATTTTTCGTGGGACATTCTCTGCTTTCCCCGTTCATTCCTCTTGCTTTTTCCGTAGTTGCAGGTTTTTTCGTAATGCCTTCGAACAGCAAGGCGCTGCGCCAGACCAATCGCAATCTGCGCTCTGAGATTGAGGTGCTGAAAGCAGAACTCACCCATATGCGCTCTGAATTATCTGCCACTCGTGTGATGCGCCCAAAAATCGACCAGATCAGCGCAGAAGTTGTCGACTCCAACCCATACAGTCGTTTGATGGCCTTGCAACGGATGGGTGTCGTAGAGAACTACACCGTGTGAGTGACTTGTTCCGGTGATTTAATACTTCCAGTCGATATTTCCATGCTAATTTCTGGCTGCTATGGGTGTGGCTCCATGAACACTCTTCACCGTCCACATCGTAGCCTCTTGCTTCATAGCTACGTCACTGGTTACTCGGACCCCCATAGAAGTAGTGACTTGTGCATCCGTTAAATTTTGTTTTCCCTGCCATGTTTTACTACATTCCTCTCTTTCTACGATCTGCAGTTGTTGAAGTCATCAAACAATCATTCCATTCGACAGTTCTATCACAGTCTTGCCGCGACTGTCTCATATGCCCCAGTGTTTCCAGTTGATGTCTCATAATATGTGGACAAGCTTGAAACCCCATAGCACTCGAGAGCAATACGCGCTGTTGTTAAGTCAGTACAGTAGGCTGACTGACTAGACTTTATAGTCACGAATCTGTCCGAAATTCCTTTTCTCCACATCACTTCCTTGTTTTGTCTTTGTGATACTATCTCCTTATTATTATTTCCCCAGATTTGTTTTGGTAGGTTAATCAGCAGTATACTGGACAGATCTAATGGTCTGATCTTGTGTCGACACATGCTTTTTTTGAGTTCAACCTATTTGCTCTGTCTTTAATGTTTTTGTTACCATATATGGATGGTCTTACTCGTTTCGGCAACAGCTTCTAATTCTGTAACCCAATCTGGTTGTATACTGCCTTTATCACTGTTAGCCACCTTATAGTTCCTATATTTTATTCGTAATGTTGCTACGAACATTCGGATCGTTATTCTGTCAACGAGTCATTTTATGTGCCTCAACTATTAGCCCCAACAACGGAAGGCCACCGCACTTCTATTCTATCTATTTCGGAGCTTTTATGTCACTTCATTGTCCACACCCGAACTACTGATGTTGCTCTGAAATGCCGGTCCCTTAACTCAGTCAACACTGTGCATTTATTCTGGTCGAAATCAGACGGGGCTTTAACGCAGTGCCGACGGTTTGCGTACCTCTTCGAGCCATTAAGCTGTACTGAACGGTGCTCCTGGAGAGCCGGGTTCATCAATGGTTAGGAGTCTGATAAACCCACTCGATTGGTTCTCTAGGTTAGATGTTTGGCAATGGGATGGCGTCCATTTGTGTAAAACCCAATCATTGCCACATCCTCGCTGCCTTGTGACCAGGCTTTTGAACGGAAGGCTTTAGCCGAGCATATTGACCACTCCTCTCTAGATTTGGGCGTCCTAACAAACAGTATTGCAAGGCATGTACGACCATGGCCATTTCAGCAAACACCAGCCACATCCTGCATCGGCCGTTGTGCAGCAGTAAAAAAAATCGCCTTATTTGTTGCGTATAGCGGAGCGGTTAGGCGAAAGCATGCCGCTGCTGATGCCTCCTTTGTTTTCCACACGTTTCTCACTCCTATCGACCCACATTACCAATCTTTTATTATCTCCAGTTTAATTATTATAATAATAAAAATGTATCTTCTCCTGTTTACGAGACATTCCCTTTTCGATCAGATCATATTTTTTTACAATCGTTTCGTATAATACTAACAGCAAATCCCAAATATTCAATTTAGCGAAGAAATTTTTCGCGAATTCTCGTCAGGCGAATACATAGATATAAAACAGGTTAAAGCATTGCAATAGGCTATGATAGCTCGGCTAGGGTTGGTCAATTTTACACAGACTGCTTTGTTCGTCGATCAGACTCTCTAATCGTGGGGGATGGTCACATATGGTTACACACTCATATGCGCACAAAACAAGGCGGTTCCTCCGTCCGATGGGAGGACGATGACAATTGCAGATGAAGTGAACGGTGTCCACACTGAGATCACGTCCACGGTAGCAGAAGTACTTGCAATAGCGTCCTCTGCTTACACAGTTCAGGTTACATTAGCCTGATCGCAATGGCCTCGGCCGTTCTTAGTAGACCTTTTCGAAGTCCTTTTAGGTACGGTTTGACACGATGTAGAAAACGGAAGGCTTCCTTGGTCACAACTTGATGCACGCTTTGGAATAAATGTTCCAATATAGAGCTATTGCTGCTTCTAACCATGTGTTTCCACAATGCTGCTGGGTAATGTTCTGCAATCCGTTTCACCAAGCGTCTGGTCGTGTGTCCTAGGTATCCTACGTCACAGGGACAAGTAAATTGATATAGGATAAAGGATCCCGATTGGTCCGGGAGTTTATCCCTTAGACGATGGGTAATAAACGGGGCAGTTTGATCAATCACATGCGAATAGGCAGCAGGGGATGACTTAGCTATTGCATTTAAGGGTCTTGTTAAGTAACTCGAAGGGAACATCTCCTTTAAAAGGGACTGACAAATAGACATCTTCTTTTGGTACCGTCACAGCCGTTTCTTTTCGGTCACGGATCACAGAGTGTCTCCGAATGAAAGGAGTGCGTTAACCATTTGCTTGTAGTGTACTAAAGATGCTGTCCTTTTCGCTTTCCAAAGTTTCTGAACTCCAAATTTTGCTGGCACGATAGTACAGGCAACGAACTAGCTTTCTTTTATACTTCATGGGAACAAAACTGCGAAAATGTGTTTATTGGCCTATCCAGGTAGACCTCCGGTAGACGCTTCTATGGGGTGAACCACCCTCTCGCCTCCTTAGCAGTATGTCCAGGGAAGCCAGCTTTCCTTCATTTTCAATTTTACTTGTAAATTTTAACGAAGAATGCATGCTATTAAACTGAACTAGCAGATGGGAAACGCCAGTATTTGAATCACAAATTATGTAAGTACGATCTACATACCTCCAGTAGAAATCAAGTGACGCGATAATTGGTCGTAGTGGCCCACGTTCCAGCTTGGCAAGAAAAATGTCAGCAAACAACAGTCCAAGGGGGGGGGGATCCCATTGCGACCTCATCTATCTGTCTGTAGTAGTAGTATCGTTCCAAACAGGAATTGCCTATCGAAAGTACATAGGATCGGTTCCCTCGATTTGAGCATTGCGATACTAATATCTGTGTAGTTTTCTGTCATGTATTCACATATGAAATCCACACTTTCTAGCAATGGAACCTTTGTGAAAAGTGACTCGACATCTTACGATAGCATTAATTTATTATCTACACTCAATCGTACCGCTAGTGGAACAAAATCAAAAGAATCTTTTAACGTATAATACACAATGCTTTACGTACCCGATCTAACAATTCCGCAATCCATTTCGCGGCCAAGTGGAAGGTGGTGGAAGTAGACATATCATTAACCGGGCCTAAGAGGGCCTGTGGTTTGTGAATTTTGATTAACCTATAGAGACACAATGGATGTGACTCGACTGGAGTTAGCTGATCAAATAATGTGGCATTTATGGTGTTTAAATTCCGCAGTTTCTTCAATGAGCGTAATATTTATCTCCTCTTGAGCAGTTCTAACATTTTGCGAGGTGTCGCGCAAGAATCTGCTAGTGTCTAAGAATTGCATGCAGTTTGGATATATAATCCGATCTGTCCATCAGAATCCATCCTGCGCCTCTGCCTAGTCGGGAAATTGTTAGTTGGTGGTCATTCTTGCTATTATCAGCCTGTTCAGGAGCCTGTCCTTTCTTTGCTCAGCTGCCAACCTCCACGGATCCTGCTCCAGCACCAAGCAACTGACACCGTCGTCAGGCGCAATAAAAAATCTGCAGTTCCGTTGTCCCTAATATGTGGCATATCGTGAACTCCTATTCTTGTAAGCGCAGCACCCACCTAGCCAACTTGCCTCTGGGGTCTTTGGAGGATTTAATCCATTTCAATGGTTTGTGATTTGTTCCGACGTGAAAGCATTGACCCAGTAGGAACGACTCCCACTTGCCTAGCGCCTAAACAATTGCTAAACACTCCTTTTCTAATGTTGAATATTTGCGTTCCGATGGCGTTCAATCGTCCCCTGCCTTTGCTTCAGTACCTCATCGGTCCCGAAATCACTTGCATCTGTGGTCATCATGAAGGTTTATCTGGCGATCGGCAGTTTCAACGTAAGATCCCGCCTTCCTATTTCTTTCGGAATGTCGTCAAAGGCTCGCTGAGTTTCTGCCGTTCATGCGAATTTCTTCCCCTCTCCTGACAGGTCACACAAAGGTGGCGCCATACTTTAAATTCCTGACGAAGTTACCGTAGTAGCCGGCGCGGCCTAAAAATGCCCTTAAACGGCGCCTTGAGTCCGGAACTTAGGTGTTCCGAATTGTCAATATTTTCTCCCGCAGCGACTTAAGTTCACCTTGACCCACCTTGTGACCAAGCAGTGTCACGAACATTTTCCCGATTTGAGATTTAGGACCATTTATCCGTAATCCCGACTGTTGCAACATTGGTTCCAAATGATGGCAGTGTTCTGTTTCAGATTCACTGTATATCACGATGTCGTCTCCATACACGGCCACCTTCTCTAACCCATCCAGCAGGCTGGACATCAAACAACGGAAAGTGAATGGGGCACCAAATAAGCCAAACGGTACCCTTTTAAATTGGTACTGCTTCTCGTCAACTGTAAACGCGGTCTTCTCCTGATCCTTCTGTTTGAACGCTAGCTCTCAGTAGCCAGTTCTCAAATCCAGTACTGTGAATCTCTTGAATTCTGCAGTTTGTCGAAGATGTCTGCGACCGATGGCACCGGGACAAAACGACAGCGAGATTTCGTTCAACCTTCTGAAGTCCACGCAAAAGCAGTATTTTCCCTTGGCCTTCACCAAAACGATTGGGGTTATACGGGCTTTGAGCCTCCTCGATTACACCCGCATTCAACATATCCTGAACCTGCCTTTTGACCCTGGCCTCCAGGTCGATTGGTATACTTCTGGGTCCATGCAGCCCATACGGCTGTATGTTCGAGCCAATCACATAACTCGTAGCGGCTGTAATCGTCTGTGGAGGGAAGTTTGTATTTGCGGACGAGCGATTGCAGTGCCATACTAGTGTGTAAAACGGCAACGACTGAGCACGCTCGGGTGGATCCTTCTCTACCAGCGAGGGGTATAGCCCCATATTTCATCCCCAGCTTTCCTCATTTCAGCTGACGATGGCTTCATTAGCTTGGAAAACGTCTGATCCCAGCATGGTCTGTTTCGCGTCCGGCGACACAATGATGATTGAATTTATGTCCCGATACGAATCACGTGCTCCGCCATACCATTTATGCGTATATCGTAACCACCGACCGCCTTCATCACCATGGAACACGATTGAATTTCACTCCATGCTGGTTGATCAGGGAGACCGGCTCCTGTTGCCTCTGTTGCTCCATTCACTTCTACTATCGCTTCAATCACACCTTTGTTCAGGGTCCCACGTATACACTCTCTAACACGAGAACATTGCTGTTTGTAACTATTTGGTATAAAGGGTGTACTGCGCCTTGGTGTGCATTGCCGCTTCCACTGTCCCAGTTTCCAGCAAAAGAAGCATCGCCCACTCTGCCGCGTCTTCTGACGGTAATTCGAAGTACGCTGATGTCGTGCGTAATTTGCTCCAACTTCTAACCTGTCTAATCGCACGCTCTCTTTTCGGTCTTCAATTCGCAATGCTGCCGCTGGCTCCTGTACCAACTCAGTTGCCACTATTGCAAGTTCCACCACACCCGTTCTCCGGATGGCGTTCACAATCTGCAATCGATGGAGGTACCATCCAGAAACTGCTTCACTAACGGTTGCTGTCTTGGTGCGTCATCCAAATCTGGCAGCGCCCGATCCAACAAGCTGCTGTGATGGACCGGATCCGCTCCTAGCCGAAGCCGGGCCGCCTTGAACCGTCACATCGCGTCCTGGCGGTCGGCCGGACTGTCGAACCTTGCGATCAACGCTTCCTTCGCGATGGCCCATTCCAACTCCATTGGGCCCCTTCCTGCCGCCTCCAGGATCGCCTTCGCCTGTCCCTTAAGTAGACTCCGAAGCGCGACCAGCTTCGCCCGAATTCGCTGCATCCCGACTACTTCCGCGAAGTCCTACAGGAATCTCCGTGCACCGCCATCCTCAAACGGTCCCGACCACGAGACCTTCATCCACGCCTGGTTGGTCACGGCAAACGTGGCGTGGCAGTGCGTAGAGACCGTGTATCAGAGAACGAACGTATACATGGTATAACATTTTCAACATAGAACAGTCGGACTGATTTACCTACATCACTCGCTGTACGACTTGATTCCACGTTGCGCCTTGTGCTATCCACTCATCTTGCCATGACGATACGGTATAGGTTCAACGCTCCAGCGCCATCCATTTTCAGGGCTAGTTGAATCGTGCACTACGCGCCTGTCGTCCGCGGTGATCCATTATTCGCTAAGTTCCTCGTGCCTGCTCGTTTCGCCATACTACTCCTTAGTAGTGCACCACATTGTTACAGGGGATGGGCTTACCACCAAGGTCAAGTGCATTTGGCGAGAGTTCGCACTTGTGTGTCAACACACTACACGTGTCCGCAGAGAAGGACATTTACGATTCCAAGGCCAGCAGGTATATGCGAGCGTTTTCTAGGGCGTCGCTCAAACCGGATATCTTAGGTATATATATATATATATATATATATATATATATATATATATATATATATATATATATAGTGTCCGAAATTTTCTGTTTTAGTTATCTCATTGCTATACATTAGGAAGAGAAAGGGACTTAACACACTAATTTGAATAACACCAGTGTTGATCTTCAGTGTTGAATACTTAGGATTCCTTAATTGTACCTGTTGCGTACGATCAGATATGTAGGATTTGTACCACGTTTGCAAGGGATCAGCGATCTCGAAATTGGTTAACCGCCACGCGTCACTCTGCCAAAGTCCTTTTGCATATCAATAAAGAGAATAATGCATGCTTTACCATTGTCAGTGAAGCTTTTCAGATTGTTTAGAAAAGCTAACTGACAAGTCTGGCATGAGCATCGTTCCAAAAACTCATATTCTGCTGGGTTTATTAAATTCGATGACAGAAAGTGAATAGCATCTTTCTCTTTTACAAATCTTTCCATTATATTCGAAATAATCGGTGTGTGGCTAATTGGGCGCCAATTTTCTGTCTAATTTTGAACCCTTCTTAGATCTAGGTTCTATAACAGTTTCCATTTATTCGGGAATATTCCCGAATTCATAGATAAGGTAAACATGTTTAGTAACAAGAGCCATATATCTCCTTTACCAAACTTTACTAGAGAGGTTGGCGGACTATCAGATCCAGCGTGGAGCGAAGACCGTAGCCGATCCCTGTGAGCTTGAATGACGTCGCAATCGAATTGCAATGTTCTCAGTTAGCTAACATCAGCAGGAGCGCTAATCGTAAATGTGCAGTGGCAGTCCCGCTGGATAAATACCATATGCAGATATGTTCGTGCATGATCCACTGGACGCTTGTCAACAACAGACCCTTTTAAAGCCACGCTATTTGTTTTCTTGGGGGTGTTTAATGTTCGCACTCTAAGATGAATGCATCAACAGGCTGCGCTTGCACGCACGTTAGACACACTGGGTATTGACGTGCGTTGAGTATCTGAAACTATTATCAGTGACCCTCACATGGTTGTCGAAGCAGCCGCACCCGGCTTATTCTCTCGCTGTTGGTTACATACATCCGGAGACGCTGGTGCTGTAGTCACTGCTCAAACTGGGGTGGACATCGTTCTCAGCTCCAAGGCTGAGTAATCCTTGATTGATTGGCTACCAACATGGGTGTTTCTCATTGACGCGCTTTGATAAGTGCCACTCCTTCCGATCGACATACGTTGCGCCACAGGCGTACTCGAATTGGTAAGCGGCCATTGAAGCTGTTAGCGTCGGCAGCGTGTTCTTGTTTTGTGCACGGACGAGCGGACTACGGCCAAACCACCGCTTTGTGTACGTCTGGTACGCATGATTCCTAAACTAGACAGACTGAATGTTGCTGCGATGCATGTTGAAGAAGTGTGGGCCGGCTCTGTTGATGAAACGTGGCTCCCATCCACAGGCCTCCCGATATTATTCCTTCGGGTTTACACTGCATACGGGGTGTGTGGATGGAGCTGTGCTTGGTGCAACGCAAGCTACCCATGTTCCCTCTGTAGGCGTAGACGCCCTGTGGCTGTCCTATGGAGCCCGCAGTGACATGCACATCCGAATCCGGATGCCGCCAACCATGTATTCAGCTTCCTACATCGCTCTCTTTATGCTACTATCTGACTAAGAGCTCAGTGCTCACACTCTCTTGATACCTGTTTTCTCCCGTGCTTTTTGAGTCATTTACTAACCATGCCCTTTTATTCCTTCAACATTTCTATGTCGGCCCCTGTATAGTTTCGATTTATCAGCCTTTGAAAATGTGATCTAGCTACCGCAGGTGTCAAGGTGTACATTGACTTCGTAGTTTTACTTCAAAGTTTCCTACTGACTTGTTTATACCGCACTTTTTAGTGACAGACACACGTGTCCATTATGAGGTCGTCCCGAGTTCCGGGTACATGTGTTCCGCCATTCTATCACCTCGTAGTCCGCTACCAACATCGTGCGATGTCCAACAATTTCAGGAGTGCACGCCTTCCCTTTAATGTCAACGATCTTTGATGGAACCCAATCCAGCACGTGATGGTTCGCACTTTTTTTCTGTTACTAGTCACAGTCGGTTTAAGATATGTGATTCCTTCGCCTGTCGATGGGCATTCGTGGACATGGATTAACCTGTATGTCCACAATGGATCCTTTTCAATCCCCATTGTTTGTATCTTACTCTTTCTTGTGGCTGTTACCAGTTGCCTTTCCCCTTTTTTATCTCCAACAGTATTCGAGAGAAGACGGTGGTGATTGTGGGCGTGGGGGGAGTCGGCTCAGTTACAGCAGAGATGCTGGTTCGATGCGGCATCGGTCGCCTGATTCTTTTTGACTACGACAAAGTGGAAATGGCGAATATGAATCGGTTGTTCTTCCAGGTTTGTCACTGTCATCCGCGGTTATTCATTCCAAACTTGCTCATTTATATCGGCTGTTTGGTGACTGTAGTGGTCGTCCCTCGACTGGTTTAACGGTTGATTATTTGTTCGGGATTCCATGTCACTTGTCCCCTGCAAGGAAGTGAAAAGATCGGTTTCGGGTAAGCGGAGAGGAAGAGTGATACATTGGCTAATCATATCGTCCAATATAAAGATCAAATGGAACGTGCGTGAACGGTATATAAAGCTCACTTCGAACCATGTAGAAGAATCAACTTACGATCAATCAAACAATGCCGCTGTCGTGCTAATTGACCTGTTTTCACTCAGTTGGCTACATGTCCGTCCAATCCATGTGAGAAAGTGACGGCTCACTAGCCATGCTTTGGTCCCCGTATCGGTGATCGGCCGCTTGTCCCGAGCGATTTTCTTTCTACTGATAAATACATTATCATGGCTGATCATACCTAGCCCATCTTCACAACCCGCGTCGATTTTGAGAACTTAACCAAGTAGCCCTTTGCATACGTTCTAAGATGGTAAATGTGCTTCACCCGAATGGACTAACAGTTTTAACTTATCTACGTTGTTTTTTTGCGGCCAATTTGGTCATCTGTGGCGCAAGGCATTTCGCCGGTTTTTATACGCATGTATCTAAGAAGGGGAATAGCTTGCTTCAAGGCATCTGCACACTGCAGAATTCAGCCACCCGCAAGACCGGACTTGGTAGCTGCAAAGCAACTGCCTCGAAGTTTCAACACGCGATCCCATTAGTCAATCCAGGCGGTCACTGCTCAACACCAACATGAGCAAACACTTGGGACTGGATGAAAATCATCCAACGGAGTCGGGTACCAACGACTTTACGGTGTGCATATGCACTCTGAAAATGACTTTCGTCTAATTTGTTGCATTCACTTTGACTCACCCTTAGTCCGCCTTCGCTTCCTTTTTGTTCTGTTCCGAATGACTGATTTTTTGCTTTTGCTTAAGACAACCTCTGTGTCCTCTTGGTTTATTACACTTTTACTGGTCTCATGGATGAAGCTGCAACAGATAAAATCTTTGATCATCTCGCTATCGGTTTCTCTCATTGTGTCTCTACTTTCAGCCCTTCCAATCTGGTTTGAGCAAAGTCTCTGCTGCTTCAGCTACACTCAGTTTCATTAATCCGGATGTTGATATCGAAGCTCACAACTATGATATCACCTTGGTGGACAATTATGATCACTTTCTGAGCCGCATCCAGCACGGTGGGATGAAGTCTGGAGATCCGGTAGACCTAGTCCTCAGCTGCGTGGATAACTTTGAGGCTCGTATGACTATTAACAAAGCATGCAATGCGCTAAATCAAGTCAGTCACTTCCGCTAACGATCTGCGTTTCTCTAAAACACCTCTTGGCAATAGTTTACGTTCTTCACTATTTGCTACATTCGTTTATGTGTCTAGGTACTGCCGACTTAGTGATTTCGCTCGTAGTGCATGTCATCCCATTAATCATTTTTGGGTTGTCGAGTGCCTGCACTAATCGAAAGGTTAAACGAGTCACAATTCACCGCCTATGTAATGCATGCCCAGTCTATTACGAAACAATAACCCGACTGTATAAAAAACAGAAAAAAAAGACACGCAGTACTCAGCTACGCGGTACCGACGCTTTGCTGCCACACAACCGCCACCAGTCACGCGTGAGCTAAGGACACTGCGAAGATTGCCTGGTCTTTTGCGCAGGCTCAAACCCGCGACCTCCGAATTACAAGACAGGCTTGTGATTCTTTCGGCCACAGGCCGGCGTGAGTTTACTCGATCTACAACTTGGACACTGCCTATGTACCGTTGGATCTGTAATAGCTTCATGCTTGTATGAGCTTTGCTCTTTTTATTACCCGAATTTCCACTGACAAACTCGATCAACAGTGAAGTCTCTCCTCCGATGGAATTCACCATGTGAGCACCTGCCAATTTGCGGTGCACCGTGAGATGGCGTATGGGGCTAATTTTACTGAGTCCGTTCGTCGTATCACTCCTTGTCCACCTGGGAATGTCTCAGCCGTGCGCACACCCACCACTGACAAAGCACAGCGTCAGACCGTCGACAGCGTTACCGTACTTATTCATTTATCTGGCTCTCACTGAGGCGCTAGCGAATCTGTCGCTCAGGTCAGTTAAACAACTATGAGACAGACATTGGGGCTGGCTCGCCGAACAACCTCCTCTTGGTGCCAACTGGGCGGTTCGGGAATTTCCAATTCTGGCGAATGCTTCGGCTGTAGTGTTCCAAGACGTGGTGGGTTTTCGCCTGGCAAGTGTTCTCCTTGTAAAAACCCACAAATGTCTGTTTAACAACACTGCAACATGGAGGATGTGACTTGCTAATAAATAAATTCACGTCCCCTTGTCTCCTTTGATGACATTGTACACCGGCAAGCAATCCGAGCATCGGGTCTTGTATATGACTTCAGGAGTGTTGAGCCCCTGGCATGGCTTATCGTCATCCGAAAGGCGTATGAACTGAGTGTCCAGTCACCGGCTCCCAACGGGTGCGAATCCCTCATCTCGCCCTGCTGCCTTGTGGGTTAGGCCCTTTGGCCAAAGGATCGGGGCGGTGCTCCCCTAAGACAACCTGTCTACCTCGGCCTAGGCAACCGGGTAGTATCTAGCCTACTGAGGAATCATGGACTTACAGTTACAACCATTCACACGCTCTCTTGCTGCTACCATGCTGTTCACTCATGCTACTATGCCAACTTCACCAGCGCACACCACCATTTTACCTACCCTTCCCTTATACCATTCACACCCATTTTTGCCTGACTCCTCTATGACGATCAACCCCATCTACACCGATGAACTTGTTCCCGTGACATCTGCCAACTCAACCACACAGTGCTTAATAGAAGGCTGCCAGTCCCGAAGTCTCCCATCTTCGCTCCTGCAACCTGGAACGCCGTTCAGACTTGCAGCCTTCTACATACGCACATTATTGCAGATCGGTCAGCAAGATGGACTTGCACGCGCGCTAGATACCCTTGGAATTGAAATCTGCTGGCTGAGTGAAACGCGATTCCAGGACTATAACTCGTTCTACCAGCTGTCGTCACCGCTCCACCCACGTACCCGCTTCCATGTCCGCCTCTGGTGACACCTAGTCTGCCGCATCTGGGCAAGCTGGTGTTGGAATCGCCCTTAGTGCTAGAGCCGAGATTACTCTGATTGATTGGATTCCGATCAGTAGTCGCTTTGTGCGGTGAGGCTTCATGGATCTTGTAAAGTTAGCAGACGTCGAGTCGAAAAGCGTGCTCTCTTCATGATCTCTGCCTACGCGCCCACTGACTAAAGCTCGGGTACAGTCAAAGACCACTTCTACCAGAACGTTCATGAGCTGCTCCTAAGGGCTCATAAAACAGACACCGTTGTTTTGGCAAGAGACTTCAACCTGCGTGTCGGTCGGCTGCTGCCATGTGAGCGTTACCTCGGGGGACTGCGTAGATATGATGATGTTTGCTCAGACAACGGAGAGAGACTGCTCAGTCTGTGTGCTGATCATCAGCTTTTCCTCTCCAGTACGAGCTTTCATCATCCTGGACGCCAGTACGCCACTGGGCGCCCCCCATCATCAACCCAGCGCTGGTCACAGATTGACCACATAGCTATAAGTCGCAGGTGGCGCGGCAGCGTACGCAACTGCCGATCATTTTGGTCAACATGCGTCGATACCGATCATGCACTGGTATCTGCGACCGTTTGCATGCGTTTTGATGGTTCAACTAGGTCCAGACACACCCGACTGAACTCCTACAAGTTGGAGGACCCAATGGTGAAAAAGGAGTATCAACAATGGCTTCGTGAGAATCTCGCTCTCTCTCCCACTCTGGATGTTGATCAACATTGGTCAAGTCTGCAACAACCTATGCTATCCGCCGGTTTGCCCAGCTGTGGCCTCGCTCGCTCCGCTCCCAAAAGCTGGATCTCGGAATCGCTTTATCGCCGACGGGCGGTGCCTGCTGGCGCAGTGCACAACGAGCACCGCCGGTCTACTACGCAACAGCTGAAAGCAAACCGCTCTGATCGTGAATCTTGATGGTCAAAACAAGCTGATGAGATGGAAACCGCTGCATCAGCTGGCAACTACCGCCGTCTGTTTTGCATCATCAGGATCACCGGTTGCAATTCCCACGCTATCAGCGAGACGATTTGCTAATCAGACGGCACGAAGATCACCAACCTTCACAGACGATTGGGTCGCTGGGCAGAGCATTTCCCTCTTCAATTCAACCACCCAACACAGCACCATGTGGCACCTCCTGCCCCAACCGATGATGCTTGGTCTGTATCCACAGGCCCCCCAACTGAAGTAGGGATCCGAGATGCAATCCAATCTTCGAAACGACACAAGGCTCTTGTTCCCGACAGCCTACCACTGGCTCTATTCAAAGATGGCTGGCATGTACTTGTCAGCGAAATCCTATCGCTGTTCACGAATGTTTGGACTGAAGAGAAGGTTCCGAACTCATGTGGAGAATCGGTCATTGTTCCGATTCACAATAAAGCCTCCCGCGACGATTGCTGCAACTACCGCGGAATCTCGTTAATCTTTGTCACATCCAAAATCTTCTTGTCTGTCCTACTTCGCAGAATTTCAACGACTAGAGAGTTTTCCCTAGAAGAACAAGTCGGATTTCATCCAGACCGCGGCTGCATCGACCAAATCTTCACGCTCCGCCAACTTCTCGAACTCCGTCACATCCACCGGCGGCCAAAAATCCTAGTGTTCTTGGACATCCGAGCGGCATTTGATTCAGTAGATAGACCTGCCTTTGCAAAGACATGTGACTGTAAAGTTCTTTCAGAATGGTTACAAACTTGTCGGGCACACCTTTCTTCAGTAAAGTCAGGGCTTACGGCACGCTCTCTTCTTCGTTTGCTGTGACCAGCGGTCTTCACCAAGGTTGCCCTATTTTACCTTTCCTCTTCAATTTTGCCATCGTAGATGTCGTCCAAGGAGTACTGGAAGGTATCCAGAACTGCGGTGTTGAGCTCCTCCCTGGAGACAGAGTCACGGGCTTGGACTACGCCGATGATATCGCCTTGCTGGGGGACGATTCACAAACCGTCCAGAGCGCTTTGGACCACTTAGCGATGGAGGCATCTAAGTACGGCTTATGCTTCACTCCAGGAAAATGTAAAACGCTGCTGCAGGACTGGTAGGTGTCTGAACCCGCGCTCACCATTGCTGGACATGTTCTGGAGCAAGCCCGTTACTTTACTTATCTAGGGAGTTGCACCACGGCTGGTGGCGGTGTTGGAGATAAACTCTCACAACGGATTGCAAAGGCCCGTCTTGCATTCATCGAACTGAGACACCTATGGCGTCGTTGTGATGTCAGTCTCGAGCTCAAGGGCAGGGTGTACAATACTTCCGTCCATGCAATACTCTTGTACGGCTGTGGAACTTGGCCTATTCTTCGGAAGACATGAAGCGGCCGTCAGTCTTCAGCAATCGCTGTCTACGAAGGATTGCTCAAGTGTGGTGGCAATACCACGTAAGCAGCGCAGAGGTACGAGACCGCGTGCTTGGAGCGAGTAGTGCCACTCTTCAGAACCTTATTCTCCGACATCGCATGCGTTCGCTCGGGCACGTTTTGCGCATGCCGACCCATCGCCTTCCACGTCGAGCGCTATTTGCACTCCCAGGGAGCGTTTGGAAAAAGTGCTGCGGTGGATAGCCAATGACGTGAAGAAGGAGCATGAAGAAGGCAACTGCAAGTTTGGTGGCAGTCGGACCATTCCGTCTTTCAGGTTGGGGTCCACGAGATGCTGAATCTCAGTGGTTGGAAACATTGGACGTCATGGCCCGTAAGAGACATCAGTGGTGTCAATGTTATTCTGCCATTTCATCTCCCCTTTAATGCACATAAAAACTCACGAAACAAAAACAAAAATATCAAAATGGCGTGTATAAAACCAACAAAATCGTTTTCCTTTTTTTATTATCGTATTTTGTGTTTCTATTTCCTCCACTTTTTTCTTCTTCAGTGATTCTGATGGCACAATGTCTGTTAAAGGACTGTGAATACATACAGGCACTGTAATACCGGTGATGCAATTGCGACGCCTCGTGTTTCCAGGGCAACAATAACCATCAGTGATTAAAAAATGAAGTAGGACGCAACTCGAATACAAAGATGGGCTAAAATGTGAATAAATGAATGGAACATTTACAACTAGATGTGGGAAGCAGCAAGATGTAGCTGCATCCCTGGATTTTATGACCGCATTATGTTAGACAAGGTTTCACACTACTACTGTGGCCTCTCCAGAGCCACGAAGATGGCACATATCAGCCAGCCATGATCACATCACTTAGTCAGTTTTTACAGGCCATTTTATTACGTCGTCCACTGGTCACCTCGCGGTTTTGCACCTACTAGCTGCAGCGACAGCGTATAATGGACGTTAAGGAAGATTGCCTGTGAGCATATGGTCGACTCGACCTAACCAATTTTAACGGACACTCCAGTGTGGAACGAAAAGAGTTCTCTTTCAAACAGCAACTGGCGGACTTATTGATTGCCCACCCTTTGTTCTCACCAGATGTAAGCAAGTGCCGGTGAGCGAAGATGGCTAATCTTTCAGTGTCGCAAGTGTGAAGTGGTCTGGTCTCTTAGCTACACAGTAACACCGGCCTTGTCACAACACTGTACAGCCGGCTCTTACTGGCAGTATGGTATATCGCCTTCTCTTTAAATAGTTGAAACCTAAGAAAGCAACACGCTTCGCTGATACACGAACTAACTTCCGTGAGATGACCACAAGAGGTGACACAGTTGCCAAGGTAACTGAACCGACCCACCACTTCCAGTAATGCCATTGTAACCAGAATAGGCCTTAGCGTCTTGCGATGGCTTGCGCTCTCCTGGGAGCAACGGTGGAGTGACTAGCCATGTGCTTTCATAGCCCCTCTTCCCACTGGTTAGGGACTTGACAAGTTCCTTTTCAGCCTTCTCTCCTTTGGTAGATTTGGGATAGGTCCCCTCCATCTTCTTTCGAAACTTATGCATGGGAGGCAACAGGATACGAACCATAAGCTCAGTCCAATTGGCATAGAATATGAGCTTCATGCGTTGTCTATAACGGTGAAAGAGCACCACCCGTGCTCGATGGTTTCCTCCTGCGATCCTCAAGCCAGACAACTTCCAGTAAATATGGTATACACCTATCTATACCCACGCGCGGTTGGCTTTTTGTGCTTTTAGGTAAGTAATTTACCACGAAAGCACATGGTTCATTTTAGAAATTCCAAGGCTGCGTGTAACGGGGACTCTTCGGATCTCGACTGTACTCTGTATTCATTTTTCTCAGTTCAGTATCCTCCCCACTGCCTTGAGAGCTAAGCTGTTGGGATAATGGCCTTAGGTAGATACTTTCAACAGTGCCCCTCTCGGAATGATCATCCCGAGAGTAACATCCGCCCGCAAGACTTTAGTGGAATCCGCTGCCAAGCGCATAGCAGTGCTGTTCTGCGTATGTATCAATGATTATTCCTGTTCATCATCAGTCAAAACAAGGTGTTCACTCAGCGTATTCAACGTGCAGTGCTTGTCTCTTATCTCTTCTATAGTCCTAACTGCACTTCGGAGCTGCATCTGTGTCTGTTGCATGGCGGTTGGATGTTTTTCCGTCTTTATGTATACTTAAGCCTCCGTTACGTCACACTGATGTAATGAGCGTAGCACTACTGTTTAGTCACTCTCCAGCCTGAAATGTTATATGTGAACTGGCGCCCGTGCAGTTTGGCTGCCACAAGCTGCCTTTCGTTCTCATGAGAGATTGTAATGGATTACCACAGCTTTACAATGCACGTGATTGGACACGGTTATCTGACAGTCTTACTCTAGGCTATGCAGCCTGAATATGATTCTTTATGATTTAAGGGGTAGAGGTAGTCCTCAGACATTTGCTTTTCCGTAGCGCACACAATTTTCCTCGCGTCGCGTTACCTTCGATCCATTTTCATTCTTTGTGGTGTCGAACTTTTAGTTGGTTTGTCTAACGTCTGTCCAGTCTCGCATGCTTAACCTCTAATGCATTCAAAATCCCCCAGTACTACTGGAGTTCCTCTGTCATATCACCTAAAGGTTCAGTTTTCCCTGTAGTTGGATACTCTAGTCCACCGTAAGCCGATTGTTTTGGGTGCGTATATCTTTACAACTGTTAGGATCAGTTCACTCGAACGAAACTCCGTTCAGTTAGCAAGTTTGCATCAATGGACAGCTGTATTTTGTCCCCAATTATCGTTTTCCACACTGAAGAGACGATACAAAACGAATACATCTGCCTAGTTTCCTCTTCTCACTGTGCTTTTCCAGTTGTTTTAGGGAACTGATTACTTCAAACTAGATGAGAATCTGTCACCCTTATCTTGTAATGATAAAAGCAGTAATGCGTTTTGTCACTGCCGATTAACACCGCAAAGCGGTTCTCATCACTTCATTCTCTGAGTGTACACTTCTAATTACATAGTTTCACTAGTTTCTATCGTCTAGGTTACTTGTCACAACAATCATGTAACCTTTCTCATATAGTTATTATCAACCTTTACCTAGTTTGCTATTCTTTCTTCAGGTTTGGTTCGAGTCTGGAGTCAGTGAAGATGCTATCAGCTGTCACATCCAGCTGTTGTATCCAGGTAGGACACCTTGTTTCGAATGCCTCCCTCCCCTAATCGTCGCCAGTGGCTTGGATGAGAAGACTCTGAAGCGCGATGGAGTGTGCTCTGCTTCGCTGCCTACCACCATGGGATTGGTTGCCAGCCTGTTGGTGCAAAACACGTTGAAATGGCTACTGAATTTCGGTGAGGTAAATCTCATTTTTTCACCGCAAATTTATGTCGTATGCTGAGATACCGCTTCCTTGTGCACATGACAGCGTCCGAGCTTCATGAAACTGGTACTCGTCACGTTGTAATGGTGCGCACCAGATTGATTCGCAGTTACTTTGGCTCACGCACGCATTCTCCGATCGCAGCGAGACTGGACCTTGACTCCGTGCGACGGTTTGTGTACCTCTTCGACTTATTAAGCCGTGCTGGGTGGTGTTCCTGGAGAACCAGGTTGATCAATGCTTAGGAGTCAGACAAACGCACTCTCTTGGTCCTCCAGGTTGGGGTTGGGAATGGCATGGCGTCCATTTCTGTAAAACAGCAGAGCAAATATTAGCGAATAAGCTCGTTTTCAGTGGTTCCTCATCAGGCTAATACACCACAAATGAATGACAAACGTAAACATCACATATGGGCGCAGGTTCAAAACCCAGATGGTCTGAGTTACGAAGCTAAGTGATCAAGAGTGTGTGTGGCGTTGTCCACACCATGTCTCCGTGTTACAGGGGACCAGGGTAGAGTTAGTGCCTGGACAAATTCCTTGTGCGCACATAGGTCAGGGTCATAAAGCCTGATACCGATTGCCTCGGCCGCTGCCATTATATCCACCTACAAGTAAAGGCTGAAAGGAATGCAACCGAGCTCACCCAGCATCTCAACCTTCCGGCAGCCCAAAACACAACTTGATTAGTTCAACTCCATAGTTAGACTAAGGACACCACTCTATTCCTTAATACCCAACGATGTGAACGTTCGCTTTGCAACCATAAGATCACCGGTTCTAATCCGCGTAGGAGTGGGCGTCCTCGCGGTATACTCAGCCCGCGCGCGACTGGTGGTGGTCTCGCGGCAGCGAAGCGCCGTTACAGCGTACAGCTGACACATTACTATTATTATTCTCTACAATGTGAATACTGCCTAAATTATTCTGATAAAGCAACTTGAATATGATGATCCACTGGAGTTACCTTAATATAGTTTTTTTCTTATTTTCGCAACTCCTTAACTTGCTACTCACAAATGGCTCCAACTGTATTAATCCATTTCATTTGGGACTTTTATCTCCGTATGCTACCAGTTCACGGGTATTCTCATTTGATTGTTTTCGGTGCAGCTTGGTGATGCCATAATAGCGGCGATTTGATGGGAAGGTGAGGGAGTATGAAAAGAATGAAGCAGTTCGATGCACCAGTCAAAATCAGATGAGTAATACACAATCTTACTTCATAGACTGGAGTAATTGGTTGCCGCTAACCAATATTCTCAAAAACATCCTTGTCATAACACTGAAAATACCCGAACCATTGACAGCCTCGCATGCCTGAGCATCTTGCAAGGTAAATATGATCCGTCCCTTTGTGGGATCAGTTTCCAGTGCCACGAAAAATATACCTTATTATTTTTATCATTATTATTATCATTATTATTATTATTTGGGTTATATTGTCTTAGGCACGTACTACATATGCCTGGTCACCGCTTGTCGAAGATAATCTTGTTTTGTTTGTCTGACGTTGGGCAGTACGAAGCTTAAGCTGGTCAACTGTTAATAGCGGAGAATGGATTCACTGACTGCCAAACTGGTTGCTGTTGATCTGTTTCGCTATCCAGTCTGGAGTCCACGTTACCCGGCTTTTTTCTTGGCTCGTGCAGTTACAGGACATGGCTCGTAGTCGACCACAATGGCACGTCTGGTATTGTGTTCTTCTCGGACTGCCTGTTGTGTGTCTGGTGCTGGGTTATCTGCGGGGTAAAGGCTGATTACGACACGGGGCAGTGAAAGCTGCAAAGAAGCTGTCTCGCAAATGCCGCCTCATCTTTGCACGATAGCCAGCTGTTTATGCTGGTATGTTGTTGACAACGTGTACGCGCCTTGACCCTGAATTTTTGCTTATGGTATAAGGGTTTTATGCTAGGTTCTTCTTGTTTCCCCTTATTATTCTTCGTTCCGCAAATCATTGTCGTTGTGCAGCAGCGACGCATCAGTTCAGATGGCTGATGTACTGTTGTTGATTATGTTGATGCTGGCGCCTGCATTTTCCACGCTCCCTTCCCTGAGTGAACCTACCTTTGTGTCCTCTGCTGAATATTCGCTTCCAAATTATTTCCCGGGCAACCCTTCGAAAAACGACTATCTTGACGCTATTCGTTCCTATGTACTTCCTAGATGAAAGCCCAACTTGAAGTTTTTTTGGCCTTGGGTTTCCTGCACAATATTGCATGTTTAACAAATTGATTAACTGGCTGTAGTCTTTGAACCTTACTTCTCCTAATGTTTCCATCTCGTCCACATTAACATCTTCGTTTCACGATGCCACACTTTTTGCAGTTTCACCAGATAGCAACCTCGATATTTGTTTACAGGTTTCCAGTTACCTGGGCTACGGGGCTGCCAAGGACTCTTTTTACCGTGTTCCCCTTCGGCCAAACCCCCACTGCGCTGACGACTGGTGTCGGCGTCGACAAGCGGAGAGGCGTAGTCAGCTAAAGTCTCTCGACTTGCCCTTGGATAGTGCTTGGAACGAAGAACAGTTGCGAGCGGAGGCGTCCAAGCAGTTGGCTAAGTCTCACCAACCGAAACAAACACAAGTGGAAAATGAATTTGGGATCGAAGTGGAATCCGATCCGGAGTCTACGACATTCGTAGCCCCCTCTGCTAATCAGCTTGTTAATGGCGTCCGCACACTGTATGAGGTGGAGGATGCGCAATCTGAATCTTTTGCGAACGGACTTGCCTCGGTGCCGATTGTTGAAGATAGTTTGGCTGCACTTATGTCCAAAATGCGGCAATTGTGATGCTTCTTTATGATTTGTGCAACTTTTTTCACTTAAATGTTTTATTTGTTGAGCTGTCGCACCACCTACTTTTGATTATGGAACACTTGTGATATTTCTTTCTCCTTGTACATTCCATGATCTATTCATTGTCGTAAACTACCGTATGATGCTACCGCTCCCGAAAGTGATCACTTATTTGGAATGCACCAGGACTCAGGTTTCGTGGTCTCCGAAAGCGAGCACTCACCGACAAAGTTCACTTTCGGGGTTGCGAAGGACTGTGTGTCGGCTTTTCTGGTCTTGTTACTGCGACCAGAAGGCTTTCTGTAATGCTACCCGACTTGACCATTACAATACCTTTTCTCAGCCAATTGAAGCCATAACGCTATCGAATTCCTCCTTAAGGAAATCATATTCCATCATATTATCTTTGAAAGTGGTCCAAAACGCTTTAAAGTTGTATCCAACGGGTGCAAACACTCCTAGAAATTACTTGCTGTTCGTTGAGTGACCAATCTCACATAACCAGATAGTATAACATAGGAGCACACCGAATGGAATGATATCGTCTGCTTTTGCTTTACTCTCTCAATGGACCGTAGCATGTAGGGGTGGGTGTACCCGCTGGATTCAACTTGAAAGCGTTGTGGACCATCTTGAAAGATCTATGGAGGAACATTATTTCTTTAAGTAGGCATTTGATAGTGCTATGGATTTAATTGACTGAGAAAAGGTATAGTGTTTTACCGGTCTTACATCTATGAACTGCGAGCGGAACTAAGTTCACACCATCGTGTTGCCAACATGTACGATTTAGTAAGTGAGGTCAAAATAGACTTTATACACCTAAGTGGGTGCACCATCACTGCTGATTCATTAAATAAGTGGGACTAATTAAAAATACAAATTGAGGAATTCAATAGGCAAGGAGCCGCATGAGTAAAGCGTTTATGACTTAGGATCGACAAGAAAGCATGACAACTAAGACACAATTGTGTTAAGATACGAAGAGGTGCGGGAAAATAAAATCCTAAGTTTTGAGCGTATGCGAGAGAGGATTATGTAGCGGATGGAGGTGGTCACTTAGAATCATAGAACAAAATTTATGCAAGCGTCGAAATGCTTACGGGCAATAAAATCAACTATCGAATCTCTCGACAAGCCATTACATCTGGAAATATGTTTATTCGATCGCGCAATCAAAACTTAGTCCAGGGAAAATTACTGGGAAACAGTAAAACCGGTTACAAATCTCAAAATTAAACTTCGCAGTGCAGTGAATTTCTTATGTCGTAGAGCATAAAAGACAACCTGTTCTTGTGAAATATCTCCAAAACGTGCATGGATCAAGAGATTTTGGGAAAAACAGGCTGGGTGAAATAACTATGATTTTGTCCTCCAAAGTTTCTAAAGAAGAAGCATACAAGATTGCTCGCAATTTCTCAGGGCGGAGAATTGGAAATGTTACCTTAGTACATTTCAGAGCATTACAGTTAAAGGACCTGATTAATGACCAACTCGCAATTTCGTCTAAACCAAATTGAAGGGTGGACATCTCAATGGAGCGAGCCGTGCGCCCCAAGACAACATCGTCAGCATACTTACACCCATTGAATATTGATGCTATGGGGACCTTCGATATATAAAGAGAATAAAAAGGGTGAGAGAATCGCGCCGTGCAAAACACCAGTCATCACGGAGCATCAATGAGCTTTTGCCCTTTAACTTGGTAAAGTGCATGCGATCAGTAAAATAGTCACGCAACAAGTTGAAAACATTAGGGTGGACTCCGTTTAAATAAAGTAGGTTAAGCAGAACTGATCAGTCAAGACTCCCGAACCCATTTGAATAGTCAAAAAAGGATTCGTACGGACCTGCACGTTTTATCCAACGCAGAGACTATTGAATGCACGACATACGAGATAGCATCTAGCGTATAGCGCTGAGGTCTAAACGCAGACTGGTAGACATCATTAGCACCAGTGCCTGTCGAAATCTTTGGAACTAGTAGCTTTTCGAGGACTTTTAAGAGCACAGAAGTACCAGCAATTGGCCGATACTTCTGCGATTCTTTTTAAGGAACTAGCCTTATTCTAACTGACTTCTAGATGTCGGTGACACCGGTCTTGAGACACTTGTTAACATATCAGTCAGGAGTAAGGTGAGGGAATCAGCGCACTGCTTCAAAATCACAGGTAATAAACCACCAGGGCCACAAGATTTATTTGAATTTAGCTGCTTGAGTCCCCTGTTGATGTCACATTGCTCAAATAGGGCGGCTTGGCCTGAACTAGTGCAGAAGGGTAATCGAAAATCACTCAACGGATAGGAACTGAACTCAGAGTTGAGTTTGTCCACATTCACTGCTCCAGTACAACCGATGATACTTTTACCGCCGATTTGCTTCAACGGCCTCCAGAGATCCTGGTAGCTACGGTTTCTCAGTGCCGTTTCAATGTATAAACTGTCTAACTTTGTTATTTCAGCTTTATTTGCCAGTCATATTTTGATGAGTAATGTCATTTTGTATAAGTACGTTCATTTTTCCTACGAAGTCGTTTATCAGGCGGGAAGGCAATCTATCTGCTCGCAGATAGATCGCTTCGTTAAGGGCAGTATAGATGGAAGCCAAATTTTACGTAACTTGTGAGATGATCGATTGAAGCGATGTATCTTCATCTGAAAAATCGGTAGAAAAAAGCGGTTTGAAGTCGTGCGATATTTTCCGCCAAGCAATTGCGTCGTCGAATCGTCCCGAATTGTCGTTTCCTCAATGCGACATAGTTTTACTGTAGGTGGTAGGGCAAATCTTTAGAATACAATGGTCCGAGTTACTTAGTGGTGCACGGTTTTAAGTTTAAAACAAACGAATTTTGTTTGTATAGGCAACCTCAAGTTGTGCGTGTTGTCTGATCGGGAAATTTGCCAGATGAAGTGACTTGACGAACGTTGCATCACACTCCTTAACATCACTGGCAACAATACAGGCAAAGCATTCTTGTTTCAGCAGCAATACCAACGAAAGTTGTTCAACTCGAAGCCTCATTTCGGACGATGATGTCAGGGGCAATGCTGCATGCCGGCACATCGTACTGACGTTTCACTGACACGCGACAACCACTAGTGGCGTGTGGACTGGATATACCATGAACACTCCCGCTCCTTTTCGGATTCGGACCGGTAACCTGCTGATTACGAGTCGGGCATCGGCTACCGACCGATGCTTCAGCGATACCTAGAATGCAATCCGACCCCGGGGCCAATCGTCACTCGATATTCTGTCCAGGCGGTAATAATAGCCACAATAAAGATGTTTCTCTTCCATGTCTTCTCAATGGAGACATGTTTTTGATTTGTGTATATCTCAGTGAGGCAGGGGTACTAAACAGCTGGTCATTTAATCGTTCTCCATCCGTATCCAGCTCTAGGGAGATGGACTTCTGCTTCTACTTGATTTCTTTGCCGTTTATCAGCTAGTTTGCACTTGTGATGTTACGTCCCTCGAGCATGCTTCCAAACGGCCATCCAAGAGGATAACGGGGCACTGATCTTCAACATCGCTGTCCATCCGCATATTTATTCTTTGGAGTCTACTTATCAGTAAACACTTAGTTCCGACCTACCACTCGTTAAAATTATCCTCATACCACCGTTGCGGCCCTCACAAGCCACCCGTTATTCGCTGCTGTGGTCACTGCGATCAAAATTTCGCAACCATAACTGTGAAACGAAGGCGGTAGTGTCAGCACTTGTCCTACTAATGCTATATTCTACCTTCAGGCCCAGTTATTAGTGGCAACCTTTTCTTCCAAACTATCAATTTCGTCTTTCGAATGAATTCTGGTTAACTACGTCTACATAATTTATTGCTATCCGGGAACATTTGGCTATTCAGTTAACTTTTACATCGTATGGGTGAAAATATGACAAGCTTTCTCGACACGAAATTTCTTTGAACTTAAATTTGTCTGCATCCGCACGTACTTAGTTTTGTAAGTAACGGAACTCTGGTAGTCAAAGGTCTGCTTCATCCATCTATTCGGCATTCCTTTGGTAACCGGTAGCTTATTCTCCGATGCAAACCTTGCTCACTTTCTTATTATATGTGACCAATGCACTTTGACTGCTCAGAATAGATGGTTTAACTGCACTTGTGATCATAGTGCCTCATCATTGTTATGCTGGACAAGTAAATACTTTTAGTATATACTGTCCTCAATCTTGTTGTAACAGTCGGCCCTACAAGACTTAACAGATTACTCTATATGGGTAATCCAGAAAAACAAAGCGCCCGCAACACCCATGAAGTTGTAATATCTATTGTTGAGCCGCATTCACAAACCATGATACCGTTTTCTTACAATCAGGCGATTAGCTTCCATCATGTTAATGCAGTCAAGCAAAAGAGCATTCGAACAGATTGGAATGCAGCCGGAAGTTATAGGCCAACCAGCGGTGCCACGTTGGTGGCCAGCTGCATTTGCGCTCAATTACAGAGCGCGTCCGCTTGGCTATCTGGCCCGTTGCTGTGATTCGGTCCATTCATTGTGAAATGCTGCCTCCACGTCGAATTTATGGTGCATAAACTCCACCGTTTTCGTTCTATGCAATACATGATGGAGTTCATCTTAACACCTACACTCTGTGCTCATCCTATCCTTTCTGTTTCGACCAGATTGCACTTGAAGTGCTTTCTCGCCTACGCGATGCTACTATTAGTTCTGTAGAATTTTCACATTATTGTATCCCATGGGCTGAGAGATTAGCTTGGATCTCACTATATTCGCCGCACCCATTTATCTCGTGTTGCGGAGTATCAGCATATGAGCGTTATGAAAACCATGTTGTCCACCTGTTCTTCAGTCTCCGCGGTCTTGTAAAACTGGAACATTATCGGTGTCTACATGTGTTGTCGCACCGCAAAAATATTTGACAGTTAAATGTTTCCCCGTATTAGGATACAAATCTTGCGCACTTTGAGTGCACATGCAAATAGTTTCATGTCTTCAAACCAAAAACATCCACCACCTTTAAGCATTGTAACCGCTAGAGGTTTTTATACCTTACAGACAATTGGGGCACGCTTGCAACGCTTCCGGCACTCCATCCGTCCCTACTTTTATGTCAGTTTCGAATTCCGGGTTCGGTGTTACATATTTTCAGTATAGCTACTTCTCCCTTGGCTTATTGGTTTAACTAGGTGCGTGTGAAGCAGTGCGCCTAGCCCTGAGTCACTCTCAGAGTATTCTGAACCGATTAAGTCTCATGATAATAAATCTTTGGTCTCTTCATGGATACATGGCTTCCTATTTTTTCATGAATTGGTACTGACACTCAACAGAACACAGTCCTCACTAGTTCACAGCCTTGATTCCTCCTAGTAGTTCCGCTGTCATGTGTATAGGATTTTGAAACTAAATTCTCACACGTTATTTTATTTTCCGAGAAACGGGCATCATAGTTACCTGGCGATCTTCCAGAAGGTGCAGTCTCACCGTGCTTTTTCGATTGTTCCGTGTGAGTTGCGAGTACTGTTCTCTAAATCCAGTGGAAGTTCAGATGGTGTAGCAGTGCTCTTTCCCTTGTCTCGCAGTCACTGGCGATGGCGAATTATCGCCCACAGTTAAGTGGTCTTTTATTCCGTGTCATTTGTCGTCGCTCTGATCTCTTTGTTCTTCACTATGAAGTTGCGCTGTAGCTCCATGACGATCGTAGAACAGCCACGTTCATTGTATGGATCCCGGGTAGCACTATTGCTAGTCCGTGACACCAAGAGACCTCTCGTCTGAACATCGATGCGCGTAGAACGTATCGTTTATATAATTAGAGCAACAGATTTTCCCTGAATCTTTTTCTATGGCGTGCGTTACCCATGTTAGTTGGGTCGCTGACGTGACAATCGCTTTGTTTGGGGAAGCCTTGGCGTGGTCATACGATGACATGGCAAAAGGCGTGCGGAACCTGTCCAGAATATTGGGTCGTACTCGGATTATATCAGCTGCATACCCGGCACATGCGAAATTCTCTACACTAGCGGTCACATCTCCATATGACTCGGTGCCGGTGGGAACTTTCCCCTTATCTCAACTATAAAATTTTTCCTCGCTTTCGTCTTCCAACTTATTTAGTTGTTGCTATATTTAAGAAAAACGTCAGCAGTACATTGGCACTACTAACACCTAACTATCATGCGACACGCCTGGACTGCATATGCCTCGAGGTCGCCGGACCTGCACTCATACCAACCGGTCACCTCTGGATTACAAAACATGTGCGTATTCCGGCGAACACGGTATCTATCTCTTAACTGGCGACCTGCTACTTGCATACTCGCTCCTTCTCAGTTCGAGGCGCAATCGCGGTCGTCAAACAGGATCCATGAAACTAAAACTTACACCGGTAAATGATTGCACCAAATCGGCGTGGTCACATTTGTCGTAGCTATGATTTCCATGGCTATGTAGTGGTTCGAATGTTTTGCGAAGGAAGAATACCGTCATGCTCTTCGTTCTCGTGGATGCTGAGCTAGCATATCATGGTACTCGTAGAAAGCTTAAAATTGATGTTGATACCAATGTCACCGTGTTTCCTTGTGGCATATGGATCGTTTGGTTTCTGAAAAGCTGTCCGAACAGCAATGTCTCGGAAGTTTTGCATGGAAGCTCGGTGCATGTACATAGATAAGTGAGTCAGTTTCGTAATCCTAGGTGATCCCAACAAGCTTTCTTTTAATCTTACAGCCATGTCTCATGCCTTTACGCTGCAGCAGAATTACTAGAGCGGATGGCGCTCTCTACGAATACTACCAACGGCACCCGTAGAGGAGTTGAGTCTCAACCCAATAGATCACTGCCATCAACATACCTCGAGTGCTCCGGCCAAATCTGTTTCGATAGTCCACTCCGGATTAAATAGTATGAAATTATCAACACTAATTTCGACCACGGATTAGAGCGCTAAGCAGATATTCAGCTTTCCTGACCTCCATACTTATAACAATTTCAAAAGCTTTTCCGACAGTCCTCTCCACGGCTGTGGGTAGCTCAGTGTGAGAACTTCATAGTGCAAATGCAACTTATCGGCGCTTCCGCTGTCGTCGGTGCGACGCATGAATGCTGTCGACACAATTGCAGCTGATCAAGGGAAACAACCTTAATTAGGTTGCCGATATCCTTGGCATTGTTTCAACATTTGCTTTTTGACGAAACTAATCTTGTTCTTATTGGTTTGACTTTCTGTGACCCATGAACTCCTCAGGACGCCCTTACTTATAACCGTTTGCATGTATTTGCAATCAGGCAACCGTCCTTCTTACCTGACACAACACCGAAATTACCCACTGGTCTGTCCTCGTTTTGCTTTTCGGACCCACCTCTAGATTCCAGACTATATATCACAATCGACTGTGTCAATTGCTTTCATTAAACTCACGGCCAGAAGCGCACCTGCTATGCGTGGTCCGTGACACGTAATTCGCTACTAATGACTTACAATTGTAACTGACGCGAACGAAAAATGTAATTACTTCTCATTTACGTTGGTCCTCAGTAGCCCATTTGTCATCCATCTGCGATGGATGCGGCATGCAAGTGGTTCGCTTAAATTAGCGGATTACTACTACCGCAATTATCCCCAGACTGCACTGTACCCTACTCCACTTTGTGGCGTCAATGACCGCGCGTTCTGTTGCACCAGCTTTCTCTTCCCTCACGTTGAGCGTATGCCAGACTGTGTATTTCTGTGGTTTGGATGTGTTTTCATCGGCATCAACGGCACTACTTTCCCTTTTTTGACTGTGTTTACTGATTAGGTTTGCCCTGCATTGTGGACTAGGATCCGCTGCTTTACGAGTTACCAGTTGTGCTGCCTCGTATGGCCGACATCCGCTCAGTTAAATGTGGCATCAAACTTTACTGTTTGTCGCTCTTGTGCGGGTGGTAAACCTGTGTGCCCGTTCACTGCCACAAGTCACTTCGCCTTTCCTGCTTTCCACTCCATGCAGTCGTTTGCAACGTGTCGCATCTTGTCACTAGGCTGACTACGTGTGAGATACCCAATGCATAGTTCTACGCTGTGAATTGCAAATTCACGAACCAGAATGATTCTACTGCTAACTCATAGGTAGTTCATTATAATCATAATTTCTTAGTCGTTTGCACCCTTTCCCTGTTTCAGTGTGTGCGTCAAGCTACACATTTCAATCTCCTGGCGAATTTAAGCGTTTATCTGGTCCCAACATCCGGGCTGGGCGAGACTCGCTTCAGCCGGTATTGCAATCCACATTACACTTGGGTGTCGCGACCTACGTACACAACGAGCGATCCGGACAAACCGAAAAGCACTCGCTACCTGTGCAGCTCAGCCGTACGTGAACAGAAGGGTCATTCGGTGATCATCGCATCTCGGATTTGAGTCCCAATTCGGCTATTGTACCTCAAAAACGCAAACACAAATGAAACCGGTCTTGGAGTGCAATTTTTGTGGTAGATGGCGCCCGAACATTACCTACTTCAAACACGGTCCGAAGTTCACTCCAAAGATAGCATTATCTAATCCATCTACTCAACGGGTACACCAAACAAGCTCACAAACAACTGCCGGCTTTATATTGCGACAAAATGTTTCCACATATCAACGTCAATTTGCGCTTTGTATTCGTTCAAGTCTTCCTTACTGTTGCATTTGATCTTCACCTAGATTTTATGTTTGACACCACTTGAGTCATTCATATGAACACACTTCTTTTAACCTTATCATCTATCCATTTCCTCACATTGTGCATTTATTCCTAAATACGACATCGCGGCAATTATACCATTCGTGTGCGTTACTCCGCTCGCTACTCGGAAGTTTTACTACCCTCCCATGAGTAGGCTTATGTGCTTTGCGCAGCGTCAGCGACTCGCACTAGCTATAACGTTGAAATCGCTCTCAACGGAACTGCGGATACTGGTTATCTGAACTGGATCCAATTGAACAGTCACTTCGGTGCCGTTCGACCTCGATTCTCCGCTGAAGACAACAGAGCGACCAAAGGCTAAGGGCTTTTTTGCTTTTTCAGCCTACGCTGCTGTGGGTTGTAGCCTAGAGGCGGCTGAAGACGAATTGTATGGGCAACACTTTTCTGTTCTTCTTTTCGGTCAAAAGTATGGACCTCTTCACCGTTGCAATTCACATGGGAGCTCAACTTAGTCACTCGTCAGGGTCAAATCTTGCTCATTCGCGAGCCATTTCAGTGTCGATGGTTTCCTAACTGATAACGATGACCGCTTCCTTCAAGTATGCACCGATCATAGACTCCACATAAGTGACACAACTTTTCAACCCGTGCTTGAGCCCAGCTTCTTGGCAGCTGCCGAGCGTCCGGATGCCCTAGGCGGATTACCCACATTGCTATCGACTATACACGGTGCAGAACAGTACAATATCATTGGTCCATCCGGAGAACTTTTCTCATCTATGACCATAACCTTGTGTGTGTCCGCACAGCGCCCAAGTCTCTTCTTCGCTTAATGACTAAATATGTTATGCGGAGTACCCTGAAAAGGAGGAGGATAAAGTGCATACTGTCACACACTACAATGTGTTGTCTAAGCTTGTTAAGGATACATTTTGGACTTTCTTAACCGAATTCCCCCCGGATGTTGCTTGGGAAACATTTACATGGACATTTAGTACACTGGTCGCGCACGCATCAGAAGAGAAGTCCTTCCAACCCAAAAACAAGCGTAAGTCATTTCTGAGGAGCAGGACACGTAAATGTATGTCCCGGAGGGATTTGGCATGGCGAGATCACCAGGACTGCCCGAATGCCGAAACCTGGACTGCATACGTGACACATCGTAACTTCTGTGTGAAACTGATCTGCAAAGACAAGGTCACACATCAGCAGTAGCTAACGTAGCGCTTCTGCACGAACCACAAACTTCTGTATAGGCACCTTAACAGCCTCCGAAAGGTGAAGCGGAGGATTCCAGCGCTAGTCACGGCTGATGGGTGCACGCGATCAGCAATGGAAGCAGCTGATCTCCTACGGTTTCATTACTCCTAAACTTTCCAGCAGGTAACGAGCACAAACACTCTCCTCATTTCTAATACTCCACCATCTGGTTTGGAAAGCATCACCTTCATTGTGGAAGCTGGGTTGAAGAAGTTGCTATCCTTGCGTATCCATAGTTCTGGACTCGACAACATCCGCCCAAAGGCTCTGCAGGCGGGAGCTATTGATCTAGCAGAACCACTGGCCGTTTCCTATCAACGAGGTCTTCTAGAGGAGAACTATAATCCACCAACATAGAAGCGAGGGGTCATCACTCCTATCCATAAAAAAGGTAGCCGCACTGACCCTACCAACTACCGTCCAATAGCACTACTTCCCGTACTACCCAAAGTGATGGAATCAATCATCGCAGACGCGCTGATGCAATACCTGGAAAGCCACAGTTTAATAACCACAGAGCAACATGGCTTTCGTCAAAAGCATTCGTGTAATACTAACCTATTAATGGCACGTAATAGCTGAACTGAAGCTGTTGATAATGGAGTAGGAGTCGATGTCATCTACCTGAACTTTTCAAAAGTGTTTGATCGCTTAGACCACCGCATTCTTCTTCAGAAGCTTCGGAATTACGGCATTGGCGACCCAATCCTGAGTTGGATTGAGAATTTTCTACAAGAACGACGGCTAGTGGTGAGAGTCCGAGAATCATTTTCTGATGCAATTGATGTGGCGTGTGGAGTACCACAAGGCTCGGTTCTTGGACCTCGTTTATTCTTGGTGTTCATTAACGATTTGGCGGGATCAATTACTTCCGATTTCCTATTTTTCGCTGATGATACCAAGATATGGCGAAGGATCAGAGGACCAGATGACCACGAACGGCTCCAGTGCGATCTTAACACAGTGTCGAACTGGTCAGTTCCAAACGCCGTAACATTCGACGTAGACAAATGTCGGGTCGTACAATTACGCCATAGTCATAACTACACCTATTCACTTGGGACCAACGGACTGCAGTGTAGCTCCCAGGAACGTGACCTGGGTGTGATCGTACAGAGCGACCTCAACTGTTCAAAACAGGCTGAGGTAGCTGCGAAAAGATGCAACCAGCACGTTGGCATGCTGCGAAGGGCATTCGGGAGATTTGACCCATCAATCTTCCCAATGATGCACAATTCCTACGTGCGCCCGCATGTTGAATACGCTATCCAAGCTTGGCAATCTTGGTTGAAGCGTGATCTAGAAGCGATAGAGGCACCACAACGGAGAGCAACAAAGAACGTGATGGGCCTGCGGTATCACTCTTACCACCGAAGGCTGAAGTTGCTGGGAATTTTCAGCGGACGCTATCGAAGGCTGCGCGGCGATCTCATTTTGGCGTATCAGATATTGAGTGACCCCAACCACATATGCCGCCATTTGCTGAAACTTAGCCACAACACGCAGCTCAGGGGTAACTGCTTAAAATTGAAGGAACAAAGTGGTCGTCTAGAGTGTCGACGGAATTACTTTTCCCTTCGGGTTTGCCAGCCCAGGAGCACACTCCCAGACTAAGTTGCTTCCTCCTCTTCCTTGGATATTTTCAAACAACGATTAGATGTTGCTCTCAGCTCCCAGCATTTTGTTACCTAAATTACTCTATTGTGGATTACTCCAAGCATGCTTTTCAACAGAATTTATGTATCAAATGGACCTAAGTGAGCGACCATATTTTACTTTTCTTACTCCTTACATCAACGATCACTGCACCCCAGTGTCTCTCTGAACGTTTACGCTCGATATTTTTTTAGATTTTACACTAATTTTATTTGTCAAAGTATTCATCTCGGCAGACGTTCTATAGATGACCCAGACATATTTTGATTTCATCGTATTCACCTCAACCATCCTACGGGACGTGTCAAGCACTTGCTTTTATTCCGTGATAAATCATTGTTTATTGAATGCACTTACTCCTAATTGTACTCTCAACTCTGCGCACTTAGATGATGGTGAAAGCTTTGGATCGTTGGAATCTTTTTGCTCTCTCTGGTGGTTACATGGCAATCCAAAAATGGCGTATCATCTATCGCGTAATCTAAATCATGTGTGCTTTTGTCTAACGAACCTCGGGATAACGCCAATCTAATAAGCGAACAGTTGAAACTAATTGAACATTCTAGCCATCAGGACTGCTCTACGCTACAGATTCTGTAATGTCCTTGCAAACTTAGTTGGTTCTGCTCCGACGTCGATTAAAATGCGGTTCTATATAATGCACCCACCATTTATTTTTTGGCATGGATTATATCGCTACTGGATGCCTCTTTGGAACGTAATCCACTTGGTTCTTTGGGCTTCTGTGCAGATGAGAGAGTATTTTGCCTTATTAATAACAACAATATATACAATTTTTAATTTAAACTGGATGTTTTGCAAACCAAACTGGACATTGTTAGTTTTAAGCAGAAATTCATAAATTTATTAGCGAAGAATAAAGAGTAAAGCGACTAGGCGATGACCACGCCACATAGCGGTCAGGCTAATGTGACCCGAATTGTGCAAGCAGCGGAGGCTAATGTAAGCCCTTCTCTTGATCATGAGCGTCTTTCCTCTCGATCGAAGACGATGACCCAGTTTTCCCGTGTCTCCCTACCGGATTTCATGTATTTTGTTCGGGAGTGTGGGCGAATCTATGCAGCTGCACAACTATTGGAGTAATGTAGGCTATTATGACTTCATCAGACCCAGCCTCACTTTATTAGCCTTTTGATGCACCAAACGACTAAAATGAATGACTAGAAGGCGCAAGCGATCCTCACTAACGGAAAGAAATTATTGCCCAGCTTTTGTTCGTCGACAGCAAAATCAATCACGGCGCTGCTGGAGTCGACGATGTCAACGATAAAACGGTGAGAAATATCATCAGTGCCTACACCTTAGGTACCATTACTCAGCGCAACTATGCGGGAAACAAGAGGGAATCTGGATTCCGATGTCATACGGCGCATTAACGGACCATTGAACGACATGTAAAGGATATTTTGGTGCAGACACAGCAGCGGCTGAAAGGGAACGGGATCCACCTTTCCGTATGTACGGTCTTCAACAATCCCATAGGACTAGTGATCACGCTCAAGCAATGCCACTGTGAGCCAAGCAGGCTTATGCTCTCGACTTTTCGGTGCACATTGAGTATGACAAGGAGAAGTCCAACTTCATAGACTAGTGCGGGTTTTTTCGCTATCTGCATCGGATGCGGACTGGCTCAAAAAGAGCTACGTGCGCGAAACTTCTCACTGTCAAAGGTCGCATGTGACGCTGATTGTGATAAGGAATAACCAAGGCATAATTTATTCACAGGTCATCAACGATAGCACCTGCAATGGTGCGTATTTCTCGGTATACCTCGAAGAACTTGTGGCGTGTATACGTTGCAGAAAGGAGATGAACTTTGCATGTCTGATCACTGACAACTCCAGGATCCACATGCCGGACGATCTAAGGAGGATCCTGGGCTCGTCCTACCAGCTGAAGTTTCTATCGCCCTACTCGAACGTGCTAAACTCAGCAGAGCACGTTATTTCCAAGTTAAGTGTCGGAGAGACGGCTGCTGACGTACCAGACGCTAACTGTTGTCAATCATGTGAGCGTTAAAATTATAGTACATCGAGACTGCACGAATTACGATCTCAATATAATGCTGGACGTAACAAAGGCAACAGTCGGACATCCGTTCCTCAACTGACGGTCTTTAACGGTACTGTACACTTTTGTTAACATACCATTTTTACTTCGAAGTAGGCGTTTTTCAAACCAAACTTTAGGATTTAGCATGCAGTAGTGGTGCGCGCACCCATATGCCGATGGCCTGACAGTTTGCGACTGCCGTTGCACTGTTGACGCGGTCTAGCTCGTATAGATTCGCCCACATTACCGAACAAAATACATGAAAGCCGATAGGGAGACACGGACAAACTTGATTATCGCCTTCGATCGAGAGGAAAGATGCTCATGATCAAGAGAAGGGCTTGCATTAGCGTCCGATTCTTGCGCGATTCTGGTTACATTACCAATTATCTGATCGTCTTCTGACCGTCTTTCTTCCCATTTCTCGCTAACAAATTAAGCGATTTCTGCTTTAAATTAACTGTGTCCAGTTTGGTTGGCATAGCGTCCATCTTTTATTGCAAGTTGTCCAGTTTGCTTCGCGAAAAATTCATTTTTATTCGCAATTCTCCCAGTTTTTGTTAATTGTCCAGTTAAATGTGGCAAGGGGTTTATGTGCCTCTAAGGCGCGCGACTGACTGCTTCTGAATTTGGAACTGGTCTTTATGTGCACTTATAACGATGCTCAGTTAGCAAAGTCTGTGTTATTCAAACATTCTGTGATAAGCTGTTTCTGTTGGTGGTTAGTTCTGCGCGGCGCTTTTTCTCATTGGCTGTTTTTGGTCCATACTGTAACTGCCGGCCCGTAGCCTAAAGGTAACGAACTTGTAATCTGACGGCGCATGCTCGTGCCTGCGTAGGAGCAGGGCGAACCTCCCAGTATCCTTCGCTCACCTGCGACCCGTGGTGGTTGCGCGGCAGCCAAGCGTCGGTACTGCGGACCGGGGTACTGCTGATGTCATACCGTAACTATTCACTGCGTGGTTCTTCCGATGCAATAATTCTGTTTAGTGAGTTCTAGCTGAGGTAACCTGCAAGTTTAGTACAGAATATTGTTTCGTTTGCACAGGACCGGATAATGGCTGGTAGACTATTCCACAAAACCATGTATCTGATGAGTGATACGTCGAACCGAATAGCCGTCGTGGTTCGGATTAAAACTAGATGCTGCTTGCTCACAGGACTACACTTTGGGACCGCTCTGGTATTCATTTGCATTCCTCGAGCAGAGCTTTTGGGGACTGCGACTCGAACGGTGGACCGAAGCGAACCGTGGCGCCAAATGTGATTGCATGTCCCAATCCCTACACATAACCTATACTTCAAAATAACTCCCCTCCCATCAAGCTGTCCCGGTTCATTGTGCAATTAGTGCACACCTCTTGTTACACTCTTCTATAGTGAAGTTATGATTCAATTCAATTGTGGAAAAACGGGAAGATGTTTCCTGATCTGTCAGGTTGTGCACAGGCATCATGTGATGTTTCAGTCATCGTAAAAATTGAGGTTCCCGGTGAGGCTAATGAGAGCCCAAGAAATGTTGTCCGCAACAACCCTGTGCATTCTTCCATTCAGTTCTAAACCCTTTCACAACCATAGCTACGCATTGAGCATTCACCTTTTTATCTGTAACAATTCATTGCCTGATTATTCACCGTTACTGGTTTTATTTGGTCAACCATTGCCTGCGATTTTATTTTATTTTGATTTTAATTTTGCGAGTCTAAGCGTTGCCTTGCTAGCCCTTAATACGGGATTACTCCATTGATTTGCAAACCTACGTATGTGCTCTGCAATCTCCATTATCGCTCATTCAAGTCCGTTAACAGCGCGCATCCAATATTCCGTCACCAGGCGGACAACAGCAACGCAGGGTCGTAGGCGTACAACTTTTGTGTAGAGCTCGCGTGTACGCTCGATATCACTGTAAGGAAGTGGCGAAATCTGTCTATCAAGAACTGTACCGAACGACTGCAAAGGAACGTGTATTCTAGTCATCGTTCTATGCACATCTCTGTCCATAACACACGTACTGTATTTCTAATGGATGACGCCAACCCGACTGACGGAATCCGCTATGGTGTATCAGGCAACCTTGAGCGCTTCGAATTTTTCATTTTTATCGGGGTTGTAGTAGCAAGAAGTACCTAATGACGATTGCTGTTCGATAATCAAGGTTCTTGTTCTTAACCCATTTTAGATTTCTTCGCTGGACAAGTATCCAGTGCATTTCGCATCTTACACTCCGAATAGAGTCTCCTCCAGTGAAATACCTTTTCAACTTGAGTCTCTTAAGCTGACAACGCTACTTCCTTGCAAATTTGCGTGGGCTTGTACTGTTGGTCAGCACCGAATTCAACCGATTAAAAACCCGAGGTGGTCGTTAGACTACGTGGCAACATGCAAAGATTGAAACTGGAAGATCCTTTTGGACCTGGAGCCTGTTATCTTTGCTAAATGAAGGTTTGGTGGTCGATACACCAGAACTTAGGAACCCAATCGGATATGGCACGGTTAAGAAGTTACTGGCGATCCAAGGTTTTTACGTTCATAGACTTTAACCCTTCTGGCTGATAATCTTAGAATTTGTATGTGTTCCTCCTGAATTTATTTTTCATCTTATCACATTTCCGAGCCACATCGCAGTGACTGATCCCGCCCAACTTCAGTATACCTATCACAATTGTTCAGCGAAGTTAGACCGTCTTTATTATGTCGCCTGGAGAGAGCACTCGGAGATCGACCACAGTTAATATGCTAGAGTTATCTGGGAAATCATGACTACACCGGCTCTGATGGACTTACACATACACCTTGTTCTGCTGCATTACATAGGTATTGTTGGTTTTTGTTCACTCTCCACCGACTCGGTGGTATCGTTTTACTCTTAGGGACCTCAAACCCGTTGCTGGATTCATCGCCTGCAAAATGAGACGCGATCGTTGGATTGCGGGACGGCTTGTTGCTTACGCAGGGGTGAACTTACTTTAAGTCGGGCCCTTCTCTAATCACAATTTTGTTTATCACTGCTCTTAGTGCGCGGTTTTGTCGACTTTGCTCACCGTGGCAACAATGACAATGAGTCAGTAACTGTGATATCTATGTGTTCTCCGTGATTGGAGACACGCGTGTCTGATTGATGCTTCATTTTGTGGTGCGGTGTGTTTGAGAAATCTGTCAGATTCGTAACCCGATGCGCTTTAGGTTTTCTGTCTCACTGGTTTGCTTTACTCTGCTGTGCTGCTACCAGCACCGTGGTTGTCGTGGCGCAGAACTGAAGGTTTGCCGGAAGATATGTTTTCAATTTTTTGTTTAAATAATACCTGTACGTTCCTCTTACTCTTCGGAGTTGCATCGATTGAGCACTTTTTCAATTATGTATTTTGGAGAACCCGCCGGGTGTTTGAATGCGGTTTGCAGGCTCAGCTTGGATCACGATTTCCTTTCATGTAAATCACGGTCATCCACAACACTGGAACGACATCCGAAATGGAGGCATTTCGCATGTTGCTCGGACTCAACACTGCACCGGTTCGGACTCTGGGCACAGATAACTGTACTCGCCCTTGTCCGTTTTGTCTAGTTAAGGGTGTATCAAGAGAGAATATGCTGAGAGTGTTTGGAATTGTTCGACTACCTTGATTCTTATGACCGGTTTCTGTTATGAGTGATGGCATCTATGAGTTCGTATTGGTCGCCTAACGCCACCACTGACGCCGCATTGTGAGCTAACTTTCACGTGCATCTTATTTTCGCAAATACGTTTTGAGGCCATTTGTCGTGAAACTCCACCTATAGAGCAGATGTATGTAGTACCTTAACTAAAGGGGCAGTCATAGCCAACTGCTACTGAGATTATTGCTTTTGTGTTGAACAGCGACCTCATTACTTCTAAAACCGGTGGATAGGAAATCGTAAGTGTAAATCATAGCCTCGCCCCGCTTGGAGTTGGCCCGTACAATTTGAAGCATTCCCCATTTCTGGGGCCTTATGAGAATAAAAGCAACCACTATGTAATTTCAAATTTCGCGAACTGCCCACGTATATGGAAGTTACATTTTCTTATTCTTCTTCATCAATACACGTTAACCGAGAGTAAGGCACACCTCAGCTAATGTGCTGCGATAGAAAATATAAGATTGAAATACAGGCTAAAAAAGTAACATAATGCTAGTGATCACATTATGCATACGGTTTGAGGTCGTGCTTGGCGGGAGAAACTAAAGGGGAGAGACGGGACAAAGGGACTAACAACACAAAAGCCAATATGGTCGGCTCTTCGACATGTCAGCTAGTGTATCTAACCCGACGTGTGCGCAGTCCTTCGGTCCCCAGTCTGACAGTCGAGAAACACCAACCGACGCCATCTTCGAAATCAGTGTTTCCATTCGTTGACCAAGTCATCGCGTAGGCTCCCTTCCTCCGCACAAAAATCCCACGATGCGGGTATCGGTGGGCTAGCATGCGCACCACGAGGCCAACCATCGGAGCCTGATGCGTGATATAATGGTATTGAGCGGTTCACTCATTCTTTTTTCACCAAAATACGCACATTGTTCACGCGGTGTCCCCACCATACATGAGCTATACTGCGAAGGCCGTGATGATCGAATGTAACAAACCTCTTTGTGCCTGTCGACTTGATGGGTCAGGTTTCGCAACCGTACATTAGGGTTGAACAGACGGGTGCATTTTAAACTCGTCCCTTCAGGGTGCGATTAATATCAGCCGGTGCCACAGGTGGCGGAGATTAGCAAAAACGCCTCGAGCTTTTGTTATACGGTCTGTGATATAACTGCCTAGATACTTGAATTCCTCGAGGATTTCCAGCTGATCACTACCAAGGGTCAGCGTAGCAGTGAGTCCTTACCAATTTTGGAGAAGGACTTTACATTCCGACGCTGCGAATCATAGTTCAAAATGACTAACACCCAGAGCTAATTTATCCAGTGCAGCTTGACACCTTTGAATGCCGTCAGAGATGTGGGCAATGTCGTCGGCGTACTCCAACTCAAGATTTCGATCAGCTGGGAGCAGCTCCATACTTTGCAGGTCGTGTCCAGGGAACACAATCACCATAACTTCCTTAATTGCGAAGTTAAAGAGGAACGGTAACAGTGAGCAACCTTTTTTCACATCGCTAGAGATATTGGAGTTCGGTGAAAGTTTGCCGTAAACTCTCACTCTGCCTGAACTATGCTCCTACGACGTTCTTATGACATTTACATATTTCTCGAGCACACCTTTCCTCAATAGACAGTCCCAAAGGACAAAACGATGAACTGAATCGAAGGCTCCTTTGACCCCCTAGGCACACAACTATAGTGGATCGCCAATGAAAATGGAAGTGCCCTATCAATTGACGTAATGTGAATCTGTGGTCAATGCAGCCTCGATTTCGACGAAACCCGGCCTGCTTCTCGTGAATCTGGCTTTCACAAATGCCAGTCAGTCTATGGAAGGCAACAGAAGCAAGTACCTTAGTGGCAATGGAGATCAGACTGATTCCTCTGACTGCCACATTCGGAAATGAGCCTCCCTTGAAAATTAGGACTATAACGGAGCGACTCCAGTCTGTTGGGACAATCTCCTGCTCTCATAGATTCACTGATAACTTAGGTAAATCGTCCAAAAGACCAGGTCCCTTAAATTTGATGGGGGCTGAATGAAGTCCATCTGCTCCAGTGGCCTTGTTCAATTTCAGCTGTTTGACCTCACGTTCGATTTCTGCGCGTGACGGCGGATCTTAGAGGACTGCCCACGGAGTAGGGTGGTCGTTTGCCGATAGGGAAGCTGAAAGTTCTGACTGTTTAAACTGCTTTTCACGGTGGTCGACCCAACGCTTCAAGCGTTTTGACAAGTTGTGGATCGGCTATCCAATCTCGTCGCATATGGTCTCGCTAACACCAGGTTTCTTGCTGCATGTCTCTCGTATCAGACGGAGTAACTTCCGATGGTTATCAGGGGCAGCGGCTATCTCCCTCTCCGCGGTCTTCGCGGTCTCTCTCAGGTCAGCACGCGGTTTCACCCTGAGGTCTTTGCGAGTCTCATTGTATTCGCTTCCAGCCGGAACACATCGGTGAGCATCCGGAAGTTCTAGAGACTGAATGGAGACCCAATGTCTAGGTCGGCCATTTGGTTTGCACAGGGAGACATGCTTGCTGCTAATAACGTCTGGCGGATATGTGATCAGTGATCTTCAACTGTGCTGTGTGTGTTTACGCAGGTCAGATGTCAGCGTACTTTGATACACGTTCAGGACATCTCGCTTCGCCAGTTGGAAAGTATCTACGCGCTCCCAGCGCCGTTGATTAGTTATATGTTAGAAAGTTTTTGACAAACGTTCCCATCGGGGCACAGTTCTATCAGGTAAACGCCGAATGCTTTACGGATTCATTACGATCTCAGTTATGACCGAATTCTTCCAACTTGACTGTACACATTTTTAAAGCAGTTAGTTCCCTTCAGAAATTTAAAAAGCACGGTAAGAAGACGAAAACTGGTAGCTGCATGCATTTCGTATTGTCGCCTCAGTACCATTAACAATAACCGGTATGCAACTATATACTTAAATGTGCGTGTGACCGAATAAGCATGAGGTGAAAAATGAATGACGGAAGTTTCACCCCTATGTCCACTGCAGACTTAAGCTGATAAATAATTGCTTCTGAACACACAGGGCCGGCTTATCGCAACGGCCTCGGCGAAACGGAAGAAGCGGGGATTAGGGTGACGTAATACAAGTGTGAACGCTGATCCGAGCTCTATCCGGTGACGCGTAGTCAGTAGGTGTTTACCTATTGAGGAAGCTGGCGGCTAGCGGAACTTTAGTGGGACAGGGATGCTGGTCAATTTCACGTTGAACCCACCTTGGCACGTGTTCCTTTATTCGGGAAGTCAAAGACCGATTGGTTCTGCCTATGTAACTGTCTCCGCAGTCGTACATGAATTTGTATATGCAGTGTGAGTTGACCCCTATCGGTTGAGCTTCCTTCGTTGGAGGCACCGGCAAGTTACAGGTTCTATTGGTGGTCACAACCTGAACAGCACAGTGACTTCTCTGCATATATATATATATATATATATATATATATATATATATATATATATTGTTGCATACCGGTTATTGTTAATGGTACTGAGGAGACAATACGAAATGCATGCATCTACCAGTTTTCGTCTTCTTACTGTACACATTTTGTCCATGATTTCCTATTGCTTTCCGCAAAAAATCTGCGGTCGCAATGAGCTCCATTAGGAGCAACGTACCCTACCTTATTAGTTACGTGGCGTTGTAGAACATTCATGTATTTGGGGTAGACATAGCAACAATTTACTTATTGAAGTAGTTCATTTTGTTACGGTTGTTTTGTACGGTATTCTTGACGATGATGGGCGATATGGGCGCAGCTACCCTATCTCTCAATCCGCTGCCTAGACTATGGCCCGTTCATTAACATACGGTTGACACAGTTTCTGATACTCAACGCTCCGACTGATCTGTTGGTCAAGATGGGAAAGTAAAAACCGGTGAGAGGAACGGCCGGACAATCCTTGTGACAAAACTTATTAACCATCTACATTCAACAGGGGCTAAAAGCATGCTATATTCCGACATGTCCCAAGTCATTCTATATGATTGCGTTTATTTTGCAGCCGAAAGTAGTGCTTCTGCGCGAAATCAGAAAGCCGTTAGGTATACCTAGCCCAGCAACACCACGACCAAGTTTCCGTCTCATACATCTGCATCTTTTACTTTACTGGCTATCTAGATTACGTCGATCAACCTGTCAAAAGGCTCTCTTCAATGATTTTAGAGCGTACCTCCCGTAAGTTGATCGAAACTAACCCTAACTGCTTGCTGGTTCAGTTGCTTGGCAAACACGAGACTACCCTAAGTGCCAGAACCTACCAGCCCATTTATGGCGTTTATCAGATGGAGCGCTACCCACTCGCTTCAGTTTGCCAAATGTTCACGAGTCAGCGGCTGTAATTCCCCTCGTGTAATCAGTCGGAATTCGTGAGCAGTCTCACTTTGCCTTGATGAGGCGGATGACTTCATCATCGCCCCATACGAAATAAAGATCAGAGTTAATTATTCGTTTACCAGTCTAACTGCGATAATGACAGCATTTGAGCGCATTCTCGGTTTTTCATACTCTCAGCACCGCACTGCAGTTTCGTCTTTGTTTAAATTCTTCAATTTGAGCCATGCGACGCGTATCGGTTGATGGTTGATACCTTGATCGTTGGATTTCACGAGCTGGCTGAACATAAGTTGACTATTTCAGTACCACAGGTTAGGCACAGTTGCATTGCACTGGTGTTTCCTCAACATCCATTCACTAAGTGCGTTACTGGATTTAGCAATCTGCTGCATGAGCACAAGTTTGCATCTTTGAAGAATCCTGTAAATGGTATCACTGACTACAACCTAACCTGGTGATGGTTTACCTGATCCTGTACAATCCAACTAATGTACTATTGTTTACTGGATTTCAGCAGTCTCCTCAACCTGAGTCTACGGTTCCTGTAACCTACGGAGCAGAGCAAATGCTTGGAAGGCCACAGAAATTAATTTATGTTCACGTATGTCATCGCTGGGATGCACTCCCCGAATCAGTCGCTTCTGTACCAGCAGTAGTCGTATTTGAAATGCAGCTGCATGGTACGCTCAGTCATCCGTAATTTGCCCCTTAGCTGGCACTTATTTGTGCTGTAAAAAACGCTTCACCACTGAGTAACTGCTCCACTTACACCTAAAAGACGGTCGGCGCTTTAACCGAAATAGAGACCCCTTCCTTTTTGTCGCTATTAACACCCTTCAACTCATTAAACAGGAGTTGTAAAGTCAAATGCTTCATGTATAATGAGTCATTCTTCAATAGCAAGATCCACGTTCCATTCCTTGCTTGTTCTAGAGATAGTACCGAAACCTCTTAGCCTTTACAGGTCCCTCTGTCGTCTTCTCATTTCTCCTACTCGTTTCTGCGGAACTTGCAGCGACAGCAGTCCCTGTGAAGTATACTGTTGCCTTTATTATCTGCTTCAAACTGTAAAACTTGTTCATCGATCACGCAGTCACTTTGGGCATTAAACCAGTGTTTGTGTAAGGTGATCGCAGCTGTTCAAATGTCCACTTCTGTGACTACCGTGTCAGACAATACTGTGAACCCCCAAAATATGAGGGAGCAGATAAAACTTAATTCTCAGTTGGCTCATTCGGTATATGCTTAGTGGCCACTGTATACCGCCCACTATTGTCCACTTTAGAAATGGACTGGGCCCTAGCTTCCGCTATGAAGAGGCTACTGGCACGATCTTGCAGCCATGTTCTTTTTGTAGGGAACTTCAATCTGCACGGCCTAGAAACCCCGGCCACTCCGGGTAAACAATTCAACGCGGAACTGCAAGCACTAATCGCAGGTTCTCCGCTGTACAACCAGGACACTTCTCCAACCGGTTTCATGACTGGGGTAAAAGCCGACCAACTGGGACCTCGATTTTCCAACGAGGAACTCATGAGCGAGGTAGTAACAACGTGCACTTCTTTGGGCTGCAGCGATCATGCAACATTAGTGTTCCATTACATGTGCTACGCGGAATATCTTGAAGGCCATGCCGAGGAATCTCACTTCGTAACCAACTATGATGACCTGTACTAACTCATTGGTGCGAGGAGCTGGCTTTTCCTAACTGAATGGTCCGCTGAAGTGGCCTGCGGGGAATTTGTCAAAAGATTAAACTGGCTCGTGGCAAGCGCATCTGAAACCAAAATTCATCGACCCAAAATGATGGTGTCGTTCCTAAGCAGCAAGACCCGGAAATGCATGGCATTGGGGGGCTTGGCATGGCTCACTTACATAGCCTCTCAGATCGAGGACACCTGGAATGTCTACACAACGCAGGAACCACTGTGTCAAACTCGTCCGGGACGATAAAGTAAAGAACCACAAGACCGTGTGGTAAAATTTTGCTCTAACACAAAGCTGCTATACAGACACATAAACAAACTTCGCCGCGTCAAGCGCGGAATTCCGGCTATGCACACAGCATGCGGGTTAGTACAAAGGGCACAATGGGCGACCAATCTTCTTGGACAACAATTTGGTGGTAGATTCCACAGTGTGCAATCATCCTACACATTGCCTACGCAGCTCGTGCCGCTATCAGGCCTTAACCCCATATCTTTCACAACCGCAGCTGTATTGAAGCGGTTGATGTCCTTGCGCGAATACAGCTCCCCGGATGCAGTCGGCATTCTCCCAGAGGCGTTCAAAGTTGATGCTATGAGTTTAACTGTACCGTTAGCAGTACTGTTTCAGCGATGTCTTAACGAGATGCACTTCCCCACTATGTGGAAACACGGTACCATAACTCCAATCTACAATAGTGGTAGCCGTGCTAAACCAGGAAATCATTGATCGATAAAACTTCTTCCGCTGATCTCCAAGATCAGAGAGTCCATTGTAGCTGAGGCACTCATGGACTACCTGGAGAGTAAGCAAATTTTTGTTCAGAGGCAACACAGATTTCGCCAAAATTGGTCCTGTGCTACCTATCTGTTGATAGCGCGTGCAAGCTGGTCTATAACTGAGGACACTGGTGTAATAATAGGTTCAGCCTACCTGGACTTCTCAAAGGCATTCGAGCGCCTGGGCCATCGCATCCTATTGCACAAACTCCAGCATTATGGTATCGGCGATCCCGTTCTGAGCTGGATAAGCAACTTTCTTGTTCAACGTCACTTGAATGCGATGGTTCGCAGCGCCCTATCGGAATCAATCGAAGTTTACTGCGATGAAATTCAGGGCTCGGTACTCGGCCCCACTTGCTCCTGGTCTTCATAAATGATCTTGAAAGCATGTCTACTATCTGCGGATGATCTAAAGATATGACATACTATCGCTTCAGTGGAGAATCACACAGGCCTACAGGATTATCTGAACAAAGCGTACACATGGTCCATCTAGATCATACTGCAGTTCAGCGCCACCAAGTGCAAAGTTCTGAGGATAAGCCATCAGAGTACGCACAACCACTGTATAGGGCCAGAACTTCTACGTTTGGCTTTTTTATGAGTGCGATCTTGTCGTGCTCGTACCGGAGAACCTTGGATATTTGAGGCAGACTGAAAAGATATCAAAGAAAGAAACCAGCACTTCGGTCCTCTTCATAGAGCTTTCGGGAATTTCGACACCCTAAGCTTTCCGAAAATGCTTGGTGCGTACGTGAGGCCACACACAGTATACGCTATTCAAGCGTAGCAAATCTGGCAGGAACACCACCTCTCCGCGCTCGATACTGCACAACGCAGGGCGACAAAGAACCTCCGAGGTTTGATTCGCCTTCCCTACCCACTCCGGCGGAAAACTCCCAAAATATACAGCGGACCTTATCGGCATGTAAGGGGTGATCTCATGGTGGTGTGTCATATCGTAAAAATAAACCCAACCACCCATGCCACTCTCTTTTGAAACTAAGTCAAAACACGGCTCTAAGCTGACCACACAGTGCGGCCGACTGGAATGTCGAGGAATCTTTTTCTCTCTCCGAGTTTCACAGAACTCCTGGCGCATCTAATTAATGCCACTGCCTTATCCGTTTTCAGGAAACGCCTTGATGATGCGCTGATACATTTACACTACGTGATATAACCCGTGACCATCAGATGATGGTATTAGTGCACAACCAACAATGGACGGTGTCATAACTATCCTAAACTCCTGGCAGGAATACTCGCACATGTGTACTTCAAAAACCCCTTGGTGAGTCATGTATCTTACACGTTCTTTTACTGACACCGTATCTTTTAGATTCGTAATCTTCACCCTAATCATCCTACGGGACATGTCAAGCATTCGCTTCTATGCCCGTCATGAACCATTGCTCCAAATAGTACTTGGACATGGTAGGATGAGCATTGAAGTCAGTTGTAAGTAGATGTACATGTTAGCGTTCGCTTGTTGTGATTGGTTTAGTTTGTCGGCCCAAGCGGATCTCGGGTTCAATTGAAAGGATCCAGTCTATTAGGAATGTCCCCAATATGCTAGCGGTTCTAGTGCATGTTAAATGGCTGCTCCGATCAAAGAATGCTGTAACAAAACGCTGCTTTTTGACAGATAAAAAGCATAGGCGTAACATGTCCCGTAGGCTAATGGTAGAAGGGATTGCGAGCTCGATGATTACGCATGCGGACAAAATAAACCGTGAGTCGACGAAGCGACAGGGTAGCGGTATAGTCTAAATAGGGTTGGGTGAATGAGATGGCACCATGAAAGTGAAATAATGTGTCAATATCATTAATGTGTAATATAGTGTTCTTGGATTGCTCACTCGCTCATACTGACTTACCTGCGTCAGTGTGGATTATAGTTCATAGTATTTCGTCTCTAGACGACATACATTTTATACAACTTCCTTGTCACGCCAGTTGCTTGCACCGTGGATTTAAGGGCGGTAATCCACGAGCGCAAATCGCAATAACACCTGGATGTATATGGATGGGAAATACAGGCCGATACCACCGCTTTGATGAGAAGCGTACCCGCAATTCAGTTTGTTAAGTAGAACACATGGTGACGAGTTGTATTCGTTGCAACCTAGACAAGATGCAGTTCTTTTACCGGTTTACGCTTTCCTTCTGAGCTCGTGCGCAAATACGGTTGAACATATGCTAGTGGTTTACCCAAACCCAAGGTTTATGCACAGTGTGAGTTGGGCACTAATCTCCGTACTATGTTCTGGCAAAAAGCCTGGTCGTGTGCACGAGTCACATAATTCGACTATAAAGGCCTTCCACACTAGAAACTTTTCGGATCCCGGTGAATTCCGCCCGACTCAGCTTTACCAAATTTTCCAGTAGAGCTAAGTGATCTCACGGAATCTGCAGCGGTCTGACGTGACAATCGGAGCGCAACTACTTTGTATTAGCCAATGTTATGTGACCGTACGGTATTTCAGAAGGTACTTTACACCTCCCCTCGGTGTTGCTAAGAGTTAGACCTGGGATAAGAACAACAAAATGGTAATTGTGTACACAGTTGTGGATGGATGTGGTAGATAATTTTGGATCAGTGCACTGGGGTGATTAGGAAGGGAGGTTCCTATTGTGACATGCTGTTTTTTCATTTCTCCGTACACCTAGTTCAGTAGGTCTGTTTGGGTTACAACAATTAGTTGTGGAGACAAAGGGAAATCGAAGCAGTAATGCAGTATATCAAACGATCTCCCTCATCTGTGTCCGTAGACAGTGTTATCGGATATAGTACGTGGTGGGGGACAAAGGCTTCCCAGAACTCGTACACGTATATGGTACCAGATTGCAGTAAATGGTGGAACTTCTAAAAGCGGATATAAGCCATCGACGCGTCCAGATAACCACAATGACGGATTGCTTCCATTGCGTTTCTCTGCCGTTTACTCTACATGCTTATGAAAGACTGATAGCTTTCCAGTTCATACGTCGAACTTTTTTTTCGATTGCTCGTGGTTAACTTTGCAAGGCATCGAATGGCTAGTTGAAGTAATGCTATGTACAGTATGTCGGACTGTGACTCATGTGATTTCATCACCGGCATGCACAGCTTTCGACAACCATGTCTTGATACACACGAAGCACAACATCACCCTTCTGACTGTGATACAACAACGATTGCGATGAGAGTTGGTTCGGCACACAACATGGTCCTGTTGTTCGAGCGACATCGAGTAGATGGACTAGTTGTAATAGTATAGCGTGATTTGTCGTATTGTAGTGAGTGGATAGAGGAAATGGACAGTGGCCACGACAATAACGAGCGTTGTAGGTCCGCGGAGCGATAACCCACCCGGACCATCCAATCGCAGCAAAGTCGATTATCAATTCTCTTCGTTGACAGACCGTTTCTAAATAATTCGGCGAGTTGATTGGCAACTCTGGTTGGTCAAAGTTGGGTTGGCTTTCGTAGGTGTATTGGTCACTTTTTCTCGTGCCCCCTCCATAAATCTCGTCTGAGCCACTGTTTCCACCGTCATTGTCTGCGTAGTACTGATATTGGGACGGCTTCCGAGGCGCATCATTCGCGTTCCAATAACCTCTGCTCTGACGGCTCCGGTGCCGCTGCTGCAATGCTCGCCTCCGTCGTCGAACCTTTTGAGGTGGGCCAGACAGTTTGGAATCGACAACAGATGCAAACATCTTTGGCTGTTCAGCGAACGAGTTTCCGTTACGTAACTGCTTGGAAGAAAAGTAAAAATTTCATCTGTGTTTAACAACGAGGGCATAAAAGTAATTTTATCAGGTGAATGAATTAACTAACCCATTGTAACCAAAGACAGTTGACATTATTCTTCATGTTTTAACGGGTTTTCGAAACAACTTATGTCGCCCCGAAGAACCATGAAACAAATAACATGATCTGCTTTTGATGAAGTACACAGGCTGGCTGAACATAAGATTTAGTAGAATACTGCAGTACGTATGCTACTAATGAAATACTAGTAAAGGAACCCCTGGATGGCAATCGGTTAGGGACGTATGTGACACTACATATGTGCGTTGCTGTGGCAGGAGATTGTGTTATAAGTAGGTTGTCATCGCAGTGATCTATCTTGGGATATGGCTACCGTTCATGCGCATTTCACAACTCGGTTCGTTTGTCACCTTAACTTTGCCGACTTGTAGCACGCTGAAAGATAACTTATCATTTTTGTACTATTTTATCACTGATCGACTATACGTTATGCACTGCTGTTTTACTGTCTGTTACTGTACGATTATTTTTGCCTATATCCGGCTCGCCACACGTCTGGTCGATAAGTTAATGCGCTGTTCGCTTCATCCGTCCCTGTCTTCTTGTAGCCTCACATTAATATTCCACTGTGTTCTATTTCATTTACCTTCTGATACTGCTACTCCATTACATAACCTAGTCAGGTCTGATATTCACTAGTCCTATGTATTTTACTCTCGATTACCAAATGTGCTGACGGATACACTTCATGACTTATTGCCTTTTTCTCTCCATTCCTCGTCGATACAGGATTGCAAACTGCTGTTGCAGCATGGTTTTTATCATTAAAAATCTCTGTTTTGCGACCATCTGTAGCATTCGGCATGGAATTCGAAATCCAACTGTAGTATCACTAGATGCATATTTATGCTCTGTGGCTGCAAATGGCGCTGGGTGCACAAGGATAGAAGGCAATTACTCCTCACTTTCACCCGCGTTTTCCTAGTTCAGGTTCTGCTCTTGTCATAAGCTTCGTTCTACAATCACTGTAATATGCCTCCGGTCTATTGTTACTAGCTCCTCCGTGTCCAACTGACAGCGGATCGAATGGACCGTTAGAGCTATAACACAAAAGAACTAACTTGTGGGCGGTTGGATGTCTAAATGACAACCACCAGGTAAGATGTCGAACTAAGAAAGCAGCTAAAGAAGCATGGAAGAGGGCAGGATAAATAATGCAGGAGATAAACAATTAGGTGAGCGATAAACGGAGGCAAAAACGACAATGTAGGCACCACTGATCCACCTCTTATCTTTTAACGTGCCAGCGGACCAGCCACCTTCATTATCACGCCTCTACCTGCCTACTTTAAACAAGGCTACTGTGTACTACGTGCCCATATATATATATATATATATATATATATATATATATATATATATATATATATACGTTAATTGGACCCATAAACAATTGACAGCGTGCCACAGCACATAGGTAGCAATAAAACGAAGGAGCAAATGCAGTCAGGAAAAGAGAGTCTCACAAATCGTTCGCCAATGAGCACGACTCCGAGTCATGGCCGAGGCGTATTCACTGTCCCTGAACCCCTAACCCGGGTGACTGGATCGTCACTATGGGGCCAACTGCAATGCCAGCGCCTTGACATCTAAGACCCAATCAACGCCGGCGCATGCAAACGAAGTGCGGTAGGGCAACCGTTGAGCAGGCTCACGGAGAACGTGCCCACGACACCGGAGCGCACGTACGGAAATAGTGTAGTTCAATGGTTGGCAGAGTCTGTTTGCATTGAAAATTCGACCTCGAACGTCGTCGTTACTAACGCAATGCTGCCAACGTACACCAGCGACTCGGTTGTAGCTGTCCCTAAAGTTGGCACATTTGATAAGGTGCGAGAGACGGGTCACCAAGAATGGTTGAGCTCAACAAACATGGAAATTAACATGTGGCACGTGGTGCTGTACAGCATGAAATCGCGGAGCCAGTCACCAGCACACTGGCTGAAGAAAGCGAGGGCAGATATCGTAAAAGAGGGCAGGGTTACCTAGGTTCATGTTCATGTTTTGTGTGGGCAGACCGCTTCCTGGTTGCCCAGGCCGAGGAAGAGGGGTGGCTTAGGAGACTTCACCCAGACCTTTAGTTCGTAAAAACCTGACCCACAGGGCAACGGGATGATTAAGTCATCGCACAACGCCGGGAGCTGGTAACATGTCTTTTGCGGCACGCGAACAGCCCTAGTATAGCAACATAGTGGTCAGCGTGTTTATGTTTACCTGTGCAAAAGTGTGTGTGATGAAACTTGGCTCCCATCCACATGCCTCCCTGTCTTATTCTTTCGAGTTTACAATGGATATGGGGTGTGTACTTGGAGCTGTGAGCGGTGCAGCGAAGGCCTCCCGTGGTCCATCTGTAGGCGCAGACGTCCTGTGGCTGTCCCTGTGGAGGCCACAATGGCAGGCAAATCCGAAACCGGATGCCGCCAAACATATATGTTGGTTCCCCAAATACAGCTTGCTTGTATTTGTCTGTGAAAGACTGTGGGCCGGCTCCCTTGATTTAACCTGGCTCCCATTCACATGCCTCCCGGTAAGGGGTAAACAGCTGGATGATTTAAATCAATGAAATTTCTTATAAGATAGAATTGGAGTACAAGCCAGTCAAGCTGACTTGATACGCATCACTAGACATCCAAACTCGAATCATTATGGGAAGTCCCGGCAATTGCGAGTAACATTGGGATCAACAGATGATGACGAAACGGTGCTTTTTCGGCATACCGCCTGCCGACTGAAAACAGTGGAGTACGCATATTTCTGGATGTTCCGGGGAGCGAACACCAGCGGGACAGAAATAATTCAAATGACCACCACACGGACAGCAGCAAAAGAAATATTTTTGTTCATGACGTGCTCGTGCTATCGACAGTTGGCAACAATGAACAATAGCCAATGATTTATCACGGGATAAAAGCAAGTGCTTGACACGTACCTTAGGATGGTTGGGATGAATATGATGAACTCTACATATATCTGGGTCATCTACCGAAGGTCTGCCAAGATGAATACTTTGTTAACTAACATCTGTGTAAATTAAAACAATTTAGAGTAAACGGTACGAAACACACGGGTGCAGTGGTCGTTGATATAAGGCGTGAGAAATGTAAAATATGGTCGCTCACTTGGGTCCATTTGATACATAAATCCTGTAGCAAAGCAGGCTTGGCGTAATCCACAATAGAGGAGTTTAGGTAACAAAAGTGTTGGGAGCTAAGAGCAACATCTACTCGTTTTTGAAAACGTCCAAGGTACAGGAGGATACAACTGAGTCTGGGAGTGCGTTTCAGGGTTGGTAAACCCGAAGGGAAAAGTAAATACGTCGACACTCTAGACGGCTATATTGTAACTTCAATTTCAAGCAGTTACCCCTGGACTGCGTGTTGTCGCTAAGTTTCAGCAAATGGCGGCATATGTGTTTGGGGTCACTCAGTATCTGATACGCTAACATTTATTTAGATGGCTGTGAACTTACTCGGTAGCTGGCAGTTACTACGCAACCCACTTCCTTCGGAACTATGACTGAAGACAAGGGTTAGGGAGCAGCAGCCAGTCGCTGTTCTCGCGGAAAGAATGCCACTCACAACTCAATAAAGCCACGACAGCGATTCAGAGACCTGTGTCCTAAGACCCATAGCTATCGAGAAGGCTGCTGATCGACTACTTACCGCAGGTGCAAGTGAGACAAAAACAGATTGCATTCCTGTCGAGATGTGACCATTCATCTAGAAAACGATTAGCTTCCGGCCTCTCATCGGTCGGCACAAATCCACATCATTCATGTGCTCGTAGTCAACAGCTTCTGACATCCGAGAAACTTTCCTGTATGTACACCAACGCTCAACGCTTACTTAGTTAACTTTCCGAAACGCGGCTGCATCAGGGATCAAAAGCCTGCGACCTCATCGCTATAACGGAGACATGGTTACGTCCTGACATAATTCACATGGAGATCGCACTGCCAGACATACCCATTGTTCGGTACGACCGACCCAACAAAGTTGGAAGGGTGGCTCTGTGTTTCCGCAACGACCTCCAATGGGAGCTCATAAAGGATCCTTTAAGCACGGTACAACATTCCCTTTGGTGCCATCTACGTTTAACAGGTGACGACACTTGCTTAGTGGCGGTCATTTACCGCCCTCCTTCCTCCGCGCTTGAGATGGATTTCTATCTGGCATCCACAATAAGGAGGATGATAAACATAACTTACAGTCACATTACTGGAATCTCAAGCAGCTCTCGGAGAACAGTTTAAGGCCAATCTACAAGAGTTTGCCTCCAGTTACCTGCTGTATGGCCACATCAACGCTCCCACCCGATTCCAAGAAACAGATAAACCGTCAATACCGGGTCGGATCATCACCAATGAAGAACTAATGGTCGAGAGGGTGATCGTTGTGGTCCCCTTGGGTGTCAGTGATCATGTACTCCTACTCTTCGAATACATTTGCAATGCAGAATATACGGTGTAAATTACCGATGCAACAAAACGAGTATACGGTATAACAGCTCGACTAAATGAGACAGACAACTGGACCGTTCTGGCAGACGAGGCAGTAGCTAGTGCATGAGAAGATTTTGTCAGTCAGTTTAACTTTCTGGTTGCCGAAGCATCAGTGACTAAGAGCTTCCTCCCGAGAAAAGTGGTCTTGTTTCTGCGAAGAAGGACACGCAAGTGTATAACGGTGCGAAAATCAGCCTGGCATATCTACAAACTCTTCCCGAACACCGAGAGCTGGAAGGCCCATGCGACCCAACTTAACCACTGTACTCAGCTTGTCTGCGAGGATAGAATGGCATACCAGCAGAAGTTGGCGGTGGGTACGGCTTTAAACCACAAGTTTCAGTAGCAACACGTCAACAGTCTACGTAAGGTAAGACGGGGAAGTCTTCCTCGTGAAACAGCGGACGTACCCCCACGGACACCAAAGGAGGCGGCGAATACCCTGCGCCCACAATATGCTTTAACATTTCAGTGCGATCACTGGTCACATAACCGTAAGAAAATTGTTGTTTCACTCCCAGAACTCACTCACTTATGCTTGATGGCAGAAGCTGCACTCAAAAAGCTGTTGAGCGCGCGCAAGTACTGCTCTCCTGGATTTGATAATATACGCACGAAATCGCCGGTAGGAGAAAATTTAACTTAGTCTATGGCTCGGTTCATCAAACACTATTCTGACGAAATGTATGTGCCCGACATGTGGAAATATGGGATCATTACCTATTCACAAGGGAGGTAATCGTTCAAATCCCTTTTGGCGATGGCATGCATTGCACAAGAAACGAGCATTACAGCAATACGGCAGCAAGTGACGAATGTCCCGACGGAATAGGAAACAATTATCAAAATATAAATAGAGTCACTTGTGGCGGAACCGTTGTCTTTGTCACAGTTATTAGATACTGATCGTTTTTAAGTAAATTTGGTGTAAACCCCTCACGTATATGCATCGTAAACACTCGGCAAGTGTCGAATTGTCGAAACACACACACATCGGATATATCAAATTTGGTCAGTCCTAATGAAGAAAGGTTTTCCGCGAACCTCGGGTGTACTGAACTTCTATTGTTAATAATAAACGGCTGTTGAACGATCTTGAATACTTCTTGAAATTAAGCCTGAATGTATTGCTTGTAGCAGAAACCTTTGCGCCCGCCTCGTATTTATCCATTTTAATCTGGTATGTATGCTCCAAACGATGGACGTCGCAGATTTCCATATCCAGAACATTTACAATGGAATGTTTAAGAACTAGGATGTCCGGTTTGATTAAAGACGAAGTAAAAATCCGTGGTTCTGGGATAACGTGCGCACCTCTTTTCTGCAGGACTTGGACAACCTATCGGGCTATAACATTATGGCGTTTACAGTGGGCGTCGTGAGTTATTCCGTAGGATTGCAGTGCGTGGGATATTGTTTCCTTTTGCCCGCGATTTCCGCGACAATTAATTGAAAAGTTACCTGGATGAGGGCTAACTCTAGCTTTACGAGACTTACTTTAGATAAGACTCCCACGTAGTTGAATTCCTCGGATAAACAGTCGTGGAAACATCCCCGCCGGTTCCCTCAGCCAGTTATCAAAAGTTGGGCTCATCTGCCTCCCACGTAAGGTACACCCATCGGCTGAGCTCAGGAGAGCTACTTTCCATGCTGCTGCCGCTGAGCTTTTATCTGTGACGACATGATTGCTGACGTAAACATTGAGTTTGCAAATCGATGGGTACTAGCAGCCGCCGGATCTCGAATCGCCCAACTAGTAATGATATGGAAATTTACAAGATGCCTCTCCAGCCGTGTTTTCCGCAATAGCAGTATGTTAGTAGTCACGGATGCTATGTTAAGCCAAAACTCTCTGATAGTGGTGTGCGACTACGCTCTTGATGTATCTGCTAGTAAGCGTAGCCATGTGTGGATATAGACTCTAATCAGTCTATCCATGTGTTTCAAGGTTTTCCGATGTGCCATAGAGAGACAGAGGGTATGAATATGGTGAGGAATTAAAAGCGTCCGTAAAAGATCCAATCGTTGATACGGTTTCAGTGGCGCTTTGGTGATCAAGATGTGTCTGCGAATATCATTTAAAGAGGAAGGAGGCAACTTTCAATTCCAGTTAAAAGGAAGAGGCGGGAAAGCTAGTAGGGACACGTTCTACCACGAACTGAGCACTCTGGTTCCTATTGTTAACAGTTCAGATATCGTTGTTTTTGCACGGGATATGAATGCGCGAGTAGGTTGCCCGGGCTCTTCAGAAGCTCAGCTAGGTGGTATTCATGGGCTTAACTCCGAACGGAAAGACAAGAACGAGCGTCTGCTACCGCTGTGTGCAGAGCACCATCAGTTTCTTAGTAGCACCGCTTTCAGACACAGTGGGCGCCGCAGGGCCACAGCGATTGGATATCGAATTGAACGCTCTCCGCTTTGTTATTTGCACGGATTTTCTGGATTTATTCTGGCTAACTAGCCAGGCTGGAATTATAACCCACAGTGACGCACGTAAATTTGTGCAGAGGAGTGAGCAATCTGCTTGTTACTTGCTCTGAGCATTAACCATTGCAACTTTCATTTGGTTCTGCCTGTACTATCACTCCAATATCCATCCTTCTTCACGCAATTACTCTATCACTTCACCCATGCATACTTCATTTGGTTCACTTCTATAATATTTCAATCTCAATTTCTCCGCTTACCAACCCATGGGACATGTTAAGCCTTGCAACTTTACTCGTTATAAACTCTTCCATTGTAGCTGGTCAACGATGGACCCATATAAAGCATATTACCATACGTTACAGGTTGCCTTGTTCCATCCTGGATTGCTGCTCGTTCTGGAGTGTTAAACTCGACTCTGATCACGCTATGGTAGACTGTCTTTTTTCCATGAACTTGCCGGGAGGCGCACTAAGCCTATCTCTCGATTGGCAACTAAGAAATAATCTCAGCCGTCGGTCAAGCAAGCCTATTAGAATGCATTGGGCACCGAACTTTCGACCTTTTGTCTTAATGACACTGAGCTTCAGTGAGACAGGATCTCGGTCGTCATGCACCATGCAGGGACCTCCTCTTGAGGCACTATCAATCGGACCGAATATTCACCAATGAAGAACTGATGGTCGCGAGAGTGGTAACCGATACTCCTTCGGGCCGCAGTGATCATGCGACGCTAGTGTTTCATTACATGTGCTACGCGGATTATCCTAAAAAGCATGCCGAAGAATATCATGTTGTAACCACTATGAAGACCTGTCCGACCTCATTGATGCAACAAGCTGATCGTCCTTAGCCGAATTAACCCCTGAGGTGGCCTGCGGAGAATTCGTCAACATATTTACCAAGCTCGTGGCAAGGACATCTGAAACCAAACTCTGCCGGCCTAAAAGGAGGAAGTCTTTCGTAAGGAGCAGGACACCTAAATGCATGGCATTAAGGGACTTGACATGGCACGCCTACATAGCCTCCCCGAACGACCATACCTGGGATGTCTACTCAATAAAAGAAACCACTGTGTCAAGCTCGTCCGGGAGGATAAACTGAAGAATCAACAAGGTCTAGTGAAAAAGTTTTGCTCCAATCCCAAACTGCTATACAGACAAGTACACAATTTGCACCGTGTTAAGCGCGATATTCCTGCTCTGCACACAGCATGCGGGTTAGCCCAAACCGCACAAGAGGCAGCCAACATCCTTGGACAACAATTTGGCCGTACCTTCCAAAGCGCGCAATCATCATACATCCTGCCTAAGCAGATACCGCTGCCATCAGGGCTTAATCACATATCGTTCACCTCCGCAGCTATACTGAAGAGGCTGATGTCTCTGCGCGAGTTCAGGTCCCCGGGTGCGGACGGCTTTCGCCCGAATGCGTTGAAAGTTGCTGCCATGAGTTTAGCAGGACCACTAGCAATTTTCTTTCAACGGTGTATGAACGAGATGCACGTCCCCACGATGTGGAACCACGGAATCGCCACGCCAATCTACAAAAGTTGCAGTCGTGCTGAACCAACAAATTATCGCCCGATAGCACTACTTCCTGTGATCTCCAAAATTATGGAGTTCAGTGTAGCTGAGGCTTTGATGGGGTACCTGGAGAACAACAAAATTCTCGTTCCGGAGCAGCCCGAATTTCGCCAAAATCGCTCCTGTACCACTAATCTGTTGATTGCTCTTGAAAGCTGGACGGAATCTGTGGACGTTGGTGTAGGAGTCGACGCGGCCTACTTGGATTTTTCAAAGGCAGTAGACTGTCTAGACCATCGCATTCTCCTCCACAAACTCCAGAAATATGGAATCGGCGATTCTGTTCTCGGCTCGATAGGAGACTTTCTCGTGCTACGTCACCTGAATGTGAGGGTTAGAAGCAACCTGTCGGAATCCATCCAAGTTCAGTGCGGCGTACCTCAAGGATCGTTACTTGTACCCCGCCTGTTCCTGGTTTTCACAGATGATCTTGCGAGCGTGCTATTTTCTAACTGTTTGCTATTTGCTGATGATCTAAACGTATGGCGTACTATAGCTGCAGTGGAGGATCACACATTCTTACAGGAGGACCTGGACAAAGCGTACACATGGTCCATCGAGAACATGCTGCATTTCAACGTCACCAAGTGCAAAGTTCTCAGCATACGGCACAAGAGTATGCACAAGTACCGCCTAGGACCACAAATTCTACAGCGGGCTTCTTACGAGTGCGATCTCGTCGGAATGGTTCAAGATGACCTCGGTTGTTTGAGGTAGACTAAAAATGCAGCTAAGAAAGCAAACCAGTACCTCGGCCTTCTTCGCAAAGCTTTCGAGAAATTTGACCCTTCAGTTTTTCCAAAAAAGCTTAGTGCGTACTTGAGGCCGCACGCGGAATACGCTATTCAAGTGTGGCAACCCTGGCTCACACACCATCTCACCGCGCTCGATACTGCACAACGTGGGGCAACGAAGAGCGTCAGAGGTTTGACCAACGTCCCCTGTCCACTCAGGCTGAAGACTCTCAAAATATACAGTGGACATTATCAGCGTCTAATGGACGATCTCATAATGGTGTACCTAATTCTGATAAACCCCAACCACCCATGCCATCCCCTTCTAATACTCAGTCAAAACACCCCGCTAAGAGGTCACCAGATTAAACTGGTCACGCAGTACAGCCGCCTGGAATGTCGGCGAAACTATTTCTCCCTTCGAGAGTCACAGCCTTGGAACTCCCTCCCGAAACATGTAATTAATGCACCCACCCTACCCCTTTTCAAATAAAAACGCCTTGACGATACTCTGCCACATTTACACTATGTGCTATAGCCCATGATCACCAGATGCTGGCACTAATGCACAACAGACAGTGGATAATGCCATAACCCTACTCGCGAATGAGTCACTCCAAACCCCTTGCACAAAATTTAATAAACACTACTACTATAGAAACTGGAGTTCTGTATCCTGTCAACCCAAGATAGTTGCACACGAGTAAGCGTTGTCCTTGCTATTTTTTATTATTTTTTCTCGCCTATTACGTGATCAATAACCACTCCCCTTATTGCTTTGTGCACGTACATTTTCATTTCAAACTCCATTTATACGACAGTGCAGTTAAATCTGTAATCGCCCGATCTGACGACTCCATTATCCCTTGATCTATCTTTTCTCACTCTTTACAACTTACGGGATATGTCAAACGCCTGCTTTTTACCCCTTATAAATCATTGTGCATTGTTCATTGTCACCGCATCAGCCAGTGGATATCCGAAAGATCGGTGGGCCTGTTGGAATCCAGCAGGAACCTCCCGGCCGGCTCTGAACACATTGTGAATAGAAGAACTACTAAGTAAGAGATAAAGCGGAGCCTCGACTCTGCCAAGGAGGCCTGGTGGACCAGTCGGGCTCAAGAAATGGAGGAGGCAGGAGCAGTGAGCCATTACCGCAAGCTCTTCCAGCTAATCCGCATCACTCGTCCCAGAAAACCAGGCGTCAGTGAGACAATCAAATACAGCGCGCCGTATGGAGCCGTATGGAGCGCCGTATGGCTCGCTGGACGGAGCACTTTCAAGATCAGTTCCGTTGGCCCCCTGCTTCCGGACCTCTTCCTGCTCAGGTGATGCAGGATGAGCCATCACCTGTTAGTTTAGAGGCTCTATCGGGGGCTGAGGTCCGAAATGCCATCACAGCCCGCAATCGTTTTCGTGCTGCTAACCCGGATTCTCTCCCACCTGCACTGTTTAAGAATGGAGGTGAAGTCTTTTTCAAAGCACTGACCTCCCTGTTCGAACGTGTCTGGAAGGAAGCGACCATTCCGACTAACTGGCGCAAATCGCTTATAATGGCGCTATACAAGAAGGGCAGTAGCACTGACTGCACTAACAACAGGGGTATTAGCCTAACGCCAGTTGTGAGAAAGTACTTGCTTCCATTCTCGTTTGCCGCCTCACTGCGGAACGGGAATCCTGGGTTAGGGAAGAGCAGGCAGGTTTCCGCCCTAGACGTGGCTGTATAGACCATATATTCACTCTGCAGCATGTGTTAGATCAGCGTCACGCAGACCACCGACCGATAATATCTGTGTTGCTGGACTTCAAATGTTTATCCTACTCAGCAGATGGATGCATTCTGTTCAAACTAGTTGCGCGGAAAGGTGTTCCTACGAAATATGTGAACATTTATGTGCCCCATGCTCGAGCATGACAAGCCGCGTCCGGATCAACGGTTAGGACTTTCTGACAGTCAGTGGCGTTCGCATGGTTGCCCAGTTTCCCGATTTTGTTCAACTTCGTCCTGGACTCCATCATGGCGTGTCCCATGGCAGAATCTCACAGTGCAGGCGTTGGGATGTTGTCTGGTGAAAGGCTAGTTGATGTGGCTTATGCGGACAATTTCGTCTTGCTGTTTAACGATTTTGGAGCGACACAATCAACCCTGAATAGCCTCTCTAGAGTAGTCCCATTATTCGGCATGCGTTTCGCACGTTTAAAGCTCAGTGTTGTTGCAGGAGCAGCAGCCACTTGATAATCCATTGACACTTGGTAGTGAAGAACTTGAGGTAGTTGATCAGTTCACTTACCTCGGCAGCTGTATCAGCAACGATGGTCACGTATCAACTGAAGTCAGTTCATGTACTGCACAAGACTATGTTTATGAGACCACAGTGAGGGCCGCCTACTCTATGGGAGTGAGACTTGGCCTTTTCGATCTGAGGACCTTAGGCGCTTTCAAGTCCTTGATCATCGTTGTCTGCGAAATATTGCTGGTGTCCGATGGCACAAGCGTGTCCGCAACGATGATGTGTGTACTACAGTGTTAGGCAGGCTAGTTCCTTAGAACAACAGATAGCGCTGAATAAGTTGCCTTGTCTTGGGCACGTACTATATATGCCAGGTCACCGCTTACTGAGCATAGCCTTGTTTTATCTGCCAGACGTATGTTGGCGCAAGATTCGAGTTGGACCAAAGTTGACTTGGCAGCGGGAAATGAAATCACTGACGACCGAACTGGGTTCCGTCGGCCCGTCTCGCCCTCCAGACCGGGGCCCGCGTGATTCGACTTGTTCTTACTTCGGAACTTTACATAGCATTGCTCGCAGTCGGCACCAGTGGCGCGTCTGGTTCCGTCTCCTAATGGGACCGCCTGTTTAACGTGTGTTTGGTGCACATTTATCTGTAACTTTATGGTTGGTTATGACAAGGGGCAGTGAAAGCCTCAAGGAAGCTGTCTCCCTGATGGCACCTTATCTTTGCATGATAGCCAGCTGCTTAAGACGATAGTTGTTTGACGAGGTGTAGACCCTGTATGTTTGCTTAGGGTATTATGGTTTTCCAATAAGTCCGCTTCTCGCCATTCTTCTTTCCGTAGGTTGTTATGGTTTCATAGCAGCGAAACATCAGTTCAAATGGTTGACATATTGCGGTTGATGATGATGGGATCTTCACACTTTCCACTTAATTTGATTTTCCCAGTGCCGTTATTGTGCTACCTATTCCATGTCAATTTTGGGTGTTCATTTCCCTTCCCACTCTATGTTGGTTGTTTGATATCCACGGTGTGGCTGCACTTGATGTGATTGTCGGCAAAATGCTTACCTGTCTAACACCCTCCACTTCGATTACTGGTCCCAAGCTATTGCTACTCGTTGCTGGGGTGGTATGCACGGTCCTCCTGGCCATGCTAGGCTCAAAGAATGGTTCCATCTAGTCTGAAGATGACTACGACCCATCCACCACCTTGTGTACGTCTGGTACACATGATTCCCAAATTAAAGTGATTACAATGCTGCTGCGATGCATGTTGAAGAAGTGTGGGTCTGGTCCGTTGATGTAACGTGACTGCCATCCACATGTCTCCCGGAATTATTCCTTTGCGTTTACACTGGATATATGGTGTTTATGTGTTTCAGCCCAAGCTTTCATGGTCTTTCTGTAAACACAAGCGTCCTGTGATTATCCTATGGAGGCCGCAGTGACAGGTGAATCCGGTATCGGACTCCGCTAATCATATGTAGGTTGGATAAGCACGTGTGTATGAAGAGCATCACGGTAATGCACAGTTAGCTACACGGTCATTGGCCCAGTTGTCTTCACCACCAACTCGTATTAGTACGCCTGCAATTGCCTGCCCCACAGAGGGCAAGTGAATTCCGCGCTGTGGGAGACTCTCAAAAGAAAGGAGCGACCGTCCAATTCTTTTCTGGATGTGCAATGAAGAAGCGTGTTAGTATAGCAGAAAGGCGAGATAATGCGGCACAATCTATGCGGACCCGACATGATTCAATCCAACCACTCACGCAGGCGAACAGGTATGAATCATGTTTACCTCCCACATTTTCCGGAGTCCGCTAGCGGCATCTATGCGCCTGCGCCACTGAAGAATTATGGCACGTTTCACCCGATATCTCCGCTTCTGTCCGTCCCATTCTAGTCGGCTGGCATTCATTCGGTAGCTCGGAATTTGCTTAGTCATTGCTGCATAACTCTGTCTGGAGTCTGTCCTGGTGGCCCCAATACCGGTGTAATCGTCTGCTTTACTGCGTTTTCAAACTATACCTTCTCTCTTCTCGGCTCCAGCTCGCTACCGGTAGCCGCTCGCAACACGGTCTCAGTTCATTCCAACAGATCAGTGTTGCTCTTTCTACTCTCACTGATTGCGCCAGTTTCTAAATCCACTCGGCCTCGTTTTTATAGTCTTCATATGTTCTGCTCGATCGTTTCCTTCCTCCTCCGTACACTAAAAATTCTTCTGCGAAATTGTGAACGAAGTCAGTTCTTGCATGGCTCTCTAAAAATTATTGTATGAAACAAATAAATAGGGACTACTGACATGATAATATAATCCTGTCGCTCATGTCGCATCTCATTGGTGAAACGCGAGCACGGGCTAAGGAGAAACTTTCTATTGCATCCACCTTCCAATGTAAAACAGACCTGCACATCATTTGATGTGCCAGAAACAAGCGTAGACGCAGACGATCACACGATATTGTATTATCCATGAATGAGCATGGTGTCACACTCGCACAAATTGACCAGAGTGTCAGTTGTAGGGATGCAGCTAATCGCGTATAATGAGAAGTAAACTCATTGGAAAGTGAATTTGAAGTACACGTTGTGTGGATGGATTGCGACGCGCAATCTCAAAGTAGACCGCGATTCCCATTGAAGTGAACCTTGGCCATTCGATCACTAGGACCGTAGCTGATGAAGCGGCAGCAAATTGGGTGTTACCCGCCTGAAGTAAACTCCTACTACTTTAGTTTTACCATTAATTACATCCTCTCCGTTAGTGATTTCAGAGAGACTGTTTTCTGGGAGTGTCTACGACGGTCGAGGAACAAATCAAGGCTGATCTACATAAGCCCTTGTTCCACTTTACCGCCTCATCGTTTCATCTATTAGGTTACGTGCAGGGTTTTGCTCGCCAAACACAAGCCCGTGCTTGTTGTAGTTGCTGCATCCTATCCTTCAGTGTAACGATCACCTAATCATGAGCTTCCTCTGCACTCGCTGTGCGGAATATCCTGGTGAGAATGCCGAGGCAGTGCACGCCGTTAGGCACTCCAGCTCCTGGTTGATTTAGTCAGTGCTACTACCTGGTAGTTCCTTGTTGAAGATCCCTCTGATGTCAAATAGAGAGGTTGATCAAAGGAGCAATCGGAAGAACTAATCCATTCATAAACTTCAAAGTGTGGGGCATATGACATTGCGTGAACCAGCATGATGGGCATATGCATTCCCCATAACGCTCCATATCTGGGATTTCCGCGTGGTCAAATGTAACCAGTGCACTCAACGTCCCAATGAAGACAAAGCCACACAGCAGTAGGACATGAGAGTAGCTTTCAACACTACAAATAGCATGCTGTACATGTGTGTCAACGAACTCCTAATGATGCAGTGGTGTTTCCGCAAAAGTGATAGGCCAAGAAGAACGGTCATAGAGGCGGCCAATGCTCTACTTGTGCTATATGCCTCCACAGTTCAGGAAGTTGCTCCACCGTGCGTCGTATCTGCATTTTGTTGCCCCAGCGCCAGGACGGCTTCAACTCTTTTACCACTGAAGCTGTGTATGGAAGCATACAACATTGCACGCACACAACTCCCATGAAGTGAACACTATGGGTCCAAATGCACCGGGTGCCAAACACAATGACTTAACTGTAACTTAGTACTTTCAGCAGCGTTTGGATCAGAACCATTTTCCTACCATCTAGAAGCTAGGCATAATCACTGCGGTTCAAATAGCGAAAGTATGGTAGAAGCTTCAAAGTAACGCTTCCTAATACAACTTCCGATACTGGACAGCATTACAGAACCCATTATTACCGATGCGGTGTTTGGTTACTTGGATAGATACATCCTTATTATTCCACAGAAACAGGTCATCCGTAGACAATAATCGTGCACCACAATCCTAACAGCAATTCTAGTCGATTGGACTGAGTCAATCAACTCTGGAAAGGACGTTGGCGTGAACCGTTTGGATTTCTCGAGCTAATTCTACCAACTAGATCATCCATTACTTTCTTCCAATTTCCAGAACTATTATACCGACAATCCCCTCTTTAGTCTGACTTACGAGTCCCTCATGCAATCTCAACTGGTTGGCAGAGTCCGGGTCTCTGGTTAACCCAATATATGTCAAATATGGCTTATCATGTCTGTCGTTAGCATCCGTAAATTACATCGCCCAAATTCCCCCTTCCTGCTGACGATGATGAGTTGCTATGGCATGGACTAGTCAGGGTGTCATTTTTAACCAAAAGATAAAGTAGTTGATCGTGTCAAATGTGAACTGGTCGCCTTACAACAACTTCAGTAGGCATCTATGTCCATACCATTCTGTCGAACGCAACCTTGTTTTACCGGTTCACTTGACTTGGATCATTACATGAAATTATATGGAGCATTAAAAACTGTCAACACGCACTGAAGGCATTCCGGCGCTTTATTTCTCTATTTTCTCACAATTACTGGGTACTTATATTCATTATTGTGTCCTATACACAACTCGCACCTGAGTTGATGTGGTTTCCCTATAATCTGAAAGGCTTTCGACCCTTTTAGACTATGATATTCTGCTCTCCAAACTCCTGGACTTCGGTACTGGTTATCCTCTCAAGGTGGAACGGAAGCTTTCTCCTACACGGACGCTGTGAGATACGAGTGCGTGAATCGATGTCAGACCCCATCCAAATTGTATGGGGAGTACCACATGGATCAGTACTAGTACCTCGATTATTTTTGACGTATATCAAGGATATCACACGCTTCATAAGGCTTAACTGCCTGCTTTATGCCGATGGCTTCAAGGTGTGGAGGGAGATCAATACACCAGATGTCAACCTACCTGGATAGGGTCCACGCGTGACCAATCCAGAATCTACTTCGATTTAATGTGGATAAACTCAGAATCCTGAACTTATGGAACCAGGTAGTGCTCTCCTACAAACTCAGTAACCAGGAGCTTCGAATGTCTCTTGGTGAAAAGGACCTAGGCATTCTGTTCCAGGACTTTGGATCTGTGCATCAGGCTGAAACAGTGTCAAGAAAAGGCATTAAAAAAGTGCGGCTCCTAAGGCATGTATTCGGACGATTCGACCCTCCGATTTTTTCATAGCTTTTCGGCTCATACATAAGTCCACATGTGGAACACCCAATACAAGTCTAGCAGCCATGGCTGAGGAAAGATTCCGCCGTCTTGGAGATATCTCTACACCGGACAACCAAGGATATCAAAAGTTTGTATAATTTGCTGGATGAACGAAGGCTCCGAATGCTCCGGACCCTCAGGGGGCAATACTGGCGGTTGCGTGGGGACCTCATTTTGTGACATCCCAACCACACATGCCGCCATTTGCTAGAGCTCAGTCACAACAGTAATTTGAGTATCCACCATCTCAAGCTGGCAGAACAGTACAGTCGTTTGAACTGCCATCGAACTTACTTTTCCGTGCACGTTTGCCAAGCGTCGAATGCCCTACCGGAATTTGTCCTCTGTGCTCCCACGCTGGTGGAGTTCAAACCCTGAGTTGACCGTGCACCCATTTCGCTACAGCCTCACACATGACTCCATTGCCCATGGTTAAACATGAGTGTCTGTCATAGTGTTCACTATCTGTCAACTCCAAGAATACGTTCCACTTTTTCACATGCTCTATGTGTTCACAAGTAGATGGTACAATATTTACTAACGTCCCATTTGTCGTCACTACTTATGGGCTTACAGTCGAGTTGCTGTTTTTGATCATTATACTTGGTGAGTCCACAGGTGTGAACACACTTTCGATAACAATTTTTCCCTATTCATCATGACCATCCTACGGGACCTGTTAAGCTTTAGCTTTTTACCTGCCTAAAACCATTGTTACACCATTCAAGCTGAAAGGTGTGAATTCCCCATTCGCTGAGTGATGCAGGTCCGAAGGAGACGGTTCCACGGACGGCTGTACTATTTCATTTGATCTTACTTATTATACTTCTTCTTTGCTTCGACATTTCTGTGGCACTTGTTCCTGATTATTTCATTTCCACCGACCTAGTGTCCCGCCGATATCACTCATTTGTGCCAGTCTAATTGTTACGCAAGAGACATGTCTTGTGAATTGGGGATATATCATTATATTACCTTATTATTACTAACTTCTATGGCAGCAGGACAATTCTTATAGTAACTTCGTTCCATGGCGTACAACTCCAGATCATTTTTCGAACGTCGAAAGTGAATTACTGCGGACACGTTCTGTCGTCGCTGAGATCCTGCTAACCATCTTTGAACTTTAGTCTATTGGCGTTGCTACTTCCCTATATTACAAACCAATTCAAACTACAGACAATCGTTTTTAATCCTTAGACCGTGTTCGTGAGTTTGTCTTTTATATCTTTCCTTTTTATCCGTATTCAGACAATTGCTTTGTTATCTGTATATTTTCCCACTCACTCTGTGCTCGGTGTTTTGTACAATTCCTTAATTTTCTGACGATGTCGTGATGGGCGTCTCTGAACGTCAGGTTGTCAAACACGCCACTAGAATGCGCATACCACTTTATGAGCAGACGTTTGGCTCCTCAAGACTATTATATGTGTAGTATCGCCGGCTATGTGCTGAACTAACAGGAAAACCAACTCTGCACAGCAAAACTGGAGTGCAATGTCGATTCTTGAATGTGGTACCAAAATATCAATGAGTTTATGACATCCTTTGGCTATTTTTACGAGCACTACTTTGGGATAGCTTTCCGTGAAACCGAAGCTGTGTGAAGCATCTTTTCTTTGACTGAGCCTACACTTGCCTCGGACCAATATAACATATGGAACAGCTGGTTTGGAAGCAGAACTTTCCAACTCAGCTTATGTGTTTGGTTGTGATGTCCAAACTGCGTCTTCCCTAAGCCGACAGATACGTCGCGAATGCGTAATTTTTTCTGAAATCTGCATTACTTTTAATCGTTCACATGGGTCTGTCGTTAATGTGAGGTTCCCAGATGGTCATTACTTAGTTCAAAACCAATAGGAATGATTAATACAAAAAAGCGGGTTCGGCCTAAAAGTTACTCATCAGTGACAGATACACCAGATAACAAGCGATGCAATTTACCTTGCTCCTCAATCCGCTGTCTGGGCCGGTGGCAGCATTAGCGGAATCCGTCACCGTCGCTTCTGGTACTGATCGACGAGTTCGTTTTACATACTCCACCAATGTTGGGTCTCTATGAAAAGTTATCAGGTGTGGTGCTTCGTGAAGCCAATGTTCACTCAACTGACTGTCCAAGGTGTTCCGCTTCACTCTTAACTGGTTCTCTCTTGATTCGTTCGTGTGCAATTTAGAAGTCACACTGAGCACTTGGATGGAAACCAATTTGGGGCCGTCAGTAGGCATTGCGCTGACACTTTTCAGCATATCCAGAACGGCTTGACTCAGAGGAACGTTGAACCATCCGGAAGGAAGGTGCAACAGTGCTCTTTTACTCTCATCTATGGACTGATAACACAGCGTCACGTCCGGTTCGAACCAGCCAACTGTCTGGACATCGAACCGTGCTTTTTGGTGCGGCTGGGAATAGTGAAGCCACATGAGGATTGGCCACTGATGGTATCGTGTAGCAGAATGACAACGCCTGTGTGATCTGCCTGATTTTGACCCATATGCGTGGTCACCGGGCACGTAACGAAGACGGATACTGGCAGCCAGGAGGTGTTCATTGGGAGGCATGTCGGCCAGTTGAAACAATAACCGGTGCTCTGTTGGCCTGTGCGTAGAGGATAGGTGGAAGGAACGGCGTTTTTGGGAGAGCATCTGACTGGAGTAAATTGGGTGCCACTCGGTGGTGTCTGCATTCAAGTAAACCAGAAAAGACAAGTCAAGAGGTTAGGATAATAGATTGCATCGTATCCACATACTGAAACCGAGTACTTTCGCGGGATTGCACAAGAAACAAAATGCAAGTTCACTTTCACCTCTCAATAACTGGGTCAACAACCGTTGCCTGTCATAGGTAGAATTCATCGTCGACGATATGATGTGTCACTAGGTCACTAGAGCAATAAATTACCGATGATCCAAGTAGCAGCAAGTGGTACTCCTGCGATAATCTTAGACACGACATCAGTGTATAGCTGAGCTATCGATTCTGGACACGCCATATCATTTTGTAACCTAACCATTACACTGGAAGTAGCTTATTTGCAGCTTATCGTATGCTGCCGATGCTAAAGTTGCTGCACGTTTGGTTGCCATGTCATGTGCATAATCTCTCTTGATGTAGCAGACGCGGTAAGTTATCAATGTCTATACCACAAAAGCTTTATCCCACTAAAAACGTGACGGTCCTGTTATAGCTAAAGCCATGAAATGGAGCATCAAGAGTGTCACTTTAACGAACACCAGCTTCCGTAAACAAAAGATGCATAGAACTAGAGGTGTTGACAGTGGCCAGGGTGTTCTGCCACTGGTGGGCGAAAACTAAATTTCCTTTATCAGGCCATAGGTGGGTGATTAGCTGTTGGCAGAAAGCTATCACCTTCTTCAAACAGTTGGCCCTAAGCGATTAGCGTTCAAGTATCTAGACAGAACAAGTGCGCATCATTGATAGATAAATACCCTGTTGAAGACGAACGACATTACTTTTGCCTCCGCACAGCTAAAAATAGAAAACACCTATTCACTTTGGTGATGTTTCCACACAAGTTTTACCGAAGGAATTGGATCGTTTAGATCATCTGACTCTTCTTTCCAAGCTCCACCATTACGGGATAGGGGACCATCTCTTGAGCTGGATAGCCAACTTCCTCCTGCAACAACAATTAGTGTTCAGAGTCCGGAGTACCTTATCTGAACTCATACCAGTTGAGTCTGGTGTGCCTCAGGGCGCAGTTATAGGTCCACGATTGTTTTTGATGTTCATCAGTGGACTTGCACAGGCAATCGATCCAAATTTCCTGCAGTTTGCCGACGAACTTAAGACATGGCACCGGATTCGGGCGGATGCCAATCAGAATTTCCTTCCGTGTGACCTAGATATGGCGCACGAGTGGTTAACCAGAAACCTGCGGAAGTTCGACTTGAGCAATTGCAAGGTACTCTCCATAAGACACCGCAGTGCCTGTTCCTACAAGCTAAGAACGCAAGTACTGCAACGATCATCCATCGAACTCGACGTTGGTGTGCTTGTTTGGGATAACTTGGGTTGTTCCAAACGATCCGCAAAAGCATCGAACACTGGTAACCAGCAATTCGGCTTGCTACGACAGGCATTCGAACAACTAGACACCGGTATTTTCAGACAGACGCTGAAATCGTATGTCCGCCTCCATGTCGAATACGCAATCCAAGCCTGGCAGAAATGGCTGAAGTACGACCTTACTGCACTGGACCAACCACAACGTCGGACTTCTAAATACATCATTGGCATGCACCACTTTCCATACGAGCAGAGGCTTAAACTTTTGGAAGTATTCAGCGAGCGGTATCTCCGAATACGAGGCGGCTTGATTATGGTGTAGTTGATTGCACACAATCCAAATCATGTGTGCCGCTCTGTACTACAACTCAGCAGTAACACCACACCTAGAGGCCACTCTTTGAGATGAGCAAAACAGTGCAACCGTCTGGCGTGCCGTAAAAATTCTTTTCTATTTGTGTGTCAACCATGGAATGCTCTTCCCGGATCTCTTGTTCCTGCACCCACGCTATCCATATTTAAAAGTCGGTTGGATGACGCACTCCGCCACTTACATTTTTTACTTGAAGCTACTCTTCATCCAACTCCCGGGAAATACCTTGGATTTACTTTTTTTCGCATATTGGAGCTATGGAAAATCCCGGGACTGTAGAGCTACTGCATTACATACGATAAGTACCTTCTTCTGACAGTAGAACTACTTACTGCATTTTTTCCTCAACGTTTTTCGATAACACATCAGACTACCCAACGGGAAGTGTAAAGCAATGCTTATTAACCCGCATAAAATCATTGTTCATTGCTCAAGAGATACTTGATAACCGGTGTATAATTCCGTATCAAAGATACACGATCTTCAGCTGCAAACTTCCAAAACAGCGACACCTTTATTTTTGGATTATAAAGCCTGACAAATCATTGGTGCATGTACAGGAAAGTCTCACTTTAGTTTCTTCACTGCATTTGCTTGTTCATTAAATATCAACTCTACTCCCAAACCAAAAGAAATACAACGTCTTGTTTTTCTCAAATTAGTAGTTTGCGGATATAGGCAAATATTCATGGCCATATGCTTATGGTCAAGTGTTCACTGAAAGGTTGGCAAGTAGTTACGCTGGAAGTTGTGATCTGAGACTGTTTCTCAGGACCACAGCGTGGGAAACGTTGAATAAATCAATCTATTCTGGAGGCGTAACAGTAACCGGTGAGACCGTCCACTGTACACATCAATAGTGAAGAGTTATATCCCCACTTGCCTGTAACTCGCCTTTGCCATGAACACGGACAGAGATATACATTTGTGCACAAGTGTTACACCATCGGAATAATGAAAGGAAAGCTATTGCGGTCAATCGATTGTAGTCTAAAGTATGAAGCAGATCTATTCGGCGCGTGTTAACATACTCAGTCTGTTACTAAGCCGTTCAGAAAATCCCAGAATATTTGCAGCATTTGGATACCCGTCAGATATGTTACACAGCGTCCCACGCAGAAATAGCAATTTTTATCTTAACACTAAAGCCATGTAGTGTCAGAAAGCGGATAGACCAAATGATAGGATAAAAAGTCATTAGTGTTTTCCAGGCATTTTCTTGTTTTCAGAGCACACTGTGCACGCAGCCGCGACCAGTTACCAGAAACGTTTACTCGGATAAACAGCGAGGCCGCCATTGTCTATTTCTCTCTCTTTCAAGTTCTGCTGTCTACCGTACTCAGTAAAATGGAATTGTGTACCTCGAGACTTACCCTCCACTTCTGATATTATTTAGGACCAAAAGATTCAAGACAATACTTGTTGTGCCATTAGCTCAGTGTTTTCCAGTAGGAACCATGGATGCAGTTCGCAATCCCGGAGCCGACTGCAGTTTTCTAATTCAAGTTAAATTAATGTTCAGTGCACATCAATTTCTTGGTTGCCCACTTCTTTCGATGTCATACCTTGTATGTTAGAAGCATTATAGTTATAGTGCCTAGGGATAAGCATCTAACAACTTAATTCAGTATCAGACTCTATGTTTTTGTCGTTGCTGTATCTGGTGCCCGACCATGAATTATTTCCGTTGGTTTCTTACAGCTACTCAGTAGAGAGATGAGCGGCATATTTTACGAGAGTTTAGGTGGCGGATTCAATGACAATAGTTTGCTTCGTGTTGTACTAAGAACAAGTGCGAAAGCCCGTGACATCACAAGTCAGCGCATGTTTGTGTACCAAACCTCCCTGTTTTGTAACAGAGTGTGAAAATAATTAGTTTCCTCAACCCAAGTAAGCAGGTTGCAATATGCCAACCTCACAATTCGCACCCTCAAGTGCGTTCTGAAGGGAGAACGCAACAGCAACGCTTTAGCTCTCCCAAGTCAGCTTCACTTATCTCCACTACACTACCGTGCGAACGCCGGATCTCCACATGCAAGTGGAGACTGAAAGGAAAGTCACTGAGACCACTTAAACTCTCAGCCACTCCGTAACACCTGATACATCTTATTTGATCACGCTAATCTGACACCGAGTTTTATGAACGGCTAGGAAATCCAGTCTACCTCAACTTTCCCCACCGTGCACATCCCGTCATTTTACACTGTTACTGCAGCTGAAAGCTTGTACGCTCATAGGCGGCCACATAGATGTCAATCCAAGCTTCCTGCCTTTTTCCTCACCTAAGTTCCGTTGCTCAAGACATTCGATCTCGGCTACTCATAAGTAATGTGCCTCACTTCTTGATTCTTTTAATAATGGTCATCATTCACGAATGTGTATTGCCTCTCGGATTTTGGTTGAAGCCTCCGCTTGTTTTCCCCACCATGAGCCCGCCGTCATTATGTTCTGACCGATACGCACCGTGACTAAACAACCGAGAATACCCATGAACTGATGGGAAGCGTTAGTGAAATCTCCAAAGGAATAATTTCCCCAAAAGGTCCTTATTGCATTCATTCATAAGTCCCAGCTAACGACAGCCCAGCATGCTCGCTCACGTTATACATGTGAATATGATCGGTCCCTTTGTGAGCAAGGCCTCTCAGTATCACGAGAAATAAACAATTTCAATTTCAACGCAACACCATTTTGGACAATCCGAGATGGACTGAAAAACGATATAATATCCGTCCACCTGAGCCATTACCACTGAGTTAACCAGAATTGAGGAAGTCATTAATAAATACTGTCCAATAATGCAGTTCCCATTAAGAACACGGCAGCACAGTTAACAGGATTGGGGCCGGGTGCATCTCTTAAATGTTCACGATCCACGCGTCCCTCATCACGAGCGCAGCAATAGTCGCCACTCAAGACCCGGTGTCTCATTGGCAACATTGCTTTCAGCCATATACATTCAAGATTTCGACTTGCATTGTTCATACCTTAAAATTGAAATTACTTCCAGAACTTCAACTAAGTCACTACGTCACACTGACCGCTATCCGATCACCATGCGTATGGTCTCACCATTTATACTCGCCGGATTTGTGCTTGGGTGTGAACTATAATTTACGCCTATTGTTTACTTATGCACACAATGAATAGAATGGCTTTTAACTCTTTAAGCCATCTGCAACTTTTCCTAGATTAAAAACTTATGAGAAACAATTGCTTGGATGAATTTTCCATGCTCTACGGGTCGTCCTCGTCCACAGTGACCGGCTACATAGCTAGTCAAATGTTTAACAAGTCTGAGACCAAACTAAAAATAACTTTGATACTTCGTTTACAAAGAAATTTCCTCCGGCAAAGTAGATGCTCTGCAATCTAGCAATTCAGCGGCCACACCATTGCTTGTCTAGTAGACCCAGCGAAGCGGTGTTGTACCATTGTCGGAACAACTGCACTTTGCTTAACTGCATCTTCAAATTGGAGGCCTATCAAGCTGAAACTGTGAGTTCCACTTTTTTTAACTATCCTACTAATTTTAGAGCGGCCCTTTCTAGACTAAAGCTTGGGACTGGAGGATAAGGCAAATGTCAGCTTCTCTAACCTTGGTTCAATTTGCATCGGCCACTAACGTCCTGCGCTCACGCCCGCGATTTTATTAGTGGCTGCTTACATTCAAGAAACTTTAGCCAGTCAATGAACATCAACTTATGGTATTTAAGACACAGATTAGTCAGTTTTTACAATCACGCAGTCGGCTATTTCTTCTTCCATAACAGATGAGCTAGGGTGTTTAAGTGGTATATCATTTTGCCACAAGCTAAATTGAGGAAAAAGGAACATTAAGAGCTAAACTTTTCCGCAGTACTTAGACGCCGTGTGATGCTATGGAAACAGTGTGGTTTTAGATCGCCTGTTCGTTTCATCCTGTATCCACATCAATTTTGGTTCACCTTATTAAAATTCTGGCGATTGGTGTTTAGTGGTCAATTTGCGGTAGTGTACTACGTTCGTACATCGTTTTGACTTCAATGGTTCCATGGTGTATGATGTGATAAAAAGCATAACTTTACAAGACCCACAGGATGGATATGCAAAAGAAAATTAAAATCAAAATCTTCCAACCTGGAACGTAAAGTATCAGTGGTTAACTCATTGCACTTTAGCAAAGTGTTGTATATCGTTTATCACTAGGATGAAAATCTAGGAGTCTTTCGAATGTCGTCATGTCTGGTGCGTTCACCACATAGTTTGGTAACGCATTCCAGTGAGAATAGATTCTAAGTGAGAAAAAATACTTTCTACAATTCAAACGAGAGTGTTGCGTCATTAGTTTCAGGTGGTTGCCTCGGTTTTGTTTGTATGGGGCTAGAGTCAACAGTGATGTACATGGATGCTCGCTTTCGGTTAGTATCCGGTATGTGAAAGTAAGATCTCCTCGAAGCTGTCGGTATTCTAATGAGAACACACCGAGTACACGAAGACACATTTCCTAACTTATACCGGATAGTCCACGCGTTGCCTTTGTGGCTCTTCTTTGGGGCTGTTCCAAGAGGCGGATGTCTCGTTTTAACCATGGACACCAGGCCTCAATTGCATATTCAACATGAGGACGAATGTAGGAGTTAATCAACAATGGTACTAGTCGTCGTTCAAAAGTGCCGAGAGCTCGCCTCAAAAGTCTCAAGTTCAAGTTCGCTACACTTGCTGCTTTCGAACATTGGAGCGAATTTCCAAAACTCTCTTGCACGATTATACCTAAGTCGCGTTCACTAGTCACGTGTTGCATGACGTATTGCCTCAAAAGATATGTGGTGACGAAGCTGTTGTGCACCGTCAGCAGGTGGCACTTTGCAGGGTTCAGTGGGAGCTGGTTCCTTTCTGCCCATTCGTTAATCCGGGTCAGATCTTCCTGGAGGTAGACACGGTCGGATGCTGAGCGAATTGCTCTCCATAGTTCAGCATCGTCTGCAAATATTTGCATCGGAGATAGAATGTCTGCTGGAAGGTCATTAATGTAGACTAAAAACAGTAGCGGGCCGAGGACGAATCCTTGTGGTTACCACTGGAGACGTAAAGGCTTTCAGAATAGGTGTCGGCTACTCTTACCTTGATTGCTCTGTCGTGTAAGTAGTCTTCCAACCAGGTGAGCAGGGAACCGTTGATACCGTAGGCAGCAAGCTTTTGGAGGAGAAAGAAGTGATTGACCCTGTCGAATGCTTTAGAAAAATCCAGGTATATCACATCTTTGGGCACTCCTTCATTAGCCGCCCTGGTCCATAAGTCCCGAATAATCAGCAAATTGGTGAGACAAGATTGTCTGCGTCGGAAACCATGTTGGGCAATAGAAATTATCTGTTGACTTTCAAAGTATCGCGTCAGTCCATCTGTGATTACCGATTCCATAACTTTTGATAAAACAGGAAGGAGAGTAATAGGCCGGTAGTTAGCAGGATCCGAGCGCTTACCTCCTTTATATATTGGAGTGATAATTCCATTTTTCCACTCAAATGGGAGTGTTCAACTCACTACTTTGGTCAAGTATCCTAAGTACGGCGATACTCAGACCAGACGCTTCGCTGCCACGCGAGCACCGCTGGCTGCATGTGTGTAATGGATAGTGTGATGTCTCCAACACCTCCGCAACTTCGGACCAGCGACCTTTTGGCCACAACAGGTACTAGCGTATCCAGAGTAGTTAGCCAAACATTTTACTTCCTCCCATAGAGTTGGACCAATAAACCGCCCATCGTTACCTAATCTCTTGCCGGTTCTGAAATAATTTATTCAATGCAGAAGTCATTACGACAGTCAAATTGCTTGCGGAACTCAGGTTTCAGCCCATTTGTGACCCATTCGTTGTGCACAGCTTCCGAAAGACTCTACTACGATTCGTCATTTTATGCATTTCATGAGATCCACTCGCTGCTTTCTCGAATGATGACTCAGCAGAAAGGCATTTCGGAAATACCTGTGTCATATATATATATATATATATATATATATATATATATATATATTTATCTGTTCTACCGATCAGCTCTCCGAGCTAAGCACTTTGATCACAGGCGTTTCACCACCAACGGAGGTGTCATCTTCATTGATTAATTGCAAGTAACTTGTTAGCAGGTAACTAACCTTGAGTAAATCCAGAGCCGAATGCCGTCAGCTACGAGACTTTATATAGTTTTCGAAGTTTCAAAACGACGCCTCGTCCAGCTTGGTCGCATTTCTGCGTACTTGTGGATACACGAGTGACCTCAGTTGACTTAGGTGGAGCTTTTTGCAATGTAGAATTGCTCCTTGTTATTTCATTGGTGTAGTGCTCATGTTACTTACAAAACATGATTACAACGGCTGTTCTGTTCGTTGTTCATTCGTTAGTATGTATCAGTTCCGGTTACGGCTCCCAGCTCCTTGAACCACTTTTTTCTCGGTTGCTGGGATACCTCAGCAAGGTCAGTTCACCGCTTTATTGAATTGTCTGTTAATAGTTAAGCTGCTAGGAAACCCTTTGTTCTTCTTGTAGCACCATGTGTCATAATATTAGTTCCACTGCAAATTTGTGTTTTTTTTCCTCGGCGTGCGTCCAGATCAAAGATGACGCATGTGACGTGGAATGTTTCTCCAAACACGTTTCCGCTGCTGTATTCTCGTAGTCAACTTTCACCCTACTTGACCTACGGGGCTTTTCCCATAGTTTTGGCACGAAATTATATGAACAGCATTCCGTCACCTGTTTATTTCAACTATTCTTTTCCGTTTTAGACAGGGTTATTCTTAGCGTGGCCGTTGGTTTGTGAGCCATTAACATGCGATGTGGTTGGGGAGCTAAGTAGTCTGTTCCGAGACTTACTTCACATATGGCTAAAACAATCTGTTTCGCCGTTGTTTGCGTCGCTGTGAGATTTACAGTTCTGTGATTAATACGCCTTCATGCAGAACAGTGTTGGTGCCACTTGCGCATGGTGCACGTAACGCAAATCCATTTCTTGGACCTGTTGGTTATCGGAATAGGGAAGTACGAACCTCGAATTAGACTAAGGGCACGCACACGCAGAAGCAGATGGTATTCTGTTATCGACACCGTGCCTTTGGAATGTGTCACGTTCTATTCGCATTTTCCCGGATATTCCGTGGTGCGAGCACAAACGGGCGAAGCACGGCTTGGAAGCACACCGAAAGGAGTCCGTGGTTAGGACCATCCTTGTACACGGTGTCCTCGAGGCTGGAGATCATGACGAACGCGAAGCGATCGCCCACCAATGCTCCCGAGTCCAAATCTGACACGATAGAAGGCAAGTTGCAAGACGATCGCAACCAGTGGAGTTCCATCTGCGATGCCATTGGTATTCGGGTTGATCCTGCTATGCTGCAACGCGTAGCTCGTCACCCGGCCTCAGTGCACTCTGGTGAACCTCGAATACTTTGAGTAACACGCGACTCAGCGGATGAGACTGAGGCTTCCTGCTCTCAGCAGTTCGTCTTCGCAACTCACCGAGCAGAGTGCGCATATTACCCGATCTCCCTTGGAAAGATCGCCCAAAAGTACCAGGTGACCAACGCGGCATTTTTAATAGTGATAGTAAGAAAACAATATTTCTGGTGGATTTGTGAGTAGTGTGATTTTCGTAGAAAGTAGAAGCCACGATTGAACTTTGCACAATAACCTGCCTCGACGGTGAATGGAACCCCGTGTGTCATGGTTGACGGGATAGTTACAAGCACACCACTGGGTCATATTGACCATGTTACTCTACATTTTGACTATATAAGCTATGCTGAGTATCCTGGAAAGGAGGATGATAAAGTGCATACTGTCAAACACTATAATGTGTTATCTGCGTTTGTTAAGGATACATCCTGGACTTTCTTAACCGAATACCTCCCTAGATGTTACCTGGGAAACATTTACAAGTACGATTAGCACACTGGCAGCGCACGCATCGGAACAAAAGCCCTTCCAACCCAAAACAAGCATAAATCATTTCTGAGGAGCAGAACACGTAAATGTATGTCCCGGAGGAATTTGGCATGGCGAGCTCACAAGGGCTGCTCGAACGCCCAAACCTGGAATGCATACCTGACACATCGTAAATTCTGTGTGAAACTGATCCGCGAAGACAAGATCACACATCAGCAGAAGCTAACGAAGCGCTTCTGCACGGACCACAAACTTCTGTATAGGCACGCTAACAGCCTCCGAAAGGTGAAGCCGGGGATTCCGGCACTAGTCACGGCTGATGTATGCACGCGATCAGCAACGGAAGCAGCTGATTTCCTACGGTTTCACTACTCCCAAACTTTCCAGCAGGTAACGAGCCCAAATATTATCCTCGTTTCTATTACTCCGCAGCCGGGTTTCGATAACATCACCTTCATTGCGGAAGCTGTGTTGAATGGAATTGTTATCCTTGCGTACCCACAGTTCTCCTGGAGTCGACAACATCCGACCAAAGGCTCTGCAGGCGGTAGCTAGTGATCTAGCAGAACTACTGGCTGTTTTCTATCAGCGATGTCTAGAAGAGAACCATATTCCCCCCGTATGGAAGCGAAGGGTCATCATTTCTATCCATAAAGGAGGTAGCCGCACTGATCCTGCCAACTACCGTCCAATAACACTACTTCCCGTACTATCCAAGGTGATGGAATCAATCATCCCAGATGCGCTGATGCAGTATCTGTAAAGCCACCATTTAATAGCCACAGAGCAATGTGACTTTCTTCCAAAGCTTTCATGTAATACTAACCTGTTAATTGCACGTAATAGCTGGACTGAAGCTGTTGGTGATGGAGCAGGAGTCAATGTCATCTACCTGGACTTTTCAAAAGTGTTTGATCGCTTAGAACATTGAATTCTGCTTCAGAAACTTTGGAACTACGGCATTGGTGACCCAATCCTGAGTTGGATTAGCAATTTTCTACAACAACGACGGCTAGTGGTGAGAGTCCGAGAATCCTTGTCTGATGCAATCGATGCGGTGTTTGGAGTACCACAAGGCTCGGTGCATAAACCTTGTCTATTCTTGGTGTTCATTAACGATTTGGCAAGATCAATAGCCTCCGACTTCCTATTTTTTGCTGATGATTTCAGGATATGGCGAAGGATCAGAGGACCAGATGACCACGAACGGCTCCAGTGCGATCTTAACACAGTGTCGAACTGGTCAGTCCCAAACGCCCTACCATTCAACGTAGACAAATGTCACGTTGTACAGTTACACCATAGACATAACTACACCTAATTGCTTGGGACAAATGGATCGCAGAATAGCTCCCAACAATGTGCCCTTGGTGTATTCGTACAGAGCGATCACAACTTTCCAAAACAGGCAGAGGTAGCTGCGAAAAGATGCAACCAGCACGTCGGCGTGCTGCGAAGGGCATTCAGAAGATTTGACCCATCAATCTTCCCAATTATGCACAATTCCTACGTGCGCCCGCATGTTAAATACGCTATTCAAGCTTGGCAACCTTGGTTGAAACACGACATGGAGGCGTTAGAGGCACCACAACGAAGAGCAACAAAGAATGTAAAGGACCGGCGCTATCACTCTTACCACTGAAGGCTGAAGTTGCTGAGAATTTTCAGCTTACGCTATCGAAGGCTGCGCGGCAATCTCATATTAGCGTATCAGATATTGAGTGACCCCAACCACGTATGCCGCCATTTGCTGAAACTTAGCCAGAACATGCAGCTCAGGGGTAACTGTTTAAAATTGAAGGAACAATATGGCCATCTTGAGTGTAGACGTAATTGCTTTTCTATTCGGGTTTATCAACTCTGAGACGCACTCCCAGATTCAGTTGTATCCCCCGTAGCTTAGACGTTTTCGGAAAACCAGTAGATGTTGCTCTTAGCTCCCAACACTTTGTTACCTAAACACCTATATTGTGGATTGCGCCAAGCCTGCTTTTCTACAGGATTTATGTATCAAATGGACCCAAGTCAGCGACCATATTTTGCTTTTCTCACGCCTTATGTCAACGATCACTGCACCCCAGTGTATTTCGTAACGTTTACTCTAAATTGTTTTAATTTACACAGATGTTATTTAACAAAGTATTCATCTCTGCAAAGGTTCGGTAGACGACTCAGATATATGTAGAGTTCATCATATTCACCCCAACCATTCTACGGGACGTGTCAAGCACTTGCTTTTATCCCGCGATAAATCATTTTTCATTGTTCATTTTTCACGACCAAGTGCAGTGGGGCTACATTCAAGACACCTTTTCCTGAAAAATGTCATAATGCAATCAATCACTAGGCTACGAAAGTCGCCAAAGGAAATAGCCCGAGAATCATGAAATTAATGCTTCAATCCAGACAATTGTCGATGAGGGTGTTAGAGAGTTGGTATGCCGGCCGTATCAATCTTCCTCCTGAGATCCGGATCAAAGCAGCTTCCCTTAAGATAACACAAGTAGGCAGCTAGTTAGTCGGACCATCTTCAAACAACAGTTTGGATAAGTCCACTCAGCTTGCCAAAGAAACTGACAAACACTCCCCATACACTGCATATAAAACGCGAAGTATAGAGCTAATGGCGCGATCCTTGGATCTGACACAGTTATTCGTCACCGCCCCACACATAAAACGATTATTTGCCAACCTTTCACAGGTCGGCACATTATCATTCCCATAACGCACATCCCATGACTCATTGCTAAGAACAGCGAAACTTTCCTCCATGTACAAGAATGCACAAGGTCTCCTGCGCAAGCTTGTCGAAGTACGGCTACGTCAACCATCAGACGCCTTGGACCTCATATTCGTAACTGAGACGTGGCTGCATTCAGAAATTACCGACGCCGGAGTCGCAGTATATAGCATGTCCCTAATACGAAACGATCACCGTTTTAGGGGCGGTGGGGTAATTTTATAGCACCGTAATGACCTACAGTTGCAACCAGTGGACGATCCGGAAACGCTGCTCACCGACTCGCTCTGGTGCAGTGTGCGACGAAGGCGCAATGACACTTGTCTGTTGGCAGTTGTTTATCGTACCCCAATGTCCACCCCAAAGATGGACCCCCACCTGGCATTGGTAAAGGGGAAGTACTTCGATGACGATGCAGCCATGCTCTCATCTCCGGCGACTTCAGTGTGTACGACTTGGAAGTTTCAGCCTCTCCCAACGAACCATTCAAGACAAACCTGCAAGAGCTTATTGCAAAGCTTCCACTCTTTAGCCAATTCGCTTCGCCCACAGAATCAGAACGGGAAATAAGCCATCAGTGCATGATTTAGTGCCCACGAACAAAGAGTTCATGCTCGAAAGACTAAAGGCGAATAGCCCACTGAGGCGGAGTGATCAGGTGACAATACTTTACGACTATGTGTGTTATGCTGAATATCCACGAGAACCTAGTGAGTTGCATCGAACAATCACACACTGCGGCACGCTCACAGAACTTGTTGGGGATGCCATTTGCGACTTTTAGGACAACTGCTCCATTGATACTGCATGGAGGAATTTTGTTGTCAAGTTCAACGATCTGACTAAATACGCAACTGTAAACAGGCTCATTCGGTCTACAAGATCACCATCAAACATTAGGAGCAGAATCCGAAAACACATGGCGTTAGAGACTCAATGTGGCATGTGTAGAGGGTGAATCCTAACCTTGACAACTGGAACTACTATGTCGTGCATCGTATTCATTTTGCCACAGTAGTACGTGAAGAAAAATTAGTACACCAGCAGAGTCTAGCAGAAAGGTTTTGTACAAACAAATAGCTTCTGTACAGATTTGGAACTAGCCTACGGAATGTGAAGCGTGGTTTCCCCCACTTGCCTCGGAAAACGGATGTGCTCAAAATTCCTACGTTCCAGTCAACGTTCTACGGCTGCAATATGCTTCAACAATTCGTTGCGTAACTAGCATATGTCACATACCAGACCCATCCACTCAGATACCAATATTTACACACGTTGCTTGTAGTTCGGCGACCATTTTAAGGAGGCTGATATCGTTGCGCACCCATAGTTCCCATGGTGTTTGCAATATTCCTTCAAATGCACTTCAGGTGGTGGCTATGAGAATAGCGGAGACATTAGCTCGATTTTTCCAGAGGTTCTTGGATAAACTGCAGGACCCAATATGTGGGAGCAGGGTATCATCACGCCAATTTTCAAAACTGGTAGCCAATCAGAGCCCGTCAACTAATCCCAGTGATTCCTCGCCCGGTGGTCTCAAAGCTCATATAGTCGATCATAGCTGAGGAGCTAATGGGCTACTTTAAAAGGTCTAACATCATAGCACAGGAACAACACGGATTCCGTCAGCGTCGTTTATGTACTACCAATCTTCTGATTGCACATGGCAGTTGGACCGAAATAGCTGACAGTGGGACCGGCACTGGTGTCATCTACCTAGACTTTTATAAAGCTTTCGATCGCTTATATCACCGAATCCTTCTCCAAAAGATGCTTGCCTACGGAATTGGTGACCCGGCCCTTGGATGGATGGGAAATTTCCTCCTTCGTCGGCGGCTTCAGAACGGATTCATTTTTTGATCCCATCGACATGGACTGCGGTGTCCCCCAGGGATCGATGTTAGGGCCGGGCCTGTTTCTTGTCTTCATCAACGACCTCACGAATGTGATCGAGTCAAATTTGCTGCATTTTACCGATGACATCAAGATATGGCGGGCGATCGGTTGTCAGTACGATCACGACGTGCTGCAAGGAGGCGGCCGTGCCTTTGAATGGTCAAAGGCAAATCTAATTCTGTTTAACGCGGACCAATGCAAGATTGTACATTTAAGTCACAAGCCCACTTACGCATGTAAGCTTAGAGGACACGTGCTGAAAACCGCCTCACAGGAGCGCGATCTTGAAGTGCAGATGCAAGACGACCTCGGCTGTTCAGCGCAGTCTTTAAACGCGTCCAAAACCGCTAACCAATACGGTCTCTTGCGGAGTGCATTTAGGCGGTTCGACCGCATTATCTTTCCCCAAAGGCTCAATGTGTAGGTGTGGCTCTATGTGGAGTACGCGATTCAGGCCTGGCAACCTTGGTGAAAGCGCTATCTGGTTGCACTGGATACCGCACAGCGAAGGGCAACCAAAAATGTGAGGGGATTGCTCCACCTGCCATGCCATCTGCGATTGAAAACTTTAGAAGTGTGCAGCGGTAGTTATCGTTGTCTACGAGGCGACCTCATTCTGGTGTACCAGATCTTGAAAAATCCTGGTCACACTTGCCGTTACTTAGCCGCAACACAAAGTTGTGGGGTCACCAGTCGAAACCGGAAAAGCAGTACAGCCGGCTGGAATGCCGCTGGAACTATTTCTCTCTTCTAATTCTTCACCCTTGGAACGCCCTTCGTATTTGTGTCATTTCTGCGCCCAGGCTACCTGTTTTATAGTAACTATTAGACGACGCATTACAACACCCTCATTATCTGATTTTATTCCTGTTCACATAGTGACAACAGGGCGCAGACAAACAGTGTGCTCTGCAGTCCTCACGAAATCGGTGCAAACGGTTACACAAGGATGTTAACAAACATAATTTGACTTACAGTGCATTTACATTTTATACTAGGAATACCGCCGTGAGTCCACTAGTGTGAATCTAAATTTCCTGACAAGTTTCTTCCATAATTTGTATTTTCACCCTGATCATCCTACGGGACCAGGTAAGCTTCAGCATTTTACCCGTATAAAACCATTGTTTCACTGTACAAATTCTGAAGTGCATCAGTCGTCTACAATTTAAAATGATACGCTGTACACGAACTCTGTTCGGCATGGTTGAAACACAGTACAGTACCTTGGAAGCAAAACGGAAAGAAGAGAACCATCTGTTAGCATCCTGCATGTGCGTTGGGTACCCACAAAAAAGGCTTAGCTACCTCATTAAACTGCGCTTCTTGCCAACATTATTACAGTACCCTAAGTACCCTAAACATGATCAGCGACAGCTTTATTGATGCAGGATCAAAAATGCGCATCACTTGGCTGTCGAACTAATCTGTTGGGAGTTGATTTTCATCGCAACTTGTGCGAACCGCCAGATTCTGCGTAGCCCAAGCAATTGAAGTATATTTTAACTGTTTCCATACTTGGGTCCTTCAGTAAAGGTTTCCTCCTGCCAACTTCCAGTAAATGTGAAAGGTTGAAATTTGGCGCCTACATATATATATATATATATATATATATATATATATGGTTGGAGGCATCCGATTTCGGGTTTGCCTGTCACTGTGGCCAGCCACAGGACGCCTGCGCTTACAGAGGGACCATGGATGGCTTGCGCTGCACCACTCACAGTTGTAACCACACACCCAATATCCAGTGTAAACCCGAAGGAATAAGACCGGGAGACATGTAGATGGGAGCCACGTTTCATCAACGGAGCCGGCTCACACTCCTTCATAGGCAAACACAAGCACACTGTATTTGGGAATCAAGCGCACACAACGCGGTGGCTGGACCGTAGTCCGTTCCACAATGAATGCATGGAACCGCTCTTCAAGCCTGGCACGGCCACAAGGACCGTGCACCCCGTCTCATCCAGCAACGACCAACTGTCTCCTGGAGCCAGTATGGACGAGGTAGTGTGTAATAGACAGATAAGCACCTTGTCAACATGCACATCAAGCGCAGCCACACAGGGGACATCAAGCAACAGCCAACCACTTGAAACGACAAGAAGAAATAGAATAAATCAAAGAATGCATACAGATACGGTGGCATAACTCTTCGCTAAATTAGCCTATGAAGTAAGTTGGTTAGCAACGAATCCACGATAAGTAAAGAATGTCCATGTTACTAACAGATGCTCCAAACGCAACAAACTTACCGAAAATAAGCGCAATTCGCGTAAGCAACGTCGCCAATTAATGAAAGATTATTCAGGTGGGCAGTAAAAATCAAATAAATTGGAATGGAATTTATCCAGTTTTAAAAGACCTGCTCTAAATGTAAGTTGGTTTAGTCCAATTGCAGGGAAGAAGCATCAAAACTTCATCACCAGCGTCAGCATGGGGCATATATATATATATATATATATATATATATATATATATATATATAATGAACCGCTTTCTTTTTTGGGTGTTGCTTTTAAGGAAGCTTGCATTAGGGATCCAACTGACTACAACTGTTATCAAATATCTTAAGGGGCTTCACACCAGTTAGTACAGATGATGAAGTGAAAGTGGCATAGGACGATGATGCACCACCATATGGTGTTAAAAACTAACATCAGTAGTGTAAATGTGGTAGGACTTCAATGGAGACAGGGTCCAACTCCGGTTGACCCCTTTATGTTATTGATGAGAACACCATACCAGTCGTCGCGTAACCGCTCGACAAACAGCCCAAGATGTCAAAGTTAGTGTGGAGTCTTTAGGAAAGTTTATCCATGATAATTTTAACAAGCGAAAGTTATCATCTCTAGAGGTTTCCCAGCTGTCCACACCTTCCAGAAACAAGAGAGGGTCACAGATTCTCGAAATCATTTGACCATATGTCAGAAAATACAGAATGCCTTTTTCAGCAAACTGATTACACAAGATGAAACAGGGTACATCACTATGATCCAGAAACCGAAGACCCGTTAAAATCATGGAAACATATTGATTTACCACCTCCAAAAAAGGCACCTATCCAATCCTCAGTCAGCAAAGTCACGCTCACAGTCTTCTGGTATCAGCATGGATTAAGAATGATGGATTTCCTTCCAAAAAGTGTCAGTAGTACCGTCACAACCTATTCTTCATTGCTGTATCAACTAATGATGATTATTAGGAAACGACGGTATGGCATGCTAACCAGTTGTTCTGCTCCTCAGTGACACTGCTCTTGATTATAACACAAAAGTCGCCCAGAGTGAGGCACAGTCCTGCGTCTATGGAATACTTTCTCATCCTCTACACTCTCCAGACATTCTACCTCTTTCCAAATATGATGTCTTTTCTGGATGGGAAACATTTTCTTGACTATGAGGTCAGTCTATGGCTTTTGGCCCAAGCTGTGGGCTTCTACGAAAGTGTGCTATTCAGCTACATAAGGCGTTGGGAAAAATGTATTAAGATGGGTGGTAACTATGTGGAGAAGATTTAATATCTGTGAAACTTTTCGGTATTATTGGTGCAAGAGAAGTTGGTTAGGGTAAATCTCTATTGAACGACCTAAGTATAACGAAACATACGGAAAGCAAATAGCCAAAAATATTTGACTGATTTTGTGTTTGTGTCTATTATTTTCTGTGTTTTCACTGCTAAAAATGTCTCCTCGACACAGCGTTAACTCGCTATTAAGGAACCCACACTCTGGTTGTATGCAAAACTCATCTAATGGAGATAACATATGGCCTGAAGCGTTTTCGGTATCAAACACCGAATAGTCTGTTTGGCCAATCATTAATGGAAATACGGCGAGGCTGTTCTTACGAAAATTGTTGGGTGGTAGTTCGATAGCTTTCCAGCTTCACACCGAACTCTACTTTCGCCAGGACTTGTATCGTACTATCACATGAAATCAACTTTTTAAACGAACCCCACATAACCAGAGTGGTTGTAAGTCTCCGTCATCTTTCCATCAACAGGCGTTTCTCTTTGGTTTCTTATTGATGTATATGTGTGGCGTTAGTAGACCGACTGATAGACATTGAATCCGTGAAATAGCCAACTAGCAGTTGACATCTAACACCTCGGTTCATCAGTCAGAAGGATAAATATATGCTTCCAGAACTCAAAGCTGTTTCATAACATTCCATGGTTCCTTTCTGGTTGCAATAATTTGAAACATTATAGCCCGAGTTGGTTGTTCAACTGTTGATTGCTTCGCCGTTTTCCGTATGTTCTAGTGAGTTACTCTGACCTCAATGGTTAGTTTAATACTATCAAACTTCACCGACCACTGAAGTAAAAGCATCATCGATCACGATTACTTGTATCTCTGTATTAGTCCATAAGTTCCCCTTCTGTTTGAATTCTTCAGCCAGAGACTACCGCGCCCACACCACAGTGGATGAATCCAAGTTTGCCACCGTCTATCGGTTGGTTGGTCTAGCCACTGTGGTACCGTACGTTCAGAAGTTTCTAATCTAAGTCAATATTATTAATGTAAGTCCGATGATTGTTTATTTTAGGAACCTGCGGAGCGCAGTTTAAACCATAATGCAGATTTACCAGCAAAGTTATTCTCAATCAATGAGACTACTGACATCCGTTTCCTTGGCTATAGCGACAGGTAGCGTTCGTTCTGCAGCATCCTTTTGATTTATACAATAGTTTACTTTCCCTTAAGTACCTCAGCCATTACATCGCCCCTTTGAATGCCAGCTGCAGTTGCCTTATGAGGCAAAATCAATCAGCATTCAAAGTGGTCAATGAGGATTAAAGTTAGGGTAGAGGGCATGCGGCGTTTTTCTACATAACATTTGTCCTGTTAAACAGTTTTATGATACCTAGCTCAGCATGCCGATATGACCAAACATCTTTCAATCTACTAACGGCTCATGAGCAAAGCTATACCTCTCTAGAAATCATTAGCCGTTGACCGGATCTTTAAGCGACAACCGTACGTTCATTTACTAGGCACACCCTAGATAATCTTTGCTCGTAGATTTCTCGCTCTATTAGGATCCGGAATCCTTCCGGACACGTTCGCGGACTCCCACAGATGTTGATTACCCGCAGAGCTAACCTCCCAAAAGGAAAACAAGTCGGTTTGAAATGCAAAATGTCGAAGCTACGCTAGAATTTGAGGGTATTCTGTCTATCGAAGTAAACAGCCAGTAATACCATTTTCCAATTCAAACCCTGGGTCGATAACTATCCTATACTTTCAAAACCCAAGCTCCTGTACAGACACGTAAACAAGCTCCACAAAGTGCAGCGAAGAATACCTGCCTTACGTTATATAGACTCGCACAAACCGCAACTGAAGTGGCCAACGCCCTATGTCAACCATTCGCCCCGAACTTCCGGAGCACGACATCGCCGCATACACTGTTCCAGATTGTTGTACCACCACCAGGGCTTAGCCACATCACGTTTACGACTGCGGATGTTATGAAAATGCCAATGACCCTGAGCGGACATACCTCTCCAGGGGTTGATAATATTCATCCGAAGGCCTTGAAATTGGCTGCAGTAAACCTGGCGGACCCACTCTGAAAGTTCTTCCAACGGTGCCTCGATGAGATACGGGCGCCAACAATGTGGAAGCAGGGCATCGTCACTCCCATCCTTAAGGGGGAAGTCGTACAGATCCGGCCAACTATCGACCGATGACACTACTTCCGGTGCTCTCCAAAATCATGGAAGCGATTGTTGCCGAAGCGCTCATGAACTACTTCGAAGAACGCAATATCATAGCACAAGAACAACATGGATTTCGCAAAGACCGATCTTGCACTTCAAACTTGCTGCTTGCCAGATCCAGTTGGACTGACCGTGGACAGCGGCGTAGGTGTTGATGCAGTATGTCTGGACTTCTCAAAGGCTTTTGACCGTCTGAACCACCGTATCCTCCTTCACAAGCTGCAGTGTTGTGGAATTGGTGACCAAATCCTCGGTTGGATAGGTAACTTCTTGCTTCAATGACATCTGAATGTAAGAGTTCGCGGCGTCATCTCTGCCCCAATCGACGTTAAGTGCGGAGTGCCCCAGCGCTCAGTACTTGGTCCACGACTATTCCTGATTTACATAAACGATCTCGCGACAGTACTCACCTCCAACTCCTTACTCTTCGCTGATGATCTCAAGATATGACGAGCCATTAGAACAACCAGAGACAATGCAGCACTTCAGGATGATCTTGACAGGGTCTACGAATGATGGGCTCAGAACCTGCTTCAGTTCAACGCTACGAAGTGCAAGGTGTTGAGCATACGCCATAAATCCACTTGCGAATACAGACTGGAGGATAAAATATTGCAGCGCACTTCAACGGAATGCGATCCAGGCGTGATAGTGTAGGAAGATCTGGACTGTTCCCGTCAGGCCGAGAAAGCCTCCAAAAAAGCTAACCAACACCTTGGCCTTTTGTGAAGGGTATTCGGACGCTTTGATCCTTCCATCTTTTCTCAGATGCTCAACGCCTACATTTGGCCTCCTTCTGAGTACGCCATCCACGCCTGGCATCTATAGCAAAAACATGAGCTTACCGCTCTTGAACTGCCACAACGAAGGGCGACCAGGAACGTAAAGAGCCTGTTTCATCTCCCTTACCGATTGAAGCTGAAAACCTTCGGGGTCTACAGTGGACAATATCGACGCCTGCGTGGCAATTTGATAACGACTTATATGATTCTGAGGAATCCAAACCATTCTTATCGTCACCTACTAAAATTGAATCGCAATACTGCACTCAGAGAACACCAGCTAAAGCTAGACACACAGTACAGCCGGTTGGAATGCCGCCGGAATTTCTTTTCCCTTCGTGTGTGCCAACACTGGAACGCTCTTCCCACATACATTGTTTCTTCCCCCACGCTAACGGTATTCAAAAGACGTCTGAATGATTCGCTTATCCACTTACATTACGCTACATAATCAGAGATGTCTACACCAACCAAGCGCGAACAAACGGTGCGCATTCTCAGCTTTTGTGCTTCGCTGCTTACACACTGCTGCTGTGGAATATAGTTTCGGATATATTACAACTGCATTCATCAGTTACCTCAGCCAAGAAAGCAGCGCACGAGTAAGCGGTCGTAACTTTTGTTCTTAAGACCTACCGTCCCAATATTACTTCCCCATATTACTCTAGAGTAAAATTTAATAACGAAATGAGAAGACGAATACTGGCAGATGCTAGCATTTCGTATTATCTCGTCAGTACCAGGCGGTAATTATCAACAGAACCCGAAAGTTGCCGTTACCTTCAGTAAAGGAAGATGAACCCGTCGGCGCCAAATCCCATTGTGTCTACCAATTCGTGTGTGACTGCGGTATCAGTTACATCGGCAGGACCGAACGGGTTTTAGATTCCCGAGTGAAGGAACACCTACCAAACTGGGTTCAGCGGGAAGTTACCCAATCCACCTCCGATGATACATGTTCGCGTAAGCCGCCAGCGTCCTCCATAGGCAGGCACATCTTGGCGACTCGTCACCAGGTCAATCCCTTATCAGCTTTCCGGATCTTGTTACGTCATACTAATGCACGCCTTTTACGATTTGCCGAGGCCGTCGCGATAAGCCGAATTAGACCAGCTTTGTGTGTCCAAAAGCAATTCGTTGTCAACCTGCGGTTGCCGTGGACGTAATCTAATAACAATGATCACAACAACAAATTTGATTGGTTTGCCTGTGCCCTGTAAGACATATAAAAGAATTTCCCTGTTATTGTATTGGTACTGACGAGATAATACGAAATGCTAGCATCTGCCAGTATTCGTCTTCTCATTTCGTTGTTCAAACTACTGAAGGGGACTAACTGTTTTAAAATTCAATACACATTCTAAAATATTTATATGAAGAAGGAGCATCTGAATCTCTAGACGCTTAAATTGACGATTTAAACTTAAGTTTGCTTTCACTTCAACCCTCCTACGGGACTTGTAAAGCAATGGCTTTTTTACCTGTCATATATCATTATTCATTGTTCACTGTAAGGCAGACTGCTTTTAAGACATTACCAATTCATACTGATGTGCGTATTCGATGCGGATATTCATAAACGATTCTGGTCGCGCTGTGGTCGATGTAGCGCACCGTCAAAATAGTTGCTGGGTACTAGAAAAGGAATGGATTTGTTTAAAAATAACAGTGTCTTTCCCATGCTTTGTTTCATCCCCACCTTGCAACTACAGTGCGACAAACCGCACTCCGCACTCGTGAAAGCGGGAATATCAAGTTTTGACTGCAATGAAGCAGTACTCTTAGGCCACGTCTTTTCATGAGTTTTGTTCACATTTACCACTGCGTTATTTTATGCTGGCTAATGGATACTGGTGTCTTGAAATCCCGATGGCTTAGGATAGCTGTTCAGGTGTCGACAGTTCGTCGCACCGGACAATCGAAATGCCGCCTTGGAGGTATGTGGTCCTTTAATACACTGACGGTGGATCCCCTTATAAGGACTTAATTTCGCGTTAGCAGAAATTGGCATTAATCAACAGATGAGGAAACACTATACAACCATTTGCTTAGACTATATGCGTTAAATGCGACATTAGAGGACCAGCTAAAGTACGGTACTACTGTTATTGTTTCCAAAGGGTAATTTTTATGTATATGAAGTCAAGTGCATTCCGTCTCAATGCGGCAGACCAACTTCATCATAGAATTGCGACGGTTCCCAAACGAAACCGGGTTTTTAGTAGAAAAGTTTGGCGCATGTCACACACTACCATAGATCATGCATAAAACGTTTCCCAGGATTTCCCAGTACTTGAAAAAACCCCAAATGACTAATCGTTTATTTAGTCACGGAACCACTGGGCCATTCGCAATATCTATTAACCCATCTAAACCTAGTTCCGGCCTCTAACCTTAAGGATCACAAGCCTACAATATAAACAGAGGGCGCGGATTCGAGCCTGTGTGGGGTCAGGGCGACCGTCGAAGTATCCTTAGCCCACGTGCGGCTGGTGGTGGTTGCACGGCAGCGAAGTGTCGGTACTGCACACAAGCGTACTGCTGATGCATTTTTCTTACTCATGCCGCTGGTTGATTGCTTTAATTGTGGAGTCTACCTAACAGGATTGCACATGTGCAGCGGGTAGGAAGCAAGAAGCTTGTGCGCCATTACAAAATCTTTATACACGTCGGTGGATTCATTGTTGGTATACATATCTCCCGGTTGCAACTTATTTTAGATCCTCGCCTAAATATTTAATCGATAGTGGAGGTTGGTTGGGTGCCTTGCCAACGCTATCCCCACCGTATTCGTTTATGGTGACCCAGCAAATATTGGAACCCCCCATTTACTACTGCTAGAGTTAGGACACAGAACAACTAGGAAATCACGTGGGAAGCACCAGTTAACGTCATTATAACTACGTAGCATAGCATAACGGGTATAAATACGCAAAACGCTTTTTCAAAAAGTTCCTCCGCTCTTTGGCTTTTCTATACTCGTCTCACACCCGAGTTCTTCCAGAATCCATAGTGACGAAATGGTAATTCGTGCTGGTTGGCCACCTCTCAGGGTGGCCTATAGAAGCATCCAATAAAGCTTGTACTTACTGTCTTCCGGATGAAGCTTGAACACAGCCAGAAAAACATTGTTTATGACCGTCTCGGGCATCGGGTAGTGGCTTCGTAAGTTTCGTACCCGCACCAGTGACGTGTGGTACTTAAGAGCATGTTTTCGTGTGCCGACTATAATCTGATAAGAATGCTTGCGGCACCCAAACAGGGCTGGTTATAACCAGTGTGCAACAACCCGCTGATTAAATCGGTCAGCTGATTTGGTGTTAACATCAATAACCCGAATCAACTGTAGGTGCGACTGAGGTGTTTCCCATGCATGCCTCTCTCATCTGGTCGATATATGGGACCGGTTGGTAGCGTGGCTACGGAAATCACTTAGAAATATCAGATACTCAACCAAGTCTCATGTTGCGAATAGGGAAGGACGAATCTACTCGTCCGGATAACGAAAAGCTAGTTAATTAGCAGGTCCAGATTTGTTTGATCAAATCCTAGCGAAAGTCTGGAGGGCGGGTACTCCACCCTAAGAAATTCCAACCTAACTCACTAATAGTTTCTGAATCATTTTAGTGGAATACATTGTGTGTGAGATGTCTGAGTTTACTGCTGTACGAACACGTTTCCTATTTCCTTTCGCGTGGTCCAGAAACGCTACCTCCAAATCGGCTTAGGCAAGCCGGCCACGCTGTGCATTTGCGCTGATATCGAAATCGACTTTCCAAATGCTAGCACTCGCGTTGGAAATATTGACAGATCTGCAGTTAAAATATCTCCCCTAATGCGAGTGAAATGCATACAATCAACTTGTCAAGCTCGGTAAACATCTAAACTAATGAATATCCTACTAACGTTGCGGTATGCAAAGTACTTTGAACGTGCCAGGATTCGTAGCGCAGAATGCATTCGTGACTACCGTAAAAGAGTGATACAAAGCCATGCTTTGTGCACGTGCAACGTTTCGGTCATCCGACGGATCCTGGCCGTGAGTCGTGCGACATGCCCTTCTACTTTTATCCTGACAACTGTCCCACTGAACGACACTTGATTTCAAAACGAGGTGTGCTGTATGGGTTGTTGGGGCAAATCTTTGACTTATGGACATACAAACATGACGGATTTGGTATCCTACGTCATAGCTGGATCGTAATGTGTGCGCCAGTAGCGAAAGTATGTGGGATGCGTGTAGGAATGTTAGAAAGGTCTTCTTGTCCATTAACTAGGTGTTGCAAAATGCATCCTCTCGAACACACAACATGCTTTTACTTTACATACCGTGTAAGAGCTCACATATACTGATTACATTTATTCAGATAAACCGGTGTGGTTGTCGTGTGAGTGTAATTCAAGCTGTTTCGCTCGCAGTATCTATCCCTATTTATTTATTTATTTATTTATTTATTTATTTATTTATTTATATGTAAGGCCGTTTAACTGGAACGACCATGTACGATTCCGCGTCCAAGCGACACGAACAGGTGGATACAAATACAGCTAAGCCTATTGAAGTAACCTATGGCGCAAGCGATCAATTGGTTGAGATTACTGCTATCCCTACACGGTTGCTGTTCCAATGTTTTACAAGCTTTTACAATAGTACACAAGTGAGTTAGAGGCGAGTGTCATATGTTGAAGGGCATTGTACCGGCGTCCCCAAGTAACATTCACGTTCATTAACTTTCACCAATTTGTATCCAATTAACCGTTGAACCATTGCAACTTCAGCAATTTTCACCGGAACATAGCATTCCTATTTGAATGATTGGCCTTAAACGATCGTAGCACAGTTATACAGATGAAAGTTCTCTTGACCTCGGGAACTAGCACATATCTGCGTAGTCCGAAATGGAACCGCTATCACTTTGTCCAGCTTCAACATGTCACTTCATTCCGTTTGACAGGTTAGGTAGCATCTAATTCCCAGCTAACGTATAGTTTCGCCAACGGCAAACTCAATTCTCGATCATTATAGAATATTCACAGAGGGCGCTGGTTCACGGAACGTCTTCCCTTAGATGGAACTTACGGAAGCCAGCGAACTAGTTTTTCCGAACATTATCGTCACGTCCATTCGTCAATAATCTGCATCATTTATTGAGCGCTCTGTAAATTATCAAGATCATTCACGACTCCACGTTCCTCATGCTGGCCGTCGAATAGATCGTTACACTGGAGATCATAGTTACCAGACTTACCCTACATTACCAGCAAAATTACTGCGGATTCTGTTTTGATTCCTGTAATATTAACGTCTTTATGGAACCCATGTAGCCTAAACTCCTTTGAATCCTTTGAAATACTAGTTTTTAAAACCGTTGCAACGCTCGTGTTGTTTCTCTCCTACGTTTTTTACGGTTTGGTAGAAATGCTGTTCGATCCTACCATTGCTATCATGCGAGTTTCTTAGGGTTCATTAATTCTTACAAATCCATCTACCACACTGGTCTAGCCGACACCATGTTTCGGTAACCGGATGGTGACATGGAAAATCAGATACATTTCAAGTTTGGTCTTAATAAAATTTTCCGCACTCTTCCGGTACAACCGTCCCAGCAGAGGAGGTGGGGTGCTTCTGCACTACCTCAGTGACCTACAATTTGCAATAGTCGATGATCCGGCAACTCATGTTACCGATTTACTCCGGTGCCGTCTTCGACTAAAACACAACGACGTATGTCTCCTAGCTGTCGTTTGCCGCCCTCAACACCTACTCGGAAAATTGATTCCAGCATGATCCGCGTCTTGAACTGGGCAACACGCCTTAGGTCCAGCCACATTCTCATCGTCGGTGACTTCAATCTAAACGATCTGGAGATATCCACCTCCCAATTAACAGTTCAAAGCACTTACATGAACTTATCGCTAAATTCTCTTATACAATCATGTCACCTCGCCCACTATATTCAGAACTGCGAACAAACCGTCCGCATTGGACCTTGTGCTCACAAACGAAGAGCTCTTGATCAACGACTTATTGATGGGAATCAGTTTGCTCTCAGCGACCGTGTAGTCATAACACTTAAGTATGATTTATATGCAGAGTATTAAGCTGAGCACTCGAAACTGACTCAAATGATCACACACTACGACGCCCTTTAAAAACTTGTCGAGACATTTGTTTGGGCGACCGCATACTGCAGTTCACTTTAGAACGTTTGGACAGAGGACATTAAAATACTCAGCGACATTAGCAACAGAGCATCGGAAACCAAGGCACTTTGTTCCGAAAAAGTGCTGGCAATTCCCGGAACCAGGACTCGAAAATATATGACAATAAGGGACGCAGTGTGGCACGCCTACAAAGCTAGTCCAGACTTGGACTTGGCGCAACTTCCCGACCCACCACAACCATTGTACTACACTTGTCCGGAAGGACAAAGTAACTTATCAACAGTGCCTAGCCAAAATGTTTCTTGCAAACAAGCAAATACCGTACAGATATGGTAACAGCTTTGGTAAAGTAATGCATAACGTCGCTTTACTTTTCACAACGGGTTGCACGGTACAAAGCGCCGATGAATCTATAAAACCCATACGGCTACAATACGCTCCTATGATGGAACTCGCAGCGTGTTCTTGTCACACGCCATTAAGCAGATTACGGACTCCAGTATCTACACATTCAATTTTCAACCCAGAAACTGTGTTATGGAACTTACTCTTATTGCGCAATCATAGTCCCCCCGAAAGCCAACGACATTCGCCCGAAGGTACTGAAGGCCGCGGCCACTAAGCTAGCAGAGCCCCTGCCACAGTTACTTACAAGAAACTTCGATGAATAGTAAGTTCCCACTGTGTGGAAGCATGACATTATTGCCCACATTTTTAAAGGCGGTAGCCGTTCAGAATCTGCAAACTATCGCCCAGTGACTCCCCACCCTGTACTCTCCAAGCTCATGGAAGCGATCGTCGCTGCGGCTCTAATGGACTAGCTGAAAAGTGCAATGTCTTGGTACCGGAGTACTATGGGTTCTGTCAACACTGGTCATGCACCAACAACCTGCTGATGAGGCGAGGTAGTTGGACTGAAGTGGATCTTAGTGGAGTCGTAGTCGACGTCCTCTACCTGGACTATGGCAAAGGTTCGACCGCATCGTACCTCACAGGCTACAGAGATGTGGAATAGTAGATCTTGTTCTTGGTTGGATTGCCAACTTTCTTCACCAACGGAAGTATGAACTGCATATTATGGGATCGCTTTCCAACCCGAACGAAGCAGAGCGCGGTGTTCAACAGGGTTCGCTGCTGTGACCGCACTTTTTGCTGATGTTTATCAACGACTTGACAAATGTTATCTCTTCCAACTTCCTGCTATTCGCCGAGGATGCAAAAATATGTCGAGCAATTAATAGCAAAGAAGATCATAACCTCCACCAATGTGACCTGCATTGCGTGCATGAATGGTCAAACAGGAATCTACTGCAGTACATCACAACTAAGTGTAAAGTGACCCAATTATATCAGCAGCCAGTGAGTATTCACAAGCTTGGAGACCACACCTTTCAGAAGGCTTCATTCATTCAATCTCACTATACACAGTAGCTAATGATGTAAAGCACCTCAAGTACTGTGCCGCAATACATAAAAGAAAGAAAATAATTACAATAGTTGCACGCCAGCTGAGCTACTGGCAACGGACGGGAATCCTTCCAGAAAGCTGCCAGCCGGCTACTAGGCAACAAGAAAAATTATAAAGCAAAATTATATTACGCTACGAAATGAGATTGTGGTTGAAAGGGGATGATAAAAGGGATTGGGATGGGCAAAGAAACTCACAGCACGAACGCCATTGAGGTCGGCTCCTAGCCATGTCAGCAAGTGTATCTAGCCAAACGACCCCAACCAGGGAGCCGTGAAGCTCCAAACGAAGCCAACTCCGAAGTGAGGACCTTCATTCCTCTCGATCAAGTCATCGCTTGGCCATCCCTCCTCTTCTTCCATCCACACCCCCGCGAGCAAACAACACACGTCGCGGGAGTCGGTGGTCCGGCATGTGCAACACGTGGCCGAGTCATCGGAGTATGGTGGGTGAAATGACGGTGCTGAGCGGTTCATTCCCTTTTCCTGTGCCGTAAACAAGACGTCGAACACAACAGTCCAACGTAAGTGGCATATTTATGTCCGCTGATCAAAGGGACCAGGTCTCGCAACCGTACAGTAAGGTCAACGTACCGCTGCATTGTACACTCTACTTTTTAGGACGAGAGTGGTGTCGCACCGCCACCATAAGTGGCGAAGACTAGCAAAAGCACTTCGAGCTTTTGATATACGGTTCGTTATCTCATCTTCAATCCCAAGGGCACTGCTACAACTTCCCAGGTAGTTGAATTTCTGAATGACTTCTAGCCGATCCCCACCAAGGGTCAGTGAAGGAGGCTATCCCTGCCAATCTTGGAGGAACGCTTTGCACTTCGATGGTGCAAAGCACAGCCCGAAGCGGCTGGCAGCCAGTGCTAATCTGTCCAGCGCGGCTGGGCACGTCTGGGAGCTGTCACAGATAAGGGCAATGTCGTCTGCATACTCCAAGTCAAGAAGTCGTTCTCCTGGGCGTAGTCCCGCACCTGCAAAGTCGTGTCCCGTAAATGCATTCTCCATGACTATGTCAATAGCGAAGTTGAAGAGAAAAGGTGACAACCGACATCCTTGTCTTACACCGGTGACAACATGCCGTAAGCCTTCACACTGCTTGAGCTTCACGCATCTAATGCTCGAATCATATTTACATTTTTCCCAGGCACACCTTCCCTGAGTAGACGTTTCCACAGGGCACATTCATCAACCGAATCGAAGGCCCCTTTGATGTCCAGGAACACCACTACGGTGGGCCGCCAATATGTGTGGCGGAGCTCCAAATACTGAAGCAAGGTGAAGATGTGGTCGATGCAGCCACGACCCCGACGAAACCCAGCTTGTTCTTCACGAATGTGGCCTTCACCAGCGCCAGTCAATCTGTGAAGGATTACGGAGGCGAGTAATTTGAAGGCGAAAGGATCAAACTGATTCCTCTATGTTTGCCGCATTCCGAACGCGAGTCTCCTTTGCATATGGGAACAATAACGGAGCGACTCTAGTCGGTTAGGACAGTTTCCTGCTCCCACAATTTCACTAGTAATTCAAGTAAATCATCCGCAAGAGCAGTGTCCCCGAATTCGAAGAGGGCCGGATGAAGGTCATCTGGTCCCGCTGCTTTATTTAACCTCAACAGTCCGATCGCATGTTTGACTTCTGAGCGAGAGGGCGGATCCAAAGAGACAGTGCACGGAACAGGGGGACCACTGGCCGGTGAGAAATTGAACAATTCCGGCCGCTTAAATTGCTTTTCAGAATGCCATCCCAACGGTCTAAATGTTTTGCAAATTGTGGATAGGCTGTCCACTCTAGTCATAAATTGTTTCATTAAGACCGAGTCTTCTGTTGCTTGTTTCCCGTATCAGACGGAATAACTTTCGATGGTTACCATGGGCAGCGGCCGCCTCCATCTGACACACGAAGAGACCACCAGGATTCGCGGTCTCTCTTCAGACTAGCACGGAGTTTTGCCCGGAGCTCTTTGCGAGTTTCATTGTGTTCGCTTCCAGCCGGAATATGCCGGCGGGCATCGATAAGTTCCAGAGGCTGCGAAGAGACCCAATGTCCATGTTGGTGATTAGACTTACCACATGAGGATTTGCCTGCTGCTAGTAAGGCCTGATGTATATGAGACCAGTGAACTTCAATTGCATCCAGTGAGCGTTTATCCAACTCGCATGTCAGCGTACTTTGATAATCATTCAAAACCGCTGGCTTCGTCAGTTGGCTGGTGTCAATGCGGTTACAACCTCGTCGTGGGCGTCCGCCAAAACGCATCCGCAGGTCAGCACATACAAGTGCATGGTCGATGTCTACACATGTGCTCCAAATCGAGCGACAGTTCTGAATGTAGCCTCTCCAGCGGTAACTGACTGCAATGTGATCGATTTGTGTCCAAGGCTGGTTCGAGGCTGGTGGGCACCAAGTCAACCTCCGGCGGGTGATGTGTCGGAAATTAGTGCTCGCAAGAAATAAGCGAGCATATTCACACAAACGAAGTAACCGCTCACCGTTATCATTACGGGAGCCTACACCGTTCTGACAGCCCAGATGCATTTCTTCAATGGACAACTTTCCAATTTGTGCGTTCAGATCCCCCGCCAACACAACAGTGTTCGTGCTTCTTCTGTGACGAAGGAGTTGGGTCAGTTGGCGGTAGAAGTCGTTCTTTACCGAACCATCGCTACAATTTGTGGGCGCGTAGGCAGTGCTGATGAGTAGACACCTATTAGTGCCGCGGGACTTCTAACTTTTGAACGAGCCAGCCAATCGGACCGCACACATCCGGCTACTGATTGGAATCCAATCAACCAGAGCAGCTTCAGCCCGGTAACTCAGGGCAATGTCAACACCAACTTGGCTGTGCTCGAAGCTGTATCGTGAACGAATAGACGCAATGGGTAAAGACTGCTGCTGTCACCTGAAGGGGATCGCAGTGTGAGCACAGAGCTCGAGTCTTGCAAGGGGGTCTCCGATAAGCAGCAGACAACGATGAAGAGGGTCTCCAATCTTTGGGCAAGTGCTGCCTATTGATCCATCTGTAGCAATGTGGGTACACTGAGGCATGCCAATCTGAAGGAGGATCGAGGGCTCCAAATGGAAGCCGATGAACTGGAGTGGACCGCTTGGTTGGACATGGGCTTGTCGACAGGACAGGAGTGACGCTCCGCGTTAGCATGTGAGTTGAAACCAGAAGATAAACGTTTAGCAAAGCATGTGAGGGAGGGCCAAGAATCGGGGTTGAAAACTGGGGGGATAAAAGTGAAGTTGGAACGGGACGGTAAGAGTGAAAAAGCGTGAGGGGGATTAAGAAGACGGAAAGGCTTGAACAGTAGCATCCAAACCCCCATCCACGCTGCTCGATGCAACAGATAGGGCACCGTTGATTATCTTCTGCGGTGGCCAGAGCATCAGGATTTTATTTGAAGAGAGCTTCATTGTATTGCGTGCGCAGGATACTGTCAGGTTACCTATGCCTAGACGGGAGAACGATTAGGGTTCTCAACCAAAGCCTTTGGTTCAAAAACGTTATCGCAAGGCAGCGGGTTTGGCGTTGGGCTACAAGGAGTCCTTTTTAAGGAATAAGGTGCCACCCTCATTCCAACCCCTAACCTGGAGAACCAGGAAGCTGAGTTTGTCTGACCTATAGCCATTGACCGATCTAGTAAGAGTGACACTGAATGTGCAAAAGCACCAACCAGCATAGCTCAATGTATCACTGAGGCACACAAACCATTACACCAAGGTCCAGCCTCATTGTGGTAGGGCAGAAGGCCTCGCAAGGGTGTGATTTGGGTGTACTGCTACTGGACAATCTCGGCTGCTCGAAACAAGCAGAGAAAGTCATCCTCGCAGATCGTTCGGTGGATTTGACCTCTCAATCTTCCCACAACTACTTAAGGCCTACGAGCGACCACACGTGGCACGCATGGCAGAAGTAGGCTATCGCTTTCTCGAGAGTCCGCAACGAATGGCAACCAAGGACGTTAGGGGCCTCTATCATCTGCCCTACCAGCGTAGCTTGAAGTCCCTATGACTGTAGACCAGCCGATATCGGCGCTTGGGATGAGATCTACTAATGGTTTAACAGCTTCGGAAGTATCCAAAGCACATTTACCGCCTGCTGCTGTAACCGAACCATAACGCCAACCTAAGAGGCCACGCTTTGAAAACGACAATACAGTTTAGCCGGGTAGAATACCCGTAGAATTTTACTTGCACTTCGAATGTGTTAGTCGCGGAACCCTTTCTCAACTCAAATCATCTCTGCCTCAAGCCTAACGATATGAAAAGACGACTTGACGAAGCGTTATCCCATTTGCATTTCAGTTTATAGCTTGCTTTAGCCTGAGGCAGCAAAACGTCACCAAACGGTGTGTTTCCAGCTTTCTAATCAGCGCATTTGTACTTATAGGTAGAAATTCATCATATCTGGGCTCACGTAGACAGCCATCACACGACCGGAAAAGCACTGTACGCGCGTTTCATCCTTTCGGGAATCGTCAGCAGTGTGCATTCCATCGGACCCTGGTAGGGCTCGAACCCGCAACTCGACTGTTGCCAGTCCGTGGTTGAGTCCACTGAGCTACGGTGGACGGCAACGACCATCGTAAACAAGTGAGGAATTTCTACCTTTAACATTCAACTCCCCTACTACTCTTCTGGAATTTGTACTTATTGTCACATGAACATCTTGACTGTTTTAAGCATGTCTATGGCGAGTCCACCAAGATACCAACACTTCATAACGAAATTTTAGTTTTCTCAATAGTTTCATCTCACGGAACTGGTTAAGGGTCGCTATGTTTTACCCATAATGCAACATTGTTCCATTATTACACGGAGACAGATCTCTACCTTCTCTCATTGAATTGCATTCATAGAACCTTTAAATTCCTCCTTAAGGAAATCATGTGTCTCCACATATCCATGATCCGTAAATTTTTCAAAATGTATCCAGCGGGCTCGAACGCACTTAAGTGCAAATGTTCAATGAGTGAAAAAAACCAAATTAGCCAATAGGAACCTAACCAGTGTACTAAACTGTTTAACCATCGGTTGTTCAGTGTTTTGTCACTCAACAAACAGTAAGCATTATTTTCGAAGTGTTTGTGGCCGTTGAATGCTATTTGAAGCAGTCACGGGACGTGGAACAAAGAAAGAACATAATTTCCTTAATGAAGAATTTAAAAGAAGTATGGATGCATCTGGCTGGGGAAAGGCATAGTCTGCTAAACATAGGAGCTACGCCACTAACCAATATAGTCATGTAAATTACCAATACACGTGGCCCCATAGAGAGAAAAACAAAGAGCAGTGAGGTAAATTCGCGCCCATCGATACGTGTACAACCTGTGCAGCATACAATTAGACAGGCTACATTGGGCCTGAAATTCTGTCACCCTCGAAAGCATGAGCATCGCGTGGAGACTTAAACGGTTTTAGCACTTGAACAATCAAGCCAGCGACTTGGTTTTCAACTCTGACACTGATCTTGAGCAGTTTAATTCAACTTTGGTCGTCTGCTTTTAGTACAGAAAATAGCCCATCGTCCATCACCTTTTACTAACCAAAGCGCAAATTGACGCAATCAAAGAACTCCAGCAAAAGAAAGACGTAATTAAAACGAAACCAGACGAAGGTTCTGGAACCGTGCTCATGGATCGTACTAAGTTCGTGGAAAGATGAAAATGATCCTTTCAGACACCTCGCGTTTTATGAAATGTGAACAACAGAAGGACAAAACGCAATACACAGAAATGCAATAGAACAAATATCGAAAAGCTTTGGCAAGTAGGGCTACTTTAATCAAAGAAACCCATGAACAACTAAGACCTAAGGGCTCCACCATTCCCCTCTTTTATGGGCTTCGAAAGTACCTAAACTAGGCACACCACTGATACCGATATAAGATATATGAAATTCGCCATATCACAACATCGCACGATGGTTGACAAAAATACTAGACCCCATCCGAGAAATGATTGCGCCTCAACGGCTGAGTGACACGTTTCAATTTATCGAAGAAATTAAAAGTGTGAACATCCGGACCTATCGAATGTTTTCCTTAAATGTTGTCTCTGTTTACTAATGTACCTCTGACAGAGACCGTGAATTTCCTGTGCGCGTACATTGACCAACAAAAAGTAAACATTGGTATACCAACAAATCAATTAAAACGACTGTTACTTAGATGCACGTTTGATGTACAATTCCAATTCGATAGCGAGATGTACAGACAAGTCGACGGGGTGGCAACGGGATCACTTCTTTTTCCGCTGCTAGCAGATGTTTACATGGGAATACTGGAGGGTGGTCCATTAAGACCGATCATCTCTAGTTGAAAGTCTTACCGACGATATGTTGATAATATATTCTGCATAAGCAAACGGAAAACCAATTTGCGGGCATAATTAGTAGTTTTAACAAAGTCCAACCGAGTGCTGCTTTCACAACTGAAGTGGAAAATGGTGGTTAGTTGAATTTAATGGAGTTGAGCTTGAACAGACGAAGCGATTAGTCGATCCAAATGAAGTTATACAGAAAGCCTTCCTGGGCAGGCCAGTACATGAATTTTCACAGCTTCGTTCCCTTAAGCTGCAAGAGGACATTGGTGCGCAATTTAACTGACCGCGCATACAAAATCTGCAGGGACGACACCATTGAAGAAGAACTCAAGCGAATCAAAAGAGCACTCCTAGAGAACGGATATCCGGAGCGCTTCATCAACACCCACATGCAGCAGCAGGGTCCAAAAGTACAGCGCATACGGTCGAGAAGAAACAACTATTTCTGACTCGAACCTTCAAAGAAAACAATGCCGCGGACATCTGTACGCTTAGACTTGTGAAAAGCTACACAATGACCTTTACTCCAGCCCACTTAAAGGTAGTATACACGAGCAAACCGCTAATTGTTTCGGGATTCAATGATCGCATGCCCGATCTCCTCCAATCGATGGTAATTTACCGGTTCACTTGTCACTGTGAGTCCAGGTACTTTGGACGACCAGGCACTTAGGTGAGAATCAAGCAACATCTCCCAACGTGCCTCAGTAACCACAACGATGGGACATCTTGCAGCTCAATAACAGATCCGCTTCTCAATACCGGTCACCGCATAAACTAACAAACGGATTTCAAGATTATCTACAAAGTACCAACAATGTATAGCCATGGACTAAGAGCGAGGCTGCTCGCTTTCGCGGAGGCGGTACGCATACGGATGACAAAACCCGACCTATGCGTACAAAAGGGAATGGTGCAATCGTTGAAACTGGCATGGCCAACCACCGGATGTGAAGATAAGCAGCAAAGTCAAGGGTCTCCAGTCACATGATCAGCCAATTGGCACTTTGCTCGCTTTAAATAAGAAATCAATTGTTTCTTTTTATTTTTGACTACCGAGTGAAACCTAAGAGTGTAGACACGCTTATTACTGTATACGCCTGATGAAGAATTAATTCGCAGCGTTGCAAAGATCTCTCTTTTCGATAGTTCACTTCAGGCAATTACAACTACGGGACTGATAAATGCAACAGTAAACTGGTGAAGGCAACGCTGTGTTTTACTTTTCCATAGGCATTATTTACGAAGAAGTAATTGAAAACAATTGTTTGTGTTCAGTTCATTGCTCTCTATTATTCTCTCTGGGTAAACATTTTCGTTATCCTTTCTGGTCAATCTATTAATCCTGCGAACATATCTGAGTGCGGGTCCTATCTCACGTGAAATATTAGTCTACAAATTGAAATTTGCTTTTGTCCCCTCCCCCAAAATCACTGCTCACCATTTTTCTCGGGCGGACAATTGCCAATTTCCATCCGGTTCAGCTACAGTCTTAGTGATTGAATGATCGAGATTCACTTCAATGAGAATCGCGGTCAAAATTGAGATTGCGTGTCGCAATCCATCCATTAAACGAGTGCCTCATAATGACCCTCTGATCAGAGAGTGTAAACCTTGCATTAAGATGTAGCCAGGTCCGCTGCATTACGCAGTGACGCAGGCCTAACCAAATGTGCCACAGCTATGCCATTGCTCTGCCTTATGTGAGATCGTATTACAGTAAATTTCAGTTGCGAGGCCAACTGGGAAATAGAGTGAGGTGACGCTGATTCACCCGGAATTGAGCATTGTCCGTTTTAAACAGCATCCCGTTAATCAAGACTCGCTATGATAAACAGCTATTTCAATATACAATGCTTCTATACTAATAACAAAATCCTCAGCTATACTACCTTTCTCCCACCAGTTTTGTTAAACCACACTACAGCTAACTCACTGATACTAACAACAAAATGTGTGGGAACCTGTTGTGATTTATATACTTGTCCCATAAAGCAGTGTATAGTTTAATAACCTCAGTCCCGTGCAAACGGACCAAGCTGCAAAAGCAATGTTAGAATACGCGAATAAATTTACAGTTGAATACATACATTTCTGTAAATTTTAGAACCAAGGAGTGCAAGACAGATTTTATCTAGTTAGATACTTTTGACAGAAACGTGCCGTGATTTATCATTCTGCTACCATCACTAAAAGACGGGGAAAGTTGGTCGTGCATCGGCAATATTGGCGCCGTTAGTAAGCCAGTCGCTCATCCTGAGAATCTCTTCTTTTCAGCAAACGAACACGCACATAAATGTGCAGGGGATTGAGGAGGGGAGAGAATGGTGCGCGAAAAATTGACTCGATGAGTACCGTCTGCATAAATGGAGTGGAGCATATTATGCTCCAGGGCAGACAGCGCTGTCGGTTTTACCTGGATAGGTGAGGAAAACGTCGCACGATAGGAGGCAGACTACAAACGCACAGGGTAATTTAAATTTTATTGTCACGTCATGGTATGGCGCCTGGGAGATCGCGATACTCTCGGAATTGTTCGGCCACGTTCATTAAGTTTAGAGATTTCCCGGAGCTCTTCTTTTTAACTATCTTTAGATGGTTGCTTGGTACATAGAAATCGAACCCATGTGCAACTGACGATATGCATTAATTTTCGATACAATTTAGAAATTGAAGTCTCCTGAACACCTACTGCATCCTCTGTGACCAGGAAGTTAGCAGTGATTCATACGATCTTGCGTTTTGAGAATGGAAGTAGAGCGGAAACCATCTGGTGGGAAGCCAGACCTGTCATGCAACGAAAGACACATGATATCAGGGTGATGTGCACGTCAAAACTGGCATTCACAAAAGCGTGTGTACTCACGGAATGAAAACTAACGAGTATATTATCTTGCACGTAAGCTTAACTGCAGTACGTCACAGAATCGTTACTATACACTAGTCAGCTGGTCACAACCAACAACGAAAACGCCGAGAATCGGAGTTTCACTGCTAACTAGCACACTGGTTGTCGCCGTTGTATGAGGGCTTTTACTTTCTCACTTTTGTATGTACATGTCAGTTGCATAATAGCAGTTTGATTAGCGATAAAACACCGGCACCAGCGTCAACATTTCCATCAGCAACCTCATTGTTAACGGTTAACATTGCTTGAGCGTGTTAATTCATGTGTGATACTCAGAAGGGTCGACTGACAATCAGTCGTGGCTGGGCAATCAACTCAAATTTAGCGCAGTGCCCTGCAGTGCAAATCGATGGACGATCTGGAAACGCTGGTCATAGACTTACTCTGGTACATTTTGCGACTGCGAAGTGCACATGTGACAATCCGACTTTGTGATATGCGGAATACCCACAAGAACATAGTGACTTGGTTCGAATAATCACCTGCGAATAATCACTACGACATACCAACAGAACTTGTTGGAGATACCATCTTGGAATTTTCGGACGATCTCGCATGAGTGCCGTTTGCTGGCAATTTCATCAATCTGATTCAATCCGCATTGGAAAACAGGCCTCTTTCTTTCTACATGAGCACTTTCATTCCATTCGCAGCAGAACCCAAAACGCATGGCAGTAACAGACGCTGCATAGCATGTGTACAGAGCGAAATCTATAGCCCTGACAACTGAAGCAACTATGTTGTGCATCGCAATCACTGTACCACACTTGTCTGTGAGGACAAATTTGTACATCAGCAGAGTTTAGCAGAAAAGTTTTGTACTAACAACAAGCATCTGCACAAACATGTGAACAACATCCGGAATGTGAAGCGGGGTGTTCCTGCACTCACCTCAAGAAATGGAGGTGTTCAAACTGCCAAGGATGCAACCAAGGTTCTACAGCTCCAGTATACTCCAGCATGTGTCACATACTGTCCCATTCCTCAGACAACAGGAGTTGCACATGTGTTTAATTCTGCGACCGTTTTGTGGAAGCTGATATCATTGCGCACTCACAGTACACCCGGGTTCTACAACATGCCACCGAAAACAATACAGGTCGTAGGGACGAGGATAGCTGAACCATTAGCTCGATTTTTCCACAAATGTCTGAATGAACAGCAGTTCCCCAACGTGTAGAAGCAGGGTATCATTACTCCGAATTTCATGGGTGGTGGCTGTTCAGGACCCGCCCAGTGATTCGCCTCCCGGCACTCTTAAAGCTGATGAAGTCGATCATAGCTGAGGCACTAATAGGCTATCTATCTAGAAAATTTTCACATCATAGCGCCAAACAACACGGATTCCGTCAGCATCGGTTATGCACAAGCAATTTACTGATTGCGCGTCGCAGTTCGACCGAAATACCCGATAGTAGGACCGGCACTGCTGTCATCTACCCCAAATTTGCTATAGACTTTAACCGATTAGATCGTCACATATATCTCCAAAAGATACAGACATGGAATTAGGAGCCTTATCTTTGATTGGATCGACAATTTCTTACTTTAGCAGCCGCTTTATCTTAAGGTTCAGTGCTCATTTTTGATCCTATAGATGTGGACTGGGATCTTCCACATGGGTCGATGTTGGGAACGCAATGTTCTCGGTCTTATTATTGACCTTGTGATTGTCCTCTTGTCGAACATCCTACTTTTGTCGATTACATCATGAGATGACAGATAATCGGTTGTCCGAAAGATAACGATCTGCTGTAACGAGACTTAGACCGTGCTTTTGAATGGTCACAGGCAAATTTAAGTCCGTTTAACGCGGACAAGTGCAAAACTGTACATGTACGCCACAAGCCCACTAGCGCATATAAGCTTGGAGACCACATGTTGAAAACTGTCTCACAAGCGCACGGCCTGGAGTGGTGATATAAAACGACGTCGGCTGTTCGGCACAGTCTTTGAAGACGTCCAAAACCGTGAACCCACTTGTTGGGTATTCGGGCGGTTCGACTCCTCCATCTTCCCCGAAATGCGTATGTGAGACCCCGTGTAGTGTGATCGATTAATGCAAGCCTGGCAACCCTGCCTAACACTTTATCTGGTGGCGCTGTAGACCTCGCACCGAAGGGCAACCAAAAATGTAAGAGGACCATTCTATCCGCCATGCCATCTGTGGCTGAAAGCCCTTGCAGTGTACAGCGGAAGTTATCGCTGCCTGTGGTGCGACCACATTGTGACATACCAGAGCCAGAGAAACAACGGTCAAGTTTGCCGCCACCTGAAACTTAGCCGCAACACAAAGTTGAGGGGTCATCGTTTGGAGCTGGCCACCCAATACAGTCGGCTGGAATGCCCCCAGAACTATTTTTCCCTTTGTAGTTGTCAACCATGGAACGCTCTTTCGACTTCTGTCATTTCTGCGTCCTCCCCACCCAATTTTTGAAACGACCTGACGATACATCACACCATCTGCACTGATTGATTTAAATTCTGTTCCTCGAGTGACGACAAGACGTAGACAAACATTGGGCTCCCTAAACCTCACGAAATCGGAGCAAACGGATCTACATTTGTGTTAACGTGTATAATATGGTGAGTCCACAGATGCACATTTTACTTTAGTATACCTCCTTTACTTGAACTTACGTAATACACACAAAGCACCCCCCAGGACCTGTCAAGTTTTGGCTTTTTTGTCCGTATTATACCATTGTTCCATTGAACCAAACAGTTATTCAATGATCTCGTAGGTGGTCAGGTATCATGACAGCAATGCAGCCGGTGCGGATGCTTATATTTGCTATGGCGAAGCACATAGCTCAGTAATGGTTGTGCTACCGAAAGTGCCATTCCGTGGTCAGATCGTGCGTTACACACGGTAGTGAATGAACTAAATAGTTGGAAGACAACATGCAAGTGGGTCAGTCTACGGCGCACTTGTATGCGAACATAGCAAATCTGTTGATTAACCCGCGAAATTTTTACTCTAAAGTGGTGGGGGAAAATGCTGATGTTTACCACACTGGTATGGGTATACAACCGCTAGCGAACATCAACAGAGATACAATAGTATGGGAACTACTTGTCAGGGTTCCACCCCACTCCAAGCTGCAGCTATCTCTACATGAATTTTCTAAACGAAGCCGAAACTGGTAATGTAGTGTCACGTTTGGAGCGCAATTTTTCCGAAAGCTCCTCATTCCGGATGCAGTCTCAGTGTACGAAATAGCCCAGTTTTGTTCGATGTCACACGTCGTCCCAACCGAGTTTGGGTGTCACAATCCAAACACATGGGGGGTTCCCGAACATCCAACGGCTAATTGATAAACCTCTGCGTTTGGCTTGTCATGGTCTATTCGTACAGGCGACTCTCCATCAGAGTTTCACTTTGACATCAGCTTTTTTCGAGTGCCCTTTAGGCCACTATTGTGCTGAAATTATGTTCTGTACCTCAGTTCCTTGCATATTCCGCACATTTTATCATGCAGGGGACTTTATCTCCTCCTCCAGACGGATATAGTTGATGTGCATGAGTAATTTGTTCATGCATACCTAGGGTTCTTCGATATTATCCCACGTAAGAACACTACAGCTGTGGTGAATAGTGTAGCCATTGCTACTCACTGCGGTGGGTTTGATTACCTTTGCACGACTAACACAGTGTGATCAGGACAGACTTCCTTGCAACCGGATCTATTATGAACTGACGCAGTTTGATGCAGGGTTTCGGAGCACCTAAATGACCATCGAGTTTACACCTTCAGTGCTTACCGTATTGAAAAACGCAGCTATTTGCAATGCCTCAAATTTCCCAAAGCCACAGATGCGGAGTTCACGTCTTAGATTGACTACACTCCGAGTCAGGATTAGGTTTACGCTTCGACCCGATACCACGAGACAACCGCATATTTCTTTCAGGAGGAAAACGCACGGTAGGTATTGTCCTCATATAAAGTATAGTGACCACGCATCTAGTTACGATTCCGGCCTGAACGCTGCTACGAAATGTTTAAGCAAACACCACGTCTTTAAGGTTTTAGTCACTTTACGCAACAAAACATGGACAGGTCGAGCTCCGTTAAACTCGGTGACGCAACATCTACACCACAAGCACGAACCGAGCATTAAAGATGCTTCCTCGCAATGCACATGCATGAGTACAGTGTTGTTAGATCTATACCTAAAGCTGAAAACGTACCCAAGCGAACAGATAATCGCGGTAAAGTTAGAGTAGGATTATCTTGCTAGTTACATCTTGTTGTGGACTGTGTTTTATGGTGGTGGCTTTCACACGGTCTCACGACTATTGCGTTCTCCATTTGCTGTTTCGTAAGTCAACCAGGGATTTCCACTCTTACAAGAATTTGTAGCACTGTCCCTGCGAGTTGCTACCGGAGCAATTATGCAAGTCGCCTACTAAATCTTGCAAGTGAGGAGGAAGATAAAGATGACATACCTGTTTGATTCTCCGTGAGTAAAGCCGCGACTATTCGTGTGACTTACATACAGACACCTTTCGTTTGTTCCTCAAAGTCAATAAATGGTTAACCTTCGATTCATTCAAAAGCAACAACAAACAGCACATTGTGTCTTATTGACCCACCAGATTAGTTCTCCATGTACATTTAAGTTAAAACAATCTCTGCCTCCGAACGCAGCCTCGAATTATCCTATTTTACCATGTGGTATGGTGAGTCGTAACTGAACATACCCATTCCATCAGTGGCACACCAATAAACGAAAGCTCAGGACAAATCGCTGCATTTAGGGTTGACCAATAAGGTAAAAGGTTATTGTGTATTTCATGTAAAAGAATCATTACCTTTTGTTCTGATCCACCGTTATTTGTTTGTTATACTTGAGGTATTACATACTGATTTATCTCGTATCCAGTGTCTAGAAGATAGAATACCCATGTGACCACGATTATCGTACCTTGTTAAATCACGCTTACTGGTTATCGCTGGACAAGACAGCGGGCAAACATTTTTGACCCCAAAATACTCAGTTGGTAAGCCAAATAGCGTACAATGAATATTGAACAATGAACAATGATTTATCACGGGATAAAAGCCAGGGCTTTCAGCAATCCTGTAGTTCAATGCTCTGTTATACCTCATTATCTTCTAAGCGACGAGCGTAGCAACCAAGGATATCCATTTCGGTGAGTAAAATATTGTTGAAGACCATTGAGGTGAACATTATTGGAAGCTCACATCTGCGACACCAGCGTGCTTTACTCGACCAAATGACACAGATCCATTACAGAATACTGCATTACAGTTGATAAACTGCGTGCTTTACCAGTCCATATATTTCACATTAACGCATAACCGTTGTCCAAATCGCGTCCAGTTAAAAAATGATGCCAGGTCCTGAAAATCCACTTCATTTGTGAGGCTATGGTGACTACAATGAATCGACTCTTTGTCTTCGTCGCCGCTCGTGGTAACTCTATGTTTAATTTGAACAACTGAACAGTGAATATTATACCAGAAAGTATCATGCACAGTTTTTCATCGTAAGACAGACGATGTTGTGAACCCTTGTGGCTATATACTACCTTGGCGTCCGACTGTCCAGATATCAGTTGCAAGCTTACTCAATAGTCCATGTCGATTGTTATCCTCTTTCAGTAGTTAGCTGGGGCAGTGTGTACTTAATAAATATACCTATACAATAGCCCCCTAATCAGTACATTACTAGACTGGCTGCATGGAAAGGGCAGGCGATCACATTTGCTTCACTATCCCCAACGCAGAGTGACAACATGCTCGGAAGACGGTGGAAAAACGCACATTCATAACCATTCTTTTTTACACACCCGAATGGTAATAATTGTCCAGCGGTAGTAGTAGGGTTTAAAAACAAGTCACAAAATAATCTTTGTTGCACATGTTAACCACGGCTCCTTGCTGTTTTATACAGTGAGCCCATTTATGGCAAAAGATTCTCCCGGCCCCTTTGGTACACTGCGATTACGAAATCCAAACCTTTGTCTGTTCCAATGTAACTTAGAGCACAAGTAAATTAACTCGGACTCTATTCTCTTGCGAGTCTTCTGGGTAGTAGGTTCCAGCGGTGAACTGCGTGTGGTTGCTTTGTGGAAAAATTTCGCCTGGAATCGGACTCTAATTCGATCAACAAACAGCACTGTGCACCGCTCAGTGCAGCGTGTTGCGTGTACGCCACCTGCATGTTGGCCTGACGAACATCGTCACCCTGTAGCAACATGTACCATTTCATGTGAGAGTTCGTTGTTAACAAGCAAGAAACACTTTTTCTGGTCCCGAATGGTACGAACTAGCATCGCAACCAACACACAACATTTGAAATCTCAGCGTTTTTGCCTGAAAGGCAAATAATCAAAGTTCTTGGCTTCTGGTACCGTTTGAATTCAGTTTTCCCACGTATACCCTGTGAAACCGAACTAACACGGTCTGCTCCATCGTGTAGCCGCAAACATGGATAGTTGAAACGAAAGTATAAACAACAGATCTCACAGAGTTCGCCAGGTGTGTAAAACTCACCACGGGTAGCATCAAAATAATTCGAAGTAACCACATGCAGGCAATAGGTTCGCCGAAGAATCGACACAATAGCTTACCCCAGCCAATTATTAGTCAAATAATTTGCTCATGAGTAGGGGATTTTTGATACAATTTATTGAGAATTTATCACATGGCAGTGCAGGACAAGATGTGCTAGGTTTTAGTTAGCTTGCAATTCATACCGGTCCACCGCTGTCCCCTATGGCTCAGTGACATAAGCCACTGGCTGTCGGTTCAAGCCGCTAGTGGTGGCAGGTTCGGATTATGATGGAGCTGATGGATGTACAATAGTGACGATTCCTGGCTGGATGAAATGGCTGTCTAGTGCTTTTCCACGCATATGGAGGACTACCTAATTTGCAAACTGCTACCATGAACTCTCAAGTTTCCATAGCGTGAGAGTATTCACTGTAACCTGCAAGTGGTGTTTGGAGATGCCGTGTAGGCACTACATATCGCTACCGTTTCCCATGTTTAGATACGCAGGCTCGCAAGTCAACGTTACAGTACAAATAAATGAAAGCAAAAGTGGTATGGTGGTAAATGCGGAACCCGGTGAGAATATTAGTACGAAAACTTTTGGTCACAAACCAGATGTACATATTTCTGTATAATAGCAGCTTCTTGCTCTAGACGAAAACATGTAACAGCTGATTTGAATACCAAGTCTTTGTAACTTACAAAGGTGAACTGTCTAAAGAATTTTTTGCCTAATACTGTGGCTTTTCTGTTCCTTCATTTCCATGGCAGTCACTCATCGCCCCGCCCGACACATCTAACCGAAATCTCCCAGAAGCTGTATTGGTTTAATAAATCCGATCTTCAGGTGCCTCAGTCGGTTGTAACACCGAAACCCACCACTTCGGATACGGTCCCAGTGATTGAAATAGCAGGGGTTAACTTCAAAGTCAACCGAAGCCACAACTGAGGTTGTGCGTCCCAATCCAAGACACAACAGGTATTCCAAGACCCGATATTCACATAGAGGTTTGCTTAAACAACAAACTCTCTTTGTCACATTTCACTCTAAACGTTAGTTGGCGAGCTAGAGCCACTAAATGAGTGCATACACAAGCTATTCGTTGGATCGGATGCAAAGTGGCAGTGAAAGAGCTTGAAGAATAACGTGCATGCCAAAGTTTCCTATAAACGGTAAAATTTTTGGGGACATTGTAGTTGCGTAGTCAAGCATACGGGGAGAATTGCATGGGTCGCATGCAGTGCTATAAGTAGTTTGAGCGGGGTAGAATGCTGGTCGGTGATGATCCTAATCCTCGACAGCGTTCCAGCTCAGCAGACGATGACCGTGTCGAAAGAGTTCTTGCTGTGATCCGGAGAAGTCGTCGTTTAACTGTTCGAGTTGCGGACGATATGGGCATCAACGTAGAAGCATGCCATCAATTTTTACGTGACAAACTTGCGTCACCTCGTACCAGTGCAAAATTCGAGCAGTGTATGTTGACTGAGGAGTAGAAGCAGGCACATGCTACAATCAGGAGGAACCGTTTTCTACTACAAATGACGGTGGAGACCCCCGTCACCTGGTCAGCCATGGACACAAACTGACCAAAACGCCATTAGCAATTGCGGGCGGAGCTGCATACAGGATTGCGAATCGATTTGGAGTACTGACCTCACTACTGATCACGGGCTTGTATGTGACAGGATCGCCCCACTTTTTATTGACCCCCAACTAACTTAAGGACATCGCAACAGGCGATCAGATGTAGGTTTATAGTTTTGATATTCAAACAAAGGTGCGGTTGTCTCAGTGGATGGGGTAAGGGTCTCCTCCTCCAAAGAATATGCATGAGTCGGTCAAAGAGCAAGATGATGTTGGTTGTGTTTTTTATTACAACTGCATTTTCCAAACTGAATCCGTACCACACCATTCGATGGTAAACACAGAATTCCCCCAAGGAAATCTAAGACGTCTGAGGGATGCAGTGCGCTGGAAGCGACCCGAACTGTTGGAAAGACAGGCTAGAATATTACATCACGACAATGGACCAGCTCACGCATTGTTTCTTGTTCGCAGTTATCTAGCAAAACATTCTACTCTAGTTGTACCCCATCCAGATCTAGCCCAAGTGCACCTTTTCCTGTTTCCCAAACTTAACACCGATACTGAAAGGCCGTTGTTTCCAAACGATAAAGAAGATTCATGATAGTACAACAAGAGACCTGTTTTTCGAAAATAGAAGCGACATTGAGAACGGTGTATCGTCGGTATCCGGGACTACTTTAAGTGGGGTAGTACTTCACATGTGCAATAAGCGATAAAGATGACATAGAAAAGTTCGGTTTGTTTGAACACCCCTCGAATACTATGGTTGCGTGAATGTAGATGACATTATGCACACACGTACACGCGCTTGGACTAGCTAGTCAAGGCAAGACAATATGTGAATTTTTAGCAGTAACACACATTCCATCGACAGGATACAAAAGTGACGCAACAGTGGTAAAACAACTGTAAAAGAAAGCGTTCAATGAAAAACACAAGCTCACGAGTAGATTTTACCCGTCGGTTCTTGGATAATAGCGGTTTGGTCAAGTAGAAATCTGGCTAACTAGGAAATGACCAACGAATCATACATAAATAATAAAGAAATAATAAAAGTTTAGTCTCGACATCAAGGCAAAGGCAAATGTACTCGTTATTGTCATCTGTTCGACGAGGTAAGTGAGACTGAAGACAGAATTTCTTCTGTGCAACTTACCTAGGACATATTCCCAACGTGAATAAAGGGTTTGCGAACCGAACTGATTTGGGATGGTTAAGCGCACAGAGAACATACATGAAAACAAATTTTGTGATTGACCTTAGAGAATGCAACTTTTCCTATTATCTTTCTGCTACGATGTGCAAAGGATTATATGCAAAATTATCTCAATCGACCGAGAAATCATGGAACATGTCGCCGATTAACTCAAGACAACCCCCTCACTGTCCAGACTATGTTTGCGCTAATGCGTACATTCTGCAGACTTCTGTTTCAACACAGATGAAAAGTATTCATTTTTCAGTAAAGAACCTGCAACCACATCATATCATGAGACCAACATTGTGTGTCACAGTAAGTAGTGTGACCATCATTGATCACTTCAAATAGGAATGCTAATTATCGCTATACCGATAGCACGCATGAGCGGATGCACTTGACTTCCGGGTAATGATGATGGCGAATTTCTAGTTTAAAACTCTTGCAAATGAGTCAATCTTGTTTTAGCTTTGTGCAAGTTTGCAAACGTGAGTAATTCTGCATTGTAGATGTGAAACTGAACTTCCAATAGAAAAACACAAAACCAAGCAATGATTAATAGCTCCGAGACAAATGGTCCATGGAGTATTGGTAAACGAGATAGGAAAGTGTAAGCAGCCACTTAAATGCAATTTCCATATTACTAGAGCTATTCAGCAACAAAGCGCAACATATAAAAGCAGTGCGGAAAGTCGCTTGGGCTGACACCAAACCTATATCAACTGGCTACTGTTAATTGTTCCTCGCGTATTTGGCAGTTCAAATTTAAACTATCTCATTGCATTCAGAGGAATCAAGACCAGCAATCAGTTCAGCGTTAAGAATTCTTTACGGTAAACTCTCGTCAGACCCAAACGTATAATAACACAGATTGTTTACCACAATAAGCCATTGCTTGCATAATCCTTGAAAGATACTGCCATCATTGACCCTTTCAATGCTCGTTTATCAGTACTCGTGCACCTGTGGGTCGCACAACGAGAGGTCTATCCCAGAGGATTCGCGAGCACATCCCGGTATGGTTTTACCAAGACGAAATGTGGTCCTCAGACAGCTCATCCATGTCGCACCTCCTCGAAAGTGGCCATACGGCATCTGAGAATAACTTTAGCCATCTGATCACTACCTGAACGCTTCTCGCAAGGCTTCCGAAAGCAATTCTTGTCTACTGCCGAGGCTATCTACATCCACCATCTGCAGCCGGAATTATGCGTAAATAAACGATCCATACGGCCGATACTACTACCGTGGCCGACTGACATGGTTACATAATTCTCTTCATGACCTTCCCTGTTTACTTTAGGCTGCTGAAGCTTGTGTATTAAGTTTCCTTTTATTTACTTTTCTTGCCATCTGTAACCGCATTTAGTCATCAATCTTGTCCCTTCAAACACCTTAGAAATCAATCCCAACCCGATTTGACGCTTACCCCACACAAGCAGTGTTTTGCAAACGTTTGGGTCTGACGAACGTTTACCGAAAAGAATTCTTAACCCTGGACTGATTTCTGGTCTTGATTCAGCTTAATGCAATGGGAATATTTGTTTTGCTGAAAATCAGCATTGACCGTGATTCGTTGAAGATTTAAAATATCTCATGGACAGTGGTATATTGCGGAGAACAAGCAGTATCTTGGTATGACCCGCCGGACGATCGTTTAGAGGTGAGCAAAAATGAATGCACCAAAAATAGCGACAGGAGTTGGTGAACCACTATACATTGCCAAGCTGACGGTTACATTGTTCCCATTTTGAGCAGTCTACCCTTTCGTTACGTAAAAATTTTCACTCATTTTTAAATTTCTTTCCTACCCATCTTGATTAATTACGCTCCGCGTAACCTGTTTTCGCCTCAGTGGGTGCTCACTCCTGCGGTTTCTCCCCAAGGTAGCATTCGGCCGGTGGCCGAATCATCTGCACGTTTGGTTTGCAACCATAAGGGCACCGGTTCGAATCCGCGTAGGAGTGGGCGTCCTCGCAGTATACTCAGCCCGCGCGCGACTGGTGGTGGTCGCGCGGCAGCGAAGCGCCGTTTCGGCGTACAGCTGACACATTATTATTATTATTATTATTATTATTATTATTATTAATGTAGCATGCCATGGATCTTTGCTAAATACTAGCGAAATCATGCTTCTCGGCAGATGCATCATTCAGTGACTGAAGCCTGCATTGTAAATTTTATCAATTCCAACGGAAGTTTTGACATAATTTATCGTGTCTAGACTGCTTGCTTGACTGTTACTTTCGGTGCAAGCATGTTCGAACTCTATCCCCAAGCCTACAATCACTTGACATTTTATCATCACACAAGGCTGTGAATTCCGCATCGCAGAGACTCCCCGGATCCGTCTGAACAAGTAATTTTTCCATATGATGGTCACCACAATAGCTGTGGAAACTGTGTTAGGCCTTTGTGCATAAAATAATGGCTATGTTCTGTTGTTATAAAAAGTCAAACCACAGCTGTGCAAATATAATATCCCATTACGTGTATCAGCTAACCCCATGTCACTGATGGGTGTGGAGAGCTTACGCTGCATATAGCTTGTTAATGGAGTTGCAGGGATACTTTAGGACTCCAAGTTGATTCAGAGTGTCTACGCAGTACAGGAGGGAAATGTGCAGGAACAGCACAAAATGACGATTCTTTGATAAATAATATTATCATGATTATTTTCGAAGAATGCTTCTCTAATTCAACCGAAAAGCAGTGGCTATCTTTCAAACCTACTGACTGCCTGTGTCCAATTGCTGCTTCAAGGTTGCGCTTGTGCAGCACTACAGCTCGTATTATCGATCAGTCTTATTATCCGACCGGTTACAGTAACCTTTGCTCCTGTCGGTGTCTGGAAACGAGGTCGTTTCGACCTACTAAGTCTTGAGACATGACACCACCTCGTTCAGACTACCACCACAGCCAGTTCTAAAAGTGTTTGCTACGCTCAAAACATAGGTCCAGGGTTTTGATGGTCGCAATATTTACAGCCCGGGTCAGTTCAGACCTGGGTGTTGATAAGTACACCTAGAAGATAAACACTGTACGAAGAAAATGCAGCCAGCCAAGCAGTCCAGCCAAGAATAACCACTCTACTCATGGCATCGAAACGTGTTCCCCCGAATAAATTCGTACAGGAATATTTTTAGGATAGCACAGTCCTCATATTGCGATGCGTCATAGAATTCCACCTTGACCGTGCTTCTCAGCTCTGCCAAAATCTTTGCTGTAAACTGGAGCAAGCCAGCTTGAAAAGCGTATAGCCAGTACTACAAAGGCCGTGTACGTTTTGTGCGAGGGAATATGCCGTTGGGTGTAATTTGGGCTTCAGTCAACGCTAAAAAGCCTAGGTTCCGGCACCGCTTTGGTAAGGCTGACAAACGAGGTTCGCGCTGTATAAATCGCTATCCCTAAGGTACTTCTTTGGATCAAAATAATTGGGAACACTGGTAGCCCGGCTTGGTTGCTCACCTGTTGATCTTTTTTCCGAGCTTGGTTAAGAGATCGCATACGTTTCACCACCATGCGAGGTGGGATCTTCAGTGTGGTAATAGGTAGTGTATAATGCTGCTTATTGAATTGTCAGTCCGTCATCCACGGACAGGTGACTTTTGAAGGTGGCGATTTCGATTTGCGCCACGTGATCTCTGCCCATTTGCTTCCACGGCTGAACCACGTCTTGCGATTCGCCGGAGACTTTTCTTTCTGAGTTCATGGTACACGGGGTCAATTCAAACACACAATTAATAGTAAAATACAACCAGCATCAATTGACTACAGGGATTGGACGGCTTATAATGCAACTGGGCCACTACATTTTACTGCTGTGTAGCCTAAGTATTATCGAACATCCTGTAATACGGCAGCGTGCCTATGGGTAGTGTACAAAAAGAAATCGAACTTTTGAAATAGCGAGGCAACCGACAGAGGGAGTGCACTGCGGCTACTGAGCGCATGTGGAGACTTGTTTATAAGACAAAATGCATTTGCCGCATATCGCATTAACTTTTGGTTTCGGAGCTACAGCCGCTGAAGTGAGCGCGTGTACAGACTGTTCGTCAGATTAGTGTCAAAGTGACAATGAAAGAGTGAAGAACAGTGTGTGTGTGTGTGTGTGTGTGTGTGAAACTTTGCTTCAATCTTGACAGAACTTTTACGGAGACATTTCAATGACATAGCCAAGCCTACGGCGAGGACAGTATCAGTCGCATGCAGTGGTTTAAGTGTTTAGAACACGGTAGGATATCGGTCAGTGACGATCTTAAGTGTGGAGGTTCTTCCACATCAACAAACGATAGCCATGTCGAGAGAGTTCGTGCTGTGTTTCGTGGAACTCATCACTTAACTGTTCGAGAAGTTGCTGACGTAGTGGGCATCAGCATAGAATCATGCCATCAAATTCTAGCGCCTTTGTGGATTGCTGTGCGCATGAAGTAACCTGAACTGTGGGAAAACCAGACTTGGACGTTGCATCATGACCATGTGCCGGCTCATGCATCACTTTTTGTCAGCAGCTATCTAGCAAATCATCACACTCCCATTGTGCCTCATCCACTGTATTCTCCGGACCTAGCACCTGCAGATATGTTCCTGTTTCACAAATCTAAAACTAGGTTGAAAGGCTGTCGTCTTCATACGATAGAGGAGATTTGAGACAATGCGATGAGAGACCTGCGTGCCAACCCAGGAGGCTAACCAAAAATGGAAACACTCTATGGAACGGTGTTTTGCCAATACAGGGGTCTACTTTGAGCAGGGAAAGTGCTTAAAATCTTGCGCGATGGGTAACAGATGTTACGGCAAATGTTCGACTTCTTTTTGAACACCCCTCCCATAAACCACCAGAGAATAAAGTGATTGATGCTCAACACATGGTAAGAATTCCGGCACGCGACGTTCTTAATATCATGGTAAAGGAAAAGGCTCACCATTAAAAGATTGAGGGACCTATACGATATCAATAATTTTCGCCCCTAGAGTTTACTGAGGCAACAGTCGGTTTCTACGTTTTAACTGGTGTATTCTTCACTCTTTTAAAAGTGTATTATAAAGTTGGGGCGTAACTTAAACACTCACATCTTGTCCCTCAGTGAATGAAGGGAATAAGTAACTCGCAATTTCCGTCACACGCGACTACTACTACGGCTAGCAGGATAAACTATGCTGCGTGGTGCCCCGCTACGATATAGAAGTTCGGCAATGAGTGTCACTGGAGGGAACATGCCATGGGCAAATTTTACAAAATAGAGGTGACTGCTTAACAGCGACAAGGTAGTATGTCATACCGAACTAACTCTTCTTCGTTCGTCTTGCTTCATTTACCTATCCATCACTAGACTGGCCTACACGATACATTAGCACTGTCAATAGAAATGAGTGGAATACCTACTAGCAGGGTACAGATACCAACAAATACTGCCAAACATTTGTACAAGTGCGCTGCCCGTTAAGCTGCTACGCTGGTTCTGCCATCCCTTTTCCCGGTCCCTATTGGTGGTACATTGTATTGCGTTACAGGAGACTTCTGTGTTGGTAGAAAGCAAAGAAACAAACGGTAATGCGGCTAAGAGGGGGTCGTCTCGAAGTATGGTTTGTGGGAATGGATTACGGCATGAAATCTCAATCAAGACCGCGGCCTACTGTGATGCGAACATTGATAAATGATTATCAGATGTTGTCCGCCCGAAAACACTACGCTGCATGGTCGGTTTCTTGGGCGTTTGCACTCGTCAGGGAGGGTTAACAGGACTGAGACTCGACCCCAGGACCCATGGGATCCTACCCAGTCCCACTACTTCTAAGTCAGTAATAACTATATGAGCACCAACGTGCAAGCGTCGTGATGAAGGTTGCAAACAGATGCTGGGTAGCCGAACTACTACAGTGCTGTCTTCATCATTAAATGGTCGCTCAACGCAGATCATGAAGCACTTGGGCATCGACCTTTGGTTGTCGTTGAGACTTTGAGGTCACTGAACCTTGCCGCTTTGAAACGTCTCCTACACCGAACAGCGAAAACAAATTTGCTTATTAATCTTAGGCTGGTCGTTTGTGCAGCAGGTGGTATCGCGTCACCCGCACATATCACCGAGCCCCGGTATCTGATGGTGCACGGGTGCCCACAGCATGCAAAGGTGAGGAGTCGGGTCCCGTCACCACAAACAATTGTGAACGACACTATAACAACTTGAAATTCATATACATGACAAATGTAACCTTAACTATTCAAAAGTTACCTTATTCCGTGCTCAGCAACGGGAGTCGTGACATCAGACTAAACAAATGGAGAGCATGCTTTAGATGTGAACTTATAGTGTCCTTCTAAATGAGCTACAAGTACTTAAGGGTGCCACCTTCGCTAAAGCAAGCGACTAACAAACTCTGGACCAATCCGTTACCATTCCTAGACCTACCTGCGCCTGTGAGACTAAGAGGTAATCTACTGTAAACGCAGGGTCTATGTAAAATGTTGAATATGCGATTGGTAGACAAACGCTCACTGGTATTATCGCGATGGGGACAGCGTGTGCGCAAAACCGCTAGTTTCAAAACTAATGGTTGCATTGGGCCTGTGGCTCAAACTGGGGACAATTCTGATTCCTGACCATGTGTGATTTCATTCGCCGTCATTGAAAACGAATTGTGCCCACTGTCTTCCCCTAGTTGATGATAAGCAGGTTAGTGTAGTTTGGAACTTAAGCAATTATCTCGTTGTCAGCATTCTTGACCACTGCTTAAGTGAACTGGTGCGCAAGCAGGGATTAGTTTGTCCAATTCTCATGGACTTTTTAATTCTGGCATAAACTCATTGTCCAATTATTGTGTTTTGAGGGGCGACTCATAGCACAGTATGGGCACCTGGTGTGCAGGCTTCCTTGCCGAGCTCTTTTCTTGGGTCGGTTGCACCAGATGTACATATGGCCACTTATCGTGACAGTTACTTGCATGGCGAAGTTGACAAGTCAACGGATAAGTGATGAAATGAAAACAAACTCGGGCTTTAGCTGCATTAAACTATTTGCTATGGCATTCTGAGTTTAGTCCGAACAGTTACGGAACTAGTGAAAGCCTATAAGTTATACCATTTGATTAGGCTAAGGGAGCGTCATTTGCATTGCGACCACGAACACCTTCAGGCACTTTTTAGATGCATTATGAAAGCCCATTTCTTAGCACCAAGTTGCTCTGCGCGTCACCCATACTTGAGCACTAGCAAACAGAGGAAAATAGTAACCATCTCGAGGTAGAGCAGTTGGTTAAGAAGGAGAATTGTATTACTTGGTTTCAGCTATGGTGTTTGGTCCATATTATAGTTTTCTGCAGTAAGGACCTGAACCTTGAAGTTCGGAGTGACAATTATTTGCAAGTGCTTTGGGCTGTGAGTCTACATGGGGCAAACTGGACCAACGGAACTATCCTATTAAAGCTGCACTGATTCACAAGCCATCCATTTTAACGGCACTCTAGCTTGAGCTACGAAGTTTATATACACATTATCAAGTCACACAAATAGGTACTGAAACGAGCTGTTGACACAGTGATGTGTAACAAAGAAAGGTTGGCCATGAAAGCCGCAGTGGAACCCACATGAAGTTCAACGGTAACGCAAACCGTGACAGGGCGATGATTATGATTATGATTATGACCAGAATCTGCCTGCTTTCGATAACCGCTGTTTCCAGAACACCGCTAATGTGTGTTGGCAGCACTGCATTAGTAACGACGACGTTCGACGTCGAATTTTCAATGAAGACAGACTCTGCCAGGCAATGAGCTACACTATTTCCCTGTGGCTCGGGCACGTCCTCCGTGTGTCTGCTCAACGGTTCCTCTGCCGCGTTTTGCTTGTATGCACTGGCGCTGATTGGAAGCGACAGAAAGGTGGCCAGCACATGGCCAGGGTCCGAGATGCAAAGGCGCTGGCATTGTATTTGGCCACATTGGGACGTTCCCGACACACGGCTTGGAGGCCCAGGGACAGTGAACACGTCTGGTTCGAAGCGCTAGCGGGTATGTCTCTGTTGCTAGACTGTTCTCTCCTGGTTGCCTTTTCTCCCATCACTTTTACTATCACCCATGTGCTGTTGCACTCTGCCAACGGTCCATTAGTCATATATATATATATATATATATATATATATATATGCAATAGCAAATCAATGAACACCCAGAGGTGCCCTACCACCGTCAGAGACAATGCGTGGCGCTCCTGCTCTACGCCAAGCGAGCTGTGAGCTTTTAACCCGTAGACCTGTTGTCTCCCTTGGCTAGATTTTACGAGAAGAAGGCCATCGACCACTTACTAACTTCCGAACAAGATGATAAAGTCATATACAGGCATGTTAATGGCCTTCGTTAGGTGTAACGCGGAATTCCTGTACTGATCACGACTGACGGGTACACGTGATCAGCAACGGAATTAGCTGATCTTTTACGGGCCCCATTACTCACACACATGTTGGATGGTAATGGGCCCAACGGTTAGCACTCTTTTTATTTTCCCACCATCAGCTTTATCCAGTATCACGTTTACTGCAGAAACTGTGGCAAAGCAACTGTTTTCTCTGCGTATCTACAGCTCTCTTGGTGTCGATAACATTCGACCGTGGGCTTTATACTCAGCAGCAGCTACTGATCTGGCGAATCTTCTTGCAATATTCTATCAGCGCTGTATGGAGGAGGACCATATTCCAACAATATGAAAGCGAAGGGTCATCACTACTATGCATAAGGGAGTCATACTGACCCAACTAATTATCGTCCTATAACGCTACTCCCTATGCTTTCTAAACTTATGGCCTCTATCATCGCTAATGCACTCATGCAGTATCTGGAAACCCACAAGATGATGGCATCGTAGCAACGTAGCTTTCGACAAAAGTGCCCATGCACTACGAATCTGTTACTTGCACGCAATAGCTGAAGTGAAACAGTTGGTGGCGGAACAGGAGTCGATGTCATTTACCCGGACTTCTCAAAAGCATTTGATCTCTTGAACTACCAAATTCTTCTTCATAAACGTTAGCATTATTGTATTGGTGACCCACTGCTGCATTGGATAGGTCATTTCCTGGACGAACGTCGGTTGGTGAGAATAGAAGAATCACTGTCCGACGCAACTGAGGTAGAGTGCGGCGTACCACAAGGCTCGGCTCTCGTATACGCATATCGCTCATGCAAGAGCATGGTCACTTTTGTATATATTGATCCGTGCCGCCACAGACACAATTTATGGGTCATCAGAAATGAACGTATTAATAGTACTGTTGCTATATATCTATAAAGGACAACACAAACTGACGGAAAAGACGAGTGAGACCTCAGTTACTCCTGCTTATAACACAAGACGCCAGATCACTTTCAGTCAAACGGTGAAGATACAGTTGGTCTAAAGTCTATAATAAAGACAAAGGAGAGCACATTCCAGGCCGATTTAGGAGGCAGATGTAAGGGGTGTACTTCAGCACCTTTATGGGTCATCAGCCTAGCAATGTGTGTCACGATAATCTGCTTATTTTTTGATCCTGTGTAGACGACCCCACACCGAGGTGGTCACTTGTGAGCCGAACTTGATAGGTGCGGCCGCAGCAATGTACATCGAATCGAACAAATCTATTAGGCGTAACTGGAAGAAATTTGTTCACCTGCCTTGACCGTTTGTCAAAAGGATGTGGGTGTGAAGTTGAACACAACCACTGCTCGTAACCAAGGACACATGAGTACCATACTTCATGGCTACATACTATCGACACTGTTCAAATAATTAACAGTTTGCAATCTAAGGAATAATCTAAATTATTTACTGTTAAATGTGTGCCAATTTTCAGTGATTACTGCCCTCTGATTTATGAGATGGGCATCTTACTAAACCAGTTATCGCTAAATCCTCAAGCGCTTTTCAACACATGAATCGTCACACATGCATGCACATGTATAGAGGATTGTCTCTGAAGTGACTCACCGACGTGTTTGTGATGCCTAACGGCTGTGACAGCTCCCAGACGCCCCATAATCTGCACACCCTCAGACGTTCCAGAAGCACTTGATAGTTGCCTGTACATCGGGTGTGTCAGGCAGTTGTCCTCGAACTGACCATAATCCCACCATTCTCTCTTGTGTCTCTCATGCATTTTAAACATATATCTGGGAGTCTCATGAGGATCTGCATCAGTTAGCCTCAGGTTATCTGTCTTTCCCTCGACGACAGGCGAGCTTCTTCCTATTGAAGGGACGCTGGGGAACCTCGAATATGGAGTTTCGGCGGATGGGTTTTGCGTTCTCCTTTCTGACTGATGAGCAGTGACGTACAAACACATAACAGACAGGTAAATCCACCAAAATAACAACTGAGTGTATTTCCCAAAGCTCCGTTGCGAACTGTATGGCAATTTTGGTTGCTTGATGAGTGCGTTGTGAGAGACGAAGGTGACCCCCCTCGATGACTGGGGTGCATGAGCCGTCCCGAGTGAAATAGCGCAGTTGATTTGTCGGCTGCATGTATGCAGAAGCACAGTACTAGATAGTTTCGGTTGTTGAATACTGGGAGCACCTTTAACTCCCTTAAAATAATAAAAGCTGCTTGATAGACATGTTGGGGAAGTCGAAGTTCGATTATTAATTCCGAAAGTGCAACACCAGACATAGCGTATTATTAAGACTAGTTGTTTGGGAGGATGACAACGGACACAAGTACAAGTGATGTTCACAGTACGCGTATCCCAGGGCAGTACCGCTGTCACCACCACTACCACCACCACGAGTACAACTGTCGATGAGGACCAACCCGAGTACTGTGGATATGAGCGAGTGAACGCATTCCACATTGACTTTTGACTGTACTCCGCAGCAGGCGCCGTTCTCGAAATGGCGGCAACAATTCGCCAACGCAGGCGCCACAGGCTAGACGTCAAATTGTTCCATCTTTCACATTCAGTCTCCACGATCGCAGCCGAAAATGCCGGTAGGCGATTCACAGCTGATTGTGTAGCATTAGCGGCAGTAATAACAGAGAAGGTCACTCTTGGCCACGTCAAACTCAATTTCAACTTTTGAAAACTCGCCATGGCTCCAGTCGCTTAGCTTAAGGACGCCAGTGTCTGACTGGTGTGTCCAGTTTTGGCGCCAGCCTGATGTCGCCAAAATTACCGTGGTTGGCGCCAGCTGACCACTCCTATTTTTGACGAATTCGCTTTTGCGTTTACAGGAAAGTACGAGTGCCCCCTAGCGATACGGCGTGATTGCTCCAACCCCCTGTCCACCACCCAAAGACAGCAACGTTTCTCGTTCGTGCATGTCTGCTAAGCCAATCGGCTTACCTCACAGCCGTCCATCCACCCACACGCCGTGAAACTGTTGGTCGTTTATGCTACCGTTCCCTGGGCTGTTCCGTCTCCTTTAACTCTCATTCATTCAATCTCTCTGTATCGCTTTTTCTCACTTTACTTGACGTTCTACAAACGAGAGGTTTTTGAAACTCACACTGATTCGCTAATCTGTAGGGGTACACGCTGATGAGAAGATTGCACAGAAAATAGGTGTGAAATCTTTCGAGCCATGTGTCACACACACCGCAGCAGCCCGATCGCTCTTTGTGGGAGGGGGATGGACAAGGGACATTAGGTTACATTCATTCCACGCGTCTGCCCCAGCAACCCATTGGGTTGGTAGCGAAAGATAGTGAGCAAAGCGCGGTAAGACACAACACCGATGACAGGTCCATGAGTGGCTCGTGCATAAGCAGTTAACAAACTGATGTGGCCAATGCTCACATATAAACAATGGGTCGGTAAATCAAGGGCCAAACAAGATTCGGTTTCTGTGGTCCGATGGCTCCAAAAACGAGCAGCTGACTCCGTTGCTTTTAGGCCCTGTCGACAACTGACCAATCGAGACAATAGCACATGACGGTCATACATCAATTGTGGTGAGAGTTCATGCCACGGTGGGGGTTGTCGCAGACTGTGATGCTCTTCGCCTGACACGCTCCAGTTTCCTTACACCAAACGTTGATTTTGTCATTGAAGAATTACTCTGATTAAACCGTAAGACCGTGATATCACTGAATCCGCGGGTTTCATTTTGCTGTGTTCTAATTTCGTGAACGGTCCAATTTGTTGCGGTCTTAGAACAGATCGTTTGGTCTGGATTTCCAGACCTTTAGTAGGGTCTTCACTTATCGGCTGATAGGTGTTCACATCTCCGAGCAAATCCTGCGCCTTCTTAATGTTGTCACTATTGCCCATTATAACTGTAAGACTTCCCTTGTCGGCCGGTAATATACATCCTTTACATGAAAGATAGTCTGCCGCTTATATATATATATATATATATATATATATATATATATATATATATATATATATATATATATATATATATATATATATAATGATCCCAGCATCCTTACAGGCCGTCCTAGTTGTTCCGAATCTTAGTCGGAACAAAAGAAACCCTATTCACGGGTAATAGCACACAGAGAGTAGCCAATCGTATTTGGTTAGGTACGGCCTAAGTGACCTAGGCGCCAGACATTGCACACGCAAACTGAGGCTGAGTATGAAACACGTAACCTTGAACGACTGTACGGAGACCCAGTAAAGAATGATTGACCGATTGCAAGACTTCCTTTACTGATTCAGTCAAAAGCAAATCACGCCTTCAACGCCTTCATACTTATAGCTCAGTCCGAGATAAGAAGGCTAAACAACCTACAAATAGAGGCTGGTTTAGGAAACCACGCTTTCCTTGACCGGTGGAGGCAACTCGCCAGACAAAGTTCCAGTGACCCACTCGGTAGTGTGAAGGTAGACAAGCGCAACACAGAGTCTGAATTCCTCTCATCTAACACACCCCGTACGTTCCTTTCCAATCACTGATCCCCCACCTTATTTGACCACGTCAGTGTTTACAAGGAACTCACAAGACTAGAACCAGACAAGGCTAGTGGCCCTGATGTCCTGTCACCAATCGGTCTGAAACAGTGTGCGGATGCATTACAATCACATATAACAGAGGTTTTTAACCAATGTTCAACGACTGGTACTATCTCTGACATTTGAAAAGCAGGCAGAATAACGCCTGTGTTTAAGAAGGAATCACAAAAGTAACAGCTCACAGGGTGCACCTCCGTGTAGCTGAAGGTGTTTGAAAAACTATTAATTTCCCAAATCTTTACAAGCAACCATAAGGATAATTTCAAACATTTTGCATACAAGTCAGAGGGCTCTAAACTGGATGACGTTTCGCATCTTGTCGATTCCATTGCATCTGCTTTGGATAAAAATGCAAGACTATGCTGCTCCTACTCCTTGAGTATACTAATGCCTTTAGGAGCCTCGACAGATCGTTTCTACTGAATCTTTTGTTCGAAAACAGCATTAACCCATACGCGTCTGATGTAATGCGTGACTATTTTCCGAATCCTACACACTTCACGCAGTCCTATGGTCGAAAACTTTTGCAATCCCAGTCAATTGTGGGGTACTGCAAGAAGCTATTCTATCCCCCTTTCTGTTTTCTCTTTATGTTGAATATCTGTCTATAGCAACCAGTTTTTCGGTGGTAAATAAGCTTATAACATCATGCTGACGTGTAGAACGCAAGGAATTGTGGCATCTCGGAAATTTCAACAGGCTTGGTTGGAACTTTTGACCTGATGAAACTCCTAGTACCTCCCCTTCCGAGTGTTGGACGTCGCATTCACTTTTTCTGCCCCGACAGACTACTTTCATCTTCAGCTACCATGCTTTGGTAATGAGTGACCAAATAAGCCCTCGTTTCCATTCTATAAGGTAGCTCAGTACTGTTTGTCTTACAATTTATCCTCGACACATACTTGAAACATTACAAACTCAGAAGACTATTCGTTTAATCCCCCGGGCTAAAAATGCGCTCCGTACCTCATACTCTAATTCTAAGTTTCGTAAATGCCTGTATCCTCCCTAGCAGTTATACTGTTCCTCTGTTATTTTCGCAGAGTTCTCCTAAAGAATTGTACCGTTCGGGTGCGCTGAGTAAGGTTTATTTCCCGTGGCTATGGATTAAGCAAAGAATCCCTCGTTGCTTTTGTAGGTAGCAAGTATTTTAGCACATTTTAACCTTTCATTCAAGATTCTAAACGATCCCTCTCGCTCTCTAAACTATTTTAGCCGGTATGGCTTTTATTTTTTTCCACGCGGTAGAAATCTAGTTTTATTTCTTTGTACCTCATCGTACCGTAACTCCATCTTTCCTTATCTCTCGCTTGTTAGCCGATCTAAAAATAATGGGGCAGCAACTGTGAGACCGGGCTCGTTATGTTTTTCTTGTCGCGTTGTATCTTTTTCTACTTATGTTATATTATATCCTATTCGCAGTTAGTGCGAATATCAGCAAATGCTTCCGCACGGATGTATAAAATTTATCGACTTGATAGCACCATAACATATAAGTAAATTGTTAGTATCCTGAGGAAAACTCAGTTGAGATCAGTGTGGCTTGGTGCGGTAGCACCCGCAGTATCCGGAGGAGAGCTCAGGTCGCTACGAATTGAGACGGTAGATACAACAATGTCCTGAAGGTAGCTTGTTTGTTACCTGCGCAGTCTGAATAGCCACACGGTGACCATGTGCCTAAGGTTAGTTTGATCAAAATCTGCACAAACCGAGATTAAGCGACAGATGCGGAATACATTTAACATATAGATACACTTATAAATACTGTGAGACGAGCGCTAGATGGGACGTATACCTCCCATTTAAAGTATATCCATGGTGCTCGTCTCCGATGCGAAGTAAGCGATAGCTACGATTTGCAAAAATATAACATGATTACGTATCGTCAATTCCTCCTATGTGCTCTACAACATATGCACGAATAATAACAAGGAATCTGCCGCCCTAGTTTCCGGAACGTGAAAAACTACTTCTAAACAACAAAGCGAAATGCAGATGGCAGGTTTTCATACGTGACATGTACTGAAGAGTCATACGTTCTGTTTTACACCTTTGAAGACTGTGATAGGCGATGATGGAAGTTGGATTAAAATTATTGCGAGAGACGGACCGGTTGAACACAGATATTGCTGTGTAAGTATGATAAAAATATTGAATCTGCTGCCAAAACTAAATCACGGCCACATTCCATATAAAATTAACCACGAAGGCAGCAATATTGTAAACTTAACGCCTCAGAGTAACTATGTACGTAAAATGAATGTGTCAGTCGTAACGATTAGTCTGGGCAAACGACCATAATCGAAGACATAAAGGTTTAATTTGCTTTTGACAAGCAAGGGCTGTGGCCACGAGCAGCTACTTAAGTATACAAGAAATTCGCAAACAGAAGGTTAATTTTTTGTTTGCCTGAATCATAATGAAAACGGTTAATTATATTTTTGGGGCCATCAATCCTGACAAAGTTCTGCCTCTCGGACGAAGTTACTTGACCCGCACCAGCAAGCATACTACGACCTCGTGGCTCATTTTAGCATATGCGTGGAATTGATGTGCTATGATTTTTTTGAATGAAAAAGATACAGTAAATACTAGTGTATGCAAGCTCTCTTCCGGTATACCAGGCAATACTCCCCGCTCATGAGTGTCGCAGAATTCGTTCCTTCGCGAGACACAAGTCTGGCCTGATGAAGATGCTTCAGCCCGAGAAGAAATCTCCTTTGATTTGCGTCTCTCCAACACCCCACTAATAGTTTACAAAATGTGTGAAGGTATCGTGCAAGCCAAATAATAATTGTAAAGTAGTATGTACGCTTATGAAGTTGTTAGCTGGAATTCCGGTTAGTCGAGTGACGCTACCCACAGTGTCGTAAGATAGGTTAAAAGCTCTTCGACTCTTAGTTCTTCATGAAAGCTAATGTTTTTGGTCGGAAACTCGATCAGCTTCCCCAAAGCACCGCTAGGGTCTGCAGTTTACAAGCCTGCTTACATGTTGTGGTCCACAGATAAAGGATGCTTGTAGTGTTACCATAATTGACATCTTTGCTTCACCGGTGTCTAATGAATCAATCCCCAATTACTTCATTCAAAAGGAAGCCACACAGGATCCCATATTATCTACATCTAACACTTACAATGGCAGCTTAAGTAACCTATACAGTTAAGTCCTCTGTTCTTATAGACCCAAAAACTAACAACACAACACCCAACCCAAGTGCTTTATCCTTGTTTCTGCACAGCGATGCGAGGCGAAAGTCAGCAATCATGACTGTACTGAAGGATACATGGGCTAAAGTAGAATCTCGCTCGTGTCGCGAGTGCGTTGGTTGTTTTTTTTTTCAAAACAGCGCCTTAACAGGAAGTACGCTTAATGTAGTCGAACAGTCCATTTACATCCGAGATGCGAGAGAGTGAGCCACCCCTGTTCTAAGTTCAGAGAAAATGGTAATCTGAACCTTTTGATCCCAGTGTAACAGGAACAGTTTCTCAAAACAGAGTTCTGTCTAATACACATCCCCGCTCTGTGGCTGTCAGTCGACTGCACGCCACATGCAACATCCCTGTGCACAACACAGTAGCTCAACTAGTGGAGGTTCTCGCTGCTCGTCGCGTATTCTCTACGATGCGTAGGAGCTCTGATTGCGATTTCTGATTTACTCGTTACTTCTACAATGTTACCATGTCATTTGCACGTAAACTGCGTTCTGTATACACCATTACATTGCCACATCGGCTAGTCTTTCTGCAGATAAGCCAGCACATCGACTTCTTAGAAATTCTTAACCATCGATCGAGAAGTCATGGGTTCAAAGAGGTTTTGGCCAAGTAAATTGGCCCCCTATTATTCTGGAACCTGTGTATTGAACTCGAGCGTGAGTAACTAGGGCACATATGCTCGCTATGGTTACGTTAGTTTGGCATTCAGGTACATGGAGTGACTGAAAACTTTTGAGTTTCAAAGCATCAAATATAGAAACGTACTTTCAGTGAGTTCCATGTATGTCAACACTCTCGTACCGGCAAAACTGAAACGCTAATATCCTAGTAGAAAATATTCCGTGTTGTGATTCTAATAACTCAAAAGCACGCATGACACCCGAAAAGGCTGCACTCCAGGACGCATCTATAGACTTTATCTGATCTCATCAGACAGAGATAGCAGGCAATCTACCCGGGACCATTGGAATGTTAGTTGGGTGCTCTCCCCCTATGCCACCGGGAAACTGTGGGCAAAGTTAAGTATAACGACTGATGACTGATTGCACAGTCATTTTGACCAGATGGAGCCTGGAGGTGAGGGTGAAACCTCTCGAGTGACTACCCAGCATGGAAGCAGGTCCCCGGGAGACGCTTCCACGGATGACCGTATTAATTCACTTTTCTTTCTTACCCTACTTCATTCTGCACTGAATCTGTTGTGCTCCTGGTTCCTAATTATTTCATTTCTACCTTCCTGCTTTCTTACCTAAATTTCCCACCAACTTATTTCTTAGACCATATCTTTGGCCTTAGTTGTGGTGTCTTTCCTCTCTACCTCAATGTCAAAAATCGGTTAACTACTGCACACTTTTCTAATCACCCTACCTTTGGCATTTTCCACAGGACTACGATCCACTGAATAAGTCCTCACTTTGTAGTGAATGGGCCTTTATTTCTTTGTCTAATTATCTGTTTAATTCTCCCTTTTCAACATTAACTTTTCCGTGCGTAGTTATGAACACCTACCTACAAGTGAAGACTGAAAGGAATGCAATTGAGCCCACCCAACATCTCAACCATCCGAGAAGTATGCTGGTACCAGAGACTGGTGTGAAAAACATGCCTCGTTTGTTGAAGTATACCACGCCTCCCCACACGAACGCGTATCTTCAGTTGTTGAACAACCCACTGCCGCTCGTTGTCAACTGGACCGACCAAAGGTAGAACTCGAATATTTCGATGGCAATTCTGCCACTTATTGGAAGTTTATGAAACAGTGCATATTTTGTTGAGAAGAGTGTGCCATGCAGTGCTCAGGGCCTTTTGTATTTGATGTGATACTCTGGTAAGCTGGCGAAAGAAGTCATCAGTGAGTATAACATGTTTCTACTATACAATGCTTATGTCAGGTTTAAAACCATTCTTCACGATTGATTTAGTCAGAGACAGGCAGTTGCTAGATCGCTTATTGCAAGGTTGCTGAAAGACCTAAAGCTACTTGCTCATGATGGCGAAGTCACTTCCCGTCTCTCCTTGAAAATGGAAAATTGCCGCATAGGGTTGAGTCAGATAGAGTTCCTCGCTGACTTTTGGTTGCAACCATCGAGAGAGTTGTAGGTGTTTTACCAGCAAGGAGGAAGACGTGGTTCGAACAGCTGATACTATCCCATAGGAAATGGGGGAAATCAGATTCAAGGACCTACGTGAATTTCTCTCTTCTGCAGCTCGCATTATGCGTAGCACGTTTGGCCAGATAGCATCAAGGACTGAGGTCAGGCTGCAAGTTCCAGATGTTCACCAATCCCAACACGTAAAGGGAATGAAGCCACGATCCATCACCACACCAATTTCAAGGCGAAATCGGATGGACCATGTTTAGATTGTGACGGTCGACACAGCAGCGCTTTTTGCAGAGATATTTCGGTTTTGCTGGGGACCCGCTAGATGACGACTAATAAAACCAAAGAAAGGATGTTATGAATGTCGCGACCGTGGCCACCTGACCGCTTCTTGCAAGTCGAACGACAGATGTGGACAGTCAGGTTGCAGAGGCCGCTGTTACCCACCGCTGCGCTTCAACGCAAAGATGGGCCGAAGCCAAAGGCCAGCAACTGTTTCACTACCTCCGATTCACTACAAGAGGTATAACTAGGCATTGTACATGTACGCCTACGTGGCCCTCTAGGATTAACTGATACCTATGCCTTGTTAGACACCTGGTCAGATATTACCTTGGCTCAGGAAGATTTGCTACGCGAGGTTGGACTAATTCCTTCAAGTGAGTCGTTGGAGATCCGAACACTGACATCAACTGATGCGAACTATGTTGGTTTCAATTTGACCTCATTGAACGATGATGATGCCATTCAGGTTTCTCGGGCCTATTGCCTTAAGCAGTTGAATTTACAACCTGTCACGCTGTCTGTTCGAACCATGGTTCATTGCTGGCCCTACATCAAAGGTGTGCAATTTGGAGAGCTTTTAGATAAGCGTGTGAGGATATCAATCGGAGCTGATGTACCGGCCGCGCATTGGCAACTAGAGCAGCGCCTCGGCAGAAGGAATCAACCGTTTGCTGTGAGAAGTCCTTGGGATGGACACTGATTTTGCCGACAAAACGCGGAAGAGCGTCGTTCGTCTCTATCAACCATATTCGGTGCGAGCAGCAACCTATGCAGTTGAAACGCGAATCTAGTTTACCCGGTGGTTGGTGCTTGTATCATAGTGTCAGTAAGACGAAGCTCAGATAGGATACAGTATTAACTGGTAGCCATGACGCAGGTGTGCAGAGTGTGGATAATATATGCTAGATGCCTGTTACTGTGTCTTCGATTGGAGATGCGATGGAGCCGGCTACATCATCCGAATCGATGGTGGTGGATGCAAGTGTGATGTATGGTAGTGTGATGTCCATGATAGAAGGTGGAAAGTCGCATGCCACGGTGGCTTATCCGTCGCAGACGCAAGAAACCATGGAAGAGTTGGAGTGTGAGAAGCGGGAGCTACAGTCTGAACGCGGTCCCCGTTGCAGTTGGCTGAGCGCAGCCGATTGTTGGACAAGACAGATTTTGATCTGATAGTAAGCAAGAAGCTGTTGTGTGAGTTGGTGGACCATTTTGTTAAAGTTTGGGCGAGTTATGTGGACGGAGTATCCGAGAGTGCAACATTGGACTCAAGGTTGCTTGAAATGCTGTACATGTTCACTTAGATAGAGTTACGGTTGTTAATGAGCGAGATTCGTGGTATGGATTTACGCGATGCGCTAATTGTGTCGGAAATGGTATGTGCAGAAGTTCTTGCGATCGATTCTCGTCAGGCGTACGAGTCGGTAGAGGTGACGGATCGTTTGAAGTGTTCTGAGGTGTCTCATGTGTCCTATGGTATGTGAGGAGTAGGTCAAAAGCAAGCATCGTTGGTTATGGCTGATGTGTTCATTCAATTGCAGGGTGTGCTGCACGGTGTTGGAGTTGGAGTTGCTGACACTTGATGCGGAGAACAAGAGTTGGCAGTCGTTCACCGCGCAGAAGCTGGAGTTGCTTGCGACCTATACGCCAATGTGTACATCGGAAATTGCGTTAACTGAGGAGTTTGTTGTGCCTCGGCCGGACTACGTACGAGTGTGTGAGACTATGGTGGCTAGTGAAGCGATGTGTATGGATATGTCTTTTGCAATGGTTGCAACGTATGATCGTGTGAGCGAGCTGAGCACGAAACTGGGTCTTCTGCGGTAGTCTGTGTGTTTTGCGCTTTAGGGTTTGCTCGAGGAGATTAAGGTTACTCCAGAGAAGTTGCAGTCCCGCAATGACGTTGGTAGTGCATGGATTGTGATTGTATTGTTTGGTTCCAGTGGGGGATTGGGCTTAGTGCAGATGAAGAAAAAGAAGGACTGAGTGACGATCATTTGGACATCACAGCAACTCCAAAGTTAGAAGAAGGTAGACATCATTTAATGCAATTGAAATCATTTGCTGTGAAGAAATGTCCAAACATGCTGGGTAATGTAGCTTGTGCTTGGTGTGCTTTCTTCGGTTACCATTGTAATAAGAGAAAGAAACAAAGATTGCTTTCTTTCCTCAAAAAAACGATTAAACTTGCGAAATCCACCCTGCGTTTGGATTTGTTATAACACTGGATGGTTGAACAGCATTTGCCTTAACGCGAGACCTAGTCTAATGTGTTCAAAATAATATGTAAAAATAAATTCCATACTATACTGCTCCCAGGGGGAAAGGAGGTTATCGAAGTTTCGGCATAGAACCACCGTATTTTGACCACCTCACTATGTTGACCACTTTGGTTCACTCGCTTTAGTGGTCAACTTACGGTGGTTTTACTCTATTTGCTGGAGATGCATATGTGTCTGGCGGTGTGAGGCAACGTTGATAAACGAGGTGGTCGAGGATGTATCCATTGAAATTGTGTGCAAGGCTGCGCAAACGGAGGTTGGTGAGTTGCATATTCTTCACTTGGAACACCTGCACCCGTGAGAGGCGTATGAGCGGGCGCGAACATCAGCGACTGCTGGTGTGGGTGACAGTGGCTTGGTGGTTGGCTTGTGGTGGCAGATAAATTGGCTATTGACGTTGCGGCGAGGACGTCTGCGTTGTGTTTTGTAGGTGATACCAGTGCTAACTTTCGTGGCTTTGTAAATGTGTTACATGAGGAAAGAGTGAGCGGGTCATTGTTGCGGTTGCGAGTATTTGTTAGAGTTTAAGCATTGTTGACGTTACCTTCACTGATGGTTGGAGCCTTGCGAAGGGTGGTTCAATTAAGAGAGACACAGAAAATTTGCTTGCTCGATGGTAGTGAAGGAGGTAAGGAAGCAATTGAGAGCACAGATGAGACGGAGTAGGGCAACGGCAACTGGAGCGGGAGCAGAAAATATAAGCAATGAGAAGTTCCTGGCAAGAATTTGGTGGGGGAGTGTACGGACAAATTACAGTCTGTCGGATTCCACCAAAGCATGCCACACGTGCCGTCCCTAATTCCCTTGTTTCCCTGCCCCGAATTTTCATCCAGACATTCACACGTTCCCTCGTTCACATGCCCCATCGATTGTCCCTCAGCCATCAGCTAATGACCTGCGCCTACAATACATCACAATTTTCGAACTCGCAGCCTTTACCTGTTCCATAATGTCATACACATCACCGATTCTACTGTTTACACATTTAATTTGCAACCCATCAATTGTGCTAAGGAAGTTACTCTCACTGCGGGATCATAGCTCTCCGGGAGCGGACAACATCCACCCGAAGACACTGAAAGCTGTGGTCAACAAGCTAGCTGAACCACGGTCACAGTTCCTCCATAGGTGCTTTGATGAACAATAAGTCCTCACTATGTGGAAGCGTGGCATTATCACCCCAATTTTTAAAAGCGGTAGCCCTTCAGAGCCTGTAAACTCTACTGCCTATGCTCGCGAAGGTGATGGAAGTGGTGATCGCTGACGCGCCAATGGATTACCTGGAAAAATTCCACATCTTGGCACCGGAGCAGCATGGCTTCCGTCAACACCGATGATGCACCACCAACCTACTGATTGCACGAGGTAGTTAGTCAGAAGAGGCTGATGATAGGGTCAGAGTTGACGTCATTTATCTGTACTTCTCCAAAGCCTTTGACCGCCTGGATCACGACATCCTACTTCACCGGCTACAGAGCTACGGAATCAAAGATCCTGTACCTGGTTGGATTGGCAACTTTCTTCACCAAGGGAAGCTTCAAGTACGTGTTAGGGGATCACTCTCGAACCCGATTGTGGTAGAAGGTGGTGTTCCACAAGGTTCAATGCTGGGACCGCGCTTATTCCTGATGTTTATCAACGACCTGGCAAAAGTTATCTCCTCAAATTTCTTGCTTTTCGCCGATGACGTCAAGATATGGTGGGCGATTAGTAACCATAAACATCACAATATACTCCAACATGACCTAGACTGCATTTATGAGTGGTCAAAGCAGAATCTGCTTCAGTTGAACATAGCTAACTGCAAGCTGATCCATCTGCATCACCAGCCGGTGAGCGCTTACAACCTTGGAGACCACACCTTGGAGAAGGCCTCTCAGGAGCGTGAGCTGGGTGCATTGGTACAAGAAGATCTCGGGTGTTTCAAACAGGCAGACAAAGCCATGAGAACCGGTCGGTTAAAACCCTCAATCTTTCCCCAAATGCTTAACGCCGACGTACGACCGCATGTGGAATATGCTATTCAGGAGTGGCAGACGTAGCAGAAACAGGATCTCGTTGCTCTCGAGACTCCTCAACAAAGGGCAACCAAGAAGGTCATGTACCTCTTTCATCTGCCTTGTCAGCTTAGACTTAAATCTCTAAGAATGTACAGCAGTCGATATCGGATTTTGAGTGGGAGCTCCAAATGGTTTAACAGATTCTGAAGAACCCGAACCACATCTGCCGTCCGCTGCTGGAATTGAACCACAACACTATTCTAAGAGTACATTATCTGAAACAGACAATACAGTATAGCCGGCTTGAATGCCTTCGAAATGTCTTTTTCCTCCGCGTGTGCCAGACTTGGAACATCCTCCCTAATTATGTCGTCTCTGCTCCCAATCTGGCGATATTTAAAAAAAGAGTTGACGATGCGTTGTCTCAGTTACATTTCATTTTAGGAATTGTTAGCGAGGAGCTACCAAAAGCCATCAAACGGTGTCTTGCTACACTCCCAATCAATGACTTTATGGATTTATACTCTTAATACGCCAACATCTCCGCTATTCTACATAAGTCTATGGTGCGTCTACCAAAACGGTTTTTACTTTACCATGCAACTGATTTTCACAATAATTTCCATCTCACGGGACTTGTTAAACATTGCTTTTTTTTACCCGTAATACACTATTATTCCATGGTATCCTCGTTCCCGAACACATGTCAGTGTCTGAATGAGTAAGCTAGACTTAACCATCTACCCACCCGTGTTCCATGTGCACTGTTCATCGGCTGATCGACTGACGATTGATCTCTTTGTTGCAATTCACTCCAAATGACACTGAAACCGCTTCGCTTCAGTTTGCTTATCGGTTGACCGTTGTTGTTGTTGCGCCTGGCTTGAGTGTAGAATGATTGTATACATTTGCTCTGGATACTGTTTGAGGTTTTTTACTAAGTTGTTGTCTAACCATTTGTAAATAGCATCGTAGCTTATTTCCGGCTTTGACTTTTGGACTGACCCGGGGGTGCCAAGTGTTGCTCAGGTTCCAGGACCGATTTGTCGGTAACAGCCAACTTCCTTCCGCTTCACCAGCTGCGGTCCTAGTAAGCACACAATCAAGTTTCACTTCATTGGGAATCGCGGTCCGCAGTGAGACTGCATGTAGCAATCCATGAACACAACGTATACTACAAAATGACCGCCCCGTCTGTCATTAACTGTTGTGTCAAGCGTTACCCGTCTTAATCCCGTGGCTTAGGGGGTTGCGATTCCAAATAACATCTTTTTGGTCGCGAACTCGATGTCCGCTATCTGTAACTGAATAAATAAACTGTATATTCGTCGACGTTGCGGGGTACAGACCAACTGATTGATTTGATCAATTTGTACGATGAGATCGCATAAAAAATAGTTAACCGTTTACCCTTTCCACAGTGGATCTCAAATGGTTTTGAAGGGATTGGCAGGTTGATGGTATTTGAGTTATTAGGAAAGGGGAACAATAACAAATGCAGACTTAAGCAAAAGTTCAAGTAAATACTGCAGCCATCCAGATAAAGTGAAAACGAGTCTTGGAGTGTAGTGTTTCTAGTTGGTCGACACCCAAGATACTTTAGTCTGAGCTAATGGCGCCGCTTATATTTGATAATTAGTCTAAATTACGCAAGTGGCTGCCTACAGAATTTCTGTTAGAGGCAGTGGATTCACGGCCAGGGGCGGCCAACGACTTATTGGGGACGACCAAACTGGTGTATCTTCCCCTCATACAGCTTGTGAGGGGCTCGATTTAATGGCAACCTTGGCGTCTGATGGAATAAGACTAAACACGGCAGGCTATCAGGGCCAAGAGAGCATAGAGCAGTCGTGTAACCCGAAAGAACTTCAAAGGCCAACGACTCTGCAAAATACCCCTGGTGACCAACACCTCAACGGTGGGCACAATCTCCAATCTTAGTCTAACGTCCAATGATTCACTTTTGGTTCCTGAGAAACTGACCGGCTTGCATGCTAACACACAAGGCCTTCTTAGTAAGTTGGTCGGACTCCGTCACCGCCAGGCATCTGAGTTTCCAGACATCATAATGATCAACGAAACGTGGCTGAGCTGTGATATTGCAGACGCTGAAATCGTTCTACTCGGTATGTCACTTCTCCGAAACGGCAGAACGGGTAGGGAAGGTGGACTGATCATTTATCATAAAACAAACCTTTGTTGTGAGCTAATAGATTATCCTCGAATGCGTGTCACTGATCTCCTGTTGTGCAAATTGTGGTCGAAGGACGACGATACTTGCCACATGTCCATAGTTTACGGACTAGGCGAATCCACTCCAGAGATAGACCTCAAGCTAAATCTGCGTTCCTCATTGCGATAAATCAGAAATACATCCATGTCGTCAGTACGGTAGTTTTCAACATCCAAGATTCGGACGCACTAGCAACCGAGGTGGAACAGTTCAAAGCCTATTTACAAGAACTTATCAGACCAAATAGTTGAACTGTGCTTCGCACCGCCGAGGAATATGTAATTTGTTCATTTATTTATATAGGTATAGCACACGGCTGTAAAATCACGTTACCGCTTTCACCAGGTTCAGAACATCGAATAGGCAGTCAGCGTTAGATCTAGTGATCACCAACGAACAGCTCATAGTTGATGTGGCAAAACGTATGCATTCCTTTGGGTCGAAGCTATCATGTGACTTTATTGTTCGATTAGATTTGCTACGCCGATTACCCCGGTGCAGAGTTAGAAAAGAGGCAATCTATCACGCATTATCACGTTTTGCCCACACTCGCTAAAATGCTAGTTGGACCTTCATGACTGAGTGACAGCTAGAGATAGCCTGGGAAGCGTTTTTGAAAACCTCCAAGTCCATAGTCACCCAAGTATCAGAATCAAAAGCTTTCCAACGTTTCATTGAACCAAAACCCTTCTTAAGAAGCCGAACACGAAAATTTATGGATTTGAGCGATCAGACATGGCCTATTGACAAAAAAAGTCCAGCAAACATTTGGACAGCTTACGTAGTAGTATAGACAACAGTCTATTAAAGCCATATAGAACCAAATAAAGCCATGAAAATCACTGAAATAAGATAGCCTACATAGCTCAGCGCAATTATTCTGCACAACTGGTTACTGAAGTTATCGCATTGACAGTAGCTAGCGGAACGGTTCTGTTCGAACCAGAAGCTTCTTTACAAACACGTGAATGGACTTCGAAGGTGCAGCGTGGAATCCTACCACTCACGAAAACTGATGGGTACACACGCAGCAAAAGGACGGTCAACGCTTTTAGTGCCCAGCACTTACCTGATTTCAAAGGGGTACAAGCGTAGAACACTATACTTGCTCCTGTCATTACACCATCAGTTATCCAGCATTACACTCATAGCGTAAACGTTGCTGAAAAGGCTACTATCCTTGCGTACACGCAACTTTCCTGGAGTGGAGAACATTCACCCTAAAGCACTACAATTGAGTCCATGCACCTAACCCAACCAGGTGGCGGATTCTTTCGGAGTTGTCCAGAACAAAACGTGGTTCTGTCAACATGGAAACAAGGTTTTAAAACCCGCATTTACAAGGGAAGAAGCCAATCTGATCCTGCCAATTACCGTTCGGTAACGCTTCTCTCTGTTGTATCTAAAGCCACGGAAGCCACCATCGCGGACGTACTAATGTGCTCTAACTGGAAAGCTACGGCATCACTGTGCCGGAGCAGCACGGGTTTCGTCACCATCAATCATGTACCATGAACCTGCTGATAACATGTGACAACTGGACGCAAACAGTCGACGAGGGGACAGGAACCGATGTTATTTACATGGCATTTTTGAAAACCTTCGATCATTTTATAAATCAAATCCTCCTGCAGAAACTGCATCTTTAAGGCCTCGGGGATCCAGTATTAGGATGAATTGGTAACTTTCGCCACGAACGGCAAGGGGAGGTTAGAGTCAGAATATCTCTGCCCGACCTAATTCCAATGGAGTGCGACGTATCACATGGTTTGGTACATGAGTCTCAGTTGTCCTTAGCTTTCATTAACGGTCTAGCGGGAGCTACTGCCAGAAAAATTTTACTTTTTGAGGACGACGCTAAACTTTGGCGGGCGATCAATGGAATGGACGAGCACGAAATCCTCCAGCAAGACCTCGATGATGCCAGGCATTAGCCGATGAGGTGTGCACTGTGAACAAGTGTTGCATTGTCCACATCAACCATCGGCACGTCTACATCTACAAATTTGGGGCACATGATCTGCAGGCAAGCTCTCAGGAACTTGATCTTGGTGGGTTGGTACAGGATGACCTCGGTTGTCCCAGACAGTCAGAATCCGTAGCAAAAAGCGTTAATCAGCATGTTGGTCTCGTGCGAAGGGTATTCGGGAGTTGGAATTCCCCCATCTTCTCTTTGATGCTCAATGCCTACCTGCGTCCTCAGGTAGAATACACAGACCAGGCTTGGCATCCTTGACTAAAGCGTGATCTTGTAGCGTCCGGAAATCCCCGAAGGCTGGAAGATGCATTACAACACCTGCGTTACCTGATCTGATTCCTGTTCGCTTAATAAAAGCAGGACGCAGACAAACATTGTTCCCTGCAGCCCTCACGAACTCGGTGTAAACGGATATATAAGCATGTGTAAACGGATATGCACGTGTGTTATCGAACATGACTTACAGGGGATTTACACTTACGAATACCAGTGTAAACCTACATTTGCTGACAATTTTTCTTATACTGAATTTTCACTATGATCACCCTGCGGGACTTGTTAAGCTTCAGGTATTTTGCCCGAGTGGACCCATTGTTCTATGGCATTGTGCAACGTCGCGCAACGAAATTTGTCGAAGAATTGCGTAAGCTTCCGTACCAGCAACGACTGAAGACATAAGGAGTGTCCGGTGGACACCACCGGCGGCTACGTGGAGACTTTATATTAGTCTAACAGATACTGAGCGACCCCAGTCAAGTATGCCACCAAATTTTGAAACAGTTCAAACATTAACCTCAGAGGCAATAGTCTAAAACTGAGTCAACAACACAGTCGTCTTGGTTGTCGACGCAATTATTTTTCCCTCCGTGTCCACCAACCCTGGCACGCTCATTCAAGCTCAGTTGTTTGTGTCCCCACCTATTTTCAAAAAAGTGGTTGGCTATCGAATTGAACGCTGTACGCTTTGTTACTTGAATGAATACTCTGGATTTATTCTGGACAACTAGCCACTTTGGAATTATGACGCACAGTGACGCATGTAAACCTGTGCAGTGGGTTGAGCAACATGCTTGTTTCCTGCTATGAGTAATAACCATTACAGCTTTTATTTGGTTTTGCCTGTATTATTAAACTCCCATAACCAGCCTTCTTTATGTACTTAGTTTTTGTATTTGGTCCACTTATTCGAGATTGAAACTAACTTTCTTCTAATAACAACCTACGCTACTTGCTAAGCCTGTGCCCTTTATATCCGGCATCAACCATTGTACCATTGTTCAGCAGTTACAGTCCCAGCGATCGATTTGACAAGGGTTTATTTCACTGGTAATCGCGGTCCACAATGCGATTACGCGTCAAAACCCAATCACAAAATGTGTACTAAAAAATAACCCTCCACCTCAATGTAGCACTGAAACAGCCGAACAGCTAAACGACTTAGACGTGAGTAGCAGGTACCGCCTGTCCCAATACTCTGGTCACTGCTCTGTTAATGCGTGGCAAATGGTCATTCCTTCAGGTGTGAGATAGAGCGCACCAAATTTCCATCTGTTCACTAGTAGCTGTTGGACTATCTCAAAATGTCTCACCCGGACACACGGGTGTAGAACACCCGTATTCATGCATGTGAGTACATGCGCACTTGCCAGAATCGTCCATCCTGGAGCATGTGCGGATGATTGAGTTGGAGTCAGCCTACGGCATGCTATAAGACAAGTTCACCGATCGATACATACGCTGTGTATAGCTGGTTGGAATGGAGACAGTTGTGAAAAATGAAAACAGCGGTGCCTCATAATTCGGCTACTGCGGTAGAATTGTGGTGGTGCTTCGACAGGCGTAACTGGCCTGAGCAATAAGTGTGCGATAGGTGCTTAGTGTTATCCGACCTAATGAAAAAAGGGACATTGGCAAAGCTCTTGTAGACTGAAAGTTACCTTTCAAAAACCTAACTTAGCAAAACAGACATTCTTTACAATTAGGCCTTGCAACTATGAAATGTGCCGTTTTGAGAAAGGACTTTTGAAAGGCCATGCCGCCGCGAGATTTCTTTGTAGGAGATTGCTTACAAGTGTGAAGCGTCTGTTCTTTTAATGGATCAACTTATTTGTCATAAAACTCAACGAAGTAGAGCTTCAAAATGGCCACCGACTTGTTGCTTCAGAGCCATACTCTGCGGGGGCTATTGGCTAACACATTCTGCAAAGTGTTCCGTTTCCGTTCCTCCAAACCAGTTGGCCTGGTTGTATACACTCGACATTTCAAGTACCCCCATAGGAAGTAATCCAGTCGGTTCAAATCAGGAGACCGTGAAGCTCAATCACTTGGTCCTCCAAGACCGCTTCAGCGGTTAACGAAATTTTCCTTAAGGTGATCATTATCGTTTGTGCAGAATGGACATGCGCCCCATCCTACTGCCACCAAACGGTATTCAATAAGCCTTCGGTCTGAGGCTGTGCCATGACCCTGGACTGCAACATTTCTTTGCAGGAGGATGCTAAGTATTGTAAAGCATTAATTCTGTAACAAAAAGCACGTTACCCGTCACTTTTTGGAAAAGAAAGATGGCCCGATACTTTTTCTCCCTGCCAACGCAGCCCATGTCATGAGCTGTGCACCAGGTTGAACACGCAAAGCTATGCATTTTCGCGGGTTATTGGTAGCCCAAACATGCCACTTATCGGCGCCATGCAGATGGGAATGTGCCTCATCGGTAAACATGATTGAGTGTACGTCCACAATACACAGATACTACCGGGAAAATGTCATATGGTTCTCACCATCGATTGACTTCAGAATTTGAACCTGGATTGCACAATACCTTAAGCATTTCCATTTCTTCAATCTACGATACACAGACGATCGTGTGATGGCGCAGTGCGGCGCACTTCTCCTACTGCTTACATCATCTTTTTGGGCTACCTCGTCAATAACAGCGCAAGCGGACGCGTCATCCTTGGCGGCACGAGGTCTGCCGGTTCCCTTTGCGTTGCACACGCTCCCAGTTTGGTCAAATTTCTCAACTAGTCGATGCGTGTATCGTGCGTTAACCGACCTCATTTGCAGTTGGTAGCGTTGTAGCGGCGAGCCATTTTCAAACAATTCGATTGACACTCACCAACCAGTCTCATAAGGATCACGGGCTGGTCCACGGGCACGATAAGAGACTGCGGTTGAACAAGATAGTGGTTCTGTATTGCTTACGCAGCGAAATAATTACCATGAGTGTGGTTAGCTTTATTAACCTTCCTCATATCCATTGCTCGTACTACGACCAATCATTTCGGAGAATGATTTCGTCAGTGACCTCACGAGCGGTGGTGCTGTCTGTCCATTCAGCGTGATGCGTCCTGACAACGCATTGTCAACGAATGCCAACAGATTTGAGGCAAAGGCGCATTTGCGTCAGAATAGTTGTCACAGGGATAACAAACTTGTAGTGCACACTATGCGTGAGAACCCACGTGCGCGTGATTTGGTCCCACCATTTGTCATCCCTTTTTTCAAGTCAATGAGCTTCGCGCTTTGTGCAATACGTGATTCTCAGTATCCTACTGAAATAGGTATTGTTTGGAAATGCAGCTTCTCAGTTTCTTGACAATAGAATATTGTCTCATCAGTGATTATGTTAGAATGAACACACACGGTCCCGCCTGAAATAAATTCAGCAGCGTAACCACACTTGCTTCTTGCAGTGGCGGTCAATACTGATATGGGAGAGTAAACTATGCGGCAGCGAGCAGTCATTCCGCGGCATGGCCTTTCAAAAGTCCTTTCTCAAAACGGCACATTTCATAGTTGCAAGGCCTAATTGTAAAGAATGTCTGTTTTGCTAAGTTAGGTTTTTGAAAGGTAACTTTCAGTCTACAAGAGCTTTGCCAATGTCCCTTTTTTCATTAGGTCGGATAACACTAAGCACCTATCGCACACTTATTGCTCAGGCCAGTTACGCCTGTCGAAGCACCACCACAATTCTACCGCAGTAGCCGAATTATGAGGCACCGCTGTTTTCATTTTTCACAACTGTCTCCATTCCAACCAGCTATACACAGCGTATGTATCGATCGGTGAACTTGTCTTATAGCATGCCGTAGGCTGACTCCAACTCAATCATCCGCGCATGCTCCAGGATGGACGATTCTGGCAAGTGCGCATGTACTCACATGCATGAATACGGGTGTTCTACACCCGTGTGTCCGGGTGAGACATTTTGAGATAGTCCAACAGCTACTAGTGGACAGATGGAAATTTGGTGCGCTCTATCTCACACCTGAAGGAATGACCATTTGCCACGCATTAACAGAGCAGTGACCAGAGTATTGGGACAGGCTGTAAATGCCCTCTGAGAGCATGTCGGATTACTAGGGTAAATGAGAAACACTGTAGAACCGTCAATGGCTGTTATCATACTAACTGCGGAAGTATGATCTGGAAGGTGTACATGTGAGGGAGAACGCCGCTTGTTGGCACTGCTGTGCAATTTATTCGAAATTTTGCCTGAGTGTCTGCAGTACTTCAGCTTAATCGATCCCATTTTATGGTTAGCTTGTATTCGGCTCATCTTTCTCCCTCTTCTTTTCATAACCTAATCCTTGTACCCAGCATGTGACTGCGGCACTTGAAGGGGCATTATCATGTAAATTGTTGAGCACATCTTTGTTGCTTTCAGATGGCGTCACACATTTAACATGAAAGTATGTGAGCACATCTTGGTAGTCAGTTTTTTCCAATTTCAGTGAATCACCGGCCGCCTTCACTCTAGAATTTTCGGAACAGAATATTAACAGTATCATTTGTCTATTTCCTGGTTTAGACTCAACATATTTTAGTCAAAACAACATCCAGTCAAACCCGATATATCACCTACGCGGTTTATTGCCCACCCACCTTCATTGCCCAGTTTTCACAATACTAATTATTTTCTCATAAATATACAAATGTTCACCGTCTAATTATCCATTGTCGGGATCGCCCCACCGCTTCATTGTCTAGCTGCGTGGGCTGTGCTCTTGTCCTTTTACCAATTTTATCCCCCTCCGTTCCGAATATCTTTTAGTATTAGTACCACGCAGCTAACCTGTCCGATCAATTCTACAACAGCAATACGTTAGCGGCGTTATTGACAGATCAGAAAAGGTTATCTAGGTCAGTCAATACACGAACAAGCCAAATGTACAGATGGCTGAAGGCAAGCACTAGGACCTATTCAAAATTCTAGAACTGAGCAAATTTGGGTAATCTTTTCACCCCACATTTGTCAATACTCTGTTGGTTATACAAAAGCATGGCCATTTAAAGAAAGGATGTGTCCTTGACAGCAATTTGGATGTTTTGGACAAAATTAAAATTTATCCACCAGGAACCTCGCAAGCCAAGTTGTCGCATGATTTACACCGTTGTCGTCATAACCTAGTCAGGTTGGTTGCAAGCGAAAAGGAATTCAGACGGAATTTATCGCATAGCACTGCAAGCTTTCAGCAAAGGAAACAATGTGGAAAAGATGAAGTTGAAGCGGCATTGAAAGACTGGATGATATCTGTGCGGGAGCTATTGAAGAAAAGCAGAAGAATCCGGGAAACAACTCGAAATACCTTCGCTGTCACAAAAGCATGGTTACGAAGATGGAAAAATGAAAATCAACTTGTGTATAGATGCATTTATAGTTGACAACGTGTACAATGCAGATGAAACAGGTATTTTACCGAGCAACTCCAACGGGCTCTCTGTGTGTTCCAGCCGACAAGCTCAGCGAATTTGACGGGCACGGATGAAAGAAAACTGGTTTTGTTTGGAAAAAGTAAGAAACCACGATGTTTTAATGGCGTGGACGTGGATACATTTCCTTTAAAGTTACAGAGCTAACAAAACTAGGTGGATGACGAGGTAACTTTCTCGGATTGAGTCCTCGAATTGGACGAGGAGCTAGGCCAACGTGGCCGAAAAACTATGTTGCTCTTGGATGATTGTACAGTGTATTCACAGGATGAATGTCTGAAAAATATCAAATGGAATTTTTGCAAACACGACCAACGTTCTTAAACCCATGAACCAAGCTGTGATTGTGAACCTGAAAATCCGTTACAGAAAGGAAATTGTGAACCGAATTTCCTCCTCACATCGAGAATATGTTACTTGTCTCATCTTTGGCGATGGATGTCAGCACTAAGATTTCTGTGCTCGATGCTATTCAGTTCGTTTCAAAAAGTTGCAGATAAGTTACCGGTGCAGCAATAAAAGCGTTCTCGGCATGCTGGCTTCAGTCGGCTGGCATCCGATGCACTTCCTGATGACCCCGTCATCGCTGCGGGGGAGATCTGCTTTTGCATAATCCAAGTCATAAATGTAGAAGAGTTGGTCACCATTGACACCGATGTGGAATGTACCTCATCTTTGACAACTGCTGAGAAAGATCTCATAAATACAATTTTAGAGAACCGACTGGAACAGAAGGGAGACAGCGACTCGAACAATGACTTGCCTGACGCCTCCATGAGTAACAGCAAGCAGCGCGTGTCGCATTCGAGAGTAAAGAATTGGGTGAATGATCTGTATAGCTATGGACTTTTGCATGGTCCAGGCAACGATTTATTCTCCAAATTGAACTTCATCAGTGCAAAAGTGACTGGAGTAACAGCTTAAAATAATGTACAACTGACGTTGGATTGTTTTCTCAACAAAAATATACAATGGCACTAGTTGTTAAAGCTTTTCAGGTAAAATGATCTATGTTATAACTGGTAACTTATAGGTCATGATCTTCTGAATAAACGTCTTTTGTAGGTTTTACTTACAGTTGTGTATCTTCTCCTTCTTGGCACGTCACAATTCAAGTGATATACTTTACAATAATTCAATAGTTGTTTCCCTTTTGAAAAATGTCCATATCGATCAACTGCATACCCCGCTTTATCGCCCACTTTTGAAATATCGAGATGGGGGCAATAAAGCGGATTCTACTGTACTTGAACATAGAAGTGGCCAACCCTTACCATCCGCATCGAGACGTATCTTTTATTCAGGGACCTGGCGGATAATCAGCAACAACCTCAACTTGGTGGTAACCTATGCGGCATCCCTGCTAAACTGTTGCACGCCTTTCTAAACAAGGAGGAAACTAACCACCTGATGATCGGGACAAACCTTTTATCACTAGTCGAAAATTAAAATGTTGTTGTTGTTGTTATTGTTGTCCTCTGTGCATCCACACAAGACTAGTAACCACAAACTAAGCGACTTTGTTCGAGTTTTTCAAACCATAGCCCTATCACCTATGTGTGCATTTTTGACCTCTGCTTCCGTGAACCAAGCGTCTGTTGACCACAGTCAATGTCAGACAATCAGATTTTGGTATCTGGTCCAACCTTGTTGTTAGAAACATTAATTTTGAACCACTCAGTAACCTCATGAGATAGTATTTCAGCAGTACTTCGAACATGCAACGATAAATGGGTGCCATGATACAATCGTCTAGCAGACCGACGTTATTCTGTGTTCAACCGCCACCCACGGGATTACATCATGCCGCCTTTCACAATTGTGAGTCATTGGAGCTAATAACCATGGCAACAAACCACTTACTTGTTTCGTGCGGCTTCGTGTGTCATTCTGTAAAGACAATCAGATGATAAATACCACCCCTGGAACAGTAATCGCATCCCAGTAAACTACTTTGTATTGTTGATATCAGCTATGGGTTTCATTTAGGCCCACCTTAATGTGATGTTGGCCAAGCTATTGAGGATTTGAGACGAAGTTCTCGGAAAACTAGTCCACTTACTTCCAAAATGAGACACTACATCACTAAATGCTGCAAACCGAATACCAATAATTTACCCTTTATTTTGCTGCGTTAACATTAAAAGAGACGGCAACTGCTTCCATGCCTTTGGAAATTACCACTAAGGTGATAGATTTTCTCCAGTATTCTTCCTGTCTATTTGGATGAAGGCTGAAAAAACCGTTTAAAATACGCTCGCTGTTAACATTTTCGGTGCTATCGATGAAATGGGCGCACAACCTTGCACCACATTAGGTAACAGGGTGCGTCTAATGGTTCGTAAACTGTGGAACACAAGCGATGTTTGCGAACAACCTCCTCGGCTTTCGATCTACTCACCTTTATCTTGTTCTCATTTGTCATGTATCTCATGGTCTTGACAGGTCGCCAACGATAGATGGCACACAGAGCCTGGTAGACGTGTAAATGCGACGTTTAAAGTTCTCGCTTCTCCTGCTGTGGGAAATTCGACAGAAGATGATCTGTATACTTGCCTTAGCTTTTTATACAACAATATACAACAAGTGCATCCGGCGCCAGCCAATCCCGGTTATGTAGTCCGGAGGAACCGCGGGTTTCAGACTTGGTGCAAAAGAGCAAACGGCCAAACACATTGATACAACCAGTGTACATACTGTGCTTCAATGCGGTAGCTGAAGCGACGTTTGGAAGCAATGACTCAAATATGTGCGTTATTTCATCGATTTCTCTCATCTCCACCTCACGGTACACCCTGTGTATAACCCTAAGGTCCTGGTACCTATGCCTTGGTATCTAGTTAGCGTTACGCAGTAAGGGTGTGGGATACAGTCCATTACCTTGACATGTCCATGGTATGTGACAGACGCGCTGACATACACAAATTTCGGCCGAGCCGGACGTTACCAATAAGGTTTACGACATTTCATACGTAAATAAAGCTACTGCGAGACTCGGAAATAGCACGGCTCTCTAATCTCTTAGAGGTAGCACATTTCTCGTCTTTAAGCGCCATATTTTTATATATGCCACAGTATGCACTGGTGTATACATGAAGGTAACTTACCCTCCCTAGCACAACCTTCGCTGACGCTGGAATGTTCAGTACCGCTTAACCCACCGCTCTGTCGTGAAACTTTGGCACATCAGTGTTCGTTCACCACCAAACATTGTCATACGTAATCTGCGGATTCCATTCGCTATGCGAGGTGGATAGTTCCATTGGGAGGCTAGCAGCCAGGCCAATACGATCAGATCGAACGACACTTCTGCTCTTCATACACTAGTTTGTTTGTTGCCAGTAGCCTATGACGAAGAGGACTCGCCTATCCGGCAACACTTTGCGTGAATTACAACCAGTAAAACGCCTTGAACCGGTTGATCACAGTAAACTTCATTTAAACATTTTGCTTTCTTACCTCTCCGGACCTCACATCAAACTTCGAAGGCTGAGTACTTGGAAGCACGACGGTAGTACAATTACGTCTTGAATACAAACGGAACGTGCGCCCTCCTGACCTCATCCTGGGCTACCGGCTATTCTTGTTTGTTGGGTTCAGACAGATTCGCAGTGTTTGATACAATGTGGTTGGGCCTGCTTGGATACTTTTCTTCTTCTTTTTTCTTAACTGATCATCTCACCTGCCTGAATAATGGACCATTAGCCCGATGCCCCTAGGCGTAGACAAAACTGAAGTATGGATTGAGATGGACTTCCGAGCAGAAGGCGTAGACCCATTTTTAAAGCGACGACCAAGTCCTAATTGCTTAGCGCATTTTCAAACCGATGAATTGTTATGACTCCAGTTGTAAAAGTATGTCACCTCCGAGTGGCGTCAACGGACCCACTTTGCTACATGCGATAAACAGGTGCGGATAGCATGCTTGACAAACCTGTTGTTGGCAACACATTGGTAACTGCGATAAAGATAGGGCAGTAAAAGTGATTGAGTCAATTAGGAAACGATTCCCACAACTCCTAAATGGCTTTTCACTAAACTCCCCGCAAAGGAATCGATCCCCGTGGTAAAAGTATTTGGCACAAAATTCTCAAGTTGGTGAATACGATCTTCTAACGCGAAAGAACGTGGTACGTGTCGCATGTGATGATTGTTTCCACAAAACAACCTATGGTCTGGTATCTGACACGAACTTCGCATTTTGGAGATCCACCGTCCTGTATCATGGTAACAACGAATGTTCGGGATCACACAGTGACAACGGATACATCGCCACCGATGTTTTCCGAGATCGTGACTGCACGAACTTATGCATAACGGTCAATGGTTAAGCTCTCACGGTATACTCATGTGGGCTACTTGTTTCTCTATAAACCAAGATGGCAGCGGTCCGCTTATGCATCTTATTTCGGATAAAAATTCTTTTTATTATGAAATAGACTTACAATTAAGAAAATCCCAACCGGGCGCAGGTGCAGTTCATGTGCACCGTGTGTCGTTGAATGGAAGCAGTAGATGAAAGCTCATTCTTGATCTATTTAATACGGCAATTTGTTCATTTGTTTACAACTGTTGGGCACGATATAGTTTTCATCGAAATGTCGGTTTTCCTGTAGGCAAAACACCAAACTTTATCCCAAGACGTCCGCAGTGGGTTGGTACAAGGTTTTGGCGCACATGTGTACCGCTTATTAACCAGTCTTGCTTACACGTGCGATATGGGTGTGCTTTCGTGTGTGAGGCTGTGTGCACATGTGTAAACCAGCTGGCGCTTTTGGGTTCGCACACTAAGCGAACTTGAGGCGCACAAGTTGACAAGCCACTGTTAGGACACTGCTACTGGTGCTAGTTAGTGATAATTTAGATGGTGCTGTCACGACGTATCTCACTCCCATCATCCCTGCGGTTGTGCGGTTGCGCGTGGCAGTGCCGAACATTTGTGCGGCCACTTCCACATGCTCCCTGTCGCCTCGGCTACGAGAAGTCGACAGATTAGAATGGCGGTTGTTTGGTTGGAAACGAGCACCAAACATCAGAACACTCCCACGGCGTGACTCTAGGGCACTCCAGTCTGAGCGCGCACTGGCGACTATCCGACCGTGCAGTTCCGGTTTCATAAAGCCACTTCAATGGCATGCAGAAGACATCAGAATGTATACAATTTTCTTGATCCTACCAGCTTTCTGGTTGCTATACCTTGGAGGTGGTCGTGGAATTTCAGCCCACCCGGTGGCTTAAGTGACAGCGGGGCTTGTTCACTTCAGTCGGAAAAAGATTAGCGTGGCTTAACCATTGGTTGGCATTTTCTATGTATCTCTCTAATGGGTCACGAGACAGCTGTGAAGTCTGAAGGCGTTTAGGAAGGAACCAATCTTTTAAGCGAAGTCCCTTCAACCTGTCATCATGTATAGGCTTAGCAACAGGCGCATAAAGCTCTAGACGCAAGCAAGCAAATGGCACGGAAAACCTAACATTTGGACCTTGCTGTTTTGCAAAGGAGAGGGAGGGAGATAACTGTTTTCACTAATTCTGTATGACGCATACAATACTTGGCGCGTTTGAGTGGCTTCGCTGTGCCTGGCTCCCCGCGTGATTTGATGTGATTGATTTCGCAAAGTGGATATGATAAGTTTCCCCGCGAAAGAGAGATTGCCATGTTCTTGGTGCTGTGTGCCATGCAAGGACGATATGCGCGTATCTGACGGGTGCGCGCTGATCAATAGTGGAAGGAATCAGAAATCTCATTGACCTGAATGCCTATGTACCCTTGGCTCTTAAACAGCACCATATGAGAATCGACCTCTTTTGCTTTTCCTTGTGTCAGTATTTATGTACTGTGGTGGAGACCAATCCTATTTCGCATATTTATGAGGACTGAGAAGTGAATTCCGAAGGGTATACACAAAATTATCATCAACTGCGCGATTCATTGGTTTTTACAGTTGCCTGAAAACAGTAGCACTACATAGTCGTGAGAGTACACCGGAGTTCCGTTAACACAGTTGCTCGCGGGGCGCTCGTTTGCATGGATCCTCCGGAAATTTCACTCGAATTCTGTCCGCAAATGGTAGATTCCTCCAAATCTGGTATGCAATTTAGAAACATTTGACCTTAAAAAGCTAAGCGCACGTAACGTGACTGTGGCCAAGTTACGGAAACGTAACCATTTAGAGAAACAAAAGCCAGATGAATGATCTTTGCCGTCACAGAACAAGCGGTCACCTACAGGAGAGTGGGCAGCTCTCGTGGATGTAGTCAAGATCGTAGTTGCCGTTTGCCAAACCTACTGACTGGCTGAAGAACATCCGACCACCGTCATGAATTTGTCAGTACGGCTAACCAGCCATACCATCAAGCACCTATAAAGAATTCTGTGTAAGTATGAAAATAGGCCAAGTAATTTGAAGCAGATAAGAGTTACCTTTCTCATAAAGGGTAAGATGTAAGGACTCCACTGAATTTGTGGCGAAAAGTCGTAATCCATTGAAGTTTTTAACCATTATATAGGTGAATGAGAGAACTTGGGATATCATTTGAGACCCATGTTTCAATACTGCATCGACAGCATCGGCACGGAATGCACAAGTGCTCACTATGTACAGCTACATATTTACACCAATGTAGCTAATGATAGAATCGGACTAGTGAAATCCCCATTTTCCCAATCTAATTCCGCCAAAATCATGCGTATTACAAAGGTAGGTGATTGTTCATGCTCGGTGAACGCAATGAATCGCTTAGGAATTCCGTTCAACATGCAGCGTTTGAAGCATGATCCAGTCCTCCGGCCGGATCCTAGGCCGCAGGCCCCAATACACCAGCACATGTTGATAGAAATAGAGTGACCGGCTACGGACCTTAAATAGCTATTGCTTTCTTACTAAAGTGTGTGTTACGGTTAGTTGATTCAGATGCAGTTGAACTCACTGCATCCCTTCATAGACCATCATCAGTGTTGTGTTCTGCCGGCAACCCAGTGCCTTCCAGGTACAAGCTCAAATATCGCTGGTAATTAGCTCAAAGGATACTAATTCTCTTCCCAATGCAAAGAGATGCGTCACCTATCACTGTAGTAGAAGGATCACGCTGAAGCGGCTGCAGCCGTTTCGTTTCTGATCACATTCAACTAGAAGCTCCTTTAAAAATATAATCTGGTGTGTCGCATGGATGCTAGTTCGCATCACAGAACGGTGGTGCATGGATATTTTACATGAGCCACTGGTCACCATTTCACAATTACAACTAATCGCTTAAGTATTGGGTGAGCATTCTAGTCACTCATAAGGCATGTTAGAGAACAGCCGCGGCTTACACAGTCCATCTAGCTCTTCGTGCCGTTCTGTTTGAAGCATTGCTTTGATACGGTTGGTTGGCGGCATCCAGTTTCGGATTTGCCTGTCACTGTGCCCAGGCACAGGACGCCTGCACCTACAGACGGACCATGCGTGGCTTGCGCTGCAAAACCAACAGCTCCATCTACGCACCCCATATCCAGTGTAAACCCAAAGGAATAAGACCGGGAGGCATGCGGATGGGAGCCACGTTTCATCAACGGAGCCGGACCGCACTCCTTCACAGGCAAACACAAGCACTCTATAGTTGGGAATCAAGCGCACACAAGGCGGATTCTGGACCGTAGTCCGCTCCACAATGAATGCATGGAATCGCTCTTCGAGCCTAGCACGGCCACAAGGACCGTGCACCCAGTCTCCTCCAGCAACGACCAACTGTCTCCTGGAGCCAGTATGGAGGAGGTAGTGGGTAATAGACAGGTAGGCACCTTGTCAACATGCGCATCAAGCGCAGCCACACGGGGGATATCAAGCAATAGCCAATAACTTGAAAAGACAAGATGAAATAAACTAAATTCAATAATGTATACAGACACGGTGGCATAACTCTTTGCTAAATTAGCATATGAAGTAAGTTGGTTAGCAACGAATCCACGATAAAATATGTCTACAAGTTACTTAAAAATGCTACAAACGCAACCAAGGTACCGAAGATAAGAGCAATTAGCGCAAGCAACGTGGCCAGTTAATAGTACATCATTCAGATAGGCAGAACAACCCAAATAAAAAGGAATAAATTTTATCCAGCTTAAAAAGACCTAGTTTGATATCCACCTCTGTATAACATCAAGCAGCCGTTATCGGCTTGCGATTTTTTAATTTTGAGCGGTCAACGATAACTAGTGGACGTAATCTGATCTCGCTGTTTTATACTAACCGTAGGTTTTTGTTTTACCGTCGGTCATGCGCAAACTGATGCTTATTTCGCTGGCACTACAAAGTCTGCAGTTACCGTAAACCCCTCTTCTTACTGCAGACCACGAGTTAACAACTTTCCACAATCCTCGTGGGCGGTGAACACTCTAGTTACTTGGTGCGTACGACGTTATCCTACACTTTAACGCTTACGTGACGTCGACGTTCTCACCTACCAGACTATCTCCATCTGTACTGGCAGCAGTTTGGTACACACAGTTAACAAAATGCACATTGAATGGCTTGTTCAATTTTATTCTCGATATCAAATGACAACAATCGTTATAACAAAACTTACTCTTGATTACTTTACTTATCTGTTGAGGCTGCCTAGGTGAGAGCTATCTCATCTGATTGGCACACCAATAGACTTTCACCCTAGTAAAGTTCGATGCTCCTAGCCTCAATTACCAAAAGTCCTTAGAGTTTGTGTTTATCTGTTGAACCGGACATACACTTTTAATTTAGATTCGTATTTTCAGTGCCTTGCACTGCTTCGTGATACATGTTTGACCCTGCAGCCTTGAGAACTACTGTTGGGGATTGCCGCCTAACTTAGGCTATATTGCACACCAGATCATGCAGGTAGTTGCGGGACTATACAAGCTAATAAAAAGATCCGGTTGGATTAACATTTCCCAACTTAACCGATTGAGACTCCTCCATCAAACTCTTTCACGTTGTCTGTCGCTTCAAACATATCACAAGCTTATGGTGCTGCATTGGCGGTACTTATGAGCCTGCGAACGCCATTTCTGCTCCGGAGATTGTTTGAACTCCTTTGAGTGATAATTGCAAACATGTGGCCATGTGTAGCTGAATGTATAAACACAGCGAGTCATGAAATTCTGTTTGTTCATGAAAACCCTACAGTTGCAACTTATTGAGGTTGTTTTTCAGGACTTTGTTGCCCGAACCCTTGAGTTGTCTGTATTGTGCCGACCAAAGTGGCAACCCTAACCTCATGGAGATAATTACAAGTACTGATTAGAGAAGAGTAGTAGGGGGAGTCTCATGGTATAAGTAGAAATTCGTCACATCTAGACTCATTCAGACAGCTGCCACACGCTCGGAAAAGCACTGTACGCGTGTTTCATCATTTCGGGAATCATCAGCAGTGCGCATTCCATCGGACTCCTGGAAGGGCTCGAATCCGCAACTCGACTGTTGCCAGTCCGTGGCTGAGACCACTGAGCTACGGGGGACGGCAACGACCATCGTAAATAAGTTACTAGATGTGATATAGCGCCGCTCACTATCCAATGATTTACACGTTACTGCCGTGCAGAGGACAGGGTAGCTCCCTCACCAAGCGACGACCTTACCAAACTTAAGCCGCCAAGTAACTTATGGCATTATAAGCAGTTTGTTCTGTGTACTGATTACAGAAGAGTAGCATAGGGAGTCGAATGGTACAAGTAGAAATTCGTCACATCTAGACTCACTCAGACAGCCGTCACACGCCCGGAAAAGCACTGTACGCGCGTTTCATCCTTTCGGGTTGCTGGTTCGAGCCCTTCCAGGAGTCCGATGGAATGCGCACTGCTGGTGATTCCCGAAAGAATGAAACGCGCGTACAGTGCTTTTCCGGGCGTGTGACGGCTGTCTGAATGAGTCTAGGTGTGACGAATTTCTACTTATACCAATTACAAGTACGTTGGATTAGTACGCTGACTTAATGAAGATGACGCATCATGGGATCAAAGGGATTGGATAACCACCTAACGTATTACATGCGCTTTGGTATTTCTATTGGCGCAGTTGTAAGTTACCCAAAGTTTTACTTTGTGTCGATCTCTTTTGGTATACGTACAATGTCATATATTGATATAAATCCAATACAGCGTCTGTAGGTCAGTGCTTTTCCAACTTCTTTTGAAAAAATACCAATTCACAATGACCAGTAAACTGAAGTATCATTATCAGAATAGTTAAATTCCGTCGTATTCTTGTGAAGAAAAAGTAACTATAATTACCTTAATAGCAATTATTATGACGTTGGCGTTGGGTCATTAAATAATAAAACACTAATGCAAGAATCGCTTTAAAACAGCGTGAGGTGTATACTTAGATAAAGTGACTGAAGACCCATGTGCGCAATTATTAATGAAAATCATGTTGACAACTTTGTTTGTGTGCTAAATACATACTAAATACTTGCATGATACGTTTGTTCGCTCTTACTTCCATGCTTAGTGTGAAAATTGCGCATGCGTTTTTCCATAATATCCTACATCCGTGGAGAAAATATACTTCCCAAGTCCACGAGATTATATTCCAAATACAAATGTCTCTCTTGTTCTTCTATATGCTTGTCATTGTAGAAAAGAACTTTTTACATAAATATATTGAGCCGAAGGTTAGCAGAGTTTCAGCCGCCTTATCCCTAGGTCCTTCGTGATTTTGCCTTACTTGACCCCCGAATTCTGCGACTGGTTGTTCTTGGAACATTTTTTTGGAAATGCCTACTATCTGTCATTGCTATCAATGTCACTTGCTGTTGGATGGATAGAACTGCACTCACCATTTGCTCTCTATTTATTAGTGATGTAATTCAGTGCTTCTATGATCATGCCTATAACGGCGTGTCTCACATAGATGGGAATGAAATCTTATTCATTTAGTTATTCTTTGCTGCTTGATACTAAGAGTCGAAAATCTGGTACAAATTCCGTATGGTGATTCTCCACATGGTTGGTAACAGCTTGCTGTATTTCCTTGTATTCGCGCCAGGGTTCATGACTAGAAATACTGAGAGAATGGGAAACACTTTCAAGTTCCCAATTGCAGTGAGATTCATCTAGAAAAACTTTTGCTTATGAAGCGCTGAAACTTCTCCTTGTTTGTAATAATATTTTAACGGTATCCCTGGAGACAAATATACAGTTCTTTCAATTGTTGTGACATCTCTGCAAAGTAGCCAAGGCGACGAACGCATGACCTTCTATTGACCATCGTACATTAGTATAGTCGATGAGAATCAAAGTACTGCTAACGCTAGATGTTACCATTATTTCGAAAGCATATAACAATAAATACAGCCGATTGTATGTTCTTGATTGTTATCCAGAAAAGCTCTGCTGACGAAATCTTTTCAGTAATTACTGTCCAGCGGGATTCAAACGCATTTCACAACTCACCTAACACCGACTCCACTGAATTAAATACCCTGCAAAAAGTCCCCTGCTGAAAGTCTCCGCCACGATCTTAGCTGAACCTTTGGCGACACTCTTTCAGCGATGCCTTAAGGAGATGCACGTCCCAAAGATGTGGAAGCACGGGATCATCACTCCAATCCACAAAAATGGTAGTCGTGCAGATCCAACTAATTATCGTCCGTATCCTTCTTCGGTAATCTCCAAGATCATGGAGTCCATGGTAGCCGAGGCCCTCATGGAGTACCTGGAGAAAAACAACATCCTCGTTCCGGAGCAGCACGGATTTCGCCAAGGCAGGTCCTGCACAACTAATTTGCTGATTGCTCGTTCAAACTGGACAGAGTCTGTGGACGCCGAAGTCGGAGTGGATGTAGCCTACTTGGACTTCTCTAAGGCATTCGACCGACTGGACCATCGGATTTTACTGAACAAGCTGCAGCATTGTGGTATCGGCAATCCTATTCTAGGATGGATGGGCGAATTTCTCGTTCAACGTCACCTGAATGTGAGAGTCCGAAATACCCTGTCGGAACCAATCGAAGTTCAGTGTGGCGTACCTCAGGGCTCGGTACTCGGGCCTCGCTTGTTCATTGTTTTCATAAATGATCTTGCAGCTGCACTATCTTCCAACTTTCTGCTGTTTGCAGATGACCTAAAGATATGGCATGCCATAGCTTCAGGAGAGGATCACACAGCCCTGCAGGATGATTTGGACAAAACATACAAGTGGTCAAACGAGAACATGCTACAGTTCAACACCACAAAGTGCACAATCTTGAGCATACGCCATCAGAGTGCGTATAACTACCGCTTAGGACCTGACATTCTACAGCGGACCTCTCATGAGTGCGATCTTGGCGTGCTTGTACAAGAAGATCTTGGGTGTTTAATGCAGACCGAAAAGGCCTCCAAGAGAGCAAACCAACACTTTGGCCTTCTGAGTAGAGCGTTTGGGAAGTTTGACGCCTCAATCTTTCCGAAAATGCTTAGCGCTTTTGTTAGACCGCACACAGAATACGCTATTCAAGCGTGGCAACCATGGCAGAAGTGCCACCTCACTGCACTCCATACTGCACAACGCAGAGCGACAAAATACGTCAAAGATCTTTCCAGCCTTCCCTACTCACTCAGGCTGAAAACTCTTAACTTATACAGTGGACGTTACCGTCGTTTGAGAGGCGATCTCATATTGGTGTACCGGATACTGAGAACCCCCAACCACACGTGTCATTCCCTTTTGAAACGTAGTCAAAACGCATCCCTAAGAGGTCATCAGTTTAAGTTGATCACACAGTACAGTCGACTGGAATGTCGACGCAATTTCTTCTCCCTCAGAGTGTCACAACCTTGGAACGCCCTTCCAGAACATGTAATTAACGCTCCCACCCTATCGCTTTTCAAAAAACGCCTTGACGAAACTCTGACACGATTCCACTATGTGATATAACGTGCGACCATCGGATGATGGTATTAGTGAACAACGAACGTGGACGGAATCCACTTAAAATTCCTATTGGATTACTTGTTTATGTGCATCTCCAATCCCTTGGTGAGTCATGCATTTCACACGTACTTTCATCGATACCATTTTTTTTAATTTTACGATGTTAATTCTCATCAACCTACGGGACCTGTCAAGCATTGCTTTTATACCCGTCATAAACCATTGTTCCATTGTTCAATATAAAATCATCTGGGGGATTTCAAGTTTCCGATGTTTATTGGAGATAGCCTACATCATCAACAAATTACCTGAAGCTACTATTTTCCTTAAAGTCGCTTGGATGGAATCAACAAATCCAATCTCCTACTATAAGTATAAACATCTTGTGTCTGTTTTTAGCTATAAATCTAGCTTTCTCTTTTGGCCTTAGTCTTTAATGGCTTCAGACAGCGACAAAGAACTACTCTCATTATTGGGCCGTGGAACACCGGCTGCGTGTATAGATTGCGACGCGCAATCCCTTTTGTGACCACAGTATGCTTTGAAGTAAACCAATGGCAGTTCGATCATTAGGACCGCAACCTAGGTGAAGAGTTTCGGAGCTGCTCTATCCCAACACTACACTCTAGGACCGACCGGTTTCGTCCTTATTTGAACCGGTCAAGAGATAGATTGAGCTAGGAGGGAAATATGACTGGCTTCGTCTTGGCCACTAGGCCAGAGCTCCGCAGGAGTAAATGGTAAGCGCTCAGAACTTCATTATTGCGTCATGAAATGTCCTGCTCAATCGAGATTGCGACACGTAATACATACACACAGTGAGTACCACAAGACAAACTAATGAACTTCTAACCGCTATATCAAGCACTGCTGTGGAGCTCCGGCCTAGTGACCAAGACGAAAGCCGTCTACCACTGCGTCGGGTTCCCTTCTCAGCTAAAGCTATCTCAACCTATCCTACTATCGTTTAGTTGCTCATACACCTTGGCTTTTTTGGTGCAGCCTATAAAATAGCCTATCGGTCTCTTAGAACTCTAAATTATGTGTCACTTTCTCTTTCGCTGAGATGTTCGTCTCGTGATCACTCCCTCAGGAAACGGATCCACAAGTGGCTGCCAAAAATAATATAAAAATCAACGAAGACTGTTTAATCCTTTCAGCCCTGAAGTCTTTTGTGCAAAGGAAAGTTTTCTGCGTTTAATGTATTATGTATTGAGGTGTAATAAAAGAAGAATATGCAGCTTTTTGTGAACAATGTAGTTACTTATCGGAATTATGAAATGATTCCAATTGTAATCAATGGGACTTTGCGATGCAAACGGAGAACGCAAAATAAACAGTGATTATTAGTTTGTTGTTAATTCACAGTACATCTCAAGTCATTGTAAGCAGGAAAATTTGAAGCAGATCTGCTCCTTGTTCAAACAGTGAAAGATTATATTTTGCACACTTTATTCTACTGTAACTTTGGATACACGGTTTGCGTCTTGATTTTCCAGTAACCCATGCCCTTGTACCTTAACTAAGCAACAGGACGATGTGCTTCTTCAACTCTCTTCCTTGGTAGGTCTTCCACTGGGTTGCCTGATGGTCGCCCTCCTTTCCTTGGTTCAGTCGTTCTCTTTTTCAGTAGGCAGCAGCTGTGTCCCACACAAAATCAATTAGGAGTTGGTGCTTGTCTTTCTTTTGATCACAGTGTCTCCTATACAAAAGCCATGCATTCACACATGTCATATTTATGCAAAGTAATATTCATTTCAGGCAGAAGTTATGACTATTGACGTTGGTATGATACGGTTGAACAAGCGTGAGCAGATCAACGCCTCATATGAATGTGTTTTACTCTTTTATAATAGATGGACTAGGGATATTCACATACTGCAGCAGCAACATACCACCTCACATTTTTCACGGGCTCGTGCCTTTTATCCGTGGAGAGCACGTGCACAGCCTTATTATCAAATCATTTCACCAGCATGATATTTTCATTGGTTTCAACGCTAAGCTGATAGCAGCCTCTGCCACTGGAGCTGGTTCGGTGTTGCTGCTCCCAACCTTGACACCCCATAACCGGTTTCGTCCTCGTTTGGGCGCATCAGATGGAGATAACCTGAGCTGGGGTGGACCTCGAGGCCTAGTTGTTAAAGGCCGACGCTTTGATCACTATGACTCTAAGGTGCTTGAGCAACGTTTGGCACAGCGGTAAAGAATACAAAATTACATTTGATGTACCCGCTGGATGGTTGAATTGCGACTAGCAATCTCTATTCAGACTTCGGTTCACTTTGAAGTAGTCCTCGATCATTACGATCGCAGTGACCGTATCCCAATCGAAGCTGATTCCGTGTTGCTGCTCCCAACCGTGACACCTCATAATCGGTTTCGTCATCTTTTGTACTCATCAGATGGAGATAGTCTCAGCTGGAGTGGACCTCGAGGCTTAGTGCTTAAAGGATGACGGCTTGATCACTATGGCTCTAAGGTTCCTGAGCAACGCGATTCGCAATCCAACCATACAGTGTGTACACCAAATGCTATTTTATGGCCTCTGCCACTCTTTTTCAGTGAGGCATGTCTTCAAAACACAGCATGCCGACCTGTTCTTTCTGACAGTCCACACCACGTGAATTTCCAACTTCTTTAGTTCTACAGTCATATCAAATGAGCTGAACCAGTTGTCAATAAACAACTTATGATTCTAGTGTTTATGCAAATCTTCAACTAGCCTAAGGACAACATTGCCACTTACACCTACAGGACTATCTTCCACATTTGTCCTCTTGCCTACATAAATTTCAGTGACATAGACAATCCTAATTATTCCAGCCCGATCACGTGGCGTGGTACATGCAATAGACTCGTAGCGTGTAGAAAAGCGAAGTACATTCTGTATCTCGGCACATGAACAACCCCATAGAAAATAGGAAAACCAAAAATTGATATATTTCAATCACTGTTGTGTTGATAGACTTCTGTGTTTTTTGTGTAGAATACAGGTTTGGATGATCGACAAAATTTTCAATGATACTGCTATCTAAATTTTTCAAAGTAATTCAGCAAACTCATGTCTTCATTTGCATGATCAGAAAAACTGGAACGATTTAGCACATGTACTGGTTCCATATTTTTGTATTGCCAACATTTATTCTATCTCATGTACGGCTCGGATTCATTTTGTTTTCCAAGTCGTACATTGAGGGGTGTGTCAACTTCATCATTATGATCTTCTTCATCACTTTCATCATCATTTCTTCTATGAAGTTTCACAGGAATACTGTAGGTATATGCATTTATAGTTTCAGCTGCATCATCCCCATCTCCCAAACCTCTGACCTGAACAACTGCTGCGAATGCTACCTCCTCATCTGAGACATCTTGCAAGTCACAATCGTCAAAATCTGACATCTCTCTCTTGGAGTATCAAGGCTTGCTCCAGAGGAAATCGCCTCGACATATGCTAAAAGAAAAAAGAAGTAATAATAATATCACATTATGACAGACAATATCTCGTAAAATACCTAAAACCTGCCTAAATCTTATGGTGGAAAAAGAATAAATAAATAAGTACACCTTATAACCCATATACAATATCTACTTAGAATCTATATATTATATATTTCATCTGCATAAAACACTACAGTGGACACAAATCAGCATAAGAAACTAAGTAATTCGATAAACATCCGTAAAGTCCCTTAGAAACGAAATGCCCCCATTCACATGCGTCCGACCTGTTGATTTCTGACGGAATCACTACGTCTTGATTTACAACTACTTAACTTGCGGGCATGTTTTCTATTTCCTACAAGTCGCATATTATTCTTAAATAAGTAATACAAGACTGATGTTGACAAGATTTTAATGTAAAATACATACCAGAACTACTTTTTAACACTCCCAATGGGTCGGATAGACGCAACGCACTGTGTAGGTCAGTATACAAAAGAAATCTCCATTCGCGCTTTGGTTCGAAGTGAAACGGGAAACCGCTACCACCTATCGGCAAGGACGCGTACTTACGCCGTATGATAACATTTTGAAACATCCGTCACATCGTTTGCGTTAAAGAAAACTCGTGCGGTAGTGATTCCAAATAGAATAACCCAGTCAGAAAGTATTAAATACCTTTATTCATCCAAACTATCACGGTATTTATCTGAAATTGGCTTTAGAAGCCATCCACACCGTGTTCGATAGAAAATGACTCGGTATCACAAGAGGCAGCTAGGAACAAATGAATTCAACACTGAATGGCAACACTAAACTAGTCCTGCCAAGTTCGGTTTGCTCCATACGAATGAGCTGCTTTCAACGAAAGACGCGCGCTCCGTCGCTGAAACAGGGCTAGAAACCGACCAAATATAAGTAGTGAAACAAAATACCTCCATAAGATCTTTCACATAATTTACCAGCCACTTGGTAGGCGTTCTGCTAGCCCCGGCGAGGGTTTCAGCCGTCACTTCCATGCGTACTTCAAAGCTAGCACACAGTCCTCCGAGACAATCCCCCTTCTTTCCTATTGCAAGCTTTGTACTGTCAACTTCGACCGCCCTGCAATCCTGGATTCTGTTTCTTCCAGCAAGTTAGCTCACTCTGATGAACTAGATACTTTGCCACTCAGCCTGATAAAACCAATGATTGGGGAGATCCCGTGTTTTTTCTGGATTTCTTCTGGTTGCTTATGAAAGCTTGCTTAGTGTCTTTCCAGTGGAAGGAAAGTATGTTAAATACTCTACACAAATACAATTGTACGCATGAGAAAAAGGTGTGTATAATTACCTGTACCGTTAGCCTGTGTGATGAGATGAAAATACAAAATACAAGTAAAACAACCGAACTTGTGATTACACGAAATAGTATGAACATCTTATGAAAGAAAGCCAAAATCTCTCCTTTTGACACAACACGTCAGTTGGACTACCATAGTGCCTAATTAGTCCACTCGGCTGCGGATTATCTGCGAAAAAATAACTTTTACATGCAAAGAGACTTAATCGAACCATATAAAATATACTGTGATCCACACTACTAACATATGGAGTCAGTGATCCCTTGTTTTCGTGATTTAATTCACACATGAGCAACCGAAACCAAATGCTTGCAATTCAGCAGTACACCTCGAAACAAGCGGCCTAATATGGAGTAATGTCCTAGGTCCCGACAATTCCTTTTATACACCATTGACATTTTCTCTGCGTTTCTCTGACCCAGCATTTTTTTCTCCCCATAACAAAGAATTTTTACTTTCGGATTCAGTCACGCCAGACCCATACCCAGGGATCTATGTGACATTTCATCCTCGTATCATGCTCTTCGAATAGATGTTATTGCCCCTTTGACAGGGATTGTATAGTGTGCAAAAGAAGCAAAGTCGGTCCCTTCTCCCTACTAACAGCAAACAAATACCCTGGCCATTTATAATCCTTAAATTGGTAGGTCAGCGTCCGAACACTTTAAAATTCTTGAAGACTCGCGGAACACACCGATCGTGCCACAACCAAGCCCGAGTTAGCGTCCGTATTCTATGTAAGGACTTGGCATTGAAACTTACGATGGCTGTCACGTGAAATCAACCAGGATCCAGGCGCTCCTAAACTTACCACCAAGCCGAAGCTCGGCGCGATTTATAACCAAGCGTCCACCGTTCACAACAGAACACCCAAGTGTTGATCTCCGTCGCCTTGTGTTTGCACCGGCGGTCCGACCTGTTAGGACTTGTCAATTGACATTCGGTGCGCTAAAAGCTTGTTGTTACCAAAGCGGTGAGGGAATTCACACACGTGACTGGCGGTAGATATCAGCATGGTATGCAACGCCGCACCACGCAAACTGAGGTTTATGCCGTTTACACGGCAGCAGATAGGAGTTATTTGCGGTTCTAAGTTGTGCTCCAAGTGTGTTCGAATTGTAATAACACCTTGTGACCACAGTAAATAATTTCGTATTGCATGTATCCAGTTATCGTTAGTGGGGATTGTTACAGCAGAGAGTATGAGGCTAATCGTATCACCTAACTAACGCACGGTCTGGGCAGTTAAAATGCAGGGCAGTGGGCGGAATGAGTATACTAAATAACCGTGGTTCTACAATAGCAGTAATAAACAAAAAAGTATACAATTAACTCACGAATAGGTAATGCGACTCGCTAATTCGGGCAGCAATTATTCCACGTCAGCAGTTAGGTCTGCGCAAATGGCGAATAGTCCGTAAAATTGGCACAGTAAAACAAATTACAACCGATGAGACGCAAACCGTAAGTTCACAACAATTAAGCAAAGAAAAAAGGTAATAAATGCAGAAAAATTGCAGGGTTTTATCAGTTTGTTAAAGCCGAATATTTGTGCATGAACAGGTAAACTCGAGTACCACACCGTCCAACGGGAAAAATATAAAGAAACTGAACTACTGGTAAATGTGCAGTAGTATAGTTCAGAATCGAGAATTTAGAATTCACACTCCCCCAGCGTCTTTGGCCTCCTCGCTGAATTCTTCGTCCAAAGTCTCCTCTAATAGACACACTTGTAGTATGTCTCTCCGTAATGTTCCTTCGTTTGTGCGTATCAGAACTTCCCGGACCAGTCCATCGCGCCCAGCCTTCGCTTCTTCTATTATGCCCTTTGGCCACAGACTTCTTGACGTGCGTACATCGGCGATTAGAACAAGATCACCTCTCCGTAAACTGCGCCTCTTTGTGTGCCACTTTTGACGAAACTGCAAAATCGGCAAATAACAAGTTAACCACCTTTTCCAAAATTCATCGGACAGCTGCTGCACTTGGCGCCATTGTCTCGTCAGCCCGTGGGGAATTCGTGCCTGCTCTGGGTCCAGTGCCCTGTCTGCTGTTAAGGTCAATAATTGGCTGGGCGATATAGCACCGAACTCATCGGGGTGACCGGGATTCGGTACCAAGGGTCGCTGGTTAAGTATTCTTTCCACCTCCACTAAGGTTGTCTGAAGAATTTCATCGTTAACAAGCCGATTACCGAGTATCACTCTAAGTATCGTCCGTATTGAACGGATCAGACGTTCCCACGCTCCTCCACGATGACTCGCATAGGGCGGATTGAATATCCATTCGCAGTTCCTGTCGTTCAACATTCGGCTCAATTTATCTTGATTCCATGATCGTATTATACCTCTCAGTTCACCCTCAGCTCCACGGAAGTTCTGTCCATTGTCACTGTACACTCTCAGCGGTACGCTATGTTGCGAGACAAATCTTGAGAAGGCGCACAAGAAAGAATCTGTATCCATAGTGTGCGTTATTTCTATGTGTACCGCTCTTACTGAGAGGCAAGTAAATATACAACCGTACCGTTTCCCCGTTGTTCGTTTTTCCTTCACCAGCAGTGGTCCAAAATAGTCAACTCCAACAGCCGTAAATGCCGGTTGGTATGCCATACAACGATCCTCTATGAGAGGGGCCATCTGTTGTTCACAAGGCTGAGCCTTCCATATCATGCAGCGTGCATATGCCTTCAGGACCTTGCGGACTGCTGAAACACCATGCAAAATCCAATAGCGCTGACGCAGTTCAGAAAGGACGTGAGACACGCCGACGTGACCGTTTCTCTCGTGGCAATCTAAGATAATTAGTCTAGTCACCTAATGTTGGGGGTAGCAGGACAGGATGCCTAGCGTCATACGGCAATGGTGCCCAATTCAGTCTGCCACCAACTCGTAGGATGCCGTTAATCAAAAATGGGCAGAGTCCCTTCAACGAACAATTGGAACGTTTCAAACATCTAACTGCTTCTTTCTGTCGATTCGCTCCCAGTACTTTAATCTCTTCCGCGAAGGAGATCTGTTGCACGTTTCTCACTATCTCCACTTCGGCCTCGTTTAGTTCAGATAACGTCAAACGACCATCAGTCGGGCTATTCAGACCTCTTCCGCATCTTTTCAGCAAGTACCGTTTAAATCTGAGTAATGTGGCTACACATCGTTTGAGCTTGACCCAGCTACGACAACTTGCGAACCTGTCTAACCAAGTGTTCGTTAATGTTGCACTATGGACTGTAACATGCTCCCTCTTCAGCCACTCATTCGGGATTTCGCTTAAACATTCCGGAAGTTTATGCCAATGGACTTCTTTGAGGCGTAAGCAATAGGCTCCTTCAAGCCATTTCCCCATTTGAACTCTATCACACACCCGTAATCCGCGATAGGCTATGTCGGCTGGATTCGCAGATATTTCGACGTACCTCCACTGCTTCGGGTCGGAGAACTGATGTATCTCGGACAGTCTGTTCGCGATGAACGTTGTAAATCTCTTGGTCGTGCACCGGATTAACTGCAGCACCACCATCGAGTCAGTCCAAAATATCGGAGGTTTGTCTAGCTGCAACTCCTCAACTGCTTGAATGGCTAACCGGACGGCAAGGACCGCGGCGGTTCATTCTAGACGCGGTATTGTAACTGCTCTTATCGGCGATACACGCGACTTCCCCATAATGAGAGTAGACCAAATCTGATTATTTCGGCCAACAATCCTGACGTAAACTGCCGCTCCGTATCCATGTTCTGAAGCGTCTGAGAAACAATGCAGCTGCATGTCGTCGTCGGTGAATGGCTTCGGTCTAACACACCGAGGGATCCTCAGTCGCTCTAATAACTGGGTGTCCCGCAGGAAGCAATACCATTCCTCCCGTTCCGGTCCGTCTACCTGTATATCCCAAGCAAATCCTCTTCGTACGAAGGATTGCAACAGTTGCTTGGCACGCAACAGTACCAGTGCTATCAGACCTAGTGGGTCATAAATCGCGGCGACGAAAGTCAGAATCGATCTTCGAGTGCAATCCCCTTCGAACTTTCTCAGGCTAAATGTTATGCAATCGTCTGACGAGTGCCATTTTAGTCCCAACGTAGGTTGGACATTCTCGGACTGTAAAGTCAACTGGACTGATTCGTTGGCAGACGCACTCGTCATCATTCGTTGCAGAATTTGATCATCGTTACACTTCCATTTCCGTAAGTGAAACCCACCCTTGGATGCAATCGCTTCAAATTGTGTAATGAGGAGACTAGCTTCTTCCCGGCTACCACAGCTAAACAGGCAATCGTCGACATAGAAACATCGCTGCATCAGGTTCAGCGTCGACTCCGGATACTCAGTTCTGCAATCTTCTATGGTCCTTCTGAGTGCAAATGACGCGCAGCATGGCGAAGAGGTTGCACCGAAGGGATGGACCGTCATGCGGCACGCTTTCGGTGATTCGTGCAATCGGCCCTTTGGCCACCACAAGAAACGCAAATAGTCTCTATCTTTCGGTGTCACCATCACCTGGTGAAACATGGCTTCTATATCGGCAGTTACCGCCACTTTGCCCATTCTGAATCTCAGTGAAACGCCAACCAGACTGTTCACTAAGTCGGGCCCTTTCAACAATTGTTGGTTTAATGAAGTACCCTGGTAGGTGCTGGCACAGTCGAAAACAACACGGACTTTCCCGGGCTTGTTGGGGTGTGTCACAGCGTGAGGTGGCATATACCAAACGCCTTTTTTTATCACCAAGCGGTCCTAGGTCAATCATTTCCACAAACCCACTCGACGCGTACTCTTCAACGGCAGCTGTGTACGTCTGATGTAACTCTGGATTGGCAACGAGCCTTTTGCGCAATGACATCAGTCTTCGGTAAGCGACAGAATAGTTGTTTGGCAAATTTGGGCATGCGCTTTTCCATGGTAAATTGAGTTGATAATGTGAACCACATTTAACGATAGATGACTCCATCTGCTCTAATGCGCGTTTATTCTCAACAGACATTCCGCGTCTTGAGCTACATGGCTCAGTGAATTCCAACTCATACATCCTTTCAAGAAAGCTCGAAGTAGAGTCTTCTACACTGATTGAGTTGGTGTAAATGTTCGTTACGCCTTCCCCCCCCCCCCACCGGACCGAGCAGGGTCCAACCTAACGGTGTTCGTATGGCAAAGGGGTCTGACGGTTTTCCATACCGATGCTCAAGCACCCAGTGGGCTTCCGGAACATTCATGCCAATAAGCACTCGGACTCCTTCATCACAACCATCGATAAACGGTAGATCCTTCAAGTGTTCCCAACTGCGCACGCGTTCTGGCTCCGGTATTATCCTCTGTACCTTAGGCATCCTTTTGACGGCCCGCGCATGATCCACATGCAGTGATTTACCTCCTTCCAGCGGTTGCAACTCCAGGCGTACAACTTGCGAGCACATCGTTGAATCACCGTTAACCGTTGCTATTTGTACAACTGACGGTCTGGCTGGTAAGTCAAGCCTTTGCAACAGCTGTTCATCGACAAGTGACGAATCAGATCCTGGGTCAAGTAAAGCATTGGTCACCAGTGACTTGGTTTTTCCACGCAGCAGAATTGGAATAATCCCTAAAGCTATTCGACCCCACGACACATTCGTTTCGTTTACCACAGCTCTTGGTGAAGTTAGTTGGTTCGTCTTGGCTTCGTGTAGTAAAGGATGGTGTTTCAACTGGCAACCGTTGAATCCGCGCGTGACTCGGGATCTGCAAAGCTCAGACGTGTGATAAGCTTTGAGGCACAGTTCACATAGACTCTTTCCAGAAACGAGCAGCAAGCGTTCGGAATGATCAAAGGCTTGGAATCGAGGGCACTGATCAAGGTAATGGTGCGCTGTGCACGCGACACACGAGGGCGCGCGTCTCTGAGTCTGCGGCACTGTTCCTTCAGTTGCCAAGGTAGTTATGCGATTGCCACGGCTTTGAGGTCTTTCTGCCGTGTAGGGTCCTTCAGTCCTTCTCATGATTTCATTCGAGTACATAGCCTGAGTAGTAACAGTCTCAGCCACGTCACAAACAAACTGGTACAGGTATTTAAAGGCGGGCTCTCTACAAGTGCGGAAGATACTGGTAGCTTTCTTTGACCAATCGAGCTGAAGTGAGTAAGGCAGTCGCTTAACCACCGCCGACACCGTCACAGTCGCGTTCAGATCGGCCTCGTAATTTAGTTGTTGCAGCGTATTTAAGCAAGTTTTCATCTGCCCGGCTAATCTGTGGAGCGCTTCCGAATCATTCGCCTTGATCGATGGTCCTTTGACTAGACTTTCGATGTAAGCTCTGGCAATCAAGTGAGGACGACCGAACCTCAATTTGAGCGTCTCCATGGCATCAAGAAAACCCTCTTCCGGATCCAATATAACACAACTCTTAATAGCCTCGCGTGCCTGGCCTTCACAGTAATTAATCAGATATGAAAGTCTCACACAAGGGTTAGAAGTAATACTCATAACATTGGCTTGGAAACTTCGTATAAACAACCAATATTTCATCGGATCCCCGTCGAAACGTACAATTTCCATTTTTGGTAGGCCTGCGATAGCATCCGGCGCAGATGGAATCAATTCGTTGAACTCAGGCGGCGGGATTCGAACCTGTGAAAACTGGGCGAAATCCCGCGCCGTATCCGACAACACCATCCGTCTACGTCCCCCATCTCTTTCCGTGAGGCCTTCAGCATAATTATTAGACACGGGAAATCCAGATAACTCAGGCAGAACAAGCGTCGATTTACCGTCCAGCACAACTGCTTCAGCACGTACCTTATTTGCATCATTAAAGCTTAAAGCTTCCAGACGACTTTCTAGTTCCGCAATTCTACGCATTGCAACAGAGAGCTGATCAGACGTTGTCATAGCTACGTTATCCTCGCTGTGCTGTGAATGCTCTGACAAAGAATGCCTCCTTGATTCGTTCCTCGGAGCGCGAGCCACTATTCAACTTTTGTTACGGCAGAGAGTATGAGGCTAATCGTATCACCTAACTAACGCACGGTCTGGGCAGTTAAAATGCAGGGCAGTGGGCGGAATGAGTATACTGAATAACCGTGGTTCTACAATAGCAGTAATAAACAAAAAAAGTATACAATTAACTCACGAATAGGTAATGCGACTCGCTAATTCGGGCAGCAATTATTCCACGTCAGCAGTTAGGTCTGCGCAAATGGCGAATAGTCCGTAAAATTGGCACAGTAAAACAAATTACAACCGATGAGACGCAAACCGTAAGTTCACAACAATTAAGCAAAGAAAAAAGGTAATAAATGCAGAAAAATTGCAGGGTTTTATCAGTTTGTTAAAGCCGAATATTTGTGCATGAACAGGTAAACTCGAGTACCACACCGTCCAACGGGAAAAATATAAAGAAACTGAACTACTGGTAAATGTGCAGTAGTATAGTTCAGAATCGAGAATTTAGAATTCACACTCCCCCAGCGTCTTTGGCCTCCTCGCTGAATTCTTCGTCCAAAGTCTCCTCTAATAGACACACTTGTAGTATGTCTCTCCGTAATGTTCCTTCGTTTGTGCGTATCAGAACTTCCCGGACCAGTCCATCGCGCCCAGCCTTCGCTTCTTCTATTATGCCCTTTGGCCACAGACTTCTTGACGTGCGTACATCGGCGATTAGAACAAGATCACCTCTCCGTAAAGGGATAAAAGAACGACAGAGTATCCCAGACTTCATTTTGTTCTGTACAGGATGTTATGACTACTCCACTTGTAATGTGTATCGCTGTGCATGCGCAAAAATGTCGTTAACTGACAGCAAATATACAGCGTGCGACAACTGATAAAGCTGCCGCATGGGAATCAGTTATAGCAGTACTCGGGTTTTGTTGTCTAAAGTTAAGCTCCACTTGGAAACAGGACAGCCAAAGCAAACCTATATTCATTGGGGTTCAGCCAAGTACCCAAGCAACGGGAACTCGAAAACAGGGGTCAGCCATGGTTTACCAACCTCGGTGACCCCAGTATTGATTAGAGTGGTTTCTCTCACGAGTGTACCAATGGCGTATACAAGGCTATTGCATCCGTGTTTATGCAATACTATCGAAAGTCTGATAACAAATGCATCCGTTGTCACTACATGCAGACGGAAGCGGTTAGAGGTTACGTCCGCAACTCTTACGAAGAGCTTTAGAAGTGAAACGAATACTAATGCACCACAGAGAGGACCGTCTGCCGCAGCGCACAGACATAAAGCACAAACTTACCGCGACTTGTGAGCAATAACAAGAAGAAACTTCTAAAGATAATGTGCTCTAATGTACCTTAATCAAAGGAAAGCTTCTACTAAAGCCAAATTACACTTTGCAACAAAAAATTTATTTTATATAACCGAAATGTCGATTTCCCTAGCTTATAGAACACAGTCCATTGATTGTAGAAATATTTTCCCATGTTACATAGAACGTCAGGTTACATTGTTGTAAGCAAATGATTATTTTCAGTAATAGTAAGGTTACGTTGTACAAATTACATGTAAATCTACTGAACCGCAACATATACATAATGCATCTATGTGGCAAATACCTTTAAAACATCACTGTGACACTGGCCACTAACTACTGACCGCAGCTTGCCACTGGAAAAGGATGACTTCACTGAGATCATCGCTTATAGGATCCCTTGCTCTCACTCTACAGAGACCAGCAAGTCACCCATCATGCAAAGCGTGTACTTGCCACAGTAGCGCGGCTTCATAATTGAAATGTCTTGGTGTAAGCGCTCACCACGCTCATGGCCAAAATATCCCAAGTTCTCATGGAAAAAGTTAAGATGACTATGCAAAAGGTGCATCTTGAGTTACGTTCGAGCACCAACAACCCGATAGTTCGCAATGAGCTATTTGTGTTGTCTTTGTAGTTCTCTGTCTTTGTTCTGGCAGAAAATCCTGTACCCACTGCCTTGCGTGATCGCCACATTTTTAACTCAAATGAAGTCAGCTGGCATTCGGAAGCACTGTCTGCGAGTATGCGGCGAAAATCAGGTCAAACAATTATCTCTACTTTGAGCTGCGCATCAGAGATCTTCGGAAACACTTGTTGCAGGTACTGGAACGCAAAACCATCTCGCTTAAAGGCTTTGACAAAGTTTCTAGTCAAACCAAGATTGATGTGTAGAGAAGGTAGATAGACATGATTAGGTCACACAAGAGGTGTATGCTCTAGACTAATTTTTCCTGCAGCATACTCCGTCCTCTCTGGCCACTTTTCGGTTGTGTAGTGCCTTTGAGTTGCTCTACTGTCCCAGAAGCACAAAAAACAGCAAAATTTTGTGTCGCCTCTTTGCATACTCATTTGGATTCCAATGGCTAAAGTCAGCACAGAAGTTCCAACAGTACTTATCGTAGTTCAGTGCAGCGAGTATCTGTCGCTGACTTTCGTAAATCTCCTTCATATTGGTGGCGTGCAACAGAAGCACTGTTGGGTACACATTTCCATTGTGGAGCAGCATGGCCTTAGGACTATTCTTGGATGAGTCAGTGAACAAACGCCAACCATCACTGATTTGCCTCACGCCAAACATATTCAACAATCCTTCTACGTCGGAACAGTAACAAAATGTTTTATTCGTGTCATAAAAACCGGACAATTTAACACTTCGCTTTCTGCGTACAGTAACCTCATTGTTTGCAACAACTAAGTGTCACTGTTGCAGCCGAAATGCCAGCAACGGCTCTGTTTTTAAGCCAGCCCAGGTCACGTACCAAGTCATTCAGTTCTGATTGTTCGATAAGATAGGAGCTGACAACATTAGCTTCAAAAGTTTCACAGAAGTCAGAATCAGGGGAAGTTGACGATTCGGAATTACTACTCGTCATCAGTGACATATTCACTGAACGCACTGGAATGGGCAGTATCGTAGCAACTACTTTTCCTGTCAGGGAACCAATGGCAATGTGCCTTTCCTGGGTATAAGTATTAGCGATGGAAGCATAAAATCTGTCACCGCAGGAAATCCGTCACCAGTCGTGATCAACAGTGAAGTGAAGCAGCATATAAAATATGTGCACAAGAAAGCCCGAGTAAACTGTACAGGGGAAGTGTCAAAAACGGATAACTGCTCGAAGTATCGATATGTTAGACAGTCCTGAAAAAGAATTTTCAGATTCATCATCGTTTGCTTGCGTTCGAAAGTACAGGAATTGATAGTGCTGATCAATGAAACTTGTTCTCTGAGCCTGGACTGTCGCTTCCACGACAGCTAAAGTTATGTATAACATTAGAGCAGGAGTGTAATAGGCAATCATAAATAAAAAATAAATGAATAGTCTACGTTTCAATAGTGTGGGACACTGACGTTGTGATAATCTGATCACCATTTTAATTGAACCTTCCGGAAGGGTTTGCGTTCAATCCGATCGGGGCAGCCGAGGTGTCTAAGGAGTGTTATCGACGGGTTTCGGTAATCATTGCGTAATCTGTTCATTGATTTCTCCGGACTGAAAAGAGACTTAACTGGAAGGGCGGAAAAAGGTCGTTGGATAAATAGAAATGTGGTAGAGGTGGGTTGACTTCGAATCAGAGAATTTTGTCATTTGCTAAATGATTCTCGACTCTTCCTCATGCAACGGGGCTATACGTCTTCGTTTAGCATGTCCTTCAGTTTATTCACTGTCAATTTTCTGTTAACAAGAGCACGAAAATCCGAGTCATAAATTCTCAGATTCTGCGGTATTTTGTCCCAAATCCCTGCATAGCAGTTAAGCAAGAAATTGAATGTTAAGTTAGTTTCTTGCCTTTTCGATTTGTAACGTGCTATCTCTATTCCTTATATTGTAGTTGAGGGAAAGTTAAAGTACAACTTCAATGTATGACTTAAAGACGTGTTTGTGGATTATATCAAATATAATTTCAGGTTAAGTTTTAGTCTCCTTAACCAGAGAGGTTCTATGTTCATCTCACAGCAGCGGTCATAATAGGTAAGGTAACAGGAGTTTCGCATTAGGCGCTTCGTAAAGTTTCGCTATACATTTTACATTGATCTATCATTTTTTCTCAGACTGGAGTATATCGATGAGCAATAGTCCAGTAAGGGACGAATAAAGTTTTTATATAGGTAGCTTTTGCATTCAGTTAACATAAAAGATGTTAATATTAGCCCTAGTTTACGGGCTTTTGCAATCGTGCACTGTGCCTGTTAGGCAAATTTGAAGGAGCTCGAGTAATGTATTTCAAGATCACGAATTGTGAGACAGGTGGACAGGGCTTTATCTACTAGCATCAAAGAAGTTGGTGCAATACTGCACCGATAACATTTGCAAGCGCACTTCTCGGATGACAGTTCGATTTTTCCACTTGCTGCACCAAGTTTCCAGCTCGTGCAGATCCGCTTGTATGTCGGCTAGTGCGTAATTGAAATTGTCAAAATCGAACTCAGACAATTTAAATGTCATCTGAGAAAACATATGGTTTGTCGTTAATGTACATCAAAAACAGAAGAGGCCCTAGAACACTTCCTTGGATCACGCCACTTGTGACTTTTTTACTTGTGGAAATATTGCTTAGTATTTCAACTGATGCTGACCAGAAAGGTACGATGCCATCCAACAATGTAACCTGACAGATATACCAATGTACTTTCGATAAAAGCGTTCCATGTGGTACCAGATCAAAAGCACTACGCACATCAAGCAATATGATGATCAGACACTTGCCATGGTCAGTGGAACGAGTAACGAAGTTTAGCAATTGTACTTGACAAGTAACACATGATCGTGTTCTCAGCAATCCGTTCTGGGAAGTGTCGATCAAATTCCGGGACGATAGGAATTCAACATTTTTGGCTTTTATTACCTTTTCCATTGTTTTGCACGGAATGATGGTATGGTTGATGGGCCGATAGCTCGTCTGTACTTGACGTGGGCCATTTTTATATCGTGGTGAAACCAACTCATATTTCTACACATCTGGAACAACCCTAGACTTCATGGATAACGTAAAAATATTTTGTAGCAGTATGGGGAAACCAGGACCGCCGAGTTGGAACATAGCAAACGGCATTCCATCCGGGCCAGGATAAAAGCTAGTTCGCATTCAGCGTATCAGAATTCTTATGTCCGAGTGCTCGAATGCAACAGTACAGATATAATCTGCAGTTTTAGTGGGAATGTTAATCATTGGTACTAATCGCGGCTCTGTGAAAAACGATGAGAAGGATTCATTGAAAAACTCACACGTCAGAACCGGGTTTGCAGAAAGATTGTTGTTTGGCAGAATAATTGAAGATGGTATATCATGCTTGAAGTTGCTTCTGAGCTGGAATAGCCTAGTCATTTCCTTTAGTTTATGGCAGGGGGCTAAGGCATTGGTCTCATCTCTGAGAAGTTTTATGGACCGATTTGTTTCTAAAAATGATATCATTTTATTTTGCTGTATTAATAGACTAAAACTGTGATACTTTTTAAGTCTAGATCATAGCTTCTTCAGCTTTCGTATTACATGCGACGGGATAGTGGTCTGACTCGTTCTGAGGGAAGTACGCCTGTGACGCATCGGGCAGAAAACATCTAGACACGAGATTAAGTTTTGATATAGCAAGTCAGCTACATGTTCAATAGTTCAATATTTCAAGAATGTATGATGCGACAAAAAGCATAATTTAACAAGACCCACAGCATGGATAAGTAAACGAAAATTTAAATCAAAATGTTCCAACGTGGAACGTGAAGTATCAGTGATTAAACCATTGCACGTTATCAAATTGTTGTGCAGCGTTTTTCACGAAGATGAAATTCTAAGTGTCTTTCGAATATCTTCATGTCTGGTACGTTCACCACATTTCTTGGTAATACATTCCATTGAGAGCAGGTTCTAAGTGAGTAAAATACTTACTACAATTCAAACGGGAGTGTTGCGTCATTAGTTTCAGATGGTTGCCTCGGTTTTGTTTGTAAGGGGCTAGAGTCAACAGTGATGTACATGCATGCATGCTTTCAGTTACTGTACTGTGTGTTAGAATAAGGTCACCGTGAAACCGTCGGTATTCTGAGGAAAACACGCCGAGTACACGAAGACGCAGTTCGTAACTTATACCGGATAGTCCATGCGTTGCCTTTGTGGCTCTTCTTTGGGGTTGTTCCAATAGGCGAATGTCTCATTTTAACCATAGACACAAGTCCTGAATTACATATTCAACGTGAGGACGAATATAAGCGTTAATCAGCAATGGTACTAGCTGTCGCTCAAAAGTGCCGAGAACTCGCCTCAAACATCTCAAGTTCAAGTTCGCCACACTTACTGCTTTTGATCATTGGAGAGAAATTCCAAGGCTCCATCGTACGAGTATACCTAAGTCGCACTCACTAGTCACATGTTGCCGGACCTGTTGCTCCGAAAGATATGTGCTGACGAAGCTGCTACCCACCATCAGCAGGTGAGACTTTGCAGGGTTCAGTGGGAGCTGGTTCCTTTCTGTCCATTCCTTAGTCCGACCCAGATCATCCTGAAGATAGACACTGTCGAATGCTGAGCGAATTGCTGTCCATATTTCAGCATCGTCTGCAAATATTTGTATCGGGGATATAATGTCTGCTGGAAAATCACCAATGTCGACTAAAAACAGTAGCGGACAGAGGACGGATCCTTGCGGTACATCACTGGAGACGCACAGGCTTACTGAGTGAGTGTCGGCTACTCTTACTTTGATTGCTCTGTCGCGTAATTAGTCTTCCAATCAGGTGAGCAGGGAACCGTTGATACAGGAGGCAGCAAGCTTTTGGAGGAGAAAGAAATGATTAACCCTGTCGAATGTTTTAGGGAAATCTAAGTAAATCACATCTATGGGGATTCCTTCATCAGCCGCCCTGGTCCATGAGTCCCGAGTAATCAGTAAATTAGTGAGGCAACATCGTCTGCGTCTGAGACCATGTTGGGCATTAGAAATTATTCGTTGACTTTCAAAGTATCGCAGCAGTTCATCTGCAATTACCGATTCCATCACTTATGATAAAACAGGAAGAAGAGTAATAGATCGGTAGTTGGCAAGATCCGAGTGCTAACCTACTTTGTATATCGGAGTGATAATTCCATATTTCCACTCTGCTGGGAATGTATGGGAGTTAAGCAGACCATGGAACTTGGTTGCAAGTGGTGCTGCTATGGTGGAAGAAAAGCTTTGCAGTACTTTCGGGCAGGTCATGTCGATTCCAGGGGCACTGTACTCTCGGAGAGACTGTAATTTGCTTGCAGCAGCTGCTGGGGTATAGGTGACGCTGGATAAGCCAACGACATTTGTTAGGAGTTGACAGGGTGAAGGTTCCATGGTATTTGTAGCTACCAAGTCAAACTGCGGAAGTAAAGCGTTCGCGACACCCACAACAGTAGTTGTTAGACCACTTGCCGTCTTGAGTGGTGGTATTCTGGGCTTAACCTCTCTTTTGACATTCACATATCCATATAGTGGTTTGGTGTTATTTGTACATTTCAGCACAACGGTCTCCTACCATTCGTACTTATCGACTCTAATGAGCGACATGCAGTAGTTTCCGATCACTTTGTAATGCTGTCATGTGAAAGCACATGAGCTTAGTGACTGTCGCCTCCAGACTTCATCCCTTCGGTTGATACATTTATGTGTTCCGCTTCGAATCCACTTGTTGGTCTGTCGCCATGCTCGCAATGGTACAACCTTAGCTACTGATTGTATGACCCAGTTAAGTTTATCTTTCAAAAGATTCCATGCGTCATACGCTGCACTGTGCGTCCGTAGGTCCCAGTCAACGGTTGCTTCTAAGTTGTTCAGCTTAAAATAGTCCGTAATAGTTCCTTGAGTTCCTCTTTATCAACAATGCTGACATAACACACATAACAAAATGCTAGGACGGAATGGTTGCTACGGCCCAGTGGAGGACCGTATGCTACTGACTCAATCATCAACTCTTCATTAGTCAGAATAAAGTCCAGGAGGAATGGCTTGTTTGAACCGCGGTGTCTGGTTGGTCGACGTAAATGGTTATACAAAACTGCCAAATACATGAATTCAAGGAGTTTAGATTAAATATTAGTTTATTAGGAGACATTGATGCTATTGAAGAAACATTAAACTCGTCCGTAATAAGATAGTGAGAGTACTTTTGTGAAACAGCATAGCGGAGGGCGTTTAGCAGAATGTTATCGCTGTCTGCTGACTAGTTCGGAGAAATACAGATAAAAGCTGATAAGCAAGCATCACGCGTATTCTGTAAACCAACGTCTGGACCTGCTAGGTGCAGTCGGCAAAATAGTGCGTCAGGAATAACAAGGGAATTTTCGATAACGGCCACAGATTTCAAGTAATCTCGATAGTAGATGGCTACACTGCCACCGCTAGATGGACGATCATTTCGAATGACTGACATCTCACTGAGTTCAATCTCTGGATCAAGTATATGGTTTGAATGATAAATTTCAGCCACTGCTATGAGATTCCAAGTAGTTGTTTCATGTCGATGGCGCAGTTCCGATAGCTTAGAATATAAACCCTGTGTTCGTGTAGCAGCATTGTGTTTGTTGACCTATTTGGTCGCTGTGATTGACAGGCACAAGTGGTGCCGGTCTGTTGAAGTTTTTGAAACGGTCGTTTGAACGGTTGGCTGACCTGAGTTAGGTACAACCGAGACTGGCTCATCTGTATCTGAAGGCTGTACTAATTGAAGGAATGGTCTTCACCGTACTTCTGGTGGCACAAGTTTCCTGCTGTCATGTCATGCTTGGATGGCTACTGATACCATTTCTGGCGCAGCCAAGGTAACTTTTAAAACAGGTGGCCCTCTGCCTTGGTAGTTTGTGGAGGCAACTACACATGTGACCTCAAAAGCCACGACGTGTTGCATGTCGTAGATCTATGTGATGTACCTCCATTCTTTGATGTCATGATTCTGTTGTTCACTGCCATCGTCACGTTTCAATTCTGTAACACCTTGAACCAGTACCACTTTCTTCATCTCATTTTGGTGTGACGAACTAGCATTGGATTTCCGCTTCTGTTTTACTGTCCATGGTTTCTCAGGAAAAATTCGGGCACTGACTGAAAAGTTCACTAGCATGTGGCTTGCCCAGAGAACATTTTCCAGGTCGCGTGTGAGCGTAAGTTTGCCGATTGGGAGTGTCTGACTTGTCTTCCGTGGAGGACAGGCCAAGGCTACAGCGAGATATTTTACGTGCAACGCCGTTAATGCATTATCAGTAGGAGTCAAATGTTATTGCCCAGCTACTGACGGAGGTACTCGTGCAATTTGCGCGTAACTGCATGCTTTGGAGCATTACGTGAGACTGGAGAGGCCGTACAACCGGCCTGTTTTCACTGCTGTTTATCACTGATAGTGTTTGCCTTTCGATGGACTGTGTAGCATTGTTGCTAGAGTCGTGCCTTTTAACAGGTCTGGGATTCGGGATAAGTAATGCACCAATCTGCAACTCGAGTCCTGAGATTTTCTCACCCTATACCGCGCTCAGTTCATTTTGCTCTACCCAAGTAACAGCCAACATCTCACGCCTTATCGTAAGCTTTTGAACAAGCTTAATTATAGGACTACCTGAACGTAAGTCACAGAACTACAATCTGCCTTTCGATACGTTGTTACCTCCGTTACATGCAATGTTCATTTTTGTTGCGTCGTAGGGATTGGCACAGTACGAACCCGTGGTTTTCGAGAGGCACTCTATTCCCTGCTTGTCTGAGCTGCGAATGACTGGGTTTGTTGCTCACTGGACGCCCGGTAGACAAACTTCTCCGGCATGCAATTTTAGGTTGCGCTGGTCACGCCGTTTGGGCTGCTTCAGTTGTCTGCTCTGGTCAGCGGGTTCGGTAGTGGTGCGTTAATAAGCACACAGGTAACCAAAATCACACCGGCTTTATACAGTGAAATGAACAATAATTTATAACGGGTAAAAAAGCAGGTGCTTGACATGTCCCGTAGGATGTTTAGCGTGATAAAAAAGATAGCGAAGGGATAATGAAGTCGTCAGTTAGGGCGATTACAGATTTAACTACACTGCCGTATAAAGGAAGTTTGAAATGAGAATGTACGCACACAAAGCAACAAGGGAGTGATTATTGTACACATCATAGGCGAGAAAAATAAAAATCATAGCAAGGACAACGCTTACTCGTGTGCAACTATCTTGAGTCGACAGGATACTGAACTCCAGTTTCTATAGTAGTAGTGTTTATCAAATTTCGTGCAAGGCGTTTGGAGTGACTCATTCTCGAGTGGGGTTATGGTACTATCCACTGTCTGTTGTGCATTAGTGCCAGCATCTGGTAGTCATGAGCTATAGCACGTAGTGTAAACGTGACAGGGTATCGTCAAGGCGTTTTTTGAAAAGGGATAGGGTGGGTGCATTAATTACATGTTCCGGGACGGCGTTCCAAGGCTGTGACACTCGAAGGGAGAAATAGTTTCGCCAACATTCCAGGCGGATGTACTGCGTGGGTAACTTAAACTGGTGATATCTTAACGAGGTGTTTTGACTGAGTATTGGAAGGGAATGACATGGGTGGTTGGGGTTTATCACGATTAGGTACACCATTATGAGATCGCCCCTTAGACGCCGATAACGTCCACTGTATATTTTGAGAGTCTTCAGCCTGAGTGGACAGGGGAGGTTGGTCAAACCTCTGACGCTCTTCGTTGCCCTCTGTTGTGCAGTATCGAGCGCGGTGAGATGGTGTTTGAGCCAGGGTTGCCACGCTTGAATAGCGTATTCCGCGTGCGGCCTCACGTACGCACTTAGCATTTTTGAAAATACTGTAGGGTCAAAATTCCCGAAAGCTCTACGAAGAAGGCCAAGGTACTGGTTCGTTTTCTTAGCTGCCTTCTCAGTCTATCTCAATCAACCGAGGTCATCTTGAACTATCACGCCGAGATCGCACTGGTGAGAAGCCCGCTGTAGAATTTGTGGTCCTAGGCGGTACTTGTGCATACTCTTGTGCCGTATGCTGAGAACTTTGCACTTGGTGACGTTGAAATGCAGCATGTTCTCGATGGACCATGTGTACGCTTTGTCCAGGTTCTCCTGTAAGATTGTGTGATCCCCCACTGCAGCTATAGTGCGCCATACCTTTAGGTCATCAGCAAATAGCAAGCAGTTAGAAGATAGCACACTCACGAGATCATTTATGAAAAGCAGGAACAGGTGGGGTCCAAGTACCGAGCCTTGAGATACGCCGCACTGAACTTCGATGGATTCTGATAGGCTGCTTCTAACCCTCACATTCAGGTGACGTTACACGAGAAAGTCTCCTATCTAGCCCAGAACAGGATCGTCGATTCTATATTTGTGGAGTTTCTGGAGGAGAATGCGATGGTCTATGCGGTCGAATGCCTTTGATAAATCTAAGTAGGCCGCGTCGACTCCTACACCATCATCCACAGATTCCGTCCAGATTGCACGAACAATCAAGAGATTAGTTGTACAGGAGCGATTTTGGCGAAATTCGGGCTGCTCCGGAACGAAACTTTTGTTGTTCTCCAGGTACCTCATTAAAGCCTCAGCTACAATGGTCTCCATAATCTTGGAGATCATCATCATCATCATCATCATCATCATCATACACGTTAGGTAGAGGTGGGGAACACCTCAGCTACTGTGCCGCAATACAGAGAGAAAAAAAGGAGAAAAAAATGCAACTGGTGCAAGCTGGCTGAGCTACCGGTAACGGATGGACATCGTCCCGGTAAGCTACCAGCCGGCTGCTGTGAACCAGAAAAAAATTACTATGCAAAATTATAAATGGCTAAGTAATGAGATCGTGGTTGGAGGGGGAGGCTAAGAGGGATGGGATGGGACAAAGAAACTCACAGCACGAACGCCACTGAGGTCGATTCCTAGCCATATCAACAAGTGTGTCCAACCAAACGTGTTCATCGTCTTTCGGACCCCAACCAGGGAGCCGAGACGCTTCAACCGAGGCAAGCTCAGAAGTGAGGGCCTGCACTCCTCTGGACCAAGTCATCGCTTGGCCACCCCTCTTCTTCTTCCATTCACACCCCCAAAGCGCAAAAACCGCACGTCGCGGAAGTCGGTGGGCTGGCATGCGTAACACGTGGCCGAGCCATCGGAGCCTGATGCGTGAAATAACGGTGCTGAGCGGTTCAGTTCCTTTTCCTGTGCCATAAACAAGGCGTCGAACACGCACGTTGCTCACGCGGTGTTCCCACCAGATGTGAGCTAAAGTACGAAGGCACCGGTGGTCGAACGTAACTAGCCTCTTCAGGTCCGCTGCTTTAAGCCGCCAGGTTTCACAACCGTACAGTAGGGTCGAACGTACCGCTGCATTGTACACTCTACCCTTCAGGGCAAGAGTGATGTCGCGCCGGCGCCATAAGTGGCGAAGGTTAGCAAAAGCGCCCCGAGCTTTTGCTATACGACTCGTGATTTCATCTTTCATCCCACGGGCGCTGATACAACTTCCCAGGTAGTTGAATTTTTCAACGACTTGTAGCTGATCCCCACCAAGGGTCAGCGTAGGAGGCGGTCCGGACCAATCTTGGAGGAACGCTTTGCACTTCGAGGGTGCGAAGCAAAGCCCGAAGTGACGGACAGCTAGTGCTAATCCGTCCAGTGCAGCTTGGCACATTTGTGAGCTGTCACAGATTAGGCCAATATCATCGGCATACTCCAAGTCAAGAAGTCGTTCTCCTGGGAGTAGCTCCATACCTTCTTAGTCGTGTCCTGTGAACGCGATTTCCATGACTTCGTCAATAGCGAAGTTGAAAAGGAAAGGTGACAGCGGGCATCCTTGTCTCACGCTGCTGGAGATATTAAAGGGCGAAGACAGCTTGCCGTAAGCCCTCACTCTGCCCGAGCTACGCGTGTATAATGCTCGGATAATATTCACATATTTTTCAGGTATACCTTTCCTGAGTAGATAGTCCCTTGAAGATCACTCGAAGTAGTGCTATCGCGCGATAGTTATCTGGTTCAGCACGACTGCCACTTTTGTAGATAGGCGTTATGATTCCGTGCTTCCACATCGTGGGGACGTGCATCTCGTTCATACATCCATGAAAGAAAATTGCTAATGTTCCTGCCAAACTCATAGCAAGAACTTTCAACGCCTTCGGACGAAAGCTGTCCGCAACCGGGGACCTGAACTCGCGCAGCGACTAGCCACTTCAGTACAGCTGCGGAAGTGAAGGATATGTGAGCAAGCTCTGATGGCGGCGTTATCTGCTTAGACAGAATGTATGATGATTGCACGCTTTGGAAGGTACGGCCAAATTGTTGTCCAAGAACGCTGGCCGCCTCTTGTGCGGTTTGGGCTAACCTGCATGCTGTGTGCAGAACAGGAATATCGCGCTTAACACGGCGCAAATTGTTTACTTGTCTGTATAACAGTTTGGAATTGGAGTAAAACTTTTCTACTAGACCTTGTTGGTTCTTCAGTTTATCCTCCCGGACGAGTGTGACACAGTGTTTTCTTTGTATTGTGTAGACATTCCAGGCTGTGTTGACAAGATCACTTTGTGTTGGCTTTATGCGTTCATTGGAAGTATTTCCTGGAAATTGAGATAAAATTCAGTTTCATTTCCGATTCTGAAATTTCCGACCAGAAATACTTGTGTTTTCATCGCTTGGTTTCGGCGATCTTGCTGTCGCCATTTCCTCCGTCAATTGGTCACCATCTTGTTTTCGGATTATTCACAATGCCGAAGCGCTCAACCTGTGGTACTTGCTCCAAACTAGTCGAATACCGTGCAAATGCCCTCACGTGTGTTTTGTGTCAAGTTAAATACCACATTTCATGTGTTGCATTATCAGTTGAGCATTTTCATCATCTTCGCGAGATCCAACACGATTTAGTCCAAACTATATGCGAAAATTGCCGAAATAAGATACAACCAGAAAGAGTAAAGCCGACGTGTACGCCTCAGCGTTTCGTTGCGAACAGCTCCGTGTGTTTGGCCCAACAACCTAGCGAGAAGAGCCTTCAGATTTCGTCTCAGTCGTCCTCCTCTACCCGTGCAAACTCACCGACACGAAGTCTAACCATTGTGAGAAGTCCAGGTGCACCTGTCCTAAATTGTTTACCTTTGTTGTGTCCAACGGACACTGATGTCCCAGCAGGTGAAAGTCTGAGTGCTGAAAATCAGTGGAAACAACGGAGGACGAAATTACGAAGGAACGTTGGGCGTTTATGTTCTGTAAGTCAACAGTTAGACAAACACTTGAGGCTGGTAGTATACTTCGCCCTGCAAGGCCAACCTCGTCCGACCAGAGGCGTTATAATCTCGTGGTCTTTCATGCACCGGAGTCCAGTGATCCATCACCCCAAGTGCGCTACGATTACATGTCGAGTTTTTACAGGGTCTAATTGATAGACTCCTCGACGGTGGTGAGGACTCGGTAAAAGTGAGGCAGATTACCAGTCTTGGAAAGCACAGTGATCAACAAAATCGGTCTATGAGAATCACATTTGTGGACGAAGCCAATCCAAGGCTGATCATGTCTCCCCTAAGTAGGCTGAAAGGTTTGAAGATCCATGTTCTTCCCGACCTTGACCCAGTAGACAGGGTGCAGCCCAAGTCTGTCATCCTTGAGCTGAAAAGACGCACTGTTGAGGGGGAAACAAATCTTCGTATCGTAAATTTTCGGCTGGTTTCCAACCATCCGCGAATCAGGATAAACAGGCTGCTCACACTTCAAGCACGCCCGGTGGCTCTTGCTGCGGCCTGCGAGTAGCCTTCACAAATGTTTGCAGTATTATGAATAAGCGCGATGAGCTTTGTTGTTTCGTTGCGTCTGAGCGACCAGACGTAGTGGGACTCGCCGAGACATGGCTGCATGTAGAGTTATACACCCAAGAACTTGAACTCAGCAGTTACTCTTGTTTCCGATGAGATAGACTAAAGAATGCTCACGGTGGTGTCTTACTTTACATCCGGTCTTCCCTGCTTGGGAGACTTGTGAGCACCTACCGAAGTGACGATGGTCTGTGTGAGCTACTGTGGTGCTCCATCCGCCTCAGGCGCGGAGAACTACTTGTGGGCGCAGTTTATCGCAGTCCCCTGAGTCGTTGTTTGGATTGGCTGCCCATTCTTCGGACCCACATGAGTCGTCCACACTTTCTACTTATGGGCGATTTTAACTGTCCTCGAATACGATGGCCTGATGTGCATTTGATGCATGGACAAAGTGAGGTTGAAGCAAAGTTTGTGGATTTGGTACTTGAAACTGGTGCATCGCAACACATATGCCAGCCAACACGTATATCAACACGTTCAACCTCGTCCTGTCTCGACCTGATGTTAACGAGCTACGAACAACGAGTGCGTGACGTTAGGATCCTGGAGCCCCTGGCTACCAGCCACCACTCAGTACTGATAGCTAATATGGAATTATCTTTACCGTATTCACACCCGCTGCAACCAGCTCCCAACTACTGGAAAACGGACTTCGATGGTCTAGCTCGAGCCGCGAGCCAACTGGATTGGTCTCTGTCGCAAGCTACCTCTGTGGAAGATTGTTGAATATGTATAAAAGAGTGATTGACATCATTGTGTTCTCAATTTGTGCCATTGAAATGTCGAAAGGTTGGACCGATTAAACCTCATTGGTTTGATAAGGAGTATGGAAACTTGGCTCGGATGCGGCGCAGACTGTGGGACAAATTCCTCCTATCTGGCTCTGCCTATGATTAAGAAGTGTATAAATGTCAGCGGAACCTCTGCAACAGTGCAAAGAAGAATAAACGCCGACACTTTGAAGAGAAGCTCGCATTAGCCGCGAAGACCGCCCCAAAGACAATCTTCGCATATGTGAAGCGACGCCTGAAGCCGGCAGGTGATGTGCCAGTGCTGGATGGTACGGATGGACAGCCCCTAACCTCCAGCACTGAGCTTGCGTCCGCGTTGGCGGTGCACTTCGCTTCAGTATTTGCGAATAACCAGGTGTCTGTTCCCAGTTCGATGTATACCGCTTTTACCGAACTCGATAGTCTGCATTGTCGCGATGAAGAGGTAGTTCAACTACTCTCCAACCTTGACGGCACCAAACCTGCCAGACCTGATGGGCTTCACCCACTGGTTCTCAAGTCACTTTCAACCATCCTCTTTCCTGTCATGACTGACGTTTTCAACAGGTCGCTGTCCGAAGGTTTGTTGGCGTATAACTGGAAATGTTCCGTGGTGAAGCCTATTCCGAAAGGCGGCGACCCTAACAAAGTAGACAATTACAGGCCGATTTGTCTGACACCTATTTTGGCGAAGGTTGCTGAGAAAATCCTGAAGAAGGGATTGCTGCAGTTGCTACAGACATACAAGGTCTTGACGCACGCACAGCACGGTTTTATCCAAGGTCGCTCATGCATTACGAACCTGCTTGGGACGAGGCATGAGTGGTTGAAGGCAATAAACAAGAGGAAGTCCGTCGACGTGATAATTATGGATTTCAGTAAAGCGTTCGACAAGGTCGGTCATGAGGTTCTCCTTCACAAACTCAGCATGTGTGGTGTCAGTGGCTCACTGCACCGGTGGATCCGCGACTTTCTTGTTGGACGAAAGTGGAGGGTACAGGTTGACCACCATCTAACTGACTGGCATCCCACTACAACTGGCGTGCCCCAAGGCACTGTGCTGGGGCCCACTCTGTTCCTGATCCACATCAACGATCTACCGCAGCTTCTCTGGTCGCCGTGTGTCTTGTTTTCGGACGACATGAAGATGTTGAGAGAAATCGCCGCTCCCGATGACTGTGGCCTACTTCAGCAAGACCTCAACCGCCTATCCACATGGTCTGCAGAAGTTCTTCTCCCGGTCAACCCAGCCAAGTCTGTATTTATGGACCTGGGGAAGGGTGCTAACGGCCGAACTTACACCCGTGACGACCAAACGCTATATCCCACATCCTCCGTGAAAGACCTAGATGTACTCTCACCCTACGATTTGAAGTCTGTGGACAACACGATCAGGCTATATCGGACTGCGCATGCTTTGGGCGCTCAAACGTAGCTTCGGCATATAGTCTGACGAGGTTGCCACTCGCCTGTTCTCTTCTATCATTAGACCAATGCTAGAGTACGGGTCGTCCGCCTACTTTCCGATTACCCGAGGTGAGACACAAAAGATCGAACGGCTCCAACACGTTGCTACCAGGCTCATCCCGAGTTTACGTTGCTTTGGGTATGAAGACCGGTGCAAGAAACTAGGGCTCTACACTTTATCCTACCGTCGGGTGCAAGTCGACCTCATTATGACCTACCGAATTCTACATCTAGGTGACTTCCCAATGTTAAGTCCAATGCTGCACTTATGAATGCCATGCAGTACACGCGGACACAGATAAAAACTTGTCGTGCCGGATGTGAAATGTGTTCCCCACCCATTATGCTTCGAACGGAGAGTTGTAAACATTTGGAACAGTTTGCCGGAACATGTGATTGAGGCAACATCTGTGCAACAGTTCAAAACGTTGTTCGATTTGTATTTTGTCACTATTCGATTCAGAGAACGACTGCACACTTACGATGACATATCACGTTTGTGAACCCTGAAATATCGTAAGTCGAATATTTTAAATATTACAAGTGGACGACAATGATATCCACGGTTGACAACTTTTATAACGTTTGTCACCATATTTCGAAAGAGTCGTAAAGAATCCATTTCTACTTGCTCTATAATACAGTATCCAGTATTCAGTAGTCTTCAGGTATGGTCGTTCGGGGAGGCTATGTAGGTGTGCCATGCCAAGCCCCTTAATACCATGCACTTACGTGTCCTGCTCCTTACGAAAGACTTCATCCTTTTAGGCCAGTAGAGTTTGGTTTCAGATGTGCTTGCCATGAGCTTGGTAAATATGTTGACGAATTCACCGCAGGCCACCTCGGGGGTTAATTCAGCTAAGAAGGACCAGCTGGTTGCATCAATGAGGTCGGACAGGCCTTCATAGTTGGTTACGACACGACATTCCTCTGTATGCTCTTTAGGATTATCCGCGTAGCTCATATAATGAAACAATAGCGTCGCATGATCACTGCGGCCCAAAGGAGTATCGGTTGCCATTCTCGCGACCATCCGTTCTTCATTGGTGAATATTCGGTCCAACATGGATGGCCTATCATTTCCGCTGAATCTGGTGGGCGTAATGATGTGGCCATAAAGAGGGTAGTCTGAAACCAGATCTTGTAAATCTGCTTTGAATTGCTCTCCTGGTGTGGCCTGGAATTCGAGGGCATGTAAGTTTAAGTCACCGGTGACTAGAATGTGACTGTACTTCCTGTTTATCACTTGACTCAACGCAGCCATCAAATCGCAGTCCATCTCAGGAGTGGACGATGGTGGGCGGTAAACAACAACCAATAGGCCAAGATCGTTCCCTCTTAGCCGGAAATTACACCAAATGGCGTCAGATACGTCAGTTTCCGGATCGTTTATGCGTTCGCATTGCATGTTGTTACGAAAACAAATGGCTACCCCACCACCTTTGCTGGTTCGATCCTTCCGGACAACGGACATGCCCATCAGTGCAATTTCGGCCTCCGTTATCTCGCAGCGCAACCACGTTTCGGTGACAGCGATGAAGTCCCAAGCTGCAGACGCGTGTCGAAGTCTTGGTTCACCTACTTTGCTGAGTAGACCTTGGGCATTTGTGTACATGCATGAGAGCTTCTCGGAGACCAAGAGTGTGTTAGATTGGATGGATGAAGCAAAGGAATTTACGCCGACCATTAAAACGTCGGCGACTAATCGTTTTTTGGATGGGTTGCATACTCTAGAGAAGTATTTGATATATAAGCAGGTATCAGATGCCCCGAATCCCGGTGTGTGCTCGTGCTCTGCTGTGCCCTTCCGGATAGGATGGCTACCCTTGAAACCGTCCCCGAGTCGGCTCCTGCAGTTGGCGTTTTCATTAAGAGTTGTGCCTCTACTGAATTGTCATTAGAAGGTGTTGGTGTTCCTGCTGCTTTCAGACGAATTTATGTTGGCAAACTGCAATGGAATTTAATCCAGTTCGCTAGTCGGGTTTGTGCCATTAGTTCTGACTGTAACACAAGTTTTAAGAGCCTGCGGCCGCATCCCTTATAGTATTGTGATATGGGGATCCTTGTCAAGGAGGTGAGCACGACATTTTCGGGAGAAAGAGCCTCCCGGATGTAGTGCCATCGCTCGCGGTCGTGCATCTGAGCATCGTCGGAAGAGGAATCAGTAAGCTCAGGAATACCGTGAGCAATCACTGTTTACTTATCTTGACTTTTCCTTTACCTATCTTTGTTAGCGGGATCCACTGAACGTTCTTTCCACGGGATTTCGGGTAGTGTACGCACTCCACTTGAATCGTTGCGGAGACGATTCGCAGACAGCCGAACGGCCTCAGTCGCGTCCGTTGAGTTTGGTGTTACCCGAAGTAACCGGGGTTCGCCGTAGTACAACGCATTTGGGTGGAGCGAGATTCTTCTTAATTTCGTGGGATTAGCATGGACACCGATCGATGTGCAGATGGAACCCTACTGATTTCGATCGTCCGTCAAATTACCCTTAATTGTATTGGATTTGGATTCGGGGACATTTGTGCATACAATGTTTAGGGCACCATGGTTGCGCCTGGTGGCTACTGGTTTTGGATTTCGAGGCTTAGTTGCTGGTGTTTTTTGTTGAATTTGTGTACGGCCTTGGTGTGTGCCATCCGTGCTGCGGCAGTTTTGTTTTCTCTAGTCCGAGCACAATACGGCAGTAAAGTGAGACGACAAAAAATCCTGTAGCTATGGTATACAGTGACGCACAGTACTAAGTTGCATATTGGTTGACAGCCTTAAAGAAGCTCTGTCGTATGGCATCTCAAAGGTACTGATGAAACTCAAATAAGTAATGTTGGCCTTAGTGAATAGACTTCTGAAGTCTTCGTTTGTGGTGCACCAGTGTGTCGTTGCACTTCCTTCAAAAGTAGTGACCCTGTTGGATAGGGCTCGCTGATCCGAAGCGATTGAGCGTACTTCTGAAGAGGTGGCACAATAACGTGATGGGATAAGTCCAATTTGACACAGAGCACAGGATTGCACGATTAGCACGCACATACTGACAACTTCACAACGGTTGAGGTTTAGGGGAGAGGAAACAGTCATCTTAGTCTAGAGATTGCAATTTGATTGCAAAGCCTTTCCAGTTAGTTATGTGATAGTCACGAAAATATAATCTTTTTAAATGCGTCGTAGTTGTAGGTGATTCCTTTGAAGCTGATCTCTGGTATCTTGTGGTCACTCCCAGGAAGATTAGATAGGATGCGTTTGCTTCCAAGACTTTTGCCTTCCGTAAAGATTAAGTCTAGCAAGTGTTCACCTCTTGTTGGAGGAGAAATTTGTTGAATTCAATCAAGTGTATGGATTGCTGAAACAAAATGCAGATATTTTAATGGGGACCGTGGTGGATACCTGGGAATCTCAGGCAAATTAAAGTCTTCACTAACAATCTTCTTAGTTGCCAGCTACTGAGGCATATGAGAAGACTTGCACGAGGCGGTCGATATCCGATTTGCGACAGTGTGATGGGTTGAACACGCAACCAATAAGGATGGTTTTTGCACTTTATTTGAATGTTAATCCAAACAGTCATTAAGGCTATCTAGGAGTGGGTCACACACACAGAAGTTACATTGTGCTTATTGTCCACAGATATGCGGCGACCGCCACCACGGCGGGATACGCGACTGCTGCTAAAGCTGCGGAAGTTTGGGATGCAAAGGTGGGTATGAGAAATATGCACATTTTCCCAATTATCCGTGACAAGTCCAATGTCAGGATGGGAAAGAAAAAGTAAAAAAATTAGATGATATATTTTGCTGTTGAGGGACTGAGCATTTAAGAAAAGGAATCTAACATATCCACGTTGCGTAGGCAGGCTTACTGACTGTATATGGTTGGACAAAGGACATCATCCCATGTAGTGGAACCACGTGCAGGAGTACCGTCGGAATACACGCCGCTGGTTTCAGGCATGTTAGTACTAAGCTGATAATCTGTTGAAAGAAGTGCAAGGCCTGCTGATTCATTGGGGTTGGCGGTCGTGTGGCCGCCGATAAACCTAAAAAGGAGCTTGGTGTGTGTGGGGTTCAAGCAGTTGAATGTTGTTTGGGACACTATTTGAAGACATATCTCTCAGACTTGTGATAGGTGGTATGGTAGCAAACATAGTCAGTCTGCTTATTGAGCTATAAGTGGATGGATGTCTAGATGTTAGGTTCTTATACGATATCCGTCGACGGAGTCGAGCGCACTGGTTGAGCGTGGGAATCATGGCAAATGAATCTGAAAGAAAGAGCATCATAGGGCGGGGATAATCTGTTTGTCTTTGTGTCCGGCTGACTGCTGATAAATAAAAATATATGAACTTTTTATTCTCGGTAACGCGAGGCACGCCTTTACAGGCAAGGTCATGTAATGGTAACAAAATGTGAACAAAATGTACAATTATATAACACGTCTGTCATGACGGTGAATGTGTGCATGGATGTGTGTTTAAGTATAGTTGTAGCTTTGTAGCTTGTGTTTGAAGTGTGTTGTATTTATGATTGTTTGACAGCGACGACTATGTAAGAATAGACGGTTGATGTCCGTGGATTGCGTGCAATTACCCAGCTATCCACGGGACAGTGACTTTAGTTTGTGGCGAGTCACATTCGCCACGTCACAGTGTTTATAAACGGACATTTGCGGCTTCTTATAGGGGGAAAGCTTGTCAGGCGAAAACCCACCACGTTCTGTAACACTGCCGCCGAACTAATTTCTGGAACGGGTTACACCCGAACCACCCAGCTGGTGCCACAAGGACGTTGTTCGGCTAGCGAGTCTTTCAAATTGGAGTATTCCGTAAGCCTTTACTACTTCTTCTGCTAGAAAAGTATCGGGAGTGTTAAAGTATATGAGTGTGCTCTTAGGTGTCGACTTCCTAAGCTTGGTCGAGTTAAGGGAAGTGACTTTGTTAGTGTTTTTAAAGCTGCAGCGCGTGTCAACGGCACTACGAATTTGCTTGCTATTTGTCAGCTTCCAAGGTGCATCCTGTGTGGCGCTGATGCTGATCATGTTGTCTAGGCTTGCGTTATCTGTAGCAACGGTAGGCTGAGAACCTGTGCGGCCTCCATGTAGATCGGTGAATAGTATCGGAGTTACCACTAAGTACATCGGGGTAGTTATCTTTGTGAGATTATCAGATCTCTGGATGGGAGTGATATTACTACTGAATATCGCTTATGTTAGTAGGCAATCAACCGCAGCTACGGAGTTATCTAGGTCAGCTGCGCAGTGAACATTTTGGTGGATATCCTCTTCACACGCAGTTCGTAAGTTAGTTTGCGAGGGGTCAGGTGCGTTACTCTGTTTCTGTGGAACAGTCGTATGTATCCGCTCAAGTCGTGTCTTATCTGACCTTATAACAATATTCTTAAGTTAGATTGTCTCTTTTATAACTGACATATTCGGTATTAATAATTTTGCACTCTGTGTTTTTAAATTTCAGTAGCACCGTGCACGTATGCTTTAAGCTCTACTTCTTTAGAAGTAGCGCAAGGCACTCTTCATTTTGAAGCCCGATGTTGTCTAGTAGTAAATGTTTCAGCTTCTTCAGAGGACGCCTATCTGAGACATTAAACACTATAACATTACTTGCACGGATAATACGTTCAGACACTTTAGTGAAAATCACGGAAATAAAGCTACAAGCGATATGTAGGTGGTCGGGTGATGGATCAGGAAGTTGGTTAGTTAAGTGGAAAAATGAATCCATAATAGTAACCAGAGGCTTAACAGCAGCCAAGTTTTCTCACAAATCTCTCACAATAATTTCAGCTTCATTTATTCTATCCTGTAATCCAGAGCATACAATGTCGTCCTGTATGCTGCAGAGAGTAGGATTATTAGCACCTATTGTGACCGCTGTGGTATTGGTCAATGCAGTAGGTTGGCTGGTGGAACTTTCCTTTCGCATGGAAGGTGTGTTTACGGCTGACATGAGATAATAGTGCTTTTCTCACTCAAGATATGCAGACGTTTGAGGAACAAAAATGTCAGATGAACGAGGCTCACGAGGCGCGACAGTCACTTGTAATGCCTAATTTAATTTGGCTCTAACCGCCAATCTCTCAGTCAGCTGGGTGAGGTGGAACAAAATATGGAACAGTTAGCGGCCTAGACTGTCTGTTTGTCCAGCCAAGGATTAAAGGGGACAGGTGGACAAAACCTATTGCCACCAGTTGCACGGCAAGGTCGTTTACTAGAGTGAGCAAATGCGATCAAACCGACCTGCTCTGACTTGACAAAGCCGCATTGCACGTTGGTTCCAGTACACAGGTCAGTCGAAACGCACAAGGTCAGATGACTGACGGTGCTAATTGGTTGACCCGAGTGCGGCGAGCGATGCAGCAAACTGAAAGGCTATTATAGTCAGCCGACAATCCAGATAAGTCAACTACCTATCCGGAAAAGCACCAGACGGCCGTTTCGCCCTGTTGGGGCTCGTCAGTGGTGCGCATCCTTCGGTCCTCTACGGAGGATCGAACCCATGACTGCTAGTGGTTTGTGCCAACTAGCCCGCAGCTTATGCAACTGCGCCATGGAGGACGGTAGCCGACCATCAGGAATTGTTAGCTAACTGCGATATAGCCCGACCCATCCTCCACTGCCATGCAGGCACCTGCCATGCAGTTGACAGCGGTTGGCCTTCCGGTGTCAGGACTTCCCGTTTACGGCAGCTATGAATCGACATAGCATTTATGGAATCCGTAAGGGTGAATTTGTATTACTTATGAGTCAGCTACCGTCGGCTGCCGTCCTCCATGGCGCGGTTGCATAAGCTGCGGGCTAGTTGGCACAAACCACTAACAGTCATGGTTTCGATCCTCCGTAGAGGACCGAAGGTTGCGCACCACTGACGAGCCCCAACAGGGCGAAACGGCCGTCTGGTGCTTTTCCGGATAGGTAGTTGACTTATTTGGATTGTCGGATGACTACGACGAACAAAAAGTACTCACAAAAATCCTTCTACTCATAAGTGAAAGGCTATTGACCGCGCAATGGTAGTGGTGGTATGCAAGGCAACACTGGGGGGAATTCTTGCGGACCGCTGGAGGACTGTTGGGTTCACAACGGATGCAGTAGTAAATGAGGAGAATTCCCCTGTACATTTGTTAGACAGCACTTAGACAGCTTCTCGCAAAGGTCGGAATTTGCGGTGTAGAATGTAATGGTCAACGAATTTGTGCATTTGCTTTAGGTGTTAGGAAACGCAAAATCAGAAAACGGAGGGAAGATGGTATTCCCTAAGGTGCAGATTCGTGAAATCAGCAGCGTTTGAAGGAGGTCGCCAAGCCTGATCGAATGAGGGTATGCAGGCTGGATTGTGCGAAAATTAGAGGCACAGCATAGAAATTGGGTAGAGCAATAGGTAGTCCGGCTGGCACGCACCATTCCGTGACCCTAAGTTTGATCTCTTTCGAAAAATTCTGGAATAATATGTGCACTGAGATCATGTTATACCATATGATCAGCCTAAGTTTTGGACCGTAACACCCACAGTTGAGAAATATACATACATATATAGTTGCTGCGATTATTTTACTGGACGCACTCAGATTACACAAATCAGTGGCAAATGCTCCTATTTACTAACTACAAACTTGGATGTTATTCAGGGAGAAATTCTGTCGCCTTATCACTTTCTACTTACATCAGCTCAATAATAGCCTAACAGTAGATGACACCTGCTGCAACAAAGCAGTGCCTACTCAACTTGTAATAAAATTGTATTTCGGTATTAGCACTCTGTGAAGCGATGCGCAAAACACCTCTCTTTTACCCAAGGGGACGCCTGGCAACGCACAGTTCAGTGGCAAGTAGCGCAGGCCCATTTTGTGGCATTTTATTCACCAGCACACCATAACATTTGGACCCTACAGGTCCGGATCATTCGCAGTCATACAACTGTGACTGTCTTGATATCCGGATACCCCGAACCTGCCCGAAGACCGGTAGATCGACCTAATAGAGTCATTCCACAACCTTCGTCTTCTGAAAGCTTTACTTGGAATCATTAAAAAGATTTCATGTATAAAATTATGCTCTTTTATTTCCCTCTTCGCGCTGAAGAAGTAAAGTTATGGCGAGCGATTAGTTGCAACCAAAGGGACGTATACCAAGGATCGTGCAAATATCTGTGCTAAATCACCAGTTAACACTCCATTTTCTTGGTACGTTCACTAGTTAATTTTTCATTCATTACGGCCACTCTAGGGGACATGTCTAGCGCCACCTATTTGACGCATTATATACCACTGTACCCCTATCTGTGATTGTGGACTACGTGTTCACAGGTAGTTAAATAAGGAATTGAGTGTTATCCACCTCGCGGAATCATAAGCTTTGCAAGCACAACTGCCGTAGGAAGGGACCCTCAAGTCGGTGTATTGCATCCACTATGACGGTAAACGACGCTTGCAATAACAAAGCAGTGCCTACTCGCCTTGTAACAAGGTTGCTGCAGTCGTTTTTCGGCATTAGCCCTCCCAGTAGACCGTCGTTCTGTACCCCAAGACGGTCACCTTCCAATCTGTATTTCGGTTGTTCAGACCCCTTTTGTCGCTTTATTCGCATGCCTGTCATAACGCTTTGGCATCACGGTCCCCGATCATTCGCAGCCGTGCACCTGCTATCCGGACACATTGCCGTCGAATGCCCGAGCGTTGGTAGGTCATTCAAAATCTTGGACTGCGTCAGTGCCAAACTAGCCATAAGATCGCTGATGTGGTGTCGCGTTACCGTGTTTGCAGTCATCCCCCCCCCCTCACTGGTGCCGTTCGCAAGGCATGCCTGGTAGTCCGTCTACTCCCATTGAACCCTCCATCCAGTCGCACCACGTGTTGGGACAACCTTGTGTCCCCAAGCTGCGTGGAACTAGCTGAAGTTTAGGCACACGTTGCTGAATGGAGGCTAGACCGCTCTCGCGTCTCCACAACAGACCATCTATGCAAAGGTTATTATACCTACCGTCATTCGTCGATTTGTGCTAGCTCAATCCCAAGGACACTGCGCGCGCATTTGCGGCGGAAAGATACCGGATGCAATTCAAATGCGCTAAAGGCCATGTCCCATTGACTTGCGGATGCAAATCAAAGCCTTATGGAGCAATTCAACTGTAATATGGATGCAATCAATCGGGAAAAGGTGTAGAAGTGGATGGACTAAAGTTGCCAGCTTTGTTGAATACGAACTTGCAGACTAGAGCGCGGCAACGCACTGCGATTAGGTGGATGGAAACTGTGATTCAAATGCCTATTAAAGCAAGATTGGGGATGATCGAGAATTGGGGGGTTGAAAACCAGAGGGGTAAAAGGAACTAGGAACGGGAAAATAAGAACGAAACCGTGTAGTGAAATACTTATAATGCGGTCTGAGTAGTGGCATCCCACTCCACCACCCATCCGGCTCGATGAAAGAGATAGGGCCCCGTTGATCCTTCCCTAGGACGACCAACGTACCAAGCATTACTGTAAGGAATGATCCCTGGCATCGCGTTGGCGGGATATTAGCAGGTTGCCCAGACTTAAGCAGGAGAACAATTAGGTTTCTGAACTAATCTTTTGGTTTACATGCTCGACAGCAGCGGGGTTTTGATACTGTGCTATAGAGAGACTGTTTTATGGATTAAAGAGGCATCCTCACTCCCACACCTAGATTTGTGGGCTAGGATAGCAAGGTTGTCTGGATTTTAATCATTAAGCAATCCGGTATGAGAGACCCTGAAGGTGTAAAAAGTATCACCCAGCATGGCTAAGTAAATCACTGAGGCACACAAACCATCGCACCACCTTAAGGCCCAGTCTCGTCGCGACGGAATTATGTAGGGTGACACCTGGGATACTAGTCAAAAATCAATGATACGTGAGAGACGTGTCAAATATGGGACCGTATAGAAGTTGCGAACGATTGAACTCAACGTGTATTGTGCAGGCTACAACAATAGGAAGTTAATCAATCAGAGCGAGTAACGATGCTGCAAAATACTCACTAAGGCCATTTGTGTCAGTGGAAGTGCTGTCAGTAAAACAAGTGGTTTTGAAGGTTAAAACGACCATAAAACCTAAAGTTACAAAATACTGACAAGACGTGTGTTTCGATGGAGCTGTTAGTGGGGGAAAACTGGAAGTGAGGATGGGTGCGAATAGCTGCATGGTCTTGAACACAGGCGTCCAAGATGGGGGTGTAGTAGAGTTCGCTGAGTCCAGGCTTTTGATAGTTATTATTTACGATGATCAGTGTGCCCCATTGTGCACTATCAGTGTGGACCAGTGCATCATCAGTAGGCCGTCGGGGCTGTAAAACGGATCTTACGTTTGACCTGTCTATCGCGTCGGTCGGTTGCCTGGGTTTGAGGCGGGGTAGGTTGAGATTCAAGTGGCACAGAGGATTTTGGGATATCCAGGGCTCGGGAAGTCACAGCAGGTCCGGAATTTTGTGTAGTAGCGGTAGGATGGGTTGCAAAGTGGTTCGGCATAGAAAGCTACTTGGAGCCGGTCGATGGACACCGTTGTTCGGTGACCATTCTAATCTAAAGTGAAATGTTTTTGACTACGCTGCAGGCCTGTGAATGGGCCGGTGTGTCGAGGCTGGAGAAGGCGCGGCACTGCGTCGCTGCGGACGAAGACGTGAGTGCAGCTAGAGAGTCCGCTGTGCATTTGCACATCTCTAGTCTGCTCACGGGCGGAGTCGGTTGTAGTGAATGCATACGTTGAGCTGGGGAGGAAGTAAATTTAAGCGGAGGCGGACCTGACGATGCGGGAGGCGAGAGGAATTCTCCTGACAACTTTAGAATTGTGCCGTAATCCAGCTATGCTGGCGCGCATTGCAAGTCAGTTTTTAGGCTGCTATGATTGCCTAAGATTACGAGCGAAACATTTTCACTCCAGTTAGGGTCGGAGGAGGTGGGGAGCGAGAGTTTAGCTGTCCATGAAAGCGTTCAACTAAAGCTTTGGCTGTTGGCTGATACGCTGTGGTATGAAGGCGACGACAGCCTACTTAGTTGCAGAAAGTATCGATTTGTGAAGGTTCGAGGGTCGTTCTTTTATCCGTTATGTTGGTGGATAGGAATCCGTAGTGCGAGACGTACCAATCTATGAAGGTCCTGCTAACAGTCTCAGCTATGCAGTCTGTTACGGGAATGGCTTCTGGCTATCTGGTAAAGCGTTCGACATAGTCAAGAATGTATACGAGTCCGCGCGAAGGAATCAAGGGACCTACTAGGTCTATGTGTACATGTGAAAAACGAGAGTCCGGAGCAGGAAATTAACCAAGAGGACTGCTGGTTTGACGATGTATTTTGGAGCATTGAAGGCAGGAGCGAGCCCAGGTACGAACATATTTGTTTACACGTGGCCAAATGAAACTTTTGGTGACCAATTTCAAAGACTCACGGATTCTGGAATGTAATGGTAAGTACAGTGGGTCAAAGACTGACCGTCTGAAGGAGACGGGCACGAGGGGTCTAGGGCAACCTGTGGAAGTGTCACAGAGGACGGTTCCTTCAGTGGTTTGTAGAGGAACAGGCTGCACATGCAGCAAAGTGGACTGCAGAACGCGCTGTATATCTTCGTCTTGAGCCAGGGCCGATGCCATGGCGGCAAGGTCGACGGTAGGCGAAGACTGGAGAGTGAGGTTGACGCGCGAGAGAGCGCCAGCGACGGGACTGTGACCACCTGAGACGTGACGTATGTCAGTGGTGAACTGAGTAACTAAGTCTAAGTGTCTTCTTTCCCCCTTGGTGAATATTTGTCGCAGGCATTTGAATGCGAAGATAAAAGGCATGTGATCAGTGTAGACCGTTAAAGCACGGCCTTCGAGTGTGTGCCGGAAGTGACGAATGGCTAAGTAGATGGCGAGCACTTATCTACCAAAAGTGCTGTAGCAGGATTCCGCTGGCTGCAGGCGTTTGGAGAAGAACCTAAGGGTTTTCCATTGTCTATCAAAGTGTCGTTGGAGAACAGCTCCTACCGCGGCATCTGAGGTTTCAGTTGTAATAGGAAGGGGAGCAGTCGATTCTGAATGAACGAGAAGCGCTATGTTGGAGGTAGCTTCATTGAGCTCGTTGAAGGGTGTCTGCGGTGTGTCCAGGAAAGCGAAATTACGTTCATTTCCCCTGAAGAATTCAGTCAAGGGACGCATGAGCTCAGCACTGAGGGATGAAGCGTCGATATTAGTTGACAAAACCACAAAATCAACGGAGGTGCTTGAACGAAGTTGGAGCAAGGAAGTGTTTGATCGCCTTGATCTTAGCAGGAAGGCTTTCAATACAAGATGATGAAGCGAGGTGGCCTAGGAATTCTATCCTTGACTTGCCAAGTTCACACATAGTCGGGTTGCGTATGACACCGTGTTGGCTCAAGCTCTGGAAGAGAGTTCGACGGTGGACGAGGTGTTTTGTTTGAAAAAATTGGCTAATAAAACATTATCTAGATAGGAATGTGCGAAGTCCAGGCCAAGAGGAAAATTTTGGATGAAGCTTTAGAAGGTTTTTGCAGCGCAGCACAGTCTAAATGTATTCCCAAAAATTCGTACAAGCCGAAAGCAGTGATGACGGCCGTTTTAGGAATGTCATTTTCGTTTACAGGTAGCTGATGAGAGGCGCGAACCAGATCGATCTTGGTAAAGATCGCCTTACCTGTGGGGCATGCGGCAAGGCCCCGCATGTGTGGAATGGATGCTAACTGCGACAGTTAGGATTTGAGTACGCAACAGTTAGCGCAAGGACGCCAGGCACCAGACTCCTTGGGGACTGTTTTCAGGAGCGAGGACTAACGGCGTTTTACACTGGCCGATTATCCCCAATGAGACCATGTGCTCAAACTCCGCAATAACTACCTTAACTCTCTCAGGTGATACTCTGCATGGACGGCATGAGACGTGTGCGCCATTCGCCCAAATACGTTTCGTGACTTGGGATGCCGCGGGCAGGGCCGTGTTCATTGACTGAACGAGTTGGAATACTAGGAGAAGAGGTTGGCGTAGTCTGGCGAGGTTTGGGGAAAGGCGTAGCCCGGTGTTATAGATGTGATATCGCCGGTGATACCATGTATACTGAGTTTCGTTGCATTGTCAAGCATCAGGTGGCGTTTCGCATCAACCAATAGGTCGAAATGCCTGAGAAATTCAATGTCCATGATGTCAAAGGGGACTGCAACAACGGTGAATACCCAGCGGAACGTGCGCCAATTATCTAGGTTCATGGTATGCGACCGATGACCGTAGGTGCCTATTGGCGTGTCAATGTCAACATTCAGGTTTGTCGACAAGGAGAGATTGGCGCCCCTGGAATAGGGGATGACGTTGACTTCTTCTTTAGTATCAACTAAGAATTTGGTCACGGAATCATAATCCCTAATGTGGATGAGACGACATTGTGTTTCTCCAACATTGATCGTTGCCATTACAGGCCGGCGTGGCGGCTCAGCTGTAACGAAGAAGCTGCATGTCTGTACACACTTACGGGCTTTATTACCGAAACGGAAAGGATAAAAGCAGTAAGCTAAGACGTCATGTTTTGTTAGACGTGATGATGGTCTAAAGCGGCTGTGGTGCTTGCGGTTCAAAGTGGGCCCCTTGATCTGGCGCTGAAGCGAAGCTATCTGCGATGATAATGCGTCTATTGCCTACGGGTCGCAAGTCGGGGATGTCGGTGTGGTTGCGCCAGTGCTAAACCGCGTAGGTTCTCTGGGTTCAGTCTCGGGCTGGTCCCGTTCTATGACGCGGCCTGCAAGATCAGTAATTGCTGTGGGTGGCTGGTCACTTGTCACTGCAAGCATGGTCCGCGCATTTTGTTGGCGGCGTTTCATCCACAGCTCACGAGCATCCCTTTGTTCACGTTGGACGCGCCGATGAGCGATTGCATTTCTCGCAACAATTCTGAGGTCCTCCGCTCTCCTATTTGGAGAGTACTAAATAGTTGCTGCCGACGGACCTTGTCAGTGGGCGTGATTCGCTGAACACTAGCTTGTCTAATAGTCTCGTATTTCAATACAAGTGGGGGGAATATTTTGTCGCTCACTTGCGAAGATATACTCTGAGGAAGGCGAGATATTAGCTGAGTATACATGACGAAGGCAGAAGAAATCCTACGAACGTAAAATAGGGATTCTAGGTGCAAAATCCATAAGGAAATGTCATTCTCCCAAATAGATGGACTGGCTAACGCAACTGTATTGATCATGACAGGTTCTACTGCGCTAACTACATATGGAGATGGATTATCATCTAGATAATCCATCGCAAAAAGTGAATAAAAATCTGGAAGTAGAGGAAACAAAATGCTCATAAGTAATGACTCACAAAGTCACTGGAACCAGCTCACCGGAATGTAACTTCAAACTCGTGGGCGGTGTGATTTAAACCAGGGTCACCATTTGTTGGATGGCACCTGGGATACTAGACAATAATCAATGATACGTAAGAGACGTGTCAAACATGGGACAGTGTAGAAGTTACAGACGATTGAGCTCAACGTGGATTGTGCAGGCTACAAAAATAGGAAGCGAATCAATCAGAGCGAGTAACGATGCTGCAAAATACTCACTAAGGCCATTTGTGTCAGTGGAAGTGCTGTCAGTAAAACAAGTGGTTTTGAAGGTTAAAACGACCATAAAACCTAAAGTTACAAAATACTGACAAGACGTGTGTTTCGATGGAGCTGTTAGTGGGGGAAAACTGGAAGTGAGGATGGGTGCGAATAGCTGCATGGTCTTGAACACAGGCGTCCAAGATGGGGGTGTAGTAGAGTTCGCTGAGTCCAGGCTTTTGATAGTTATTATTTACGATGATCAGTGTGCCCCATTGTGCACTATCAGTGTGGACCAGTGCATCATCAGTAGGCCGTCGGGGCTGTAAAACGGATCTTACGTTTGACCTGTCTATCGCGTCGGTCGGTTGCCTGGGTTTGAGGCGGGGTAGGTTGAGATTCAAGTGGCACAGAGGATTTTGGGATATCCAGGGCTCGGGAAGTCACAGCAGGTCCGGAATTTTGTGTAGTAGCGGTAGGATGGGTTGCAAATTGGTTCGGCATAGAAAGCTACTTGGAGGCGGTCGATGGACACCGTTGTTCGGTGACCATTCTAATCTAAAGTGAAATGTTTTTGACTACGCTGCAGGCCTGTGAATGGGCCGGTGTGTCGAGGCTGGAGAAGGCGCGGCACTGCGTCGCTGCGGACGAAGACGTGAGTGCAGCTAGAGAGTCCGCTGTGCATTTGCACATCTCTAGTCTGCTCACGGGCGGAGTCGGTTGTAGTGAATGCATACGTTGAGCTGGGGAGGAAGTAAATTTAAGCGGAGGCGGACCTGACGATGCGGGAGGCGAGAGGAATTCTCCTGACAACTTTAGAATTGTGCCGTAATCCAGCTATGCTGGCGCGCATTGCAAGTCAGTTTTTAGGCTGCTATGATTGCCTAAGATTACGAGCGAAACATTTTCACTCCAGTTAGGGTCGGAGGAGGTGGGGAGCGAGAGTTTAGCTGTCCATGAAAGCGTTCAACTAAAGCTTTGGCTGTTGGCTGATACGCTGTGGTATGAAGGCGACGACAGCCTACTTAGTTGCAGAAAGTATCGATTTGTGAAGGTTCGAGGGTCGTTCTTTTATCCGTTATGTTGGTGGATAGGAATCCGTAGTGCGAGACGTACCAATCTATGAAGGTCCTGCTAACAGTCTCAGCTATGCAGTCTGTTACGGGAATGGCTTCTGGCTATCTGGTAAAGCGTTCGACATAGTCAAGAATGTATACGAGTCCGCGCGAAGGAATCAAGGGACCTACTAGGTCTATGTGTACATGTGAAAAACGAGAGTCCGGAGCAGGAAATTAACCAAGAGGACTGCTGGTTTGACGATGTATTTTGGAGCATTGAAGGCAGGAGCGAGCCCAGGTACGAACATATTTGTTTACACGTGGCCAAATGAAACTTTTGGTGACCAATTTCAAAGACTCACGGATTCTGGAATGTAATGGTAAGTACAGTGGGTCAAAGACTGACCGTCTGAAGGAGACGGGCACGAGGGGTCTAGGGCAACCTGTGGAAGTGTCACAGAGGACGGTTCCTTCAGTGGTTTGTAGAGGAACAGGCTGCACATGCAGCAAAGTGGACTGCAGAACGCGCTGTATATCTTCGTCTTGAGCCAGGGCCGATGCCATGGCGGCAAGGTCGACGGTAGGCGAAGACTGGAGAGTGAGGTTGACGCGCGAGAGAGCGCCAGCGACGGGACTGTGACCACCTGAGACGTGACGTATGTCAGTGGTGAACTGAGTAACTAAGTCTAAGTGTCTTCTTTCCCCCTTGGTGAATATTTGTCGCAGGCATTTGAATGCGAAGATAAAAGGCATGTGATCAGTGTAGACCGTTAAAGCACGGCCTTCGAGTGTGTGCCGGAAGTGACGAATGGCTAAGTAGATGGCGAGCACTTATCTACCAAAAGTGCTGTAGCAGGATTCCGCTGGCTGCAGGCGTTTGGAGAAGAACCTAAGGGTTTTCCATTGTCTACCAAAGTGTCGTTGGAGAACAGCTCCTACCGCGGCATCTGAGGTTTCAGTTGTAATAGGAAGGGGAGCAGTCGATTCTGAATGAACGAGAAGCGCTATGTTGGAGGTAGCTTCATTGAGCTCGTTGAAGGGTGTCTGCGGTGTGTCCAGGAAAGCGAAATTACGTTCATTTCCCCTGAAGAATTCAGTCAAGGGACGCATGAGCTCAGCACTGAGGAATGAAGCGTCGATATTAGTTGACAAAACCACAAAATCAACGGAGGTGCTTGAACGAAGTTGGAGCAAGGAAGTGTTTGATCGCCTTGATCTTAGCAGGAAGGCTTTCAATACAAGATGATGAAGCGAGGTGGCCTAGGAATTCTATCCTTGACTTGCCAAGTTCACACATAGTCGGGTTGCGTATGACACCGTGTTGGCTCAAGCTCTGGAAGAGAGTTCGACGGTGGACGAGGTGTTTTGTTTGAAAGAATTGGCTAATAAAACATTATCTAGGTAGGAATGTGCGAAGTCCAGGCCAAGAGGAAAATTTTGGATGAAGCTTTAGAAGGTTTTTGCAGCGCAGCACAGTCTAAATGTATTCCCAAAAATTCGTACAAGCCGAAAGCAGTGATGACGGCCGTTTTAGGAATGTCATTTTCGTTTACAGGTAGCTGATGAGAGGCGCGAACCAGATCGATCTTGGTAAAGATCGCCTTACCTGTGGGGCATGCGGCAAGGCCCCGCATGTGTGGAATGGATGCTAACTGCGACAGTTAGGATTTGAGTACGCAACAGTTAGCGCAAGGACGCCAGGCACCAGACTCCTTGGGGACTGTTTTCAGGAGCGAGGACTAACGGCGTTTTACACTGGCCGATTATCCCCAATTAGACCATGTGCTCAAACTCCGCAATAACTACCTTAACTCTCTCAGGTGATACTCTGCATGGACGGCATGAGACGTGTGCGCCATTCGCCCAAATACGTTTCGTGACTTGGGATGCCGCGGGCAGGGCCGTGTTCATTGACTGAACGAGTTGGAATACTAGGAGAAGAGGTTGGCGTAGTCTGGCGAGGTTTGGGGAAAGGCGTAGCCCGGTGTTATAGATGTGATATCGCCGGTGATACCATGTATACTGAGTTTCGTTGCATTGTCAAGCATCAGGTGGCGTTTCGCATCAACCAATAGGTCGAAATGCCTGAGAAATTCAATGTCCATGATGTCAAAGGGGACTGCAACAACGGTGAATACCCAGCGGAACGTGCGCCAATTATCTAGGTTCATGGTATGCGACCGATGACCGTAGGTGCCTATTGGCGTGTCAATGTCAACATTCAGGTTTGTCGACAAGGAGAGATTGGCGCCCCTGGAATAGGGGATGACGTTGACTTCTTCTTTAGTATCAACTAAGAATTTGGTCACGGAATCATAATCCCTAATGTGGATGAGACGACATTGTGTTTCTCCAACATTGATCGTTGCCATTACAGGCCGGCGTGGCGGCTCAGCTGTAACGAAGAAGCTGCATGTCTGTACACACTTACGGGCTTTATTACCGAAACGGAAAGGATAAAAGCAGTAAGCTAAGACGTCATGTTTTGTTAGACGTGATGATGGTCTAAAGCGGCTGTGGTGCTTGCGGTTCAAAGTGGGCCCCTTGATCTGGCGCTGAAGCGAAGCTATCTGCGATGATAATGCGTCTATTGCCTACGGGTCGCAAGTCGGGGATGTCGGTGTGGTTGCGCCAGTGCTAAACCGCGTAGGTTCTCTGGGTTCAGTCTCGGGCTGGTCCCGTTCTATGACGCGGCCTGCAAGATCAGTAATTGCTGTGGGTGGCTGGTCACTTGTCACTGCAAGCATGGTCCGCGCATTTTGTTGGCGGCGTTTCATCCACAGCTCACGAGCATCCCTTTGTTCACGTTGGACGCGCCGATGAGCGATTGCATTTCTCGCAACAATTCTGAGGTCCTCCGCTCTCCTATTTGGAGAGTACTAAATAGTTGCTGCCGACGGACCTTGTCAGTGGGCGTGATTCGCTGAACACTAGCTTGTCTAATAGTCTCGTATTTCAATACAAGTGGGGGGAATATTTTGTCGCTCACTTGCGAAGATATACTCTGAGGAAGGCGAGATATTAGCTGAGTATACATGACGAAGGCAGAAGAAATCCTACGAACGTAAAATAGGGATTCTAGGTGCAAAATCCATAAGGAAATGTCATTCTCCCAAATAGATGGACTGGCTAACGCAACTGTATTGATCATGACAGGTTCTACTGCGCTAACTACATATGGAGATGGATTATCATCTAGATAATCCATCGCAAAAAGTGAATAAAAATCTGGAAGTAGAGGAAACAAAATGCTCATAAGTAATGACTCACAAAGTCACTGGAACCAGCTCACCGGAATGTAACTTCAAACTCGTGGGCGGTGTGATTTAAACCAGGGTCACCATTTGTTGGATGGCACCTGGGATACTAGACAATAATCAATGATACGTAAGAGACGTGTCAAACATGGGACAGTGTAGAAGTTACAGACGATTGAGCTCAACGTGGATTGTGCAGGCTACAAAAATAGGAAGCGAATCAATCAGAGCGAGTAACGATGCTGCAAAATACTCACTAAGGCCATTTGTGTCAGTGGAAGTGCTGTCAGTAAAACAAGTGGTTTTGAAGGTTAAAACGACGGTAAAATCCAATGTTGTAAAATACTGAAGGATCGTTTTTTAAGCTACTCTACACTTCCCATGTTGAACCGGAATGTTGCTGGTTGCCATTTTTTGAACTTTTTTGTGCAAAAAACCTCGGCATGTAAATGTGGCTCCCATGCCCCGATGTGACCTAATCACCGCCGCCGACGCTTTTAGGAACTCTTGCGGCGTCTTTTACACAACACATACTTGAGGCAAGACGACTGTCGCTTTTCACTGGCTTCTAATACATCTGGTAACAGACGGTCTTGGGATGACCACGTGCATTCAGTCAGATGACTTTTCCAGACAGGTACCCTATCCCACATTACAGGACCTCACTGCAGGTCTTCAGTAAGATAAACTGGTTCGAGCGTAAAACCAGATGACTGTAGAAGGACAAAACATTCATAAAACAGCCATAATCAATCCCTTCGGCTTGTTCAGAGTTTTAGGAATGATGTTCGGTTTGTGCAACGTCGCACAGATCTCTCAACGCTTCATGCTTGACGACATCCTTGTAATCAGTTCAGCTAACGAAGAGAACCTAGCTTCTTTTCAATCAATCTTCCAGCGGTTGACCTGACACGGCGCCACCGTTAACCCGATAAGGTGTGAAGTTAGAAATTAATCAGTAGAATTTCTAGGCCCCCTCGTCTCTCTTCTGTGATTTGAACCTTTGGGTCGACAATCCGGTCGACGGATAAGTAGCAATGAAGTACATTGTCCTCATTCTTAAGTCCGTCGTTATGCAAGAGTGACATGCACTGCTGCGAGATCTCAGCATCAGTAATGACGTCATTTAATCATGTGTCGGTTATCATGGTTAGGTCCAGAGATATTAAAGCCTGAAGAGATCGACGCCGGTCCAATTTGCTGAGAAGTGATCATGCTTTGGTGCCTTGTATGACAGAAACGTAACAACACAAAAGCTTTCCAAGCGAATGTACACCGACTTCTAGGCCACCGACTGATAATCGTTTTCGGGCTTATTTCTGGTCTACACGTCGGGGCCGGTTGGGAGTGATACACAATGTACCCGCCGCTTAACCATGCAGTCGCGAAATGTGACGGATTACCTACTTCCGTTTCGGCTAGTTAACGAGTTGCAAGGCGTTCTGGATCAAAATTACAGACAGCTGGTTTTTTGTTTGCTTAGCTAATGGTGGGCTGGTTTCGGCTGCCTTCAGAAGTGTTTGTGACAGCAATTTGGTGCATAAGTTGTGTTATGTTCAACCACTGTTTTCATCATTTGTTTGCAGTACAGTTTTAAATTACACAACTACTGAACCACACTGGATATAGTTGATGACGAAGGAAGCGTTAACATGGGGTTGGCAATCACGTCCCTGAGCAGCAGTGCCTCATAAATGTCGCACCATGCTTCCAAGTCAGAAGCTTTGATTTACGACTCATTGAAAGGCTGAATTCTGGGAATACCGTAGACAGCGATTAATGTTTCATTTTTTTGCGGTGTTCTCCTGGGTTTTATTTTTTGTGCTGACGTTCACTCCAAAGTAGGTCTCGGGGAGATGAAAAAGCATGACGAACCTAGAATAAAGAAACCTGACGAGCGAACGACCACTACTTTTCTCCTATACTGAAATATCACAAGAATTCGCCTTGGTGCGCTACAGTAAAAACTGACTTTTGACTGCGAAAGATGCTAAAGCAACTGAACTGTTTAGGTTGAATGCACATTGATTGGTATATTGTTTACCATCATCTAATAACACTGCGCAACATCATTTTTATAACAGAGATGAGATAGGATGTTTCTAGTAGTACGATGTGAGTTGATTAGAACATGCAAACCAAACGTTTCTAGTACGTCGAGCTTTTCATTGCAATTTCTTTTCAGCTAAGCATTTGCTTCGAATTCCCGCTTGTAATTGGTCCATTGGCTTCGTGTAAAAGTGGAAAGAAGTCCTCTTGGCCATGCTAACCACCTGATACTGAACCCACTGAGAGCTGTGTTCCCTTAATTGATATCCTGGTCATGGCTGAAAGACGCTGCTGCATCAATGACCGAAATCCTTTGTGTTACGTCTGTGGACAGTTTACCACAAAGTCCCAGTGCAGACCCATTTTCTTCATTATTGAAGTCTGCCTCCGATGCTTGTCTCGGGATGCAACTGAGAGATTTCTGGAAGCCACATATTTTTTGTGTGTCGTGCAAAATCTTCCTGTGACTTAGTGGCTGAAAGGCAAATGCGTGATGCCCTCTGCAATCCCCATGGTGTGGAGGGAGCCGAATGAGCACACGGCAGATTGCTACTTCTGCGTAACTAGTGTCATTGGAATCACCAACCGAAACAAGAACGAAATGCACTACCCCGATCTTCCATCAGCTATTCGACCTGTTCCACATGAATACATGGCTGGCTAGCCGAACAACTCGTGGTGCCAGCTGGGTGGTTCGGGTTTTACCCGTTCCAGCTAACAGTTCGGCGGCAGTGTTCCAGGACGTGGTGGGTTTTCGCCTGGCAAGCGTTCTCCATATAAAAAGCCACAAATGTCTGCTTAACAACACTGTGACGTGGCGGTCGTGGCTCGCCGCAAAATAAAGTCACTGCCCCGTGGATATCTGGATAATCCTTTCCAACCTACGGACACCAATCTTCCTACCGCACCTTGCAGACGATAGCAAACATACAAGAATGGAGAAACACAATTACCAGCGCAAGTTACACAGCTACATAAACGCACACACAATTACATACTGATATTCTCCCTACACAAACAAGCACTTTTATGGCAAACATGTCGGATTTTTGCAACTTCTTGATCTCGCATTGTTTTGTCAAAATGATCATGCCTGTAAAGGTGTGCCTCGCCTTGCCGAGAATAAGCGCTTTATTTATTTATTCCCAGTGGCGTAGCATACCGGGGGGCGGGATCGAGAGGACCGTCCGCTCCGATCAACTCTAGTTAGGAGACAGCATTTTTAACACAGATGACTGTACATATTAAGCGTAAATCCATCAAACTTACTTAAACGACTTGAGGGAGGGGGTAACAGGAAAAGGTGATATTTAAACGGACATCGAAGAGGAGATTGGTACTGCAAACTTTGATATCCGGGCAACAGAAAACGACACTGACATCATGGATGCAGCGAAAGGTATTTGTACTGCTGACGCAGAAGATGCGCTCGAAGTTGCTGAATTGGAAATGCATCCACAGTTTAGCGCGACAACGCGCACATCAACCGCTTTCATGGATGTTTGTCACTGGCCTGTTTTGATTGGCAATAAAATTCTTACTATGCTTGTCCGGCTCGGGTCCATTGTCGTGTAACACCTCTATCATAAATTCAACAAGCGATGCTACCTGGAATTAATCTAAGTACCGAGGCTTGGAATTTAAAACGAATCGAGTTTATCGGGATTTTCGAAACGATGAGCGCACATTGAGAACACGGATGGTGTAGTCTCCTTTGATGGATACTCTCCTTTGTTTCGGCTGCAGCACGTTTGCACCGGGATAGTCTAGGTTTTCGACTGATAAGGGGTTCGGAAACTGGTGAGAATTAAGTCCTAAAGCATGTGAACAAGAAGCTGGTAACTCGCGTGCTCAGTCCTCCCTCAACCGCAAGGAGCTGGTGGTCCGGCTAGCTGAACAAAAAGCAATTGACAAAATGGACCTAACACTTATGGAAAAGGAAACAAAGTGTTGACATGAAATTCCAACAGGAATATTTGATATCATCACGTTTGTAGCTAAGCAAAGCATGACATTGTGTACTCACCAAGAAGGCATCCAGGATGACAAATGAGGCCAGCAAAATAGAGGGATTTTTTCAGGATCTGTACATTTTCGGCCTAGTACGAATCTGTTCCTCATGAATATTTGGCGATAGTTCAGCTGGGAAAGAAAAGCAGCACTTTTTATATATCACAATACGTTCAAAATGAATTTGTAATCATTTTGGCAAAGCAGGCGAGAAAGAATACCATAGATCAGGTCAATGAAAGCTTAATGTTTGACAGCATTTCCGGTGTCTCACAAAATTCGGATGAGGTGATGTACTAAGTAGAATTTAATGAACATGAGGTAACGTTAGGGCAGTCGTTTCTAAACTTCATTCAGACCAACAGCAAAAGAACGGGGGAAATTTTGACTGGTTTTAAATGAACTGGAGAAGGGTGGAACTCAGCTTGATGACCGCGGTGGCCAAGCATTAGACAATGCCTCTGTTATGGCAGGCTACCGATCAGCTGTGCAGAGACACATCTGCGAAATCAACCCAAAGTCACATTTGCGCCATACACAAACGAATTCCTGAATCGGGCTTGTCTACATTGCGCTTCATTACTTGTGATCATTTTGTGGTGGCTTTGAGATTCCCTTGTTTGTCTAAGTAAGATGTGTAAAAAATATTATAAAGATTTAGGTTCATCTTTTATCTAGGTAACATAAGAAGCTTGCCTGTTCGAATGATGACTACGTGCGTCTGAGTCAACCAGACGGATTGCACTTCGCGCACTTCCGGATAACACATCGAAGAGTGTTGACGAAGTCTGCGTTGGCGTTCATTTCCTTCCCCTAACTAGAATAATTATATGGTGCCATTAGCTAGCGGAATTGTGCGTTTCTACGATACACGTCTAGCTCGACTATTTATTCGTCTATTCCCGACTTTTCTCTAAGGCAGTTCAAACCGGAGTTTATAACGACCAGGCGAGTTTGCTATAACTGGCGATCGGAAATTTACTAAGATCTTTACTACCTTTTCTTTCCAAGTACGTTAAATTCTTCTTCGGGGCATCAGTCCAGTTTCACTTTCTGTGCACATTTCGGGTTTTGAGTCGCTTGCTTTTTAGATTTATTTTTGTGGATGCGTGTCACGATGACCAGGTCGATGCTCGAACCATCGCCACTTCGCCATTTCGCGACAGCAATCCAAAACGTTTGTGCTCAATTAGAAGCACTATTCGAGCCTTCTGACATCAGATCTGAAGGGAGCAAGTATTTTCACCTTTTCTCCGCGCTTTCTGCTCATATGGTCGACGAACTCGGCGATATCCTGTTTTTGCCAGCAGAGAGAAAAACGGAGGAACAAATGAAAGCGGTGGCCCTCAAGGACAGGTCTTTCAGGTCGTCAGCACGTCGCAAAGCTTTGAGCGAAACAGAGTTGGATGACCTCCAGCCGTAGCACCTGTTGCGAAACATGCGGTTAAGCCAAACACGCTATGGTAGACGAAACACTCACATTAAAAAGTGACTGCGTAGATTGTCAAGTGAAGTACGCAACTTGTTTGATGCAAGTTCCGAGGCATCCCTGCCCCAAATGGCCGATACCGCTGGTCAAATGTGGATACCGTATGACAGATTTCACAGGTTGAAAATACCCCGAATGACGATATCGCCAAAATGAAAGCGCAGATTGCCGAACTCACCAAAACGTTTACAGTTTTCGCAAACTCCTGGAGTATCTGCCAGTGCCGTTCATCAAGCAGTAAAGGAAGCACTCCAACAAACTCACCGTCAAAATCACCTCGCTGCACGTCTTCCTACGGCTGGTATCACCATAATTTGGCCAACAGGTCAGATCGCGCCGCCCACTCTGTTCGTTCAAATACAAAGTGCAGGGAATCGGGCCGACCAGCACGTAGGGACAAGGGACGTAGCTAGTCAACACGGTCGCCTATTCTCCGTCACCAAACGATAAACAAGAGTTCGATATCTCCTTGAAACCGGCGCAAAATTCAACGTATTTCTTCTTGATACTAACGACACAATCGGAAAGGTGACCGACACACTAGCGCAACCAGAAGTATCAGCATTCGCGTGCACGGTCAGAGCTTGCGCATGTTTAACCTAGACCTGGGACGCAGCACTCTGGAGATTCCCCGGTTTGCCTGTGTAAAATTATAACTAAAATTATTTCATTGTACACCTAGGCAACCGGTGTGGTTTGTTGAACTGATTGCTGAGTTCGAATGCTTGATTGGCGCTCGTTTCGGTTGCAACTGGCGATTGACCTGTGTGCTGTGCATGCTCCGTTCCCCTAGCTAGAGCGTCCACGGTGTCGTTCTTTTATAGCTAGATAACAGGGAATCTTTTGCTGTACCAATAAAAGTTTCCCTGCAACTCGATCTGTCTTCTTGAATCGCTCTCTGGGCTCCAGGTACAGGCGACCCACCAAATTGGTGACCCCAACTGCGGAACAATCTCAGCGCCGGATATTTCAAACATTTCTCCGGTGAGCTCGTTCTATTTATTTTTTCATATTTTGCGGTTTATTTTTACATACGGTAGCTTAGTTTGCGTCATTTTTTAAGCCATGGAATCTGTAGACCCTAAGGTAGAATCTCTGCTTAGCGTTGTATCTCTCTCAGTTCCACCTTTTTGAGACATGGATCCGCTTTTGTCGTTCGCTCATCTTGAGGCTGAGTTTTACAACCACAGAATCACTTCCGACTACGCGAAGTATAGCAAGCACCTGTCCTATCTCCCCAAGGAGATATCAATGCAGGTTCGTGACGTCATCATGTCTCAGACTGAAAACCGTTATGAGGCTCTCAAGGAGGCCACGATTAGGCGTGTTATGCCCTCTGAGAAACTTCGCCTGCAACAGCTTTTCAGGGACCTGCAGCTGGGCAACAAACTGCCCTCAACCCTGCCATGAGAGATGCAGCAACTCTTTGGTTCCTCAACCATGGAAGTGACATTACTTCGCGAACTATGGCTACAGAGGCTACCGGAAAACACGCAAGCGATTCTCGCTACAGTGAGCTCCGTTTCGCTCACTCAACTAGCAGAGTTAGCGCATCGAGTTATTGAGTGATCACAGCCACAAGCCGACGCCAGCAAGAACAATGTCGTCGCGTCCTAGGGCAATTCTATCACTGGCTTGCAGTCAACTATAGAAGCCCTCCAAACACTAGTTGTGACACTTAGTCGCCAGGTTCAACAGCTTACTATGAACTGTCGTCGTCATAGCCGCTCAAAATCACCTATCAAACGTTCTAAGTCTAGCAACAGGCAGGCTAGCTGTTGGTACCATCAGCGCTTTGGTACCGCAGCTCATAAATGTGTAAAGCCTTGTAACTTCGCCGAGAAGCAGGGAAACTTCTCGGCCGGTCCGTAACGGCGACGGACGCAACTGGCAAGCACCAAAGTCGCCTCATCCGCGTTAGGGATTTAACTTCCGGCACCGAGTTTCTAGTCGACACTGGAGCCGAAGTTAGTGTTAAACCCCGTAGCCCAGATGAGGTCGTCTCACCATCGCCGACCAAGCTGCATGCCGCCAATGGCACACTAATCGCAATTTTCGGCGAAAATCTGCTAACATTCAATTTAGGCCTTCGGGGAACCTTTCGCTGGCCTTTCATAATCACGGCCGTGCCTTTCGCCATCGTAGACATAGACTTTCTTCAACGCTTCGACCTCATCGTTGACGCTGAAAGGAAGAAGCTTATCGACTCCAGGACACAGCTCAGTGTTATCGGGACTAGTGCCAACGTGGCTGCCATCACTCCCATTCTTGTCCTACCTCAAGCTTCACAGTTTTTTCTAGAATTTTTCAACAAACATCCTAAACTCGTTCGCGTCCTGAACGACTTGCCTCCTGTGACGTCAAACGTCATGCATCACATTTGCACTAAGGGCCCACCTGTTTCGGCCCGTCCTCGCAGACTAGCCCCGGACAAGCTTAAAGCTGCTAAGGCGGAATTCGAGCAAATGCTCGAACTGGGAATAATCCGCCCGTCCAAAAGTCCATGGGCATCACCATTACACATGGTGCCGAAGAAATCCGGTGACTGGTGACTACAGGGAACTTAACAAAGTTACCGTCCCGGATAATTACCCCATTCCGCACATGCACGAATTGACCTCAGCTCTAGTTGATAAGTCTATCTTTAGCAAAGTCGACCTAGTTCGCACCCACCATCAGATACCTGTCGCGCCAGACGACATTGCTAAAACAGCAGTCATCACGCCATTCGGCCCATTCGAATACCTCAGAATGCCTTTCGGCCTCAGCAACGCTGCCCAAACTTTTCAGCATTTCATTCATGAGGTAACGCGAGGACTCGAAGGCTTTTATTCTTATCTAGATGACATACTCATCGCCAGCTCTTCTGATGAGGAACATCTTCATCACCTCCACGCTCTCTTTCAACGCTTAACACAACATGGGGTTACCGTCAACCCCGATAAATGCGAGCTTGGCCAAAGTTCCATCGACTTTCTTGGCCACCGCATATCCGCCTCTGGTATTGAAGCTCTGCTAGACAAAATCCAGGCACTGAAGGACTATCCTGCTCCCAGTTCCTTCAAACAGTTACGCCGATTCCTTGGCCTGGTCAACTAGTATCGACGCTTTATTCCTAACTGCGCGAGCATTGTTCAACCAATGACTGACTTGCTCCGCGGTAAACAACGGTCTTTTCATTTTGCAGACGACTCTAGACTGTCTTTTGAGAGGCTCAATGACGCTATCTCCAACATTGCGCTTCTCGCCCATACAGACACATCTGCACCACTCTCCCTGACAACTGACACACCTGACACTGCCATCGGTGCATTTCTTCAACAACTCATCGACCATCGATGGATACCTCTAGGTTTTGTCTCGAAACGTTTACAACCTGCCGAATCGCGTTACAGCACCTTCGGTAGGGAACTGTTAGATATCTACCTAGGTATTAGACATTTCCATCACTATCTCAAAGGTTGACATTTTACAGTCTTCACTGACCACAAGCCATTGATCTACGCAATCAATGGCGCAACGGATAAGTATTCTCCGCAGGAAACTAGACCCCTAGACTACGTTTCTCTGTTTCCGACAGACGTACGACATGTCTCAGATGCTCTCAATCCCGTCGCGGATGCGCTTTCACGCATTCAGCAGATCAGCTAATCGCCTGGCACCAACATTAATCTAGCCACTATGGCTGCTTCCCAACAAGCTGATCCCGAAGAGGAAAAACTACGACGCAACACCTCGTTGAAACTACGCGAAGTTCCACTAGCTTCTTCTGAGGGGACCATTCTTTGTGACGTCTCACAAACTTCTCCCCGACCAGTAGTTCCTACTTCGATACGTCAACTAGTTTTCAACGCTCTACACAACCTGTCTCATCCCGGCATACGTGTTTCGTAGAAGCTCGTAACTGAACGCTTCGTATGGCCCAACGTCAATCGCCATGTCCGCCTTTGGGCAAGCGCATGCTTAGAGTGTCAGCGCGCCAAAGTATACAGACACACCAAAAGCCCACTTGGCGTCTTTCCCGCTCCTGACTCTCGTTTTGCCCACGTCCATGTCGACCTGGTCGGACCTTTGCCTCCATGCAAAAGCTACATGTATCTCCTCACTTGTGTCGACCGATTCACCCGTTGGCCAGATGCGATTCCGATAGTCAACTGCTCATCTGAGACAGTTGTGCAAGCTTTCCTAGAACGCTGGGTAGCTCAATTCGGTTGCCCAAGCGTAGTCAACACTGACAGAGGATCGCAGTTTGACGGGTCCTTCAGCAAACTGCTCGACGTTGTTGGTTGCTAACACAACCGAACCACCTCATACCATCCCGCAGCTAATGGGATGGTAGAAAGGTTCCACCGGCAACTAAAAGCATCACTCTGTGCCAAATCAAGCACATCCTGGCACGAAGCACTTCCGCTCGTTCTCTTAGGCACAAGAAACACGAGTATGGCGGATTTGAACACCACTGCATCGTCGCTAGTCTTTGGATGCACACAACGCTTACCTGGTGAACTCGTCTCACCAAAAGCGCCAACAACCTTCGACCATGGCGACTACGCAGCTCGCCTATCTCATCACATGCGACAGCTTCAGCCTGCGCAACTCAGAGCACAGAGCTTGCGTACCAACGTGGACGAACGCTTAACTACTTGCTACCATCAATGTTACGA
>OX104066.1:52374797-52435786 GCA_944474145.2 Dicrocoelium dendriticum | reverse complement strand
ACCGGAGAAAAGTTCGAAATATCCGGCGTTGAGATTGTTCCGGATCCGGGGTCACCAATTTATAGGGTTGCCTATTCCGGGAGCCCAGAGAGCGATTCCAGAAGACGGATCGAGTTGCAGGGAAACTTTTATTGGTTCAGCAAAAGATTCCCTGTTAGCTAGCTATAAATGAACGACACCGTGGACGCTCTAGCTAGGGGAACAGATCAAGCACAGCACACAGAGCAGTCGCGCGTTGCAACCGAAGCGAGCGCCAAGCAAAAATGGCGATGAGCAAGTAAAGCATTCGAACTCAGCAAGCAGTTCAACAAACCACACCGGTTGCCTAAGTGTACAATTAAAGAATTTTGGTTAGAATTTTACACAAGCAAACCGGGGAATCTCCAGACTGCTACAACCTATGCGAACATTACTGATTGCGTAGTACTACAACTGATGTGAAACAGGGCTTTCAATTGTAAAAACCATAGATGAGGATTAGATGAATCGAGAGCAGGCAAGGTGAGACCAACAAAATGTTCTGAAATGTCAGTACGGGAAGCGTGGTCCGACTGAGAAAAATTACAAAAAATGGGTTTTGATCTTTCAAAATAGGAAAAATGGGTCACGCGTTATATACATGACGAAATTTACACTACTCACAAACATCCAAACTTAATCTACCGTCGCACATTCAACATCCGAAGAACAGGTACTTCAGTCCAATGGGAATTGACGGGTTGGTGAGCCAATCTGCAACACCAGGACAGGTACTGTGAGCTCATTGGCCATACCTCGCGCACCAAGCAGCAGTCATGTATTAAAATTTGCGCACCTAATCGTCAGCCGTCGGTAGCTCAGTGGTAGAGCAGCGGACCGGAAATTCGTAGACCGGGGTTCGATTCCCCGTCGAATCACCTTATTGTGCGTGAATTTTAATCGTGACTTCTACTTTCTACAAACTTTACGCTACTCACAAACATCTAAAATGGACTTAACTATATACACTAATCTCCGTCTAGAAAGTAAGAATGTTGGACCTGGCCATCGATGAAGCACAACCCTCGGTAGGCCGGAAGTTAGTAGCACAGTCCGGTTCGGAAAATGAACCTTTACTCGGTAGGATAATGCGACGCGATAGATCTGATGATCGATGAACGAGGCAAGCAGACCGATGATTGGCAGCACACCCCGCGCAGCCGAAATCTAGAGGCAAATCGAAATTCGCGAAGTGCTTTATCAGTTTTGGTTAGCTAAATCCAAATTGTACGATAACTAATGCAAACGGAAACAAGAAGGTACGATTGGAAGGATATAATTGTACGCTCGCTACTAACTACTCGAGTAGAGAGACAACGTCTGAACGAACTTTGAACCATCTCGGTTAATAAAGCTTCCAGCTGTACCTCGAGTCGAACTGCCAAAACTTAGCTGAAAACACCGTCAGCAGAATCCCTGCATGTCATAACGATGGAGTCAGTAAAGAGTGAAGCCCATGTTTCACGTACAGGTAATACACATGTTGCAGTTATTACCTCACAGCGTTCTGGGGAGCTGCACTGAGCTGTCTGGTCGTATAGGTCATTATGAGCCCACAGGTTGTCCGCTAGCGAGTTGTTAGACGACTGCGAGATAAATGTTTGGTAAGGTAACGGGTCTAACGGCGCATTCCTTTGCGCAGAAACTTTTATACTGCCACTTAAGGAGGTTGTTGTCGTAGGAGCATTACCATTATCGTAGGCATGTAGCTCATGCAGTAGATTATTGTCAACTGCTGTGCAGGGTTGGGTTGGTGACGCTTAGACATACCTGAGGGGTTAATGAGGTACTTAGGATGGACCGAGTGTGGATGGATGAACCATCGCAATGAGGAAAGACCGGATCGTCAATGCACTAAGAACATGAAAGCGGATCGCTATGTGAGAGCGTTGACTGCAAGCTAACGTGGGCAATTTTCACTTTCGAGGGAGAGGAGGGGCAGCGATGAGTTAGGGAAGATAGAGTTGCGTTTATTGAGTGAACGCTTCACATATGTGTGATCATGGGAAGCAAAGTTTAGTACTGCTGAATATTTGCCATCGACATGTTAAGAGGAAACTTGGGGATTGCTGGAGCTACCAGAATGGTTGAAACCAGCGGTTTGGAGGGGGCTATAATGAACGTAGGAGATTTCGGAGATAAAGTAGAGCAGGCGTTAGCTCTTGATGGATTGGGTGCGGTGGTCCATACCCTGTAGCATCCCATAAAATAGGGACGGTGGTAAAGGGGGCAGTGTTGTGTGCGGTTACGTTATGAAGATTCACGAACTGTGGCTGTCCAGATTTTGGGAAGTGATTGTTTATAGTGGCACCTGAAGCTTTGGTAATTTTTGTACGATGGAAAGTACCGTAAGAACTAGGTCCAGGAACAGACGGTATTGAGCCTCGTGCGTTGGGCGACCGTTTATTAATCCGACGCTCACTGCAGCAATGTATTGCTATTTCAAGGGCTTGTTAAACGATGAAATAGGTAAGTCGTGTAATAAACGTAAGCCTATTTCTAGTATCATATGAACGAAAATGTGCTGAATCTTTGTGGGAAATGTATACTTCAGGCGTACCTCACGTGGTGTGCTGTAATTGCTCGTTTGTGATGAAATCGTATAAAATATCAGAATGTTGGGCGGTGCCCGGGATACTAGTCGGTAATCAATGACACGTACGACGTGTCAAATACGACAGTATAGGAGTCGGAAGCGACTGAACCCCAAGTATATTGTGCAGGCTAAAAGAATAGGAAGCGAATCAGACAGAGCGAGAAACGTGCAGCGTGGTACTCACCAAAACGGTTTATCCACGGATGTGCAGTCAGTAAAACAAGTGGATGTTTCGAAGATTAAAACAAGCGTAAAATCCAATGTTACAAACTACTGAAAGAGCTTGTTTTCCGGTACACTACAATGGCCTTCCCTAGTAGGCTGAAGAATGGGAGCCTTCGATGGGGCTGTTAGTAGGGGAAACGGAAGGTGAGGGTGGATGCGACTATTTGCGGGGGCTTGAGTAAGGGCTTCCAAAGTGGGATGTGTGGCAGAGTTCGCTGGGTCCAAGCTTTGTTATTTATTATTTATGACGATCGTGTGGACCAGATTGCATCATCATTAGGCCGTCGGGGCTGGCTGGTCGGACTGCGAAATCTGGCTAGTCCAGAAAAAAGGCCGATAAGCCCTTCCCTTTGCTGCAGACCCGATGGTGCGCTTGGGTGGTGTCACTCCCCCCACCGCACTTTAGTTCACGGTCCTCGTCCCACGGAGAAATCCGGGCGTCCTCATCGGCAGTGCCTAGGCGGCGTTTGAGGGCCAATCCGTTCATGGGTGTCTGCGGTCGAGGGCGACTGTCTGTTCCTTGAGTGGGGAAGGGGGCTTTCGGACGGCTGACGAATCACTCCAGGGTTGCATTGAGCCGGTTGGCGAGTCACTCGAGGGTTGCCTTGGCAGTTCCGGCGGTTGAATTACTGGAAGGTAGAATTCAGAGGGGTGGGCAAGGGTCGGGGAAGTGGCTTGACGCCGGAGAGGGAACATGGCATGCAGAGTAAAGCAAATACGCTTTTTATGCTTTCAAAATGTTTTGGGATTTTGTCGACTTTTCAAAGCGTTTGTGGAAGAGACGCAGGGTAAACACTAAAAACGAAAAAGGCGCGTTTATAGAAACAGCAAACTTTTACAAATCTGAAAAACGGACCGAACGTTTACACTGTCTACCGCGTCGGTCGGTTGCCTGGGCTTGCGGCGGGATAGGTTGCGGGTCAAGGGGTACGGAGGGTTCCGGTCTATCCAGTGCTCGGGAAGTCACCACAGGTGCGGGTGCTTGTGCGAGAGCATCAGGATGGGCGGCAAGTGGCTCGTCAAAGAAAGCCACTTTGAGACGGTCGATGGACACGGTCGTGCGGTGACCATTCTGGTCTAAAGTAAACTGTTTCGGAGTCCGTTGCAGAACTTTGAAAGGGCCAGTGTAGGGAGACTGGAGAGGGCGCCGCACTGCGTCGGTGAGGAGGAAGACGTGGGTGCAGTTAGAGAGTCCGCTGTGCAGTTGCACATCTCTAGTCTGTACACGGGGCCGGGTCGGGCGTAGTGAACCCATGCGCTGAGCTAGGGAGGAGCAAAGTTAAGCGGAGGCATACCCGGCGATGCAGGAGGTGAAATGAATTCGCCTGGTAACTTGAGCGTCGTGCCGTAAACCAGCTCTGCTGGTGCAAATTGCAGGTCAGCTTTGATGCTGCTGCAAATGCCTAAGCGAACGAGCGAAATGTTTTCGCTCCAGCTAGAGTTGGAGGAAGCGCAGAGCGAGGTTTTAAGCTGTCTATGGAAGCATTCAACTACCACGTTGGCTGCTGTGTGATAGGGTGCGGTATAAACGCTGCGACAGCCTAAAATGTTGCAGAACGTATCGAATTGTGAAGATTCGAAGGGCGTTCCTCGGTCAGTTGGGATGGTGGATGGGCATCCGTAGTGCGAGACCCACTGGTCCAAGAAGGCCCGGATAACAGCCTCAGCTGTGCAGTCTGTTACGGGAATGGCTTCAGGCTATCTGGTGAAGCGGTCGACACATGTAAGAATGTATACAAATCCGCTTGAAGGAGGCAATGGACCTACCAGGTCTAAGCGTACATTCTATAACCGAGAGTCCGGGGCAGGAATGAACAAAGAGTTCTGCGGGTGCGACGATGAACTTTGGAGCGCTGGCATTGAAGGCAGGCGCGAGCCCAGGTACGAACATCTTTGTTTACGCGTGGCCAAACGAAACGTTTGGTGACCAGTTTTAAAGATGCACGGATACCGGGATGTGATAGTGAGTGCAGTGCGTCAAAGACTGTGCGGCTGAAGGAGACGGGCACGAGAGGTATAGGACAACCTGTGGAAGTGTCACAAAGAATGGTTCCTTCCGTGGTTTGGAGAGGAACAGGTTGCACATGCAGCGAAGTGGACTGCAGAGTGCGCTGTATATCTTCGGCTTGAGCCTGAGCCGATGCCATGGCGGCAAGGTCGACGGTAGGCAAAGACTGAAGAGTGAGGTTGACGTGTGAGAGAGCGTCGGCGACAAGATTGTCGACACCTGAGACATGACGTATGTCGGCAGTGAACTGCGTGCCAAAGTCTAAGTGTCTTCTTTCCCGTGGTGAGTATTTCTCGATTGCAGAGTTGAAGGCAAAGATAAGGGGCTTGTGGTCAGTGTAGACCGTTAAAGCACGGCCTTCGCGTGTGTGCCGGAAGTGACGTATCGCTAGATAAATGGCCAGCAATCCTCTGCCAAACTTGCTGTGGTGGGCTTCCGCTGGCTGCAGGCGCTTGTAGAAGAACACAAGGGATTGCCATTGCCCACCAACGCGTTGTTGGAGGGCCGCTCCTACCGCGACGTCTGAGGCATCAGTCGTAATAGAAAGCGGTGCAGTCGATTCGGAATTAGCGAGGAGGTCTATGCTGGAGATAGCATCCTTGAGCTCGGCGAAGGCTGCCTCTGCTGTGTCAGGGAAAGCGAACTTACGATCATTTCCTCTGAGTAAGTCAGTTAGTGGCTGCATGAGCTGAGCGCAGCGCGGAATGAAGCGTCGATAGTAGTTGACCAAAGCACAAAATCAACGGAGGTGCTTAAACGAAATCGGCCCTGGGAAGTCCTTGATTGCCTGGATTTTATCAGGAAGGGCTTCGATACCAGACGATGAAACGAGGTGGCCTAGGAATTCTACCGTTGATTTGCCGAGTTCGCAATTGGTCGGGTTGACTATGACACCGTGTCGGGTCAAGCGCTGAAAGAGAGTTCGAAGATGCTCGATGTGCTCTTCTTCCGATGAACTGGCTACTAAAATATCATCGAGGTAGGAATAGGTGAAGTCAAGGTCACGAGTAACATCGTGGATGAAGCGCTAGAAGGGCTGTGCAGCCTTGCACAGTCCAAATGGCATTCTTAAACATTCAAACAAACCGAAAGGAGTGATGACGGCAGTTTTAGGAATATCATTGTCTTCCACAGGTTTCTGGTGATAGGCGCGAACCAGATCGATCTTGCTGAAGATCGTCTTACCTGTGAGGCATGCGGTAAGGTCCTGCATGTGTGGGATGGGATACCTATCTGGGACGGTTAGCCGACTGAGTGCGCGGTAATTACCGCAAGGGCGCCAGTCACCAGATTTCTTGGGGACCATCTGCAGGGGCGAGCACTAAGGGCTGTCGGAAGTGCGGAGTATTCCAAGTTCAATCATGTGCTCAAACTCGGACCTAGCTACCTTTAGTTTCTCAGGCGGTAGTCGGTGTGGACGGCATGACACAGGTAGGTCATTCGTCCGTATGTGGTGCGTGACTTGAGCTGCCACGGGCAAAGCTGCGTTCATTGGCTGAACGAGCTTGGAATACTAAGAGATTAGCGTAGTCTGGCGATGTCTGGGGAAATGCATAGACAGGGGATATATATGGGACATCGGCGGTTATGCCACGTGTGCTGAGTTTTGTTCAGTGTCGACTGTCATCTGGCGGTTCGTATCGACCAAGCGGTCGAAATGCCTGAGAAAGTCAATGCCGATGTTGGCAAAGGGGACTGAAGCGACGGTGACTACCCAGCGGAAAGTGCGCCGAAGACCTAGGTCCAGGGTAAGCGCCCGAAGACCGTAGGTGGCTATTGGCGTGCCATTGGTGGCAGTGAGGCTTGTCGACAGAGAAGTGGTAGGCTCACCTGGCATAGGAGGAATGACGCTGACTTCCGCCCCGGTATCATCTAAGAACTGGGTATCGGAGTCATAATCCCTAATGTAGATGAGACGACTTTGGGCTTTGCCGACGTTCGTGGCCTTTACAGCCCGGCGTAGCGGATCATCTATAGCGGAGTAGCTACACCGCTGTACGCACTTACGTGCTTTAGTACCGAAACGCGAGTGGTAAAAGCAGTAACCTGTGGCATCAGGTGTTGTGCGACGGGGCGATGATCCGGAGCGGTTGCGGTGCTTACGGTTTAAAGTGAGTTCCTCGATCTGGCGCTGAAGCGACGCTATCTGCAATGATAATGCGTCTATTGCCGACGGCGGGCTAGTCGTGCTTGTCGTTGTGGTTGCGCCAGCGCAAAGCTGCTTAGGTGCTTCGGTTTCAGTCCCTGGCTGGTGCCGTTCGCACACGCGGTATGTTAGATCTGCAATTGCTGTGATGGGTAAGTCAGTTGCTACTGCAAGGATAGTCTGGGTGATTTCAGGAAGGCGTTGCATCTACAGCTCGCGGAGAACCCCTACGTCCATGTTGGACGTGCCGATGAGCTGTTGCATTTCGCGCAACAAGGCTAAGGGCATCCTACCTCCTAGCTCCAGATCACTAAATAGTTGCTGCCGTCGGACCTTGTCAGAAGACGTGATTCGCTGAATAATAGCCTGTTTAAGTGTCTCGTATTTCATTACTAGAAGGGGGCAAAGTATGATGTTTCTCACCTACGAGGATATACTCTGAGGAAGGCAAGATATTAGCTGATTATACATAGAGAAATCAGAAGAAATCTTACGAATATAAAATATGGGTTCAAGGTGCAAAATCCATAATAATGGATCATTCTCCCAAAAGGGGGAGGGGCTAAGGCAACAGAATTGACCATGACAGGCTGAACGGCGTTAACCGCGCATGGAGACGGCTTATCCTCCAGATAATCCATTGCAAAAGCAGATAAAAGATGTCGTTGGTGAGAAAAGCATTTGATCACAAGTAATGAATCACGAAATCACTGGAAGGAGCTCACCAGAATGAAAATGCAAAATGGCGGGCGGCATGTTCCTGACAGGGGGTCACCAATCATTTGGCAGAGCCTGGGATACTAGTCGGTAAGCAACGACACGTAAGACGTGTCAAATACGACAGTATAGGAGTCGGAAGCGACTGAACCTCAAGTATATTGTGCAGGCTACAAGCATAGGAAGCGAATCAGTCAGAGCGAGAAACGTGCAGCGTGGTACTCACCAAAACGGTTTGTCCACGGATGTGCAGTCAGTAAAACAACTGGATGTTTCGACGGTTAACACAACCGTAAAATCCAATGTTACAAATACTAAAAGGGCTTGTTTTCCGGTACTTTACAAGTTGCTGCGACGGGGAAATCAGAAGATCCGAAACGTGAAATAAATGAAATCATGCAGAAAAGGGAAACGGAAATGTTATTGTTGTTGAACGTTAACCGGTGAAGGAGATTGAAATACGCAAGTAAATGGGGAAGCTCGTAAAACCTTATGAGAAGTACACAGAACTAGATAATGATCGACATAAGTTAGCTGCGCAATAAGTGACAAGGATAATGTGGACGCACAAGAAGTGTACAGTTGTGCCCCGTGTTGAAGGATCGGCAAGTTATGGATGCGGTATTCATTTCTAATTAATGAGGTCTCGGCCATTCAGTGGGCATACTGCGCAGAGGTGGTGCGAACCTAATGATGAATAGAAATAACATGATATCTAATGCATAAACAAAAGGATAATTTTAACCTTAGGAAACTGCAGTTAAAAAATAAATGCCAGATACCCCAGGTAGTATGGATATATATACGCCGCAAAAGATATATATTCCCATATTTATATTTTTGCACAATACTTGTATATGATAATATAAATGAGTACTATTAGAACAGTACATATACATAAATGTATGTTTATGGAGCAAAGTTTAATTTATATATATGGTCGGCGGCATCCGCTTTCGGATTTGCCTGTCAATGTGGAAGGCCACAGGACACCTGCGCCTACAGCGGAAGCATGGGTGACTTGCGCTGCACCACTCACAGCTCAGTCCACACACCCCACCCGTATCCAGTGTAAACCAGAAGGAATAAGTCCGCGAGGCATGCAGATGATAGTCACGTTACATCAACTGCGACGGCCCACACTCCCTCAAAGGCAAACAAGGACACGCTGTATTTGGGAATCAATGGCACACAAGGCGCTGGCTGGACGTCAGTCGTCTCCACACTGAGTGCATGGAACCACTCTTCGATCCTAACACGGCCAAAGGGACCGTGCACCTTGTGCCCTCCAGCAGCTACCAACTGTCTACTAGAGCCAGCATGTATGAGGTAGTGGATAAGAGACAGGAAGGCACCTTGTTAACATGCACATCAAGCGCAGCCACGCCGGGGATATCAAGCAACAGCCATGCACTTGAAACGATAAGACGTAATAAACTAAATAGGTTAATACATACAGATACGGGGACAAAACTCTTCACCAAAGGTGGGTATAAATAAGGATTACGAACAACTCCGCGGTAATTTTCGGGTTTTATGAGCACCCGCCGTGTGTCTTGGATTGCGACGCGCAATCTCACTAGTGGAGGTGGTGGACTTTGAAGTCAGCCTCTGCCAATACGGTCACTGGGACCGTCACCGAAGTGAAGGGTTTCGGTGTGGCTCTCTCCTATTCCTGCACTCAGTGCAAGAACAATGTCAAGTGGGCGCCTGCCACCCCGTGGCTGTATACTAAACAGTGCCAATGCATTTGCAATTTCTAACGATGATCATATACTTATATTTTGCCAAATTCCATGCAAGAGCATCAGATAAATGTAAGCATTGATCGAAACCCTTTAGGGTGCAGCCTCTAGCAGGGCTAGAAATATACCTATTTATTTATTTATTTAAATTGTTCTATTGTGAGTACGAGGCGAGCTAAACCCATTCGTTTAGATCCCGTGGGGGTAGCATCTCCAGAATTGCGGAAAGAGCTTCATTTGGAACGGTGAGTGGGTTCTTCATCTCCAGGAAAAAAGATCAAGCGTTTAAACCATCTGGCTATTGAGGGTGGGTCAACCAATCCTAGCGGATAAACCTTCTTGTATTGGCGAGTGTAACTGTGGAAATCTCGGGCGAAAACTGGCAAAGAACAAGAGGCAGCCAAACAGCAATGAATCAAGAGGCACAAACAGACTGGTGGCGCGCAACAATGCCTATGATACATTAAAACTTCTGTAATTTTTTAGTATACATGATTTGCAAGCGAGTTCTTTACGTCACGTCGCTGACGTGACTCAGACTACAACTACTAGGTAGGAAGAAGGATCTGCACGCGCAGGGTCAAGAGACGGATATAACAAAGCGTGTTGACAAAGTTAAGCGATTAATATGATTGTTGGAGAGAAACAGATAAACCGATGATGATGACAGCAGTCCGAATGCGAGAGGCATCTTAGGTGAAACTTAGGACAACTAGGTTGAGACCGAATGCGGGAGAAACATAGGTAAAGCAACGTTCCAAGAATAAAAGAAAATCAAAGAATCAGCTATGAGCGGATGAATGTGGACGGCAGGGCGAAGAGTAATTCGTGAGAGTAATTACGAGGAGTTGATAGTCAGGGTGAAAAGGCTTACTCCTAATGTGTGGTGAAGCCAAGGACACTCTCGTGCGAAGTATGAATCGTTCAGTTCTGAAAAGTCACCGGTAATATCCCGGTAGTCTGAGAGCGCTCTGAGAGCCGGAGACCAAACAGACGAGAATGGATTAGTCGACATCCGGAGGCCTCGTAGTAGTCCCAGAGAATTTCACTGCTCAGATGATGATAAAGAAGGGCATGGCACTAAGCTTTGGTCGTCCGATTGCAAAAGGATAGAGTGTACAGGTTACTGATGGAAGTGCCTATATTAATAAAGCTAAACAAGTCTAGCAGGCTGTCAATGTAAGCGCGACATGGCTTCGAGTCTAATGAGCCTAGATCGATAAATCTTGCTGGTCTGGAAAAGGTCAAAGGAGCAGACCGGTCAGGTGAGGCTAGGTTGTTGCAAGACACTGAGAGTTGGCAGTCCGATTAAAGAAGAAATGCAAGGAGAGGGCATCATAAGGAGAGGAGACGGTGCGGATAGAAAGGGGCGTACGTATCAGGTGTGGAAAAGTCTATGGGGCTCGCAAGGTAATGGCGACTGGCGTAGTGGAGATTGTTTTCTGTATAGACGTTCTTGACCGGCGTTTATTAGGCCCATGTTGGCGGCACAGCGTTGTCATCAGTACCGCCAATAATAAAACATATATGGAACTTCACACGCCTCCAGGAACTTGTTTACCATCCCCATATAAGTCCCTTGGCAGCTGCATCAACATCGCTACCATGAAGTAGCAGCTGTTGGCTTCACATGCTTTCCTGACGGGCCTATATCTGTCCTAAAGCAGTTGCATCAAAACGGCCACTGACAAAGTATGCTCCATAGACACAGCGCGCCTCCACCAGGAGTATTGCTTAGGTTCATGTACATCCCCTAGCGGACGACATTATCGCTACGAACTAAGCCACTGATCTGAGCTAAAGTGGTGTTTTAAGCAGCATGCATGGAATTGGTTTTATCAATGCCATTGATACAATGTTTACGCGGGTCACACGTGGTTTCATTTTTCGGGTCATGGAAAGTAAATGTTCGACATCCTTTTCGCTGAATAATCACTGCGACGTATTACTGAAAGGGAAACATGCCATGAACTTCAAGGCGACTTTTGTACCGATTCCAAGTATTCACGTCATTATGGGGAGCGTTTTTGCGCCCTTGACCCACAACGCGCAAGCACTGAGGTACCGTGTATTGTATATTGTGCCACAAACACAGGAAAACAATATGCATAGAAGTAACGCAACGTTGACGTACAGGTTCAAGAGATGCCGATGTTGTGCACCCCCAGGCAGTCAGCGTGAATCTTTTACAATATATATATCCAAGTGATGATTATCTGGAAATAAAGAGGCCGTTGGATTCGGTGAGAAACACTTGCTCATCTAGCATGGCCGTGCCACCTCGCAATCTGTGACTAGGGTGCATATGGACGGGTGCAACATAGAAGAACAAAGACTGCAAGTGCGGACCTTGTGTGCAGACAATCTCATCTGCAGTTGCTTTTCGAAAGGAGGTGGTGTCCATTTCTGCCACACATCATTGCAGCTACCCTCTAGTTTGCGGACAGTTGGAAGATGTACTTCAAAGTAAAAGACGTAGACTGCATAAAAGTGAGGCAGGATTACTGCAGTGGTGTATGCATGATGGTAGTTACCAATGTGCGTCAAGCGCAGTGATAGCAGAAAGACATAGTAAAGTGTCACCTGATAACCAATGTTTGACGGAATTGGCTAATCGAAGTACAGGAGCGCGATGCAGTAACGTGTTATAACGTTCAAACCATTCACAAATATTCCCGACCTTGCGAGTGAGCATGTAAATTGCCCGTAACCCACAAAGTTTGAACACTGAGAAATAGTTTGTATCCCGTGTAAAGAAGGACAGCACTCACTCCGAGACAGGACTGCACCACTAAAAAAGGAATCCGGGCGGCGCATGTCTACTGGCGGTCTAAAAGCCAGGTGTATACAAATATGCGGTGCACTCAACTGCAGTGATGCGGACGTTATGTGCAATTGATCATTGTAGGTGGATACCATGTGGCATCCGGATTTGCATCCCAATCAGTAGACGGATGTATGCAGTCCGAATAGCAGACTCGTGCAAAGCTTTGACATCGCGCGAGGCTATTAAATAAATAATTAAATAAATAAATCGTTTATTCTCGTCACTGCGAGGCACACTATCAAGGGAGTGATCATGGTAGTTACCAAAATATATGATGAACAACTACACAAATTAGTACATTGTGACCAATAAAACGGGAATTTATGTGTGTGTTGAGATGTAAAACTATGTTTAACTGTGTATTTGGAAGGGGACGTGTTGTGTGCATAGGTAAATGTGACTTTGTGTGCTTTTGTTTGTTGTGTTCGCAGTCAAGGGGGGAATCAATGGGAGGCTTTGAATCAAATGACGTCAGTGAGGTGTGAATGATCCTCCGGAAAAGGGAAGAGGCCGCGACTTTGTTTAGTGGCGAGTCACATCCGCCACTTCACAGTGTTGTTAAACGCATACTTGTAGCTTTTTATAGGGAGAACGCTTGCCAGGCGCAATCCTACCGCCGAACCATTTGCTCGAACGGGATTTACCCGAACCACCCAGCTGGCACCAAGAGGAGGTTGTTCGGCTAGCCAGCCAGTTTGTCATCAGTGCCTACACCCCACAAAATAAAAGCATGAATGCCGTTACTTCTAATTTGGCCTCCGGTAGGCTCAGCTCCCTTCTTGGGGAGCCAAATATATGGACCCCGTTGGGAGGATTATTCGTCATACGACTAAGATTCCACTTAAGCTACTGACAAGCGTGGTCGCTAGCACCGAGAGGTCGGGTCAGGTTCCAAGGACTATACATTCCACCGCCTAACCAGCGTCTTGTTTCTTGCACAGGTAAGCGAACATGCGTCCCGATACTTCGACTTCTAAGTTGTATACCAAGTCCATGACGAAGTCAGGGAATTACTTAGCAAAGGTCAAAAAGGGACAAGTTTTGTCCCATCATAAATCTAGTGGACAAATCAACGAACTGATGCAGAAAAACATGCAAGACTAGATAGAGTACTCAGTAGTAAAACAAACTGAAACAGCATCGCGGAAGTCCAGGTGGAGGCGAAAAAAGTTCATCATCACTAAACGCTTATTCGTCGAATGTTTACAGATAACATCAACTAGACCACCCTCAACCCTATCGGGCTTCTATCGATCAACACAAAGTTCAGTTGCACGGCTGAACTATAAAAGGAATCCGCGAGGGGACAAAATATGGGTCGTCAAGACAGTAAGGGCTGAGTTAACGTACAGAGCAACAACACCTGCGCGACGATCGAAGGTGCAGTCACACCATCATTATAATCATATACATGTTAGCTAGAGATTAGAAACACCTCAGCTGCTGTGACGCAATACCTAAAAGAAAAGGGGATAAAATGCAACAGGTGCAAGCCAGCTGAGCTACCGGTAACGGAGGGGCTCAGGGGATCTTAGCAATACCAACCGAATCTCGAAGCTGTACCCCCACCAGACAGGCGCAATGGGAATGTGCTACCGGTATTACCTGAAGTTGATTGCAAAGTTAGCACATAGCTCGAATCTTGCAGGCGGGTCTCTGATAAGCAGTAAATATCGATGGAATTCGTGTAGTTGTAGAGAGCGGAAGGGAAAACGCGTGTCAGCTCCACCACTTCCCTACATTGGCTGGATGACAAGTCGTTGCTTAAGTGTGTTCCCCGTGGGATTGTTACAGCTGCAGCAAAAAATGCGGAATCCAGGCATGTACTTGTGCAATCGTTCTTTAAAACATTCCTAAGTCTGGGCACTTACCACACATTTAGAGTCCTTAAAGTTCGGGCTAGTGCTATCTTTGGACCGATCTCTCGCAATGTGCGTACATTGAGGCAAGCCAATTAAGAAGGCGTTTAAGGGCTTCAAAATTAAGCCGATGAATTTGGCTTGGCCGCTTGCCTGCACCTGAGGTTGTCGACAGGGCAGGAATGACGCTACACATTCACATGTGACTTGAAACTAAAAGTTAAAATAAAGTGAGGTTCTTTGCACTCAGGTTCCAAATCAGCTAGTCGTCTACATGCCCGGAAAAACACTAGACTGCAGTTTCAGCCGGTTGGGCATCGTCAGCAGTGCGCACCCATCGGATCCATCAGGATTCTAACCTATGACCACCAGTGGCTTGAACCTCCAGTCAGCAGCCTATGCCACTAGAGCACGGGGGGCAGCTTCGGACCGTCATGATTTACAAGCTAACCGCGATATGGCGCGTCTTATCCTACACCGTCATGCAAGTTACGAACTTTTCAGAGGACAGGGTTGGCCCCGAAAGACACGACGTCCAGTGACAGTAGCTATGTACGACCTGGGATTTAGAAACGGTCAGGACGGAGATATTTCGATGTACTCATGAGAAGGGGATTTTGATGAAATTAAGTAAGGTTCTTTGCAGCCAGTTTCCGGATTAGCTAGACGTCCACATGGCTTGAAAAGCACTAGACTGCATTTTCATCTTGTTGGGCATCGTAAGTAGTGCGCATCCATCAGGTCCATCAGGATTGGAACCCATGACCACCCGGCTCGCCGCTTAATTACCTCAAAAACCCCATACTCATGAGCACATAAGAGGCAAAAGGCTATCAAAATAACTTGGGGGAGGGCCAAGCATTGGGGTTGAAAACTGGGGGGATAAAAGTGCGGCAGTCACGGGACGGTAAGAGCGAAAAAGCGTAACAGGGGAATTTAAATGGGTACGTTTGCGCAGTAGTATCCAAACCTCTACCTACTCCGTTCGATGCAGCAGATAGGGCACAGTTGCTTACCTTCTGCGATGGCAAGAGATTCAGGAAACTGTTTGAAGTGGTATTCATTGCATTGCGTTGGTAGGGTACTGTCAGGTTGCCCAGGCCTAGATAATAGAACGATTAGAGTCTCAACAACAGCCTTTGAGTCATAAACCTGACTGCAAAGTATCGGGTTCGGAGTTGGACTACAAGGAGTCCGTTTTATTTATAAGGAGCCATCTCATTCCAACCCCCAACCTGGTGGCTGAGTTTGTCTGACATCTAACCATTGCACAATCTGGTATGTGTGGCTCTGAAGGCATACAGGCACTACCTATCATAGCTTAATGGATCCCTGAAGCATACAAACCATCGCACCACGGTAAGGTCCAGCTCTATTGCGATGGCGAACGCACCACAGTGGTGCGTACCCTGATAAACACATTTCATTCTGCGTGACTTCGGGGGGGGGGGGGTAAAAATAAAGAAAATAAATTGCCAGCTGTACGCCCTAACGGCACTTCGCTGCCACGCGACCACCACCAGTCGCGCGTAGGCTGGGTATACCGCGAGGACGCCCGCCCCAACGCGGATTAGTGGACAACCGTGTATCAGTGAATGCAAGAACATTTCCACCGCAGTTTTCAACAAAGGTGGTGACTTGACAGAGCTTGTTTCGCAGGATACGCGAATTACTTAAGTTCACCGGTATGTATTTGGTGTCGTGAGCCCGGAATCGTGCGCCATCGGAAACTGTTCTGGCAGGGAGGAAGCGCACCCGAAAACCACATAGGAGACATTTTCTTCTGCTTTACGATGGGCTTCAATATCGCAAAGCCACCCGCAATTTCAACGTCTCCGTCAAAGCGATATCTAAGGGCAACTTGACACCAGTGTCTTTGAGCTTAAAGGCAAAACGTAGTAGAACTTGGCGTACCTCTGGAGCGGACCGAGCAACACGCAACAGCCTTCTCAGTCGACAAGCAACGCAGCCTGGTGAGTTTTCGCACAGTGAAGCCGGAAAAGCGCAGCAGTAAATTTAACGCATATCTTAAAGAAATGCTCTTTTAGAAGAACAGCATGACATAGTGTCGATACTGAAACTAATCCTGCAATTAGTATACGAGTTTCAGCAACGCGGAGTACTTAGCAAACGCTCTGTTGACGTTGGCGGGTTCGGATTATTGTCCAATTTTGTAGACTCCAACGTCGTAAACGAATCCACCTTGAGTGGCACAACTGTGGTAGAACCGGTAGGGAATGAGGAGACGGCACCCGACGGAAATGGTACATGCGCCTTGGGTTTTGCCACGTTTTAACTTCTTTCTCTTTACTTTGTCAAGGCTGTAACCGGTGTGAGATACTTAGTTTTGCCATATAAAACATACCAGTTGTCGAAAGGACACGAAGAGTTGGGACTGCACTCACAACCAGCTCGACAGAAAAGTTAAAAAATCAAATATAGGTAAGAGATAAGCAACCGTTGTGTACCGGTTTACGGTGACTAGGTATGCAATCGACCAAAGGACCAGTCGGAAATATCAAGTGACTACGTATGTATTGAAATGGATTCACCAAATAGTAACCGGCGAAACTAAGTCAACGTGAACTACAAGCATTTGGAGACGAGTTCCTTGCGAAACAGCAGATGAACAACAACCAAGAAACCGAGGGCACACAGACAAGTTCCATCAAAATAATCAACTAAGAAGAAGTCAAAGAAAATGGGTATTTTGCAAATGATAAATGGCGCGCCTGCGGCGAGTAGCTGGTTAACGTACAGTGATCAAAAGACGAGTAAACATCCAAGGCTCTAGAAATCTCAAAGGTTCAAGATAGAGGACACAGAGAAAAACCACTCTTTAGCTCAACCAGCGTCCCGTTTCGTGTTCCAATAAGCGAGAAGAGCTATCAACACATCGACAAGATAATCGATGCTTGCGTTTATTCTAGAAAAAGGAAACATAGCAATAAGGTCACCGCATGTTCATTTATCTGCATAGGCATCTTTTCTGCGGTTAGAGTATGCACAAGTAAATGTGGAACATGGCCAAACACATTTTCCTCCGGTCTCTTTTAATGCCCCCATTTATTGTGGGAAAAACAAAACACAGGCTTCTAACAATGCTTTTTTTCACATGGCTCGGCGACGTGACAATGGAAGCTTTTGTTAGTAGGTCGAAAAACGCTCGTCATGATGACAGCGATCTAAAACTGCTGGAACCGAGTTAAATTTTCACCCTTCCCGTAAGGAAGATATCTACAAGTCAATTTTGACGGCAAAAATAGTCACCAATTGCTGCTTGTAGAATTTCATTGCAGCTGCTATTTATAGTTGATTCACATGCTCCTCTAGGTCAGCAAATTTAAGGGAAAAGGAAAGCTACGATCGCTAAAACGTAGCCATATCGTCTGCCATTATTAAAGCTTCTAACGTGGCGCCACAGCGATTTATGACCCATTGTTATCCACTTGAACAACCACAGCTTAGTTATATTTGTCATCTATTTATATATTCACGTAGACGTATTTACCATGTATATCTTCCTTGTATACATTTTACCTTCACTGTCAACCTTACCAACTTGTAGTCCAGCGTACGCTACAATCTGTGGACACTATCCGCTGACGTGCTGCGAATAGCGACGCCCTTTACAAGTTCTCTGATTTTGTGAAGGATGTGCTTTATATTTATCGAGTGGGAAGAGCTATCCGGGTTTTTAGCTATTACGGCAAAATGCCTGAGTTGCAGTAAAGGTGTGACCTAGCGTTCTAAGGCAGTACAGTGCTCTGAGTGTAACGGATGGCTGCGTATTGCCTGCTGCGACATTTGTCCTGAACTCTATGAGTCTCTGCAACCATATACTACATCGGCCATCACTGCTTTCTGTCGCCGCTGCCGTACTTCATTAAACAGTCGACGCGTTCACGTCGGACTGCCAGTCCTGAGCCCTCATCGTACTCCAACGAAGTTTGAAGCTTCCACTGCATTGGACTCTCTTTTCTCATCACCTTTTTCGTCCACACATAGTTCCGGCTCAACTACCCCCACGGGTAAACGAAGCTGTGTCCCATGTGCTTCTTAATCAGAACCTTTGACACACGCTTTGCCCGGTGAGCCCACGACAGACACGCTGCCGTGGTGAGGAAAACTGTCCAAATGGGTCAGGCGAAGTCTAAGTCCAAACCCAAGAAAACTTCTTCCCAGACCCAAATGAAATCTGTTCTCGACAAAGTCAACGAGCTGGAAAAGTTGAGTAAGGTAAGTGCGTCACCACAGCCTCAGATCTCTTTCCGCGCTCTATTACCCTCTCGTGAAAGATGTCTTATCATTCTGAACGCCCCAGAATCCACCAAGCACACCTCTGCAGAAAGGATGCTGGATGACCAAGGGTTCCTGGAGCGAATGACTTCCATTTTACTCGGTGAAGGTGAATTGGGTATAAACATTGTCTCTGCCTTCCGCCTGGGCAGGAAGCAATAGGATCTTTCCAAGATACGCCCCTTCAATATCGTACGCCAAAGCGAAGAGGAATGCCGGCGCATCCTCCGGCGAAACCCACGTTTGAAATGTGAGCCTTATTACGTACTGAGAGATCTTTCTCCGGAAGATCGTATTAAAGTGAAAACAGCCGTTGATGAGCTCCGGTCCCGCCGAGCGAATGGTGAGACAGACTTCCACACCGTGGATTTTCGCGTAATCCGGAGAACCCCGAGAATCCGGTGGAGGCCAATTCTCCTCAACCCAGGATAGTCGAGCACGAGAACGGACTGCGTGCAATTTTTGCCAATCTACGCAGTCTGAGAAATAAACTTGAGGTACAGATGCTTGCGTCAGCTACCCGCTCAGACTTGATGACCTTTACCGAAACTTCGCTTTTTGCGGACATCATAGATTCAGAGGTTTCTATCCCCGGACACAGTCTTGACGAGCCAACCGCCTTGGAGGTAGGCCCGGTGGCGGCGTTATACTTTACTGGAAGGCCGAACTCAAGACCCATTTGGTTGCAGCTACTAGTGGCGACGATGGTGATTTTGATGCCCTTTGGTGCCGTATTCATGATGGATGCAGATCATCATCATCATCAACAACAGTACATCAGCCATTTGAACTGATGCTTCGTTGCCGTACAACCACGAGGACCTATGAAATTAAGAATAAGAAGAGGGAGAGAAGAGGGACTTACCTGAAAACCTTAATGCTTTAAGCAGACATTCAGGGTCAAGGCGCCTACACCTTGTGTAGACAACATACCGTCACAAACAGCTGGCTATCATGCAAAGATAAGGCGGCATCGGCGAGACAGCTTCCTTGTGGCTTTCACTGCCACGCGTCATAATCAGCCATTACCCTGCAGATAACTCAGCACTAAACACACTTTAAACAGGCAATCCGATTAGGAGACGGCAGCAGACGCGCCACTGGTGTCGGTTGCGAGCCATGTCCTGTAAAGTCTTGAGCCAAGCACAAGGCTAGTCACGTGGACTCCAGCCCAGGAGGCGAGACGGACCAACGGCACCCAGTTTGGCCGTCAGTGACTTTATTTCTCGCTGCAAAGTCAACTTCTGTCCACTTTGAGCTTTGCGCCACCCTACACCTGGCAGACTAAACAAGGCCCTTCTAGTTAACCGGTGACCAGGCATACGTAGCACGTGCCCGAGCCAACGTAACTTATTCAGTGCTATCTGTTGTTCTAGGGAGCTAGCATGATTATCACCACCTAGTACTCGCCTACGCACATCAACATTGCGGACACGCTGGTGCCATCCGACTCCAGCAATGCTTCGCAGACAACGATGATCAAAGACTTGAAGGCGCCTCAGATCTTCAGACGGAAGGGGCCAAGTCTCACTGCCATAGAGCAGAACGGCCCTCACTGTGGTCATGTATACCCGGCCTTCCAGATGGATGGAAACTCCATTCTGTCGCCAAAGATGCCGCAGGCTTTTGCAATGCGTGAGCTGACGTCAGTTTCTATGCGCCCATCATTGCTGATGCAGCTGCCAAGATAAGTGAATTGATCAACCACCTCGAGTTCCTCGTTAGCAAGCGTCAAGGGGTCATCAAGTGGCTGGTGGTCCTGCAGCAACACTTTGCACTTTGAAGGTGCGAAGTGCATACCAAATAATGGGACCACTCTGGACAGGCTATTCAGAGTTGATTGTTCCGCTCCAACATGGTCGAAAAGCAAGACGATATGGTGCACATAATGATGATCAACTAATCTTTTACCAGGCAGCACTTCAACGGCTACATCTTGAGATCCCGCAAGGGAACACCCCATGATAGAATCCACGAAGAAATTGAACAAAAGTGGGGAATCTGACAACCCTGACGAACGCCACTTGTAGTCGGAAAGCTAGCCGATAGGCCACCGTAGACCCTGACGCGGCCTGTAGTGTTCGAGTATAGAGCACGAAGGAAGTTCACATTTTGTGGGAACACCTTTCCGCGCAAGTATTTCGAACAGAATCGCTCGATCGACTGAATCGAACGCACTGTTGAAATCGAGGAACACAGCTATTGTCAGTCTGCGGTATGCGTGGCGCTGCTCTAGCGCCTGCCGCAAAGTAAATATATGGTCTATACAGCCACGCCCTGGGCGAAAACCGGCCTGCTCTTCCCTAATCCGAGATTCCCGTTCCGCAGTGAGGCGACGAACGATTATCGAGGCCAGTGATTTTGTTACAACTGGCGTTAGGCTAATACCCCTGTGGTTAGAACAGTCTGTGCGACTGCCCTTCTTGTATATTGCCACTATAATCGATTGGCTCCAATTAGCCAGGACACTTCCTGCCAAATACATTCGAAAAAGGAGTTGAGTGCTTTGCAGAGGACCTCACCTCCATCCTTAAATAGTGCAGGTGGGAGGGATTCAGGGCCAGCGGCACGGAAAAGATTGAGGGCTGTGGTCGCGTTTCGGACCTCCGCCTCCGACGGAGGCTCTAAACTAACCGTCCATGGCTCGCCCTGCATCACCTGAGTAGGAAGAGGTCCGGGAGCAGGGGGGCAGTTGAACTGATCTTGAAAGTGTTCCGCCCAACGAGCTATACGGCGCTCCTTATTGTGTATCAGCGCACCCGCGCTGTCTCTGATTGTCTCACTGACGCCTGGTTTTTGGAGACCAGTGATGCGGATTAGCTGGAAGAGCTCGCGGTAATTGCCTACTGCTCCTGCCTCCTCCATTTCTTGAGCCCTACTGGTCCACCAGGCTTCCTTCTCAGCAAGTAGGCTCTGCTTTAGTTCACGCCTAATAGCCCGTCTGGTCACATTGTGTTCAGAGCCAGCCGGGAGGTGTCTTCTAGATTCCAACAGGTTCACCGACCTCTCGGATGTCCTGTGACTGGTGCGGTGGTGATGGATAGTGCCACAAGCAGATGCTCCTGCGACATGCGTGGCGGCCGAGATCCTATTCCACTGAAGCTCAGTGTCATTAGGACAAGACAGCGGAAGTTCGGTATACAGTGCTTCTTGATAGGCTTGCCTGACCGAGGGCTGAGACAATTTCTCCGTTGCTAATCGTAGAGGACACTTGGTGCGTTTTCTGGTAAACTTTATGGAGAAACGACAGCGTACCAAGGCATGATCATAGTCGACACAGGTACTCCAGTATGAGTGGAAATCCAGGATGGAAAAAGGACGTCTGTAACTTATGGCTATGTGGTCAATCTGAGTTCATCGCTGGCCAGCTACAGAAGGACGCCAAGTGGCACTTCGGCGCCCACTATGTCTAAAAGCAGTGCTAATAAGAAACAACTGGTGCTCCGCACACAGTTGCAGCAGACGCTCACCGTTGCCAGTCCGTTCGGAGTTAAGTCCATAATTACCACCCAGCTGAGCTTCTGAAGAGCTCAGACGCCCTACTTGTGCGTTCATATCCCCTGCAAGTACTATAATATCTGAACTAGTAGCACTGCGTAGCAGCGTGTTCAGTTCGTGATAGAATGTGTCCTTGACTGCATTAGAACTGCAGTCCGTGAGAGCATAAGCAGAAATCACAAACAGACAGCGTTTTTTACTACTTCGTGTATCAACCTTGGATGATGTCGTCAAACGGGCTGCACATAAACGGCTGTTCACCGGAATCCAATCAACCAACAATGACAGCCTTGGAGCTTAGAATGATACCTACACCAGCTTGACCCGTGAGTACTGCATCGGCGTCTCCGGATGCATGCAACCAATAACGAGAGGATAAGCCGGGTGCAGTTAATTCAATAACCCCGTTAGGGTCATTGATCCTAGTTTCGGACACACGACACACATCAATACCCAGTGTGTCCAAGGTGCTTGCGAGTGCAGTCTGTTGACTCGTTTGTCTTAGAGTGCGAACGTTGAATGTCGCCATGGAAACGGGGTAGCGTGGCCTTATAAGGGACTTTTGCCGATAGGTGTTGTGGGATGGTGGCTGCAGATGGTTCTACTCCAGTGGCACTTGGGTTTCTGTCAATTAAGCTGGGTATTATAGAAGGAAGATTAGTAGTGGGGGTCGGGATGGGAGTAAGAGAAAAAGGTGGAAAAGAAAGAAGGGAGGCGCCAGCAGTAGCATGTTTTCGCTTATCTGCCCTGCTGTATGCAGCAGATAAGGCGACCCTTGATAATCTGCGCGACGGCCTATGCAGAATGAAGTTTATGTTTGAAGAAAATGTCATGGTTGGATGTGGGCTGAAATACTGCCAGAGCGCCCAGACCTAGACAGGAGAACCATCAGAGTCCTCATCCAAAGCCTTTGGCTCAAAAGCCTGTCCACAAGGCAGCGGGGGGTGGAATGGCAATGATTTAGTTTTACATAAATGGACGCCATCCCATTTCAAACCCCCAATCTGGAGGACCAGGAGACTGAGTTTATCTGACCTCTCACCATTGACCAACCTGGTAGGAGTAGCTCTCAAAGTCCCGGAGGCATTACCCAGTATAGCTCAGTGGGTCAATGAGGTACGCAAACCGTCGCACCACGTTAACGTCCAGTCTCGTTGCGACGGATGGATGCAGATTCTACACTATTGGTTTTGTCTACAGAGCGCCATCGGGATCCGGAGTTCATTTGCTCGATTCGATCAGGAAACACGGCGCGGAAAAGGACAATCTTATCGTGGGAGATTTTAATGCCCCTAATATCGATTGGGACTTACTTCTTTGTGTTCGTCCACCTGATTCTTTTGATGCTAGCTTACTTGAGACTGTTATCGATTGTAATTTGTTTCAACACGTCACCATGCCAACCCGCATTGTTGCCGACCAAACGCCAAACATTCTGGACCTTGTGCTCACCCCAGCTCAGTCATATATCACGAATCTAACAGTTCTTCAACCCATCGGCAAAAGCGATCCTTGTGTCGTTTCATTCCAGTGGACACGTCGCCTCACGGTGCATAGCCAAGGTGGTTGTCGTTGGAACTTTTGGCATGCAAATCCTGTCCGTCTGAGAGCAGCCGCAAGCGCTATGGACTGGAGTGTTCCTGATCCCATTCCTCTTGATGATGCGTGGAGCCTTGTGCTCTCCAAAATGTCCTCTAATTGAGCAGGTCGTTCCTTTCTCCCGTAGCAAGTCCTTCAAGAGGGGTCCACCTTGGATTGACAGTGAATTGAGATCTCTGATGAACAGAAGACGCAAATTGTGGGATCGTTTCAGTCAATCTCAAACAGAGTTCGATTACTCTTCCTACAAGGCTACCAGAAATGCTTGTGTCACGTTGAAGCGGCAGAAACGTCAACAATACTTTACTGTCACTTTACTGTCATGATAGCGAGAAAGATGTTGAACATCTGTGTAGCTATATCTCAATGTAGGACATGTCCCACTGACACTGTTACCTGTAGTAGTGAGCTAGCCCAGGTGAAAAAAGTAAAATATTTACAAGCATAGAAAAAATCTCCATGTACTTACGATATATTCTTGGATGAACCACATGGAGTCCTTCACCAGCTCCGCCGCCTATTACGGATGGGCATCGTTTCGGAAGCTGCAGTTGGTGGATTAACGGGCTCCATGGGTTATAATCATTGAACGATTCCTTCGTCAGTTTCCTGTGAAGGCTTCGTCGAATCTGGCATCCGCAAAGTGCGCGTCCAGCAATCGTTTGAATTGCGACACCGAGTTCGCTTCTACTATCCGCGGGGGCAAACGGTTCCACATGTTCACCACTCGCCGCTCAAGACACAAGGGATGAGCTACCCACTTGAAGTCAGGGACTACCAGTTTGTACTGGTGACCTCGTGTGCTGCTTGACGCACGGACATGGAGCAGTGGCCTCAGCATCGGATAAGCACCCAGATGTAATACCCGATGGGTCATGATGAGGTCCACTCGCACGCGGCGGTAGGCTAGAGTATACAGACCCAATTGTCTGCATCTTACTTCATACGGCACACCCTGAAGACCGGGAATGAGCCGTGTGGCTATGTGTTGTACTCTTTCGAGCTTGTGTATCTCGCCTTTCGTCAACGGACAGTAGGCGGGTGAGCCGTATTCTAGCACCGGTCGTACAATGGATGTGAAGAGACGAGTGGCAATCTCTTTCGACCAGGTGCAGAAGCTACGTTTCAGCGCCCACAGCGAACGCAATGCTGTGCGATACATATTGTCCATGTTGTCCAGTGACTTCATGTCGTAACGTTGTATAACGCCAAGGTCTCTGACGCAATGCGTCGGGTGTAGAACTTGGCCGTCGAGAGTGTACGATCGGCCCGCTCCACCTTTACCGAGGCACAGAAGTAGCGATTTTGCCGAGTTGATAGGCAAACTTACTTCGGCGGACCACATGGAAAGGTGGTCGAGGTCCTGTTGAAGTATGTCAAAGTCGTCCGACGTATTGATCACCCTCCATAGCTTCAGGTCATCCGCGAACAAGGCACACGGCGACCGAAGGAGATTGGGCACGTCGTTGATGTGAATCAGGAAGAGAATGGGGCCAAGCACCGTCCCCTGAGGAACGCCGCTCGTCGACGGGTACCAGTCGGTCAGGTGGCTGTCGACTTGCACCCTCCACTTCCGTCCAACTAAGAAGTCACGGATCCATTGGTGCAGCGAGCCTCCGACTCCGCACTCCCTCAGTTTCTGAAGGAGGATCTCGTGATTCACTCTGTCGAAGGCCTTACTGAAATCGACGTATACCACGTCGACTGACTTACGTTGGTTTACTGCTTGCAACCATTCATGCCATGTTAGCAGCAGGTTAGTGATGCACGAGCGGCCTCTCACCAAACCATGCTGTGCAGGCGTCAGGAGAGAGTTGGTCTCCAGTAGCTGGAGCAATCTCTTCTTCACAATCTTCTCCAGAACTTTCGACAATACTGCGTTCAAACAAATAGGGCGGTAATTCTCCACTTTGCGTGTGTCACCGCCTTTTGGAATCGGTTTGACAAGGGCGCATTTCCAGTCACAAGGCACGCAGCCTATGGACAGGGATCGGTTGAACAGGTCGGTTACAGCAGGTGAGATCACAGCTGACAAGGACTTGAGGATCAGCGGATGGCGACCATCCGGTCCAGCTGGCTTCGTGCTGTCTAGGCAGCTGACTAGCCCATGTACCTCCGCGACGTCGCAGATCAAGTCGGTTAGCTCAGTCGGTGCGGCGACGGCAGAGATTGGCGCGCAGGTTTGGTTAGTTGCGAATACAGAAGCGAAGTGCGCCGCTAATGCGGACGCACGCTCGGTGCTTGAACTTAGGGGTTGTCCGTCTGAACCCACTAGCACCGGCACATCACCTGCAGACTTCAGGCGTCGCTTCACGTACGCAAATATGCGCTTCGGGGCAGTTTTAGCTGAGCAAGCAAGCTGCTCCTCAAACTGACGGCGTTTTCGCGTCTTTGTGCTGTTGCACAAGTTTCGTTGTCGCTTGTATGCCTCATAGTCATCGGCAGAGCCAGACAGGAGGAACGCATTCCATAGTCGACGCCGTTGTCGAGACAGTCGGTTATACTCTTTGTCAAACCAATGGGGTTTCATTGGTCCAACCTTCCGAGTCTTGAGGGGTACAAATTGCGCACACAATGAGTGCACTGCCCCTTTAATGTTTGCCCAGCAAGTTTCAACGGATGAATCCTGTGGCATAGACCAATCAAGCTGATTGGCAGCTAGAATGAAGCCATCGAAGTCAGCTTTCCAATAGTTGTATGTTGGCGCCACTGGACGCACACATGGAAGCTGCAGGTCTATAGTGTCCATAATTGTCGAGTGATCACTGGCCGCCATGGGCTCAAGAACTTCTATGTCATGCACTGTTTGTTCGCAGCTGGTTAGCAGCAGGTCCAGGCATGATGGCATTGAGCGCGGGGTTATGCGGGTGGGTTGCGTGATGTGCTGCACCGTTCCGGTTTCCAGTACCAGTTCGGCGAATCTTGTCTCCACTTCATTATGGCCAGGGAGAAGCTGAACTTCAGGCCATAAGATTCGAGGAAGGTTAAAGTCGCCAGTGAGCAGGAACTGCGGGCGACTCATTTGGTTTTGGACGTGTGTGATCCAATCCAATCCGTTACTCCGTGGGCTACGATATGCCACACCCACAAGCAGTTCGCCGCGTCGTAGGTGGATCGAACACCACAGCTGCTCACATAGACCGTCAATGCTTCGGTAGGTGCTCACGAGTCTCCCGCACAGGGTAGACCGGAGGTAAAGTAGGACGCCACCGCGGCTATTCGACTATCGATCACAGCGGAAGCACGAATAGTCCGTGATCGCAATTTCTTCGCTTATCACTTCAGATGTCAACCACGTCTCAGCCAAACCAACCACATCTGGCCGACGTGAAGCAATGAAGCGGATCAGATCATCGTGCTTGTTCATTAAGCTGCATACATTAATGAACGCTACACGCAATCCGCGGTAGGAACCGCTAGGCGAGCTTGAAGCGTCATTGCTCTGTTTACCCGGATTCGGGGTATCCGGGCAACTGTGCGAAAATTTACGATACGCAGGTTAGTTTCACCGGCGTCCGTGCGTCGTTTCAGTTCGATCACGGCAGACTTCAGCTGCTCTCGTTCTGCGGGATCAAGGTCTGGCCGGACATGAATTTTCATCCCCTTTAGGCGACCGAGGCGGGACAGTACTAACCTTGGGGCAGTTTCGTCGGCGAACGCGATGCGCAGAGGCCGACACTTGCCATCAACTTGTTTCCTCAGACGAGTGACTTGTTTCACTCGTAACCCGCGTTCGCCAACATCCAGTAGTTTGTCGGTTAGAGACTGCATGAATTGCACATCATGGTCATAGCGTACCTGGGGACTGGGATCAGTCGACTCAGGTGCGTGGAAAATCATGACGTTGCATAGCCGTCCCCGTGGTGACTCGCTATCGCTTGGCTTCACCGGTTTCGGTAAGGCCGGTTTCTCGGCTAGCAATTTCTCAAGTCGTGTTACCTTGTTTAGCACAGACTTTAGTTGTGACACTGTAGACGGTGATTTCGATTTGTTGTTGTTTACCGCCTTACAACTTTTCTTTTTAGGGGCCTGGACCCAGCCGGGTGGTTTTGCGGCACCAGCGCTGGCCACGGCTGCGTAGGTCGCAGTTGCAGTTGGAGTGCCGACAGACGGCTTTTTTCGGTTGTCTTGTGAACTATGCATTGGTGTGTCCGCTGATGAAGCGGAGGAGGAGTGGCTTCGATTGCGCACAGTATGGATGCATGGAGGAGTCACCGGCGATAGTACGGGCGTCACCAATGCGGCGTTATTATCTGTCTTCTTCGCCAAAGTCAGATTCGCCAGAAGGGACTTATCGTTAACAATAAGTCTGCATTTGTCACAGTGGAATGTTAGCGCGGAAGATGCCGTTCTTTTCAGGCATTCATAAAGATTGTGCTCAATGCCGCTGCACGTTGTGTGGGCCCATCCTTCGCACAGACCGCACTGCAGCGCTTTAGACCGAGGAGTGACATTTCTGCTGCAGCTCAGGCACTTAGATGCTGCTGCTGCTCTCGTTTTGTCGAGAGTAGCGTCCAAAGTGCTAGACGCACGGGAGGTCGCAGCTCGCTGGACCTTGCTCGTCATGCTTGATGTCTTGTGGATAGGTGTCGCTATCCAAATCACCTTGGATGTGTGAAGGAATTTGACAGACGTCAAATTCTATTACCAATGTGCGTTGAAACACCGGTATTCAAGCGTATTTCACTTGTAAGACAAACGTATAGCAAGAATGGGAACGAGCCACCGGACGTCGTTATCCGCAGCCATTAGCAGCACATTCCAGAACGACACCCAAAATGCTTTTCTCTTATCTAAAGAGAAGCACCAGGGCTGGCAGTGGCATTCCCACCTTGTGTTCCTTTGGACATCGAAATTTACTCTACGAAGACGCTGATAAAGCCAGTCTTTTGGCCCAGCAGTACGCCTCTGTCTTCGCAGAAGAAACTCCCGCCTGCGACAACACAGTCCAGTTTTCCTTATTGGATCAAGTAGACATTAACATCAATTCTTTGGTTAAACTTCTTCTTGATTTAGATCCGCATTCTTCACCCGGCCCGGATGGATTACACCCCCTGTTCCTTAGATCTGTGGCGCAGTACATCGCCCCTCCTATCTGTCAGGTTTTCCGTCTTTCCTTTGAAGCTGAGCGTCTCCCGTCGGCTTGGAAAGTGGGCATCGTAAAACACATATGGTTGGCGGCATCTGGTTTCGGATTTGCCTGTCACTATAGTCAGCCACAGGACGCCTGCGCCTACAGAGGGACCATGCATGGCTTGCGCTGCACCATCAACAGCTCCAACCACACACCCCATATCCAATGTCATCATCATCATCATCATACACGTTAGCTAGAGGTGGGGAACACCTCAGCTGCTGTGCCGCAATACAAAGCAAAAAGGAAAGAAAAAAGCAACTGGTGAAAGCTGTCTGAGCTACCGGTAACGGATGGGTATCGTTCCGGTAAGCTACCAGCCGGCTGCTGTGCACCCAAAAAATATTATTTTGCAAAATTATATAAGGCTAAGTAATGAGATCGTGGTTGGAGGGGGAGGCTAAGAGGGATGGGGTGGGACAAAGAAACTCACAGCACGAACGCCACTGAGGTCGGCTTCTAGCCATATCAGCAAGTGTGTCCAACCAAACGTGTTCATCGTCTTTCGGACCCCAACCAGGGAGCCGAGACGCTCCAACCGAGGCCAGCTCAGAAGTGGGGGTCTTCATTCCTCTGGACCAAGTCATCGCTTGGCCACCCCTCCTCTTCTTCCATCCACACCCCAAGCGCGCAAACAACACACGTCGCGGAAATCGGTGGGCTGGCATGCGTAACACGTGGCCGAGCCACCGGAGCCTGATGCGTGAAATAACGGCGCTGAGCGGTTCATTTCCTTTTCCTGTGCCATAAACAAAGCGTCGAACACGCTCGTTACTCACGCGGTGTTCCCACCAAATGTGAGCTAAATTACGAAGGCACCGGTGGTCGAACGTAACTAGCCTCTTCAGGTCCGCTGCTTTAAGCGGCCAGGTTTCACAACCGTACAATAGGGTCGAACGTACTGCTGTATTGTACACTCTACCCTTCAGGGCAAGAGTGATGTCGCGCCGGCGCCATAAGTGGCGAAGGTTAGCAAAAGCGCCCCGAGCTTTTGCTATACGACTCGTGATTCCATCTTTCATCCCACGGGCGCTGATACAACTTCCCAGGTAGTTGAATTTTTGAACGACTTCTAGCTGATCCCCACCAAGGGTCAGCGTAGGAGGCGGTCCGGACCAATCTTGGAGGAACGCTTTGCACTTCGAGGGTGCGAAGCAAAGCCCGAAGTGACGGACAGCTAGTGCTAATTTGTCCAGTGCCGCTTGGCACGTTTGTGAGCTGTCACAGATTAGGGCAATATCATCAGCATACTCTAAATCAAGAAATCGTGCTCCTGGGAGCAGGTCCACACCTTCTAAGTCGTGTCCTGTGAACGCGATTTCCATGACTTCGTCAACAGCGAAGTTGAAGAGGAAAGGTGACAGCGGACATCCTTGTCTCACGCCGCTGGAGATATTAAAGGGCGACGACAACTTGCCGTAAGCCCTCACTCTGCCCGAGCTACGCGCATATAATGCTCGGATAATATTCACATATTTTTCAGGTACACCTTTCCTGAGTAGACAGTCCCAAAGTGCATGTCTATCCACCGAGTCGAATGCACCTTTGATGTCGAGGAACACGACAACGGTGGGCGCCAATATATGTGACGATGTTCCAACAACTGACGCAAGGTGAAGATGTGGTCAATGCAGCTACGACCTCGACGAAATCCAGCTTGCTCTTCACGAATCTGGCTTTCACGAGTACCAGTCAGTCTGTGAAGGATGACAGAGGCAAGCAATTTGGAGACGATGGAGATCAGACTGATTCCTCTATGGCTGCCGCATTCCGATCGTGAGCCTCCTTTGAAAATTGGGACTATGATGGAGCGGCTCCCATCGGTTGGGACAGTTTCCTGCTCCCACAGTCTCATTAGTAAATTGTGGAAATCATCCACAAGAGCAGGTCCCCCGAATTTGAAAAGGGCTGGAGGGAGGTCATCAGGTCCCGCGGCTTTATTTAACTTCAACAGTTTGATCTCATGTTCGACTTCTGAGCGAGAGGGTGGTTCCAAGGGAACAGCCCACGGAGCAGGGCGATCACTGGTCGGCGAGAAATCTAACAATTCCGACCGATTAAATTGCCTTTCCAAGTGCTCAGCCCAACGTTCCAGGCGTTTTGATAAATTGTGGATAGGCTGTCCACTCTCGTCACGTATAGTTTCACTAACACCAGAAATCCTGCTGCCCGTTTCCCGTATAAGACGGAATAATCACGAGGGTTACCAAGGGCAGCGGCCATTTCCATCTCTGTTGCACGATTAGACCACCAGGATTCGCGGTCTCTTTTCAGACTAGCACGGAGTTTTGCCCGGAGCTCTTTGTGAGTTTCATTGTGTTCGCTTCCAGCCAGAATATGCCGGCGAGCATCTATAAGTTCCAAAGACTGTGAAGAGACCGAATGTTCATGTTGGCGATTAGACATACCACATGAGGATTTGCCTGCTGCTAGTAAGGCCTGTTGCATATGAGACCATGAGCTTCAATTGCATCCAGTGAGCGTTTATCCAACTCAGATGACAGCGTAATTTGATAGGCGTTCAGAACAGCTGGATTCTCCAGTCTGCCGGTGTCAATGCGTTCACAACATCGTCGCGGGCGTCCGCCAAAGCGCATCCGCAGGTCACACATATAAGTGCATGATCGGTGTCAACACCTGTGCTCCAAATCGAGCGACAGTTCTGGACGCAGCCTCTCCAGCGGTAACTGATAGCAATGTGATCGATTTGCGTCCATAGCTGGTTCGAGGCTGGTGGGCGTCAAGTCACCCTCCGGCTGGTGCTGTGTCGGAAATTAGTGCTCGCAAGAAATAAGCGAGCATCCTCACACAAATGAAGTTACCGCTCACCGTTATCATTACGGGAGCCTATACCATGTTGGCCGCCCAGATGCAGCTCATCTGTGGATAATTTTCCAACTTGAGCGTTCAGATCCCCAGCCAGCACTACAGTGTCCGAGCTTCTTCTGTGGCGAAGGAGTTCGTTCAGTTGGCGATAGAAGTCGTCTTTTACCGAGTCATCGCTACAGTTTGTCGGTGCATAGGCAGCGATAACGAATAGACATCTGTTAGTCCCGCGCGACTTCGAAGTTTTGAACGAGCCAGCCAATCGGACCGCACACATCCGGCTACTGATTGGAATCCAATCAACCAGAGCAGTTTCAGCCCGGGGACTCAGGGCAGTACCAACACCAGTTTGGCCGGTGCTCGAAGCTGCATCGTCACCGGATAGGCACAATGAGAAAGTGCTGCTAATGTCACCTGAAGGGGATCGCAGAGTGAGTACAGAGCTCGAGTCTTGCAGGCGGGTCTCTGATAAGCAGCAGATGTCGATCGAGAGGGTCTCCAAAGTTCGGGCAAGTGCTGCCTGTTGACCAATCTGTAGTAATGTGCGAACATTGAGGCATGCCAGTCTGAAGGAGGATCGAGGGCTCCAAATGGAAGCCGATAAACTGGAATGGGCCGCTTGCTTGGACATGGGCCTGTTGACAGTGCAGGAATGACGCTCTGCGTTCACCTGTGAGTTGAAAATAAAAGACAAGCGACTATTGAAGCACGGTGGGCTAGGGCCGAGAATTGGGGGGTTGAAAACAGGGGGGATAAAAGTAAAGCTGGAACGGGACGATAAGGGTGGCAAAGCGCAAGAAGGGGAATAAGAAGATGGGAAGTTTTGAGCAGTAGCATCCAAACCCCTATCCACCCTGCTCGATGCAGCAGATAGGGCACCGTTGATTATCCTCTGCGGTGGCCAGAGCATCAGAAATTTGTTTGGGGAAGGATTCATTGTATTGCGTGGGCAGGATACTGTCAGGTTGCCCAGGCCTAGACAGGAGAACGATTAGGGTTCTCAACCAAAGCATTTGGTTCAAAAACCTGGCCGCAAGGCAGCGGGTTTGGCAATGGACTACAAGGAGTCCGTTTTAAGGAATAAGGTGCCACCCTCATTCCAACCCCCAACCTGGAGGACCAGGAGGCTGAGTTTGTCTGGCCTCTAACCATTGACCAATTTGGTATGAGTGTCTCTGAAGGTGCAAAAAAAAGCATCAATCAGCATATCTCAATGTATCTCTGAGGCACACAAACCATCGCACCACGGTAAGGTCCAGCCAATGTAAACCCAAAGGAATAAGACCGGGAAGCATGTGGATGGGAGCCACATTTCATCAACGGAGCCGGCCCACACTCCTTCACAGGCAAACACAAGCACACTGTATTTGGGGAATCAAACGCACACAAGGCGGTGGCTAGACCGTAGTCCGCTCCACACTGAGTGCATGGAACCACTCTTGGAGCCTAACACGGCCACAAGGACCGTGCACCCCGTCCTCTCCAGCAACAATCAGCTGTCTCCTGGAGGCAGTATGAACGAGGTAGTGTGTAATAGACAGCTAAGCATATTGTCAGTATGCACATCAAACGCAGCCACACCGGGGATATCAAGCAACAGCCAATCACTTAAGACGACGAAATGGAATAAAACAAATCGGATAATGCATACAGATACGGAGACATAACTCTTCGCTGAATTATCATATGAAGTTACTTGGTTAGCATCAAATCCGCGACAAGGAAAAAATGTCCACAGGTTAGTTAAAAATGCTATAAACGTAACAAAGTTACCGAAGATAAGCGCAGTAAGTGTATGCAACGTGGCCAGTTAATAGAACATTATTCAGGTAGGCAGAACAAACCAAATAAAGTGGAAGGGAATTTATCCAGCTTAAAAAGACCTAGTTTAAGTATAAGTTGGTTTAGCCCAACTGCGGTGAAGAAGCATCAAGAATGCGACATCAGCTTCAGCATGGGGCACAAAACCCATATACAAAGGAGGAACAGGCAAGATCCAGCCAACTATCGTCCTACCTGCTTAACGTCGGTATTGTGTAAAGTTTTGGAGCGGATCTTGAAGCAGGCTCTTCATCTCTACCTCGAGGAACTGAATCTCTTCTCTTGTGCACAGCATGGTTTTCCAACGGCACGCTCATGTACCTCGCTTACTAGTTGCTAAGGAGAAATGGGCGAAATCGCTAGATTCCGGCAAACGCTTTGACGTTGTATTTGTGGATTTCAGCAAAGCTTTCGACAGGGTCCCGCACGAACGACTTTTGCTTAAGCTCCGAGGAATCGGTATTGCCGGGAATCTTCTCTCCTGGATCTCTGGTTTTCTTCGCGACCACACGATGAAGGTGCAAGGAAACGAAACATTTTCCGCCCCTTTTCTCATGACTAGTGGAGTGCCACAAGGTTCTGTCCTCGTCCCCGTGCTTTTTAGCGTCTTCATCAATGACTTACCGTCCACACTCCAGGCGGATTGCCTAATCTACTCCGACGACCTGAAGCTGTGGATGGAGGTATCCAGTATGGAAGATCCTGACAGGTTGCAATCGACACCTGACCTGCTACATGATTGGTCAATTAAGTGGCAGTTGCCAATGAATCATGAGGAGTGTTCAGTTCTTCCAGTTGGTGCGTCTGCCCCATTTGGGATCTACCATATTGGTGGTTCCTTGCTCAGAAACGCCACTCAGGAGAGGGATTTGAGAGTGATACTTTCGTCTGACCTCAAATCTAATGAAGATACCAAGAAAAAGGTCGCCGCGGCCTACAGGACGTTTCACTCTATACGCAGAGCCTTCTCTCGCCTGACCTCGGGGATCTTCCGACTCCTGTTTACTTCACATGAACGCCCGCTTCTGGAATACGGGCTACCTGCCGCCTACCCTCTTACGAAATTTGAATGTGATATGATTGAAAAGGTTCAACGGCGTGGATCCTGAGCTGCGGGACCTGTCCTATTCTCTTCGACTCAAACAACTGAACCTCTTTTCCCTGGATTACCCTCGTCACCGCGGAAACTTGATCTTCACCCGACGTATTCTTAGAGGAGAGTTGTGGAGGGAATTACAGAAATTCTTTCATCTCAACACAGAGAGTTCAACAAGAGGCCACAGTTTGAAACTGTCCAAACCGAGGAGTGATCGAGTGCGATCCGGCCGGGCTTTATCCACTCGCGTTGTGAATGACTGGAACCGCCTTCCGGAGTCCATCGTCGTTGCCGAGACCGAGGAACGTTTCAAGCATTTATTGGATTCTCATTTTAGTTTACGGCGATCCAGCTTTTTCCAATGCAGCTTCAGTGGTTCTCTGTGGGACCTTGTTCCGCAATGACCCAGACTATCTCCGAAACGATTGGGAAGTGACGGAGCTGACGTAGGAATTTCCTTCTGCTCTCTATCATCCAATGAACCCTCACCACATTATCCCCAAAACAGATTGGTTAGAGTCGCGGTCCGCCAATTTGTAGGACTAGTTAATACTAGTCCGAGACGCTGCGCGAAATTAAGCTCGGATATCAGAAGGCAATTGGAGTCGGACACAGCGGACTGTATTTGAAGGATTACAAGAAGACGCGGACGGATGAAGCGAGGGTTTAAGGGGCAATCGTACCCCGAGCGTCTACTTAGCTTGGGTATGTATTCATCGCACTACCGACGGCTTCGAGGAGACCTAATCCTTACTTACCGCATTTTAACAGGGAAGGTTGGACCGGACTTGAGCTGGCTATTTAGCCCGGTTAGGTTGCCTTGTCTTCGCGGCCATCCCATGAAGCTACACAAGCCGCGTTCTGACCGGATCGGGGCGGAAACTCGGTTATCGCCTAGAGTCATGGAGCGCTGAAACTCGCTTCCAGAAAGTGTAGTCAGTGAACCTACGGTTAAGGGTTTCGAGCGTCAGTTAGACGCTCTTGGGTGGCAACACGAAACCTTTCCCTTCTCCTGACCATATCCATCTTCAAACTTTTCGTTCTTATTCTGTCATTCTCTTCTTTCTTTGGTGATATCCTTCATTTAAATGACTTTCATTCCCCTTTATCTTCCATTTACTTTCCACTTCTTTCTTACTTCGCGTAACCTACACAGCGGGGACTGCTCGTGCGGGGAACGTGGGCAGTGATTGGTTGACCAGGGTGTGTTTCTGGTATTTAGTTTTAGATCTTTCAAGACCTAGCAACTTATCATTTCCTGGCTCAACGATTTGCTCAAGAAGGAACACTCAAAGGATTTCCTATCGTCCCACTCCATCTGAATCTGAGTAGATTGAACTTTTTGAGCGTGCTATCTTTTTGAGTTTTTACTTTCAAAGGACAGTTTCGGAACAGTGTTTACAAGTGTCGTGCAAAAAATTTGACTTTTGTCAAATTTCGCTTGATCCAAATAATTTTGGATCATCCTTTTCCCCGGATTACGTCGTACCCGTTTTCGGGTACTTACCAAACGTCGTCCATCTTTTTCGGGTTCAGCCTCTGGCTATTTTCCGGTATTTTGTGTTTTGTAATCCGTTTTGCACCTTGTTTTAACCCGTAACTGTTTCTGTTGACTGCCCTGCAGGTAACAGCTTGTCGGTTTTACGTTTTGATACTTGTTTCACACTCTTTGAAAGCGTCATGTCGGATTCACTGAATACCGGCGCTAATGTGTCTTCGGCTGCGTTGATCAGCGAATCTAATGCTGTATGCGGCAGCGGGAGCTGCTTAAAGCCCGTGACGGACGAGTCTGGTGGCATGCAGTGCTATGTATGCAACTGCTGGTACCATGAGACCTGTACCGATTTGAGCCCTGATCAGTACGCAATGCTTTCGACTAGCGATAGCATGCTGTTCAATTGTCTTCTATGCCGTCGCCGTCGATCTACGCGTCTTGAGGTCAATGAGGAGACATCGAGCAACGTCGGGCTGGGTAACCAGCAGTTGTGGTCTTTCCTCACATCTCTTGATCGGAAAGTGGAGTTACTGATGAGGAATATGGGAGTCTCTATTGATGTCGGCTCATTGGAGGAAGACACGCAACTAACCTCAATTGCTGTCGATGAAAATCCGACTGAGGTGATGGCTACCGTGTCGTGTGTCCCAGCGGTCCAGAATGCCTCTAAAGAGGCCTCTGATGTCGTACTGGAAGCCTTCCAAAGCGAGACCGAACTTATAGCCCCTGTGCCCAATAAAAGCAAGAGGAAGAGGGCTAAGAAAGTCCGTAAGGCTCCCTCAAAGCCTGAAGGTACTGAAAGCATTAAGGTATTGGAGGTGGAACACAAAGCTCCAACTCTAATCACCCCAGTTCCATTGGCGAAGCAACGCGCCGTGTCGACTTCGGCCACACCCGCAAAGTCTGAAAAGACTAGACCGGTGAGGGAGTTGGAGGTAGAACATAAAGCCTCAACCTCAATTACTCCAGCTCCCTTGGCGAAGAAACGTGCCGTGTCACCTGCCAAACCGGTCGAAACTGGGGTCGAGTCGAAGACTCGTGGAGTGAATACGCCTCGTCGAGGTGATTCTTTTACTGATAGTAGCGTTATCTTTCGTAACGTTGCTGAATCCGCGGCAACTCTTCCAAAGGAACGCATGCTGGATGACCTCCAGTGGTTCAAGCTCTGCGTCAACAAGATGCTTCCACCTGGTTTCCCCGGTGTCACTATCAGGAAACTAACCAGATTGGGGAACGTCCCTGTAGATACGCCAAATCCGCGACCCCGACTACTTCGTGTAGTCCTCTCAACCCCGGAGGAACGCAAAGCGTTAATGCGCTTTGCATTCAAACTCAAGGGTAGTAATGTCAGCGTTCAGCCGGACCTCCCACTGGCAGATCGACTGAAGTTAAAGGAAGCCATCAAAAGCCTCAAGAGCAGGCCGGCGGCTGGTGAGCAAGGCCTTCGTCTTGTGGGTTTTCAGGTGGTCAGTCGGAAGTCAAATTCTGCCCTACCAGAACCCCTCCTGGTAGCGTACGACCCAGGGCTGGTCGTGCCGAGTTCCTTCAGGTAGTGCTTAGTAATGTGCGTAGCCTAAGGAACAAGGTACACGAGGTGGGTCTACTTGTAGACAAATCTCGTCCCGACATACTTGCTATCACCGAAACGTGGCTGTCCCCGGATATCACAGACGGTGAAGTATGTTTCCTGGCTACGCACTGCTTAGATGCGATCGCTCCGTTGGCCGCCAAGGTGGGGGCGTCGCTCTTTATGTGAGTTGTAAACTTGATGTGTTGAGGACCTGTGTGTTCCAGTCGCCGGATCAAACTGTTGAAGCCCTGTCGACTATTGTGTGCACTTCCTCTGCTCAGTTTACAGTTGTAGTGGTATATCGAAGTCCTGGAAGTATCTCCAGGGAGGTTATTGAATTTATTCGTACTCAGGCTGCCAATAGGTGTCTAATACTGGGTGACTTCAACCTCCCTGAAGTCTGCTGGGCTGATCTATCTTGCAGTTCGGCTGTGGGCACTTTCGGTTCGGATCTCCTCGAGCTAACATTGCAACTGCCTTTGCATCAGTTCGTGGACCTCCCGACTAGATATATGCGCAACCAAATTCCGTCTACCTTGGATCTCATTTTTGCGAAGTCACACGATTTCGTAAGTGATATTACCTACGGCTGTCCTCTAGGAGCCAGTGACCATGTCTGCATATCCTTTCGATGTGCTCTAACTAAGTATCATCAAGCTACCGCTGAGGCATGTCCAAATATTTGGCGGGCAGACTTTAACTCAATGCGAGACAAAGCTTCAGTTCTGCGTTGTGCGATCACCGTGGCTGACACCGTTGAGACAGCCTGGGAGAAATTTAAGGCATACCTCACCGAGATCTCTGCTCCCCACATCCCACTCATTAAGAGACGGGTGACACGGGCGCAGCCTCCTTGGATAGATCATACAGGTAAATACCTGCTCAGGAAGCGCTCTAAGTGCTGGCGAACTTACCAAGCGGCTTCATCAACCAGCACCTACGAAAGCTATCGAGCGGTTAGAAATAAATGTAAGCATCATCTTAGAACTCTTCGTCTTCAGTACGAGGAGGATTTGGCTAACGCAGCCGTAACAAATCCAAAAAGTTCTTTGCTTACGTAAAGAGACGTAGCGGTACAAACTCGTCTATACCGGCTTTACTACGAGCGGACGGGACCCATGGGCATACCGACTATGATAATGCTTGTATACTTAGCGAACAGTATACTGGTGTCTTTTCTCATGAGGCCTCTCTACCTCAGGTTGAGCTGGTCACAAAAGTTCCAGAGGATTCTTGCCTAACTGAAATCAGCATAACGGAGACACAAGTCTTCGGGCTATTGCAAGGGCTAAATCCTTCCAAAGCTTCTGGCCCTGATTCAATTCATCCGAAGCTGATGCATGAATTGGCCGCTGAGCTAAGTGGCCCTCTGACATGCATGTTTACAATATCACTCGACAGCTGTGCCTTACCTTCGGAATGGAAGAAGGCAATCATCTGTCCGATTTTTAAGGGCGGTGACAGAGCTCTGCCCGCGAACTACCGGCCTGTCAGCTTAACAAGTGTAGTAGTTAAGTTGGTCAGGGATTCGGTGGAGAATCACCTGATTAAGTTTAACCTTCTCAGTGCTGCACAGCACGGATTCCGTAAGGGATTTTCATGTCTGACAAATTTACTTGTAGCTCGTGAAAGCTGGGCTGAGGCAGTAGACAACGGTCACGCCATCGACGTGCTTTTCGTTGACTTCTCGAAAGCCTTTGATACTGTCCCACATCAACGACTCTCATTGAAGTTGAGATCGTATGGGATATCTGGAGCCGCCCTTAAATGGGTTTCTGCTTTCCTAGAGGTGAGAGAACAGTGTGTACGCGTGGGGCGTAGCCTTTCGCTTAGACAAGCTGTTCTTAGTGGCGTTCCGCAGGGCTCGGTTCTAGGGCCGTTGCTTTTCGCAATTTATGTCAATGACCTACCCCAGGAGCTTGAAGTACCGTCGCTATTGTTTGCTGATGACCTCAAGCTCTGGAATATTGTGGATATCCCTGGTGGCTCTGAGGTACTTCAGAGTGCCTTGGATAGGCTCTGGGATTGGTCAACCTTATGGTTGATGCCTATAAATCAGGCGAAATGTTCTGTCCTCCGCATTGGAGCTGCTAGTCCTCCCACGCGCTATGTAGTTGGTGGAAGTGAACTCCCTGTTGTCATTCAGCAGGTTGATCTAGGTATCACCCATACCTCATTGCTTCACTCTGGGGACAATTGGAGGAAGGCTGCTTGTAGAGGGTTCCGTATGATGTGGTTTATTCGCCGCTCCTTCGGTGTCCTAACGGCCAATATTTTTGTGAAGCTGTTCTCAGCTTTTGTGCGACCCCACTTAGAGTACTGTATCCAGGCTTGTCCACCTTGTCTTGTAAGGGACAAAATGGAACTGGAGAGGGTTTTGCGAGTGGGTACAAGGTTAGTGCAGGGATTACGGGGACAAACGTATCCCGAACGTTTGCTTAGCTTGGGTATGTACTCAATGCACTACCGCAGAATTAGAGGATACTTGATCCTCACTTACCGTATTTTAACGGGTAAGATCGGTCCAGACTTGTCCTGGCTATTTAGTCCCGCCAAGCTGCCTAGTCTCCGAGGTCACCCGTTGAAGCTGCACAAACTGCGTTCTGACCGGGTAAGGACGGAAACTCGCTTGTCGCGTCGAGTTATTGAACGTTGGAACTCGCTTCCGGAGCACGTGGTTAGGGAGTCTACGGTAGAGGGTTTCGAGCGTCAGTTAGATGCTCTTGGGTGGCAGTACCAAACCTTCCCCTTCTAACCGACTTGTATCTTCAACTTTCCCTTCGTTTTTTAATTTTCTCACACCTTGGTATTATCATTATTTAGCTGACATTCCTCCTCTTGTTTTCTTAGCTTACCCTTCACTCTTTTACTTCACATAAACCGGCCTGGCACGGACTGCTGGGCAGGAAAATGTGGGCAGTAATTGGTTGGACAGGGTATGATGCGGTCTTTGTTTTAGGCTTTTCAACATCTCAAAGCAGACCTGTCAATTCCCGATCCGACGATACGCAAAAGAAGGAACATTCACGGGATTATCCTATCGTTTCGGTTCCAACTGAACTTGAACTCAAACAAGAGCGAACACGTGAGCGTGCGAACTCACAAGGCGGTTGAGTGTCGAGCCGGTTGTAAGGAAGATTAAAACAAGAAGTAATCATGTACAATCGGTCAACAATTAAATTGTTCATGAAAGATAGCAGTTATCTTTTTGCAAACCGATCCGCAGTGTCTGCAGGAGGCTACTTCTAACATGGACTGGACCATTCCACATTTTTTTGTGTTGACGATGCTTGGACTCACTTTTACTCCAAAATGATGTCGCTAATCAACCAGGTTGTTCTTATTTCTAAAATAGAGGTTTAACAAGAGGTCCTCCTTAGGTTGACAAATAGTTGAGATCACTGATGAACAAAAGACGCAAGTTATGGGACCGATTCAAGTGTACACAATCGACTGCCGACTACTTGGAGTACAAAACGCTTAGGAACCTTTGTATCCTGAAGAAGCCGAAGAATCGCCAAAACTACGTGTTTCAATTGGCTGTGCAGTCCAGGTGCTCCCCCAAAATGTTCTCATATCTGAAAAGGGGCACCAAAGGTGATAATGGCATTCCATCTGTATTCCAGTAAACACGCTGCCTTACTTCAGGATGATGCTGCGAAAGCGGATCTCTTAGATCAGCAGTATTCATCCGTTTTTACAAATGAAACTCCGTTTTCTGACGTACTACTCCAGTGCTCATTTTTGCTGGATCATCTTGAGATCAGTACGGAAACTGTTACTCAATTCCTTCTCCAGTTAGATCAGAACCCCTCGCCTGGTCCTGATGGCCTGCGCCCTCTTTTTCTCAAGACCGTGGCTAAGTACATTGTAGCCCCAGCTTGTCATGTGTTTCGTTACTCTATTGAATCCGGACGCCTTCCATCAGCCTGGAAGCTAGGCATTGTCAAGCCCATATATAAAGGAGGGAATCGCCAAGACAGCAAACTATCGGCCCATTTGCCTAACATAGTAATGTGTAAAATTATGGAACGGATTCTCAAGGGAGCTCTCAGCCATTACTTTGACGACCGGAGTGTGATTTCTACTGCTCAGCATAGCTTTCGTAAGTCACGCTCGTGTACCACCAATTTGTTAGTTGCCAGAGAGAGATCGGCGAACTCACTGGATGCGGGCAAACGTGTGGACGTTATCTACGTTGATTTCAGCAATGCGTTTAATAAAGTTCCTCATGAGCGGCTTTTGTTCAAACTTCAAAGAATCGGTGTCTCTGGGAGGGTTCTGTCGTGGATCTCTGATTTCCTTTCAGACCGAGTTATGCGAGTTAAGGCCAATGATACATATTCAGCCCCCGTCCTTATGAGCAGTGGCGTTCCTCAGGGCTCTGTTCTCGGACCAGTGTTGTTCAAATTCTTTATTAACTACCTTCTTTCAACTCTCCGGACCGAATGTTTGTTCTATGCTGACATTTGAAGTTATGGATGGTGGTAACCAGCGTTGAGGATGCTGACTGCCTCCAAACTACATTGAATCGGCTGCATGATTGGTCACTTAAATGGCAGTTGCCTATAAATCGCGATAAATGTTCTGTACTCCCCATTGGTGTTACTGAACTACTCGGTGCTTACCACCTTGGTGGTTATTTGCTTAATAATGTGAAACAAGAAAGAGACCTTGGTGTTATTGTATGCTCTGATCTAAAAATCACCCAAGATACTTTGAGGAAGGTTGCTGCGGCTAACAGACTACTGTGCTCTATCCGAAGAGTCTTCTCACGATTGACGCCGGAGATCTTCAGACTTGTCTTTTCCTCCCATATGCGTCCAGTCCTCGAATATGGATTACCCGCAGTTCATCCGCTTACAAAGTTTGAACATGGCTTGATTGAGAAAGTTCAGCGACGCGGTTCTAAGTACATCTTTGAGCTCCGACACCTGCCATATCACATTCGTCTCCAGCACTTGAATATGTTCTTTCTGGCCTATCGGCGTCGCCGAGGTGATCTGATCTACGCTCGGCGCATTTTGCGAGGCAAGATAGCAATCGAGCTCCAAGGTTTCTTCCAGATTAACACAGTGTTCGACTCGAGGCCACTGCTAGAAACTGTTTAGACCTAGGAGACTCAGGCTTCGCTCTGATTTTACCCTATCGACTCGTGTGGTGAACGATTGGAATTGCTTGCCTAATTCCGTCGTCAACACGCATACGGAGGAGTTTTAAACGATTGTTGGATTTATACTTCTTGAATTTGCAGGGATCTTGTTGTTTCTTATGCAACTGTGACAATCTAACTTGTTGATTGCTGTTGCGCAAACACCTGCTATGACTGGGAGGCGATGGAGCTGACAAATGTCTTTCCTTCTGCTCTCTACATTCCAATGATTCCAATGATACAACTTTCGTCCTTACCATCGCGGACGTCCAGAAGCCTATACTTATCATCGACTTCCCCAGCAAATTCGGCCTTGTGGTTGATCTACTTTGCAGAAAGTTACGGGATGGCAGCACTTCTCTGACTGTCCCTTGCCAACTTGCTACAGTTAACTCCGTCGGGGTTCATATACTTATGCCAGACCGCACGCACTATTTTTTTCATTACTGCGACAATTTCCGTCTTTAGTCGGAACGAATACCGACATGGATGAGCCCAAACACGAGGTTCGTCACCATGTTGCTACGGGTTCATTTGTGTCATCAAACCGAGACATCTTCCACCCGACAAACTACAAGCTGCCAAACGAGTATTCTAGCACATGCTCAATCTCGGTATCATCCGCCCTTCCAATAGCTGTTGGGCTTCTCCCTATCATCTGGTACCTAAAGATACCGGTGACTGGCACCCATGCGGCGACTATCGAGCACTCAACAGCAAGGGCTTCCGAACCCTCTGGATGATCCTTAGATCATTCGGTATGCAGACGGAAGTAATGTTGATTACATTGTTTACGACCTTTGTTAGTCTGCATCAGGAGTACTGCGTCCAGGCTTGTCCTCCCTGCCTGACTCGTGACAGGATGGCACTAGTGCGGGTCTTGATGAGTGGTACCAAAACGGTCCGAGGGCTGCGGCACCTGTCCTACCCTGCCAGATTGCTCAAGCAAAGGATGTTCTCACTGCATTACCGCCGTCTTCGTGACGATTCAGTTCTCAATTATCGTATACTAACAGGGCAGATCGACCCAGACCTATGCTGGCTTTTTCATCCTGTTCAATTACCTACTCTTCGTGGTCATCCGTTGAAGTTGCACAGATTCCGATCTGATCGGCTTCGTGCTAATACTCTTTTGTCACGTACAGTGATAAATTCCTGGAATGCGCTACCCGAGGACTTCCTATTGTCACTCACGGTGACAGCGTTTAAATCTCCCCTTGACACTCTCAACTTGCAGCTCAGAATCTTCCGGTTCCCTCCTGAATTTTTCTTTTCGTTACTCTTCGGTTCCATTCCTTCTTACCTACTGGTATTAAATTTTTCTTCAAATTCTGCATCACTCTCTCACTTTATACCTAGACTAGAATTCTACTCTTCCTTACTGAACGTGGCCGGCGCAGCGGGAACTGCTAGCGCAAGGCGCGTGGGTTTTGATTGGTTAACCACGACGTATTCTGTACTTGCTGATTTGGCTCATACAACTGGCCAAGCATACACCGAATTCGAACATGGATCAACGATGTATTCAGGATGGAACGATTATGGGAATCATTTGTTTCTACCTCTGCCTTCTTTAAGGCAGCGAGTCGGTGATTTACTGGCCGATGACGGTAGCCACGCCACAGAGGATGTAGCTAGAGCAGAGATGCTTCTGCGCGTTTTTCGAAAATTGCATCGAACGGCTTCCTATACCCTCATTTTCATTTTGTCACAATAATACTACCATGCTGGATACTCCGTTTACTGCAACGGAGATCTTCGGGGTACTGGCTGGTTTAGACCCACATAAGTCGGCTGGAGCTGACGATGTGCATCCGGTCATTGTCAAACATCTGGCTGACATACTCCAATACACTGTCTTGGAGATGTTCAAACATCATCAATATACACGTTAGCTGCAGGTGGAAAACACCTCAGCTATTGTGCTGCAATACAAAAGGCAAGAAAAGGAAAACTGTGGCACGCCGGCTGAGTCCCCAGTAACGGATGGACATCGTTCCGGAGAGCTAACAGCTGGTTATCGTGCCTTAAAAAGAGAGTGATATTATGCCTAACGAGTGAGATCGTGATTGGAGGGGATGCTAAGCAGGAGTGGGATGGACAAAGGAACTCACAACACAAACGCCATTGGGGCCGGCTCCAAGCCATGTCAGCAAGTGTGTCCAATCAAACGTGTTCACCGTCCTTAGGACCCCAGCCAGGCAGTCGGGATGCACCCACCGACGCCAACTTCGAAGTGAGGGTTTTCATTTCTCTCCCACCAAGTCATCACTTGGCCTCCCCTCCTCTTCCAACCGAACCCACAACGCGCAAACGATGCACGTCGCGGAAGTCAGTGTGCTGGCATGCGCAACACGTGGCCCAACTATCGGAGCCCGGTGCGTGATATAATGGTGCTGAGCGGTTCACTCGCTCTTCCTCCACCAAATACATGACGTCGAACACGCTCAGTGCTCACGCGGTGCTCCCACCAGACATGAGCTAAGCTGCGAAGGCAGCGATGATCGATATGACGAGGCTTTTTATGTCTGTCGACCTGATGGCCCAGGTTTCACAGCCATATAGGGGAGATGAACGGACGGCTGCGTTATAAAATCTGCCCTTCAGGGCGAGAGTAATGTTGCATCTGCGCCACAGGTGACGGAGATTGGCAAAAGCACCTCGAGCTTTTGCTATACGGTTCGTAACCTCATCTTCAATCCCACGGGTGCTAATATAGCTGCCCAGGTACTTGAATTCCTGAACGACTTCTAGCAGATCACCACCAAGCGTTAGCACAGGGCTGGGTCCCTGTCAATCTTGGAGAAGTACTTTGCATTTCGATGGAGCAAAGCATAACCCAAAACGATTGACAGCCAGTGCTAATCGGTCTAGTGCTGTTTGGCATGTTTGGGAGCTGTCACAGATTAGGGCAATATCGTCTGCATACTCCAAGTGAAGAAGTCGCTCACCAGGAAGTAGCTACACACCTTCTAGGTCGTGTCCAGCGAACGCTGTTTCCATGACTTCATCAATAGCAAAGTTGAAGAGGAAAGGTGACAGCTGGCAACCTTGTCTCACGCCGCTGGTGATACTGAAGGATGGCGACAGTTTGCCATGAACGCTCACTCTGCCCAAACTATGCGCGTACAGCGCTTTGATAGTGTTTACATATTTATCAGGCACACCTTTCCTCAGCAGACGGTCCCAATGGGCACGTTGATCGACTGAGTCGAAGGCACCTTTTATGTCAAGAAACACGACAACGGTGGGCCGCCAGTAAACATGGCGGTGCTCCAACAATTGACGCAAGGTGAATATGTGGTCGATGCAGCTTCGACCTTGACGAAATCCGGCTTGCTCTCCACGAATCTAGCTCTACAAGTGCCAGTCCGTCTGTGGAGAATGACAGAGGCAAGCAATTTAAAGGCAATTGAGAGCGGATTGATCCCTCTATGATTGCCGCATTCCAAATGGGAGTTTCCCTTGAAAATTGGGACAATGACGGAGCGGTTCCCGTCCGTCGGGACAGTCTCCTGCTCCCAAAGTCTCACTAGCAACTCGTGTTAATCTTCTGTTAGAGCAGGTCCCCCGAATTTGAAGAGGGCTGGGGGGAATTCAATCTGCCCCTTTGGCCTTATGCAACTTCAACAGTCTTATCTCACGTTCGACTTCTGCGCGTGAGGGTGGATCCAAGGAGACGGCCCAGGGAGAAGGGCGCTGAATGCCCGAAAAAAAACGATAACTCAGGTTGGTTAAATTGCCTTGCAAAGTGTTCAGCCCAACGCTCCAAGCGTGTTGACGGGTTGTGGATCGGCTGCCCACTCTCGTCGCGTATGGTCTCGCTAACACCAGGTCTCCTGCTGCCTGTTTTCCGTATCAGACGGAATAACTTACGATGATTGCCAACGGAAGCGGCTGTTTCCATCTCAGTGGCACGATGAGACCACCAGGTTCCGCGCTCTTTCTTCAGGCTAGCACGTAGTTCTACCCTGTGACTTTCTCGAGCCAGCCGGAATACGTCGGCGTGCATCCATAAGTTCCAGAGACTGTGTAGAGACCCAATGTCCGGTTTGGCAATTTGTTTTGCCACATGGAGACATGCCTGCTAACAGTGACGTTTTACGAATATGCGACCAGTTATCTTCGACGGTGTTTAGTGGGCGCTAACTCAGTCCAGATGTCAGCGCACTTTCGTACACATCCAGAACATCTGGCTTCGCCAGCTGGCTGGTGTCAATCCGTTCACATCGACGTTGCGGACGTCCACCGGAACGCACCCGGAGGTCGGCGCAGACAAATGCGTGGTCAGAGTCACGCTCGTGCTCCAAATCGAGCGACAGTTTTAGACACAGCCTCTCCATCGGTAACTGCTCGCGATAAGATCGATTTGTGTCCATGGCTGGCCCGAGGCTGGTGGCCGCCAAGTCACGCTTCTGCGGGTGCTGTGTCGGAAGTTAGTGCTCGCGAGAAAGAGGCGAGCATCTTCACACAGCTGGAGCAATCGCTCACCATTATCATTACGGGAGCCTACACCATATTGGCCGCCAAGATGAAGCTCATCAGAGGACAATTTTCCGACTTGGGCGTTTAGATCGCGAGCCAACACCACAGTATCCGTGCTCCTTCTGTAACGAAGGAGCTCGTAAACTTGCTGATAGAAATCATCGTTTACCGAATCAGTGCTACAGTTTGAAGGGGCGTAGGCCGCAATGACAAACTGGCACCGTTTGTCCCCGCGGGACTTCGTAGCACGGAACGAATCAGCTAATCTAACGGCGCGCATTTTACTGTTTACTGTGATCCAATCGATCAGGGCAGCTTCAGTCCGGGGACTCAAAACAATGCCGACGCCGGCTTGACCGGCATTTGAAGCTGCATCATCGCCAGACAGGCGCAATGAGAATGTGCCGCCAGTGTCGCATGTGTGGGTTCACAGGGTAACCACGGAGCTCGGATCTTGCAAACGGGTTTCTGATAAACAGCAAATATCGATCGATAGGGTCTCTAGTGTGCGGGCAAGTGCTGCCTGTTGGCCAATCTGTAGCAAAGTGCGCACGTTGAGGCATGCCAGTCTTAGCGAGACGCAAGGACTCCAAAGGGAAACGGATGAACTGACGTTGTCCGCTTGATTGAACACGGACTTGTCGACTGGATTGGAGCGAGGCCCTGCGACTGTGTGTGATTTGAAACTAAGAGACAAGTGACTATTGAGGCAAGCTGGGGGAGGGCCAATTATTGGGGGATTGAAATGGGGGGATAAAAGTAAAGTTGGAGCGGGACGATAGGGATGAAAAAGAGCGAGAAGGGGTATAAGAAGACGGGAAGACCTGAGCAGTAGCATCCATACTGGTATCCACCCTGCTCGATGCAGCAGATAGGGCGCCGTTTATTATCCTCTGCGACGGCCAGAGTATCAATAAATTGTTTGCTGAAGGGTTCATTGTATTGCCAGGGCAGAATACTGTCAGGTTTTCCAGGCCTAGACAGGAGAACGATTAGGGTTCTCAACCAAAGCCTTTGGTTCAAAAACCTTACCACAAGTCAGCGGGTTTCGGCACTGGACTAAAGAGAGCTCGTTTTATGAAATGAGGAGCCACCCTCATTCTAGCCCCCAACCTGGAGGACCAGGAGGCTGAGTTTGTCTGGCCTCCAACCATTGACCAACATGGTATGTGTTGCTCTGAAGGTGCAAAAAAAGCACCACCCAGCATTGCTCAATGGATCTCTGAGGCACGCAAACCATCGCACCACGGTATGGTCCAGCCTCATTGAGATGTTCAATGAGTCATTACGTGAAGGTAGGCTACCACAGGACTGGAAGAAGACAAGTATTGTAACCACACGGAAAGCAGGTTCCAAAATCTTGCCCTTTAATTACACGCCTGTAACTCTGACCTGCTTTTTACAGAAATACTTGAAAAAGCTTATTTGAAATCGAACTTGTGCCCACTTAGTTGATCACAACTTAATTGGAACCGACCAGTATGGTTTTGTTAGGAAGAAATAAGACATTATCAATCATTTGCGCTTCCTAGATGAAATAATTAGCTGTCTTAATAATGAAATCTCGGTTGACGTATGTTGTCTCGACTTTAGCAAGGCCTTCGACTCGGTTAACCAAAGATTCTTACTTGTGAAACTGAAATGGCCAATTCTGACCTTAACGTCGTAATTCAAGTACAAGTTCTAGTAAGACCGGAACGATAGGAGAATCCCTTGAGTGGATCGTTGAGCCAAGAATTGATGAAGTGCTCGGAGTTCTTGATGGATTTAAACCCAACAGCCGTATCGCACCCTGACAAACCAGTTAATGCCCACGCTTCCTTCCCCAATAATCTCTGCTGTGGCAGTCACGTGAAGTAAGCAAAGTATAGGAAGAGAACTCGAATATACCGGATAAGGAAGTGCATTTTAAAATAAAAGGATAATACCAATGCATGAAAGAAAGTAGAAAAAAGAACCTCAAAATATGACGATGTGACTTAGTCAGGAAAACGGGAAGGTTCCGTGTTGCCACCCAAGAGCGTCAAGTTGCTTCTCAAACCTCTTAATCATAGTCTCCCTGATAGCAATTTCCGGAAGCATGTCCCAGCACTCGATGAATCGACGTGACCGCCGATTTCCCGACCTAATCCGATCCAACCGCGGTTTGTTTAGCTTCATGGAATAACCGTGGAGAACAGACAATCTAGCGGGAATGAATAGCCGGAAGAAATCTGGACCAACATTCCCAGTTAAGATACCGCAGTTCATTGAATGCATTCCCAAACTAAGTAGACGCTCGGGATACGCCTGTCCCCGTAATCAACCAACGTAGTACCCACCCGTAAAGCCCTCTCTCTAGCTTCACTTTGTCCCGGACGAGGCAGAACGGACAAGCCCGGACGCAGTATTCCAGATGAGGCTGAACGAAAGCAGAGAACAGTCTCACAAAGATGTCGCCCGTCAACCTTACGAAATAACGGTGTATTAACCACAACATAAGGGAACCTCTGCTTGCGGCCTTCTTCCAATCGTCGCCCGAGTGTAAGGTCGAAGAGTGTATGACGGCTAGGTCGACTTGGCTAGATACACGGGGAAGTTCGACTCAACCGACTAAGCAATTCGAAAGGGGGTAGCCTCCACCAATTGGAAGAACGGAGCACTTTGCCTGATTTATGGGTAGCAGTCATAAAGTAGCCCAGTTCCAAGACCTTTGAATAGCTTTTGAACCCCAGGCACATCGGCAATATTCCACAGCTTCAGGTCATCAGCAAATAGCAGCGATGGCACCTCAAGCTTCGCGGGTAGGGCACTCACGTAAGTAGAGAACAGCAGCGGTCCAAGGACCGAGCCTTGCGGTACCCCACTGAGGACCGGATGCGTTACTACTAGGGCGTAGCCCACCCGTATACACTGTTCTCTATCATCCCAGAATGTAGTCACCCAGTGAAGGGTGCGAGCAGAGATACCGTAAGAACTCAGCTGCTGCGCAAGCCTCAAATGAGGTACTTTATCAAATGCCTACAAAAAGTCGGCGAAAAGCACGTCTATTGCCTGGCCGTTATCCACTGCATCTGCCCAACTTTCGCGAACTACAAATAAATTCGTAAGACACGAAAGTCCCTTCCTGAGTCCGTGTTGTGCATTGCTAAGTAGATTAAATCTACTCAAATGATGCTCCAAGGTGTCACCAGTTCTTCGAGAAGTTTGACTACTACACGCCTCAGACTAACTGGCCTGTAATTCGCAGGTAGACTCGTCCCCATTTTTGAAGATGGGACCGATGACAGTTTCCTTCCATTCGGAAGGTAATGCACAGCTGTCAAGCGATTTCTGTGCGTGTTGACGAACTGTCCACTTAGTTTTGCAGCTAACTCATGTGCAAGTTTCGGGTGAATTAAATCAGACCCAGATGCCTTAGAAAGGTTCCGCATTTGTAATATCCTACGGACTTCCGTCTCCGCTACAATATATTCCAATTGTTGCGATAGGTCGACTAGCCCGCTTCTCAAACTGACGGGTCTTTAGTTTTCTGGGAAGTGTTTGTCACCTATTTTTAAATGGGACATACAATAGCCTTCCAGTCGGTGCGTAGAAAACAGCGGCTTAGACTTCTCAAAGTGATGTATGATCGGAGCGTGAAGTTCATCAGTCAACTCATACAACAGTTTTGGATGGATAGCAATCGCCCCAGCAGCTCTATTAGGATTTACTTCCCCGCAGAAGCCTGAGTACTTGAGCCTCTGTTATGGAAACCTCCTCCAGGAAAGTACCTTCAGGAACATGTGCCTGCAGGCTGATATGCGACAGCTGAGGCTCTTGAACATAAGCACCTCAAGTTTTTCCTTCGGTTAAACAAGCATTGTCGTGATTTGTGACAGAAGGAGAGCCGTTTGGGCCAAACGACCCCGGGATGGACGATGTTATGTTGCTTCGCCTTTTGACATAACCGAAAATACGTTTTGGATTACATGAGTCTCCGCGAGCACCTCGGAGATGCTGTCTGCAGGCATTTGGGGCCTCTCGGCAGCGCTTGAAGGTGTATGATGAGCGAGTGGATAAATAAGTTCACCAACATCTGGTACATCAGTTTACTTGTTTCTTTGCAATAGTACCGAACCAGGGTGACTTCGCCCTAGTTTTATTCCTCCCAGAAAGTGTTATGCAAACGAGAGAATAATAATAAATAATGTGTCAGCTGTACGCCGTAACGGCGCTTCACTGCCACGCGACCACCACCAGTCGCGCGAGGGTTGAGTATATCACGAGGACACCCACTCCTACGCGGATTCGAACCGGTGACTTTATGGTTGCAAACTAAACGCGCAGACCACTCGGCCACCGGCCGACGAAACGAGAGAAAGCTCATATACCTATGACTTAAAGTTGTCCCAAGTTGCTGGATTATTGTTAGTTTACGTTATGACGGCGCACGATCTGCGGCTTTGGTTTTCATTATTTGAAAGTCCACACGTCATATATTTGGTCCTCGATAGGGACGATCATTAGTCATGCGACTAGGCGCGCACTTGAACGGCCGACAAGCGTGGTCGATAGCACAGAGAGGTCAGCTGTATGCAATTTCCGGGACAAAGGGAACGGATTTAGCGAAGATCAGGTCCAAGGGGACGCGTTTTGATCCATCATGAATCTAGTGGGCCGATCAACAATGTGGTGCAGGAGAACATGAAAGGCTAGGTCTAGAGGCTCAGTAGCGATGCACCTGGAAAGAGCGTCGCAAGAAAGCTCTGCCAGTCAACTTCGGGAAGATTGAAGTCCCCCATTACGGGTCCTCCATTTGTTGATTGTTCACGGATGCAATCAGTGTGACTAGTGCCAGCGCTATCGGAGCTACTATAGATCAGCACAACTTTGAGTTGCACGGGTGCAATACACAAAGAAACTGCTAGCGCCTCGACAGAACCGTCCGGTGAGCGGAAACTATACATATTAAAGACAGTGAGGGCAGAGCTTACGTGCAAAGCAACCCCCCCACCGCGGCGATCCCGGGTGCGGTTACATCTCAGCAGTCCTTAGCCTGGTAAACGCACTTCACAATCCGTGACATCGGTTCACAATCACGTTTCCGTGCAAGGGAGAGCATTTGAAAGTCAGCCCTCGAAAAAGGCGCCAACTTCGCACAGCTTGTTTCCCAGGCTACGCACATCATTGAAGATCACCTGAAGAGATTTCCCACCGTGAGTCCGGGGTACTGCGCCATCACAACCGGTTCTGGCAGGGCGGGAGTGGACCGCCGGCTCACCGTTTGACCAACCGCCAAGCGGAGACCCTTTTCTTTTGCCTCACGACTGGCTTTAACATCTCGCGCAGCTTTCCGCAATTTCAGCCTCTCCGCCAAAGAATGATCTGATTGCACAATAACACCAGTGCCCTTAAACTTGAAGGCGAAATGCAGAAGAGCTTGGCGCTCCTCTGGGGTGCACAGAACTCGCAACAATCGAAGGCGAGATAGAGACTTGTCAACCGGCGTATTACCGAGTCTGGTAAGTTTTCGCACAGTCACGACTGTAAAGCCTGGTGGCAGAATTCTGGTAACGCATATTGTAAGCTATGGAAACTCAACCAGCATACGCGCTTCTAGAAAAACAGCAGATGACAGTGGCATTCCTGAAAATAACACTGCAGTCAGTAGACGAGTCTTCGTGACGTAGAGTATTTACCGAACGCTCCGTGAACCTTTGCGGTTTCCATTTAGCGTAGACGACTGCACCTGCGATGAGGCGGCGGTAGTTGAAATTGTGGGGAATGGGAGTAGAGCACATGACAGAACTTTTACATCTGCAATAGTTTTTTTTCCACTTTTTTAACCCTATTCCGCTGTCTTTTAACGAGGTCAGAAACCCGCTGCCGAATCAAACACTATCTGACGGTTCGTTACTAAACTTTTTACTAAATAGTATACTGACAGTAGACGGTGAACAAACATATGCAGGGTCTGACAACTTGCCAGTATCTTCCACTGTTTCCTGAGGGAGAGGACCTGAGCGATCCAAGCACTTCAATGTCCAATCAATTGTCCAGTCTACAGCACACATCAGAGACATCAATCTTCCCAGAGAAACAGCACCGCTCTTTGTGTGCGTGTTACGCTTAGTCATACGCACACAGCAGTCAGCTACCAGCCAGCACAGACCTCATATAACGAACGGTTGCATATATTGCACTGCATGCCCTTGGATGAGTCTGTAACTGCATTTTTGTTCGTCGCCATCAGCCGACAATTCAGATATGTCGACCAGCTATCCGGAAAAGCACCAGACGGCTGTTTCGCCCTATTGGGGCTCATCAGTGGTGCGCATCCTTCGGTCCTCTGCGGAGGATCGAATCCATGACTGCTAGTGGCTCTTGCCAACTAGCGCGCAGCTTATGCAACTGCGCCATGGAGGACGGTATCTGACCATCATGAATTGTTAGCTAAATGCGATATAGCCCGACGCGTCCTCCACTGCCACGCAGACACCTGCCATGCAGATGACAGCGGTCGGCCTTCCGGCGTCAGGACTTCCCGGTTACGGCAGCTATGAATCCACATAGCATTTTGTGGAATCCGTACGGGCGAATTTGTATTACTTATGAATGGAAGGATTTTGGTCGACATATCTGCATTGTCGGCTGATTGCGACGAACAAAAATGCTCACCAAAATCCTTCCATTCATGAGTCTGTAACTGCTTTGAGACACGCCGCCTCGCTACAAAAAACTACCGAGCCGTCGGAAATAGGACGCGGCGAGTGTGGACAGCGATCGACAACCATCTCGGTAGAAAAAGTCAGAAGAGAAGTGAATGTAGGAGATAGGCGACAGAGCTATGAACCGATTTACGGTGACCAGCTATTCGTCACGATAATGCCAATATCGCGAGCTTCGGTAGCATTTTGCAGTGTCAGGGGCCTAACGAGTGCACGCAATACAGCAACTTCACCACTCTGATTAAGCATTTGACATTTACTGGCGTTCAAGGGTAAATATTTTGAATGTGACCACTTAACAACAGTAGCCAAATTTTTAGGTAGTGTAGCCCCGTCACCGTTGCTACCATGCTTGAAATCATCGGCAAAAATATAGGTGAGGTCCTCAAGTAAAGTGACCAAGTCATTTAAAAACATAAGAAACAGTAACCGACCGCGTACTGATCCCTGGGGGACTCCACTTTGAACAGTTCCTTTGCTCGAAATACCATTACTAACCCTATCACGAAATGTCCTACCGTAGAGGAACGCGGAAAGCCAAGAAAGCAGTTGTGAATGGAGTCCAAACCAGGTCATCTTTTCAGCAAATGATGATTCACCAAATCAAATACTTTACTTTAGTCATGATAACCTACCTACCGGAATCTCTTCATCAAGACACCGAGTTATTTCATCAAGGAAACACAGACAAAATGGGTGATATCGCCACTGCCATATTTTAAAACTAGTGGCGCACCATATACATTTATTATATTTTTAGTTAATTTTATTTGTGCCCTTAACATGCGTCTTATAGCTGAATATTCACTCTTCATGGTTGCATAAAGCGCATTGTTGACTTAGCAGCAGGTTAGTGAGGCATGACTTTTTTCTTACAAGGCCATGCTGTTCCGCTCCAATCACGTTGTTGGTAGTCACATTCTCACAGATTCGATCTCTGATAAGCTTTTCCAGACACTTCAAAAGTACGTTAGTCAGGCTAAAGGGCTTGTAATTATTAGGCGATGATTTAGAACCTCTTTTATGGATGGCCACTGCAACTGTCTCCTTCCAATTTTGTGGTATCCTTTCCTCACTAAGAGACCTTTTGTGCGGTTCAAAAACTGGAAGCTAGAGAATATCGACAATTGACTTGACAATTGCTGGATGTGCCTTATCAGAGCCAGCAGGTTTGTATAGGTTTATGTCTTTCAGGACATCCGACGCAGTTAGTACAATTTTCCCCATTTTCTCGCTTACGCAATGAGACTGAAGGAATTGAATACCCCATTGTCCGCTTGATAAACTTTCTAGAAAGTTGGGTGGTGATGGAAAGGATTGCGCACCTAGATTGCAATCCTTAGATTGCCGGTTCTGCTCCGCGTAGGGGCGGACGTCCTCGCAGTGTACAGTCCACGCTCGACCGCTGGTGGTCGCGTGGCAGCCAAGCGTCGGTACCGCGTGCAGGAGTACTGCTGATGACTTTGTGGAAAACACGCAGCAACTCATGCGCTTTATCTAGATTTTCTGTAACCTGAAGACCATCTTCTATGATTACGTTACCAGCAACTTTCTTTAAAGAAGCCTAGACTGCTCGCAGCTGTAGTAGCATTTCTGATTCGTCTTTACACTACGCGGCAGCCTAAGCTCGTACGAGTAGTTGGTTTGTCTCTGCTTTTTGACGATCAAGTTGTGACTTTTTTCTAGCTCAACCACCTACAGAATCCTCCGAAATCATTGAACCCTTTCCATAGGGCATTAAGGGCTGACTTGCCGAACTACCTCTTCGTGGTGCCAGCTGGGTGGTTCGGGTGTACCCCTTCCAGCAAAGTGTTCGGCGACAATGTTTCACCTCCGTGGGGCATTGTATTCCAGCAATTGTGCTGACTTCATGGGGATTATTGGGCCCCTGTTTGGTAATTTACCAAACAAAGACGCATGAACTGATCATTCAGTCAACGCCTCCCAATGGGCGCGATTCCCTAAAGTCGCCCCGCTGCCTTGCGGGTAGGTTATTTAGCCAAAGGCTCGGGGTGGAGTCCCCTAAGTCAATTCCCTACTTCGGCTTGGGCAATCGGGTAGTATCACGCCTTCTCGCAAAATCATGGACTGTATTACAACGTGCACATCAGTTACTGTTTCTGCTAGTCACTTTCAAGCGACTTCATCATACGCCAGTTGTTTGTTTGCTAACAATCCTCACTTTCCGTTACCCGAATTATGTGTTCAACAATCTGGCTACGATTCCGGTTGCGCCACAGACCAAGGAGTTCAACCTATGGCTCTCCTTCGTCCACGATCATCGTTCCGTCTGGCGTGCTTCAACGTTGGGACACTCATGCAGACTGGACAGCAAGCCGGTCTAGCGCGCACCCTAGATTCCCTAGTCATTGATGTCTGCTGACTTTCAGAATCCCGATTGCAAGATCCCAGCACTGTGCTTACATAGACATCCCCCACTGACCACGAAACAAGATATCACATGCGTCTTTCTGGAGATCCAAAACAGCCTCAGCGGGTTTGGCTGGTGTAGGTATAGCACTAAGTGGCAAGGCCGAGACGGCACTACTGGACTGGTTTCCGATTTACAGCCGGCTATGTGTGTTCGGCTTCGTGGTTCATGTAGAATCAACAGGCACTGTGAAGAGAGACACAACTTGTTTGTGATCTCCGTGTACGCTCCAACTAACTGCAGTGGCGACTCGGTCAAGGACCTACAACAGCTCTTGATTAATGCTAAAGTGGATGTCGTTATCCTTGCTGGGGATTTTAATGCACGAGTTGGCCGCCTGTTACCATACGAGCGCCACCTTGGTGGTCATCACGCGCTCGATGAGAACCGCTCTGATAACGGAGAGAGACTTCTCACATTGTGCGAAGACAACCGTCTGTTTCTTTCGAGCACTAACTTCAGGCGTACGAAGAGGCGTTCCGCAACGTGGCGTCCCCCTTCTTCAACACAACCGTGGTCTCAAATTGATCACATTGCAATTAGCGGCAGCGTACTGGACTGCAGGTCCTTTTTGTCCACTTTCCTTGACTCAGATCATGCTCTGGTCTGCGCGAAAATCTGTACGTGTTTTGGAGGATCCCGAAACACGAAGCACCGCAAGATTGATGTAAACAGATTAACTGATACCTCTGTCGAGGAGAGTTATCAGTCTTCACTGGCATATGCACTCAGTTGCAGTCCACCGCAAGAAGTGGAACAACACTGGACTTGTATACAGAAAGCGATGACCATTTTTGGACAATCATGCTGCGGCCTACCTCGATGCCCCTTGAAGGCTTGGATCTCTGCTCGTTCTCTGGAGCTCTTCGAACGCCGTAAAGATATCCCCGCGGAATCCTGTTGCAACGAGTGACGTCGTTCTGCCAAACGGCTGCCTAAGCAAAGCCTACGCAAGGATCGCAAGACATGGTGGTCTGAGCGTGCTTTAGAGATGGAGACCGCTGCCCTCTCTGGCAACACTCGCAGGCTCTTCCAACTCATTCGGTCCACTGGCCTCCAGAAGCCTGGTGTCAGTGAGGTCATTTGTGAGATGGATGAGTCTCCGAGTACTAACCAACAGAGGCGTATGGACCGCTGGGCCGAGCACTTTCACTCGCAGTTCAACTGGCCTTCACCATCCATCAGTACATCCAAGACACCTTGTTGTCCACCCTGGCTCGTCCCACGGAATCCAACCAGCGAAGCGGAAGTCTGCCTCGAGATTCGACGCTTGAAGCGCTTCAAGGCTGCCGGTTTAGACGGACTTCCTCCGGAGCTGTTCAAGTACGTTAGGGTGGCGATCATTAACCAGCTGACCTTGCTGTTCGCAAAAATTTGGCATGAAGAGAAAGTGCCTTCCACTTGGGGAGAATCAGTTATTGTCCCGATTCTCAAGAAAGGCGCTCGCACTTCATGTGCGAATCATCGCGGGATTAGTCTTATTTCGGTTGCCTCTAAGCTATTGGCATCCATACTGCTTCGCAGACTATCCCTAATACGTGAATCATCCTACCGTGAAGGACAAGCTGGTTTCCGTCCTGGCCGCGGATGCGCAGATCAAATCTTCACGCTCCGCCAGCTCCTCGAACATCGCCACATTTATCACAGGCCCACTATCACTGCATTTCTGGACATACGTGCCGCTTTTGACTCCGTTGATCGACCTGCTTTATGGCGTTGCTTGCTAAAGAACGGGGTGCCAGAGAAATATACCGCCATCTTACGAGCACTTTACCTTCATACATGCGGCAGAGTGAGGGTCTATGGCAAGCTTTCCTCGCAATTCGCTGTCAATAGCGGTGTGCGACAGGGCTGCCCTATGTCCCCATTCCTCTTCAACTTCGCAATCGAAGACGTTCTGTCGAATGCTCTAGAAGGTTTCCAACATTTTGGCCTAGAGCTTCTACCGGGTGAGCGCGCGACCGACTTAGATTATGCTGATGATATCGCCTTACTTGGTGACGATCCTCAGGGTATGCAACTCATTCTGGATCGTTTGGCGGTTGAAGCATCTAAGTATGGCATGAGCTTCGCTCCATCGAAGTGTAAAGTACTGCTCAAGGATTGGCTTTCACCTGCTCCCGTGCTCACTTTTGAAGGTGCACAACTTGAACCGGTAGATAGTTTCGTCTACCTCGGGAGCTCTGTTTCTGCTGACGGCACAATCAACAAAAAAGTTTCTCTTCGTATCGCTAAAGCTCGATCAGCACTTGTCAATCTGAGGCACTTGTGGCGTCGTCGTGACGTCTCATTCTCACTAAAAGGCCGCATTTACAGCGCATCAGTTCGCTCAGTATTGTTGAATGGGTGCGAGTCCTGGCCGATTTGTGTGGAAGACTTGCGTCGTCTTTCTGCGTTCGATAACGGTTGCTTAAGAAGGATCGCTCGTGTTTGTTGGCAACATCGAGTAAATAGTAATGACGTACGACGTCTCATCTTGGTGAATAAGAGTATTCCCTTCAACAAACTGGTTTTGTTGCTCCAGTTAAGATGGCTCAGTCACGTTGTACTCATGGCACCTGAGCGTCTACGGCGTCGCGCTCTATTCGCTCATCAAGGACCTGGCTGGAAGCGACCTCGTGACGGTCAGTCTTCCACTTGGCGACAGCACATGAAATCGATGACATCGTGTCTAGCCGCTGTTGGATCCGTGCGTCTTCCAGGATGGGGACCCAAAGATGAGGACTGCCAATGGCTTAGCACTCTTGAAGACATGGCGCGCAACCGGAATCAGTGGAAGAATTGTGCACATTATTGTATTGATTCACGTTTAATACTACCAACATTGAAAATGACAAAAAAGAGCAAACTCGGCGTGTGAAAAATTAACTAAAAATGTCTTGTTCTACTTTTTGTCAAAATGTTCCATTTTTCCTGCTTCATATTAGCTGAAGTGTGTTGCTCACCTCCAACTATCATGCCACGATGATTATGACACAGTGACTTCCCCTTATCTGCTAATCTCCATGACCTTGTTGGCTCTGTGTCTAGTTGCTAGGCTGTTGAGGTTACATACATACATACCTAGGGCATTAAGTCGTTTCAACACTATCGATTCTTCGACTCCATCAGCAAGGCTTGTTCGGGTGGCGTATTCTGCGCAAGGTGGCAAATTCCTCTTGCAGCTGGGTGAGACCGCTTTTCATCATATGCCACCTCTGTTTCAGACTTGCCTCTGCCTGTCCAGGAACCCAAGTAATGCGCATAGCTCTATCCTTCAATAGCGTGGTATTAATCCGGCGTAGATTCCACGTCAAACGAGGTACAGCTGATAGCTTCGGTAATTTAATGGAAAAGGAAAGAACAAAATGAGCTTTCTTACCGATGGGAACTCTCACAGTAATGGTTGACAACCGATTATATTTAATGATCATAACATCTAAGGAAGAGGGAACATTCTGCTACGTCTTCTAGTTGGATAATTGACGTGCTGTACGAAGGCATGTTCTTGCACCCACTGCACTTAGTCCCTTCCAGAGTCCGCCCTACTGAGCTCATGCTTCCAGTCGGTATGTGCTAGGTTAAGCTCACAAACTACTACAAAGCCTGTCGCTGATGGCGCAGCTCGCTAAGTTTCCTAGTCGTCTTCTGGCGTGGAGAATGGGTTGCGTTAAACACGAACAATTTGTTCGACCTCACCTCCTGGAGTGCACATGGTGAACGGCTTCCCAATGACTATAGTTCGAACGAATAAGCGCAATCACCCCACCTCCACTTTGGTACTTAGGACGGTCTTTTCTGTATTCCGGACATTCAGCTAGGAGACACATTAAATCATTTGAAGAAGGCCAGGTCTCTGTACTCGCGGCCACATCAACACCTGTGCAACTCAGCGTCCGCTCCCCGCGCTTGTCCCTAAGCTACATGCATTTATGTACCATACATGTAGTGATGCCTGTCGCTGTCACTTTCCGTCTTTAAATCTCATTCTAAAGTTCACCCGGACGTAGAACCCGAGGGGACAGTCCAATTTTTGGCCATCTTGTAATAGGGGTAACTGGGGATTCAACTTGGATCCGCGGAGACACTGCAGGCGATTGTACACGGTTGTGCGAGAAGTTGGCATTTACGCAACCTAATCTGCCTGTTTTGGTGACTCGGGTTTCAGGTGGTTTCTTTCATTTTTCCTACGCATAACCTGGACCTCATTAACTATAGACCTCGCAGTTGCACTTCACGGAGACGACTTTAAACTTCTAGAAATGTCGTCGGAGTGCGCTTCGCCAACTTAGGTATCTGGATTAATCATTGCTCCTGGTGATCTCCTTTTCGTTGCCTCTGAATTGGGATCAGTAGACTTTTTCGATCGCCGATATATATATATATATATATATATATATATATATATATAATTCATTCTACACGTTAGCTAAAGGTGGGAAACACCTCAGCTACTGTGCCGCAATACATAAAGGAAAAGGAAAATAAATGCAACAGTTGAATGCCAGCTGAGCTACCAGCAACGGATAGGCATCTTTCCGGCAAGTTACCAACCGGCTATTAGGCAAAAATTAAAATTATTATGTAAAATTATATTACGCTACGAAATGAGATCGTGGTTGGAGGGGAGGCTAAAAGGGATGGGGTGGGACAAAGAAACTCACAACGCGAACGCCACTGAGGTCGGCACCTTGCCATGTCAGCAAGTGTATCTAGCCAAACGTGTTCACCGTCTTTTGGACCCCAACCAGGGAGCCGTGACGCTCCAACCATT
>OX104066.1:52309001-52374707 GCA_944474145.2 Dicrocoelium dendriticum | reverse complement strand
CGCGCGTATAATGCTCGGATAATATTTACATATTTCTCGGGCACACCTTTCCTGAGTAAGCAGTTCCAAAGCGCACATCGATCAGCCGAGTCGAAGGCACGTTTGATGTCGAGGAACACGATTACGGTGGGCCGCCAGTATGTGCGACGATGCTCCAACAACTGACGCAAGATGAAGATGTGGTGGATGTAGCCACGTCACCGACGAAACCTAGCTTGCTCCTCACCAATCTGGATTTCACAAGCGCCAGTCAGTCTGTGAAGAATTATGGAGGCGCGTAATTTGGAGCCGATGGAGATCAGATTGATTCCTCTATGGTTACCGCATTCCGAACGCGAGCCTCCTTTGAAGATGGGAGCAATAACGGAGCGGCTCCAGTCGGTTGGGACAGTCTCCTGCTCCTACAGTTTCACTAGTAATTCATGTAAATCATGAACGAGAGCAGAGCCGCCGAATTTGAAGAGGGCTGGATGTAGATCATCTGGTCCCGCGGCTTTGTTCAACTGCAACAGTCCGATCTCACGTTTGACTTCTGAGCGAGAGGGTGCATCGAAAGGGACAGCCCACGGAGCAGAGCGATCACTGGCCGGCGAAGAATCGTACAATTCTGGCTGAACGCTCTAAACGTCTTTACAAATTGTGGAAATATATATTTGCAAAAGTCTACGAATAGACATAATGCCATCAGAAACCATGGGATTCAAACGAAAGTACAGAAACAGTAAAATAAAACACAACACAACAAACAAATTGTGGATATCCTGGCCACTCTCGTCACGTATAGATTCACTAACACCAGGTCTCCTGCTACCCGTTTCCCGTACCAGACGGAATAACTTACGATGGTTGACAAGGGCAGCGGCCACTTCCATCTTTGACGCACGAAGTGACCACCAAGATTCGCGGTCTCTCTTCAGGCTAGCATGGAGTTGTGACCGGAGCTCTTTGCGAGTTTCATTGTGTTCGCTTCTAGCCGGGATTTGCCGGCGAGCATCCATAAGTTCCAGAGACCGCGAAGAGACCCAATATCCATGTTGTTTATTAGACTTACCGCATGAGGATTTGCCTTCTGCTAGTAATCTCGTATGTGTTTGATGAGGCTTGTGATTACGGTGTTCGTGAAAAGCACCGTAATAATGTGCGTTGCTGAACATCAGTCTTTTCAGCGCGAGAACTCTAGTCTATGAGACAACTGGTTGTATGTTGCTGTTTGCTGACGATCGTGCGTTGTTTGCACACAGCGCGGGTGAGTTGCGGCACGTGACTAGTGCCCTGGCTTCGACAGCGCCCAATTCGGGCTCACCATCAACACAAGCAAAACTGTCTGCCACTTTCGGCCTTCACCGGAGGTGCAATATTCATTATTGCCGCGAATCAGCATTGGTGCTGAAGTATTGGAAACCACCTCCTGCTTCTGCTACCTTGGGAGTGTGGTTTCGACTGACCAACAAATACACTGTGAGCTTCGTGTCCTCTTATCGAGGGCAGCGGCGGCTTTCGGGAAGCTTGAGTACCGAGTATGCAACAACCACCAGCTTACGGTCGGCACGAAGCTGATGGTGTACAAATCCATGGTGCTGTCCGTTCTTCCATACGGCAGCGAAACGTGGACGGTGTACCGGCGAGATGTGAGAGCGGGCTCATCACCGGTGTCTACGACGGATTCTGCGCATCAGTTGGTGCGACAGGGGTGTTGCGTCGAAGTGAATGTATGCAATGGACTGTATACTTTTGCTGAGACACTTGAGGTGGCTCGGTCATGTGTGGCGTATGGATTCGACGCGGATACCGAAGTATCTGTTATATGGTCAGCTGAGTGTTACGAAGTGGCGTGGGGGAGACCAAAACATGATCAAAGTGAACCTAGCACGTTCCAATGTTGATTTCAGGTATTGGGAATCGAAAGCGGTTGATCGGCGTGCATGGTGCGATCTGATCACTAAGGTAGTTGCCAAGGTGCAAGAGAAAGCCATCGTGCATGCGGAGTAGAAACGGCAGGCGCGGAGGAGACAGGCGCCGATGGTGTGCACTACATCGAGCTCGAGCGCATGGTGCTGTAGCACATGCGGTCGCGAATGCCTGTGTCAGGCAGGCCTAATCCACAAGCGAGGCCACTCGCGGCCAGCGTCGAAGTGGACGACGGGTGCTACTGAGAACGCAAGCAGAACCGGTGCAGTGTTAGCAGGTACGCTACATTTGATTTACTAACCGCGTGCTTTTGTGCTGAGTTTCTTTATTTCAGGTTTTCGGTTTGCTCTGTTTTGTTAATACTTACTTTGTTAACTCATTTCAACGTCTATCTGAATAATCTTCTTGTGTCCGTAGCGTTCAGCGTAACATTCCATCTGCTCCGCTTTCTCCGTCCACCATGCCTTTTTAATGCGACGGAGCTCTCAAGTCAGTCGCCGTCGAAGTTTTTGAAACTGACTACTCTTCCCCACGTCACTGGGTTCTGCCACATGTGCAGTAAATGTTGCATTCTTCTCAGACACCAATGCGCCCATCATCACATTTTTCTCATCAAACTAATCGGGCCGCTTACAGTTTGTGCGCCCGATGGTCTCTTCGGCAGCAACTGTCCACCGGTCGCGTATGTGGTGCCGCAGGTCGCCCACTGTGACTAAGCATTTCCCACCACACAGGCATGCAGCCATCGCCTTCTCTAGATCAATACTTTTTTCCACGTACCGATGAAGTGAATGTTAAGTATTAAGTTTTCCTTTTAGCTCTGTTTTTATCTGCCAATTACCAATGTTTTCGACACGTTAAGATCCGCATTCACACGCGTGTCTATGGTACTGTGCTTTAAGTACATCAGGTACACCTCTCTGGCTTGTACGGATTTTCCTCATCTATCCAACTTTTCTGCTGATGTTGGAGTAATATTGATATTGCTACTAGCTAACTGATTATATTACAATACCTTGGTCGGCTTGCTTACGAGATTTTCGTTCACCCAGTCATACTTCCCAAATGTTATCGGATCACTCCTGTTACATCTGATAGTCTCTTGTTTTCGCTTGTCTTGTCTGTAGAACATCCACTCATCCGGCGAATGCATGAATCCCATTAGTTTTGGACGTGCTATTGTACTTTGCTTAGCTGGATAAAACACCTGTATATGTTGATAATTACCGTTTCTTTTCGGATATGGATAGTCACTTAAAAGGTGCATTTATGGATTCATCGGTATTGTTGCACTCAGTTCTATTTTCTTCATATGGCAAATCGTACGCAGTGTACTGGCAACATGAAACCATCAAATTGCCCATGTTCTAAGCATCCGTATGAAGGCTTGTTGTTTTAACTCTACCATGCTATGAACTACTATGCTCGCTATCGTCACCGCCATTTTCCCCGTTAATTGGTAGTGAGGAACACCTCATGTATTGTGCCTCAATGGCTGCGATGATGATAATGTTTATCTGTTTGACATTGGACTTTTGATCTAGTAATTTTCCGCTAACCCGCGGCAGTATTTCCCTACTCTACTCTCATGTGATAGCTCAGTCGCAGTTGCAGTATCTTTTCGCACCGAAAACGTTTATTTTATCCAATGATGTGCACAACTGTGCTAATTCATTTCTCACGCTCTAATTTTGTATTATAGCTATTCCCATCCTTATTTGCAGTTATTATCGAGGTACCCATGCTCGCTTTTTTGTTTTTATTTTGTCTTTGACTTACAAAATATTAAACTCTTGCTCAGTACCTTAAAAGGAATCCATTTCGTTCTTAGCCTATCTTCTGTTTCATTTCAGATCCCTCATTTACCTTCACTCGTAACGTGCATTTAACACTAAAGCGCCATGCTTCTGGACTCTTTTGTCTTGCTAATATGATTCGATTTTGGTGCGATCTGGTTCTTTCTCGGTTTGAAGAACTCTCTTCGAACATCGAAAACTCAGACACCATTCTCGGTTTGTTTGATTATCCTTTGTTTCATTCTGAGTATCCAATTCATTCCAATTGTCTAGTTTAAGCTCTTGCCTTCGGCACAATTTTGTTAGATATATGTTTCTAACCAAATGATAAGTTACTTTCACACGACACTGAAGTCGTTACCTTTTTAACTTCTGCAGAGCCTGTTCGCCTTCGGTACCTGATCCCAAATTTCTCATTTACGGATGTTTCTGGTGAGAGTGAATTACTCATTCGTTTTCGGAAGTTTCTGTTTGCTATTTTCACTGCTACTGACTCAACTTCTCCCATGTTTTTTACGTCTACAAAACCAGATCAAGAGTGGAAGTCTGGCTGGATTCCTCGTTTTGCTTTATCACTCGCACCTCTGCACTGTTTCTGTCGAGCGAGTGCCGACCAGAGCCGCACTGTTTTCGTCACCGATACCCTATCAGCGCACTCACTCCGGTATGGTACCAATTCACATGCGGACCACCGTTTTGTTGAATCCCGCTTGACTCCGTTTCGACTGTTCGACACCTGCACAATGCATCGATCACAGAGCGAGCCAAGATTTTCTTATCTGTGTGACTCCAGCAGATGGAATCCGAGGTACACATTTCAAACTTGGTGTGTTTGGAATCAACCTTTTGTTTATTTCTTTGAAGTTCTCTTACATTACCTTGACCATACCTCTGCCCAAGAGAAATTCTGCATGGCGTAATTCACCTCCGTCATCTTTGGTTTGTTCGTATTTTGCGTATCTAATATGTCGCATGACTTCCTGGGTCTGTTCTATGTATAGGTGGAACTTTCTCCCAGTGCTTCTGTTCCTTTATGACTTAGCGTTTCTGAGCCCACTATCCTTACATGTGTGTGGCTTGCACATGCCGCCGATTATTTATTCCGCGAATAACTTTAATTCTCTTTTTGACTGTTAGTTATAGGGATTCTAGACGCAGCACATCGAGTTAGACTGTTGAGTAGCGTACTCTACAAGTTTCGGCTGTTGAGGGTTGTTCTTATAATTCCAGGGGTATTCTTTGTTTTCATCACTCAAATTACTACTAACTTGGCCAGTTGCCGAAAGGATTGCACGCCTGGCTTGCAATCGTTAGGATACTGGTTCGAGTCCACGTAGAGGCGAGCGTCATCGCGGTATACTCAGCCCACGCGCGACCGGTGGTGGTCGCGTGGCAGCGAAGCGTAGGTAATGTGTGCCCGGCGTACTGCTGATGACTTTCTTTCAACGCATTAAACCTGCAGCTTTGCTTTCTACCTAGTGTTTGGATTTTGCCAATGGCATCTGTTCGCTCTCCAGATGCATAAAATACTACTTGAATGTAAACAAAGAGCTTCTGGTATCTGAATGGAAAATGCAGAAATAAACACTAAAGTTCATCCTTTGATGTTTAGCGACATGCCCTCCGATGCCTCAAAGAAGAGCCTGTTGAACTCGAATTACCTCCGTTACTTCGATCAGATACTCCGTGTACCCGCAAGTCGGTTACCTCGATGTGCATTGTTTGCCACTATTAAGCATAGTGGCACGAAACCCCGAAGTTTCCAGTCTACGTCCTGACGAAAGTGCATGAATAACCTCGATAAAATTTGTGCCTAGTTGGTGCTTATCGTCTTCCCAGATGGGGTCCTCTAGCTCGGCATCCGTTTGCTTCTACCGTGGCTGTGTTGTCAAGATTCTTTCTTGGTGGACTTCTCTGTACATTGGCATTATTCAGTGTGAATTTAAGTACCGCATAGTTTCATTTCTGAATTCGACCATGTTGCAATCATCTTCAGATGGCAAGGTAGTGTCCGGGATCGCAGATCGATTTGGCCTATCTACCGACTCAGATCACGCTATGGTCTTCCAGGACATCTGTATGCGTCTTGGTGTATCCTCGAAACCAAAGCATCGTGCGCTGGATACCAACAGGCTAGCTAACCCTCTTATCCAACTAGTCTACCAATTCTCCTCATCAGATCCATTCGCAGTAACTCCATATCCAGACGTCGAACATCAGCGTTCTCGCAGAAAGCATTGTTTTTTAATCAATCATCCTGTGGAATTATTTTTCCTCCGATGAGAGACTGCATCTATGCTCTCTCTTTGGAATTATATTGCTTTCTCCTAGCTTTCCCACCTGATTCAAACAGCAGCGAAGTCGGTCGCAATTTCGGCCAACAACTTAAGTAGAGTCTGCGTAACAATGTCGAAACGTGTTGGTCTCATCGCGCCTCAAGCATGGGGACAGCAGATCTCTGAAAATTTTCGCACGCTTTCCCATATCACCTGGACTACTGGTCACAGAAAGCTTAACTTCAGTGATGGTATTATCGAGGTTGATGGCTCACTAATTTGCGTAGACGCATGAACCACTGGGATGAGCATTTCCACTCAATTCCGTTGACCTACTCCTTTTGGCAGTCTAACAAGTATGCCAAATTGCACTCCTCAGAACGTTACATTAGTGCCACCCACCGACGCGGAGGTCTGCCTTGAGGCGATTCAAGGCTGATGGTTCAGGCGGACTTCCTCCGGAGCTGTTCAAGCACGGTGGAGAAGCAATTGTCAACCAGTTACAGGCTTTGTACTCCAAGATTTGGTGTGAAAAGAAGGTTCCATTATCTTGCAGTAAGTCCATTACCGTACCGATCTTCAAACCAAGTGCTCGTACTCCATCTACCAGCCACAGTGGAATCAGCTTACTATCCGTCGTCTTCAAATTGCTAACATTCATTCTACTCCACAGGCTACACCGATTCGAGAACTACACTCCCGTGAAGAACATGCTAGTTTTCTCTCCGGTCAAGGGCGTGCGGACATGTTTACGCTCCGCCAACTCTTCGAGTACCGCCACCTTTATCGTCGCCTTTTTGTACATCCGAGGTGGGTTCGACTTGGTCGATCGGTCTGCTTTATGGCGTTGTCTGCGGAAGAATGGGGTACACGAAAGTATATTGCCATCCTCCCAGCTTTGTACAACAATATCTCTGATAAAGTTCTCTTCACCTTTTGCCTTCACTAACGGTGTGGGACAGAGATGTTCTATTAGACGCTCTGGATGGTCCTCAGGGTTCTCGCATAGGGTTTCTTTGAGGCAACCTTTTGACTGATTTGGACTACGCTGATGATATTGCTTTGCTCGGTGGCAACCCATAGATTATGCAGGTCATTCTAAGCTGCCTGGCGATTATAGCCACCAGGTATGGCAAAGTTCTACTTCAGGTTTGGCATCCACCTACCTCAGTGCTGATTCTTGAAGCGGCGTAGCTTGAGTATGTGGATAGTCTCATCTGATTTGGGAACTGCGTTTCTGCTGATGGTGCCATTGAAGGATAGGTTTCTCTTCGTTTTACCAAGGCCCGACCATTTTTTGCGAATCTGTGGTATCGTCGTGATATACGACTCTCAGTAAAGGGCAAGGTCTACAATGTCTATGTTCGCGCAGTACTGTTGTACGGAAGGAGTCCTATTCGGTCTGTATAAATGACTTGCGTCGGATTTCAGCCTTTGACAACGGTTATCTGCGGAGGATAGCTCGTATGTAGTGGGAACACCACATAATCAACTACGAGATGTTAAACGTCTTAGGTAATACAGGCCTTCCTCTCGACAAGCAGATACCGTTGCGCCAACTAAGGTGGCTAGGTCACATCCCACGCATGCCGTGCGAGGGTTCAGCGCGGCGCACTCTATTGGTTCGCTCTGGGCCGCACTGGAAGAAATCACGCGGTGGTCAACCTACTACATGGGGGCAAAACATCAAAGCGCTAATCCCCAGAGTCTAGCTGTTGTTGGTCACGTACGGTTTCCGGGCTGGGGAGTCAGACAAAAAATATCGCCGGTTATAGACTCTTGAGGACATGGCATGGAATTGGGGACAATGGAAGATTTGCATGAATTTATGCATTGATTTTTCTTTTTATAGACGTAATCACTAACCTGACAGATAAAACAACGACTTGTGAAAAACGCTTGTTTCTCACTTTGTGACCATTTCATGATTCTTGATGGCTCTATGTCTATTGTAAAGACAGTTGCTAGTATATATACTTAAGCCAGTTCCTATGCAAACTTGGCTTTGGGTGTTGCACATTTTAATACGCACTTCGCATATTCGAAACACAAGGGCCAGGCTATGTCGCCACTTCTCACAGCCATCAACCAACTACTCGAACTGGTTCAATGTTTTATGCATCCTGCTAGTTGCATCACCTGTGTTGGTTTAAGCACTAACAATGACCGCATGCAAGCCTCATCCGTCATGGTGAGGAGCGGCAGCGCAGATGGGCCATCAGTATTACACCGCTCGTTGACATCAACGGAAGGTCAATCGTTTTTGGCCACTGGCACCTGCGATACATCACTTATGTCTGGTGGGCTCACTAAATGAGCGCGAAAACCTTACAGTACTTGAAGTTTGATGGTGCACTTCATGATGCAGCACTGGATTATCTGTCCAAATTGGGCTACGCATTTTGTCTGGATCGTGTTCTTCGTATTGTTATTATTAGCATTGTTATTATGACGCATATTTTCAGACAAGTCGAGAAGTAATTCTCGTAATGAGATCCGTTCATTTTACCGAGTTTAAGGTACAGGGATTTGATCTTTTACGGCGGAGTGCTGTAACGTTGTGCAGTGATGGAATCGTGGAAATGGCGGACACCGATCCTCATATTCATCTTAGTTTGAACCATTGTACTTAAACAAATAAATGTTTTCTTCTCGACAACGCGAGACACGCCTGCAAAGACATGATCCTGGGGATAAAAGCACTAACGACTGGTAAATCGTCATCAACAGCAGTACAGCAGCCATTTGAACTGATGCTTCACTGCCATACAACCATAACTACCTACGGAACGAAGAATAAGAAGACGGAAAGAAAGGGGAACCTACCGGAAAACGTTAATGCCTTAAGCAAACATTAAGGGTCAAGGCACCTACACCTTGTCAACAACACACCATCAGAGACAGCTGGCTATCGTGCAAAGATAAGGCATCATCGATGCGACAGCTTCCTTGCGGCTTTCACTGCCACGCATCATAATCAGCCATTAGCCCGCAGAAAACCTAGCACCAAATCCTTTAAACAGGCAGTCCGACTAGGAGACGGCAGCAGACACGCCACTAGTGTCGGTTGCGAGCCATGTCCTGTAAAGTCTCGAGCCAAGCACAAGGCGAGTCACTTGGACTCCAGCCTGGAAGGCGAGACGGCATCGAGTTTAGTCATCCGAGAATTCATTTCTCCATGTCAACTCAACAACAGATACGACGACCCTTGATAAGCTGAAACACGGCTGATGCAAGATGCGATTAACGTTTGAGGAACTAGTCATGGTTGTATGTGGGCTGAGATACTGCCAAGGCACCCAGACGTAGACAGGAAAACGATTTGGCCGTCAACCAAAGCCTTTAGCTCAAAAGCCGGTCTGTAAGGCAACGGGGAGGTGGCAATGATTTAGTTTTACAGAAATGAACGCCATCCCATTTCAAACCCCCAACCTGGAGGACCAGGAGACTGAGTTTGTCTGACTTATAACCATTGACCAACCTGGTAGGAATAGCTCTCAAGGAGCCCGCGGGCACCACCTAGTATAGCTCAATGGGTCAACAATTGCACGCAAACCGTCGCACTACGTTAAGGTCCAGTCTCGCTACTAAATGTAAATAACGTTACGAGTTTATCAGTGGCATACGGATCTATGTGGCTAGTGGGTATGAATGTATGTAAGTAATATCGTTTGTGTGGCTGTATTACTTCAGTTTGTAAATGTGACGCCATATTTGTGATTGATTCCAGTCAGGTCGTCCGTGTGAGAAGAAATGAAATGAAATCTTCATATTGGATGACTGACGTCCGTGGCTTGGGTTAGATCATCCAGATACGTAAGTGCCAATGACTTTAGTTAGTGGCGAGTCACATACTACCTCGTCGCAGTGTTAAACAGACATATGTGACTTTTTATGGGGAGAATGCCTGTCAGGCGTAAATCCACCACGTCCTGAAACACTGCCGTCGAACTATTCACTGGAACGTGACTAACCCGAACCACTCAGCTAGCACCACGTGGAGGTCGTTCGTCATTTTCGTTTCATTCAAAACATGGCACCTTGAGTAAAAGCACACGTATGGTGTAATTGGACAAAAGTTTCGTTGTGATAACGTTTATAACGAAGCCGTGGGAGGATTAGGTATAGTTCATGCAGGAGGTCAAATAATATTACAACATGAACTAATATTTATTAAGAGTATTACGTAAAACTGCTGTGTGAGATAATAACAGACAAGGGTGGCTAGGTGTTGTACTCCTAACTTGTGACAAACGTTCTTGGGATTTGGAGAAGGCACGAATATCTCATGGAGGCAATGTCCGTCATTATCCTCGAGCAATACACCAAAAACAAGCACTTGGGACTGAGAGGCAAGAGGTTTGCTCGGCTCGGGTTAGTGTGAGTAGGGGAAGTGGAAACATTGTGCCTACTCGTGGGACTCATATGTCAGCCATTGCCATTGCAGGAGAAAACTGGTGCAATCAACGAACAGATTGTGATAGGTTGTTTATACGAGGGTGCAAGGTGTGGCACAGTAATATAGTCTGTTTTCCACCTGATTGTATCGGTGCGTGATATTTGGGACTATAGGGCCTAGTTGTGGTGATTACTTTGATTTTTCGTAATACAGATTAAAGGAACAAACCTGAAACCTGTATCTGGTTTGTGCTCAGGGACTTCGTGGATGGCGCTGTATGAAAACTCTGCTTGCATGACTGGATACTGCTTGCCATATCTCACCTGAGAAGTCAATAGCACTGCTGCAATCTGTCTTCTCTGTCGGATTTCTATCACTTTCTCCTACCGATTCTTTCACCCATGTCCTTTCTGTATTAAGTCTTGTAGCTGCATTTGATGTCCCTTTTCCCTCGTCATATTCCTTAAGTTTCGCTACCACGGCAATGCAAGTGAAGTCAGCTGCATCCATTGCAATTTGCCGCCCGTGCCGTAGTTGCTTGGCTGGATTGAACACCAGCGCTTCTGTTTTGCACAGTCGAGCAGCCGATTAGATTATCGGCGTTTACGTTTTGATGTATAAATGATTTAATATCCTTGCAAGGAAATGTGCATAGGTATTCTTCTTTGTGACCGCCTTTGTTTGCCCCACCGAATCTTTCCTTACGGGTAACCTACCAATGTTGGATGGCTCGGATGTACATCACATAACTTCCGGCGCTGATCGTTCATATGCATTGGCGGATCATTGCTTTTGCAATTTTTCAGGCGCCTCTACCGAGTTCAACCTTTTCAGATCCTATCGAACTCGACGCTCTGGATTACGGTGTGAAAGGTGTACACAATCACTAGTCTTGATGGCACAGATCCTTCCTGTCCTGAGGGGTTACATTCGCAAGTCCTCAAGTCCCCACTGGTCATCATCTTTGCTATGACAGCTATACAACAGATCGCTGCCCAAAGATTCATTGCTGGGCGACTGGTAATACTCAGTAGTAAAAACCAATTTCGAAAGGCGATAACAAGCAAGGTTGGCAGTTACCGGCTGCTTTGGCCGAGGTACTCGAGAAGATCGTGGTGTAGGATTTGCTGGAGTCAAAACACTTCCTAACGCCCTCATAACACAATTTCATGAAAGGCTGCTCATACATCACCAACCTGCTCGTGACCAAGGATGACTGGTTATGAACAGTGAACCATCCATTCATTCATTATACACGTTAGCTAGAGGTGGAAAACACCTCAGCTATTGTGCCGTAGTACATAAGAAAAGAAGCAGAAAAAACATGCAACAGTGGTACGCCAGCTGAGACACCAGTAACGGTTGGACATCGTTCCGGAGACCTACCAGCCGGTTGTGATGCCGCAACAAAAGTTATGTTATACGTCAGTAGACTTGACGAATATCGATTTCAGCATAGCGTTCGACAAAGTCGACCATGAGATTCTCTTGCACAGAATGAAGATATTCAGTGTTGGTAGCTCACTGCATCAGTGGATCAGCGATTTCTTTATTGGACGGAAATGGAGTATACAGGTTGATGACTGGTGTACTTCCTCTAGCATTGTACCCAAAGACGCGGGTCTGTTTTGTACTTGATCTATACAAACGAAATGCTTTACTTCTACGGTTTTCTTGTGTCTTGTTTATGGACAACCTGAAGCGAATAATTGACCCTCCCGACGATTGCGACGCAGATCCACAGAATCACGACAGCCTCTACTGCATTCAGTATTCGTTTTCTGTCTTCGTCGTGCATGATCGTTTGTGACCAACTAAAAAAAACAGAACACCATTTTAACGCCTGACCATTGGTGTCATGATCAGCATAATGATCGAATTACCGATTGTAGACCTCTTTGCAGCCCTAGGCCGGCACCGTCGATTCACAATTTAGCTACAGATACAGAGCACACACCAAGTGACGCGGTTGTGAAACCGCCAGATGATGTCTTCTTCGCAATCGCGTCAAACTAGGTCTCCCTGGAAGGGGCTCGATATCTGCCTCTTGGGACTTCGCTAGGAAATACTCCATGCTTAGACAGAATGTAAGCCTGCAAACGACCCGTAAGGGAAGAGACGATGAGTCCTCACATAGATGAATTGAAATGACACTGGTAGCGTAGTGAGCTTACGCAAATTTTGCCACATGCCTCATGATTTTGGCGTGGGAAATGCGAGGACCAGGAGTTTTGCAGAAAACTCCGGGTTTCCCAACAACCATGAAGTCAGTGATTATATTATAATGGGTTAACTCTGGCTAAGTCAATTCATGGTCAGAAATGCACCTGATACTTCGTTATAGGTCTTAACGTAACTTGTAGTTTTTGGGTGCAGAGTACGAAAAACGTTCGCGTATTTCATGGGAACACCCTTCGGAACAGAACGATCGTTCAAAAAATTCGGTGAACACGACTATTCCCCACCTGCTGTCTGCATGGCCTTGCTCTGTATACTGCCGCAGTGTGGTTAAATGCTCTCTGCTGGTGTATGCTGGCCAACAGCGCCCCTACTCAAAGTTAGGCTTAAATTGCTAGCTGTGCGGTTGGATTCCGACACCAAATATCTGTTGAGACTCCGGTTCACTTTAAAGTAGACATCGGTCATTCCGAGTACAAGGACCGTATCCAAAATGGTGTTTCGATGTTGCTGCTCCCAACACTGACCCCCCGACGACAGACGGCTTCGTCATCGGGTGGACATAACTTGAGCTGGGGTGAAACTCAAGGCCGAGTGGTTAAACGCTGATGCCTTGGTCACAAAACCGCTGAGATCCGTGAGCCCACCCGTTCAAAGTAATGCGACGGACCGGAATGGTCAATAACTTAGCATTAGCAGAGATGCCTCTGTGGTTGCCGCAAACGAGGCTGCCTGTATAGTCGCCACCAGACAGTCATTTTAGTTGACTATCGCTTTTCTCCACACCCTGTCACTAGTTGGACATTCCAAGGGACGTACCCGGTTTTTTACTGTTCCTGGTCTACATCAATGACATCACCACATCCATAAACATGGTCGGCCGTTTTTAATCGGAAACGATATCAAGATCGTCCATAAGTTTCGACATGGTGAACTCCACGGAACGCTGTTGCTCATTAAAACGACTCATGTTCGCTTGAGACGTGGTGCCACTCGTTGATGACGAACCTCGGCCAAAATATCAAGCATCATGTCTTACGGCTGTTCTATCCGCGAAGGACCTATTGAACTGAACAACGAACATGTCCATACACAGCTGTCCACTCGCGATCTCTGGATTGGGTACTCATCGACCTTTAATCTCTCTGAACAGGCCGAATAGCACATATCAGACAATCTCGTTAGTATACCCAACAAAATCTACACAATCCGTGCTAGAGTTGAGCATTTTGATCTATTCACCAAGCCCATCCTCGAGTACTGTGGCATAATAAACGGCAAAATAAGAAAGAACAACTGAATTGCTCCGAAACTCCTGCAGAAGTCGTTTAGTAAACATCTGATTGGTAGGCATTCTGCCATAATTTATCGAGGTTGTCGCAACTACCTTTGCCTCGAACCACTTTAGATGGGACGATTGAACTATAACTTATTACCGCTTTACAACCTGCGACACGAAAAGTTTATTCCGATTTACCTAGACTCAAACTGCAACAGAGCTCAATTCGTGAGCTTCGCAACATAAATTCTGCAGTGGTTATACCAACGGCTAAGACAAGCATGCGCTCCGATTTCCTCTTGGTCAGATGTACTTATGTGTGGAGTGGACTACTAATCACACTCATGCAATTTGATAACATCTAGTAACAAACTCACGAGTTACCCTGGTCTGAATACAATAATGGCTATATTCATATGAGAAAAATCCCTCGATGAACTATTCCATGAGGACCCAAAAACGTCTATGCACCCGTGTCTCCAAATACTTTGTTTCGCCATCACCAATCCACTAATGTGCTATTATTTGAATCTCGTGCCTGAATATTTCCCATACGCTTATCTCCTATGCATGAACATGGTTACTTTTATACATATTGATTTGTGCCACTACAGCCATTGCTTCTTAGATCACGAAAAAAATAATCGCCTAATGATAATAATATTATGACCCCCGAATATCGCCACTACGTCCCATTCGAACCGGTTGGCTAGGGCGGCTCCCTCCATACTCTTTACAGCAACGAAGTCAGTCCACCACACAAGGAAGCGAGTTCAGAATCACGGAGTTGAAGTATGAACCCGCGTTTCAGGCTTCGCCCTCGATCGAAACCCTAAGGGATGTTAAATATGAGCCAACATGCGTTTTGGTTGATTATGACCGCGCGTTTCGTTTCTCTACTGGCAATAGTCGTAGTGTAAAGTACGTCGTCCTTGCCGCTCACTAATCGCATAGGCAGAAAGCAATTATAATCAAGTCGTAGGAGTCCTCGCAGTGTCTTCACAGAATCTCGTATCACCATCACTTCATTCTACTCACGGACCACCCGCCAATTGGTATACTCTGTTCAAACAAATGGACGTCAATACTGCTTGCTTATGATTTCAATATCCAGCCATAGCGCTATCATAACGGATTAGTAAACCGTACCATTCAGAGCAGAATGTTGTCACTAACACCACGATCGAAGCGAAAAGTGGACCATCTACTGTAAAAGACGACGAATTCGTTCATTCTGTGCCTTACGGTTAAAGTTTAAAAAAACACTTAAGCTAACTCATTGTCGTTGTAATCTGTCGACTTTTATCTCACATCTGCCTCAAATTTTTCGAGGAATGAACACATTACACATCGTCAGAGACGCCTCGTCGTTCCCGATGGTCTCCAATCCAAACTCCTGAGATCATTTTGTACAGCGAACTCCGGTGTCAGCTACGAAATCGGATTCAAATTGCCTCTAACATCTCGTTGTGGATTCTCTGACTGGGCAGTCGTTTCTCTTTTTGTAATATTCGGTAATCTCACAGTCCTTGAAAAACTGAAGTAATATCCTGGTCGGCTCCCTTAGGATCGTGGTCACCAATTCATCCTGTCTTGCAACCGCTGTTGACCTCCTCAGAGCGTTTTTCAGATAACCTCGAAACTCAGCTTACCTGTTTGCAGTTCTCTGAATTCCGTGCGATTCACAAGATGAAGTACTTTCGGCAACGTCATTATGCTCGATCGAACGGACGAACATCTCCAGTTATACCGAAAGCAGCGGGGAATCCGAATCCTAGGCTTTATACCAATTCTCTCATTCACAAGAGTAACCTATCGTTTTGGGGTCTCTATAGCATGCGAATGGTTTAGTCCAGCGAGAAAGGACTAAGTAGGACTCCAGTATAATTGGCTTATGATGTACGAAGCTTTGGCGTAACACGAGCGACTACCTAACAGACTGCGCAATCACGTTTGTTGCCGAGTTCCCTTAATCATTAAACATGGGTTCGATACTTTAATCAGCTCTTGTTATGTGCTTTGTCAAGCATATGAGAGTATGTCGCAATGTCGATTAGGTGAAAAGCACTACCGGCCCTAGCCTTGAGGATCACAAGTCTGCTTTATAATCTGCGAGCGCGGGTTCGAGCCTGCGTAGGGACCGGGTGTCCGTCCCAGTACTCTTAGCCCACGTGCGATGGTTGGTGATTGAGCGGCAACGAAACCTCCGTACGCGTACTGGCGTATTGCCGGTGAAATTTTTTGCTGCCTCCGCACGGTCTGTGCGCATACTCCGCATCCGTACGTACGATGTTTTTTGTCCGGTATTGTCAGTTGTCTTTTGCACTAACTAAAATTTCCAACCTGTTAATTTTATCTTTCATTCATCGATGTCCTTCAACCGGTGTACAACCTATTAAGCAATATTTCCTTACTTTATACTCAGTGTACCGCCATGCCTCTCCGCGGGCTCCTCATCTGCTGTTGATATACCCACATACTTCGCCTCCTCTCATCTACGATGGTCACGTGCGCTGATCTGCCACCTTCGACGCACCAGCGACTCCAATGTCCACCCCTCCGAGATTTACCTCCTGAACGCGATCAACTCCATCACTCGAACAGTACTTACGCTCTTAGACTCAAAATGGATTGAAGGCCACTGTTCTCTTTGTCTGTACGTTTTCCTATTTCGCCGCGTTTCATAGGGAGTGGACATTTACACGCAACCCTCCGGACAAGCACTTTGAATCGTTTGTGTTCTAACATAAACCCACGCCGCTATTTTCCCTAGGTGTACTTTGTCCAGTTATAACCGGTAAGTTAGGCGCATGCGATCAAACGATGGATGATTTCCTCCTCAAATATGCTCTTACTAAATGATATGCCAATAGTCCACATCATCATCCTAATTGTCAGACAGCAACGAGAAACGCCTCAGCTGTTGTGCCGCAACACGACTCCGATCGGGGATAGTAAAGAAATGAGTAATTGTTTTCTTCTTTTTCTATGCGCCCAGACTGAAACCATGCGTGAAGGGAAGATGGGGCTAGACGGGAAGGGTCAAAGAATCTCAACACAAACGCATCTGAGATCGGCTGTTCACCATAGCAACAACTTCCTCCGACCAAACGTTTTGATCGTCTTTCTGATTCCAACCCGGGGGCCGAGTGGCTCCAGCCGAGGCCAACTTCGAAGTAATGGCTTTCATTTCTCTTGGTGAACTCCCTGAATCGCCTCCCATCCTCTTCGACGGCTACTCTCCGTTTGCGCAAACAACGCAGGTCACGGGAGTCTTTGTGCTGGTATGCGTAACACATGACGGAACTTGGTGTGTAATATAATGGGGCTACACGCTTCACTCGCTCTTACCGCGCCATAAACAAGACTGCGAATGCGTTCATTGCACACACGGTGTTCACACCGAACATCATCTGGACTTCATAGGCAGTGTTGGCCAAACGCACTATGCTTCTACGCCTGTCGATCTGATGGGCCAGGTTACACAACTGTATAAAAGTACGACATTGTAGACTCTACTTTTTAATCTGATGGTGTCGGGCAGCAGCTGTTTCCATCCCCGACACTTCATGATATCACCAATATATGCGGTCGCTCTTCAGGCTAGCACGCAATTTCACCTTGAGATCTTTGCGAGTCTGTATCCTCTCCCAGTCGGAATGTGTCAGCAAGCGTGCATAAGTTCCGGAGACTTACGTAGAGACCCAGTGCCCATGCTGACAATCTACTTTACCACATGAAAACTCACTGCGATGTATAAGGTCCGGTGAATATGTGACCAGTGCCCATGGACTGTGTAGTTTGATCACCTACTCAGGTCCGATGCCAGCATACTTTGATATGTATTGAGAACATCCGCCTTCGTCAATTGGCGAATGTCTATGCGCTCACAGTGTCGTCGTGGTCGTCCTCCGAAACCCACTGTTAGGTGCGCACATACAAGTGTATGCTCGGCGTCCACACCTGTGCTCCATTTCGAGCGACCGTTTTGAACGCAACATTTAGCGGTAACCGATCGATATTATCGAATGAGGTCTCTGGCCGGTCTGAGGCTTGTGAACGCCTTGACACTCTTCGGTGCTTATTGTTTCGGAAGTTAAGACTTTCGAGAAATCTTCGCATAGGTATAATAACTGCTCGCCGTTATCATTACGAGAGCCTACAGCGTTTTTGTCGCCCAGGTGCTGCTCGTTACTGGACAATTTTCCAGTTTAAACGTTTAGACCACCAAACAGCACCGTAGTATCCGCAGTACTTCTGTGGCAAAGTAATTCTTCCACTTGGTGACAGAAGTCAACGTTCTGGGAGTAAGCACTGCTGTTTGTAGGGACGTATGCAGCAATGACACACTTTGTGAGAGCGCGACACTTTTGATTAACGAGTAAAATTGGCGTCACACATCAGGCTACTTGTTAGAATCCAGTCGATCAGAGCAACTTAAGCTCGGGGGCTCAGCTCAATACCCTCATTGGCTTGACCAATATTTGTAGTAGCGTTGTTATTGGAAAGACGCAACGAGAAAGTGCCACCAATGCCACGTGTAGGGGATCGCGGACTCAGTAGACAGTTCGAGTCTCGCTGGCGGGTTTCCGATAAGCAGCAAATATCGATTCACATGACGTTCGAATAAGCACTGCCTGCTGACTAATCACACCAAGGTGCGCACGTTGAGACACACCAATCTTACCGGGAATCGATTGCTCCAAATGCAAAAGGAAAAATCTAACAATGGTTCATAACGGGTAAAAAAACCTTGGCTTAACATGTGCCGTATGTTGGTAATAGAAGCAGTTGAAATTGAAATCTCACATAAGTCGACCGAATAAAATACGCATGCGTAAAGCAATGGAGTAATTGCGTTAAGGTGGATGGTTGTGGGAGTGAGACAGTACAGGCAAAGCCAAATAAAAAAAGCTTTAATGGCTACTACTCATAGCAAGTACGAAGCAGATTGCTCACCCGTCTGCACAAATGCACGGGCGTCATTGTGGGTTATAATTCCAAAGTGCTTAGATAGCCAAAATAAATCCAGAATATCCGTTCAAGTAACAAGGTATATCCAATCGTCTTTGGAAACAGGTAATGTGGGGACACAGACAGCTGAGTTTGAAAGGGGAACAAAACACTGCCGCGCGATTTCTTGTGATTCGATGCCAAAAGAAATCCTTTTGTAATAACATGGTGGGTATGGCACATGAATTTAGGTGCTGAAAACAAGAGCGATAGAAGTGCACTTGGAATGGGTCGACATGTATGTAAAGATGTAAGGGGGAAATAGGGAGGCGCATAGTCCCGGGCAGTAGCGTCCTCACTCATATCCACCTCGTTCTTTGTAGAAGGTAGCTTTGCATTGATCAAGACAACCAGAAATCGTTTGGAGAGGTTTTCATTGCATTGTGTAAGCATGATGCCATCAGGCTGCCTCAGCATGAGAAGGAGGATGATTATTCTTCTCAGCCAAAACAACTAGTCCAAAAACCTGACCACAAAGCAGCCGGAGTTTGACAGTTGGCTTCCTGCTTTCCGTTCTACATCATTTCAACCCTGTCCATCGACTCCCCTGTGGTCGCTTATGGTTTGGTAACTAACAGTACGATGGCGCTGCTTCTTTGCATCACATTGTACCGAAGAGAGTGACTAAACAATCAACCAGCGGGTTACCTGACTTGGTGCGAGGTTGATTGACATGATCTTGCTTCTTGTGGCGAGTAATCTGAAGGTGACGTGACACGACTCGACTTGGCTTTTGGACAATTCGTATGTACAAGCAACACACTAGGTTCCAACTGTACTTCCCAGGGACGAAGCTCGAAAAATGTGTGTATTGTCGAACTTACGTAACTTTCCGCAAGACACTTCTCTCAAGTGAGCCACCCTCGCGCCTCCTCAGTAACATTTCCAGAAACGCCTGTTTGCTTTCTCCATTTCACTGGTGAACTTCATTGAGGCACTGTTGCACTGATCGAGCAGACGGATGACATCAGTGCGAGAATCACAGATAATGAAAGTGTCATCCATATACCTCCAGTAAGAATTCAATAAAGCAATAACCGGTTGGATGGGATCATCTTCACGCTTTTCGAGAAAGATGTCGGCCATTAGGGGTCCGACAGAGACCCCCATCGTCAGACCATCAAGTTACCGTCAAACAAGAATTGTCTACTGAAGGCACACTGTAAAATTAACTCTTTGAACTTAGCTACTGGATTGATAACGTTTAGTCTGTCTTCCAGTATATATTCGCAGATAAAATTAACAATTTCCAGTAATGAAACGTTTGTGAAAAATGAGTCTTCACCAAAAGAGAGCATCAGTTTACCGTTTGCCTTCAAGTCTTTAACTTCATCATCGAATTCGAACAACTCCTTCAACGAATGTTTAGATAGTCCCTTTCGTGCAGGTTTTCAACAATTGCACAACCTATTTCGCAACTAAGTGGTACGCAAAAGCGGACATCTCAATTATTGGAGGTAGAGGGACCTATTGCTTGTGCGTTTTAGGCGATCCATAGAGCCTAGGTGGATGAGAGCCAATTGGAGTTAATTGCTGAAGCAGAACATCTGTTATCAAATTCATCTATTTTAATTCTTCCAAGATGTTTGTAATTTTTACTTTGTCGTGCGCCGTCTTATCCTCCTGTATTGTCTCATATAAGATAACTAGCAATTTTGAAATGTAATCTTATTACTACATTGGCACCCATCCCGATCCTTTATCTGGTCTAGAACGAATAAGATAGGTGTTCGACCTCACTTCTTTGCTTGCTTCTTCTACAGAATGTTTGATGATCTCGCATCGTCGATACTGTTGACATAGGTGCACTAAGGTGGTTTTGAAAGTGTCTCTGGCCAGAGGTGAAGTGGGTGTTAATTCAGCTTGTCAGTGCATTAGGTTTTCAAACTGCGTTCCTATATGGTCTTGTCCACCGACTGATTGGATACGGCATAATTTTAGTTCTAAGCATAATGCTTCAAGCTGAAATGGATTCAACGGTATCCTGGACAGATTGTGCACATAGACTTCTGGATTGGATGAGAATTTCGGTTAGGGTTACGTTAGATGCAAGCTTTTTAGGAGCCTTATGTACTTCCTTGTACATTTGTGCACACCCTTTGTACGTATTGCTTGAAATATTCACACTGTACTGTATCAAGCTTTTCGGCACTTGGTCAAGTGCACACAGTCGTTCCAACTCGGGTATACATGACTGAACAGCATCCAACAAATTGTGCGCGGGCCGTTGACTGGCTTTGTCCTTGGGCTCATGTGACACCGCCTGATCGACTTCAAATATGCTTTAAGATTCTGATTATGTTGCAAGCTTACTTCCACTCTTCTATGTAACGAGGTGACGCACCGGGCAATGACGATCAGGTCAAGCTCTGGAATGTAACTCTAAACACTATGAATGTGCTTCTGGCCTGGTACACATCACTTTAGAAGGCTAGGCATATTCTGTGCATGTTTTTCGATTGTCAGCTGTTGCACATGGTTCCACAGTGAACCACAGGTAAGTTTTTTGGCGGGTTTGTACTCTTCTGCTCAGCAACCGTATGGCGGTACCGAAGTAATGAATGGGAACTGGGCTCTCCTGTCGTCAGAAACAATCGGTAATGCTCCTTGTCTACTCCGTCGAGTTGATTGAGGCATCCATTGTATGGTGCCACGTTGCAACCGAGCAGCACATAACATTTATCTGCTTTAGTTACGGTCCTAATGGCCCAATCGACCGAGAATCACTTCAGGGTGAATAGCGGTTCTTCTACAGATTGCGTGCCTTCCCTCTTCTGGCGTCTAAAAACTATTTCCTGTGTTTAGTGTTGCCTCTCCGCGACTCACTGACTCGTGCTTGGACGTTTCGGCTGGTGGTCCCTAAATTTTACTTGTCGCACATGTGACATGTTTGTGCTTACCCATTGTAGTGTAACACTTCATTTATTGCTTGGTTCAGTCTGTCTGTCATTGTGGTATCCGCCACTAGCAATTGTTTCACGACTCCAATTAATGTTTTTTAGAGATTCCTGTTATCTTCTCTCCACTTGTTGACAGTTGTCGCACATATCTACTCTTCCACAGACCTCTTTTGGATGCTCTCTGCGATTTCTTCACGGCATGCGTAAATGTGTTACCTTCTGCTATCCAGTCTAGACGTCCCTTACACACCACTGGTCGTCTCGATTCCACTGTCCACTTCCTGTCCAAAGCCGTTGACTCTCTTACGAAATGCGCCTCCAATCCGCTCATTCCACATTTGGCCGTTCATTTTCAGCGTGGGCTGTGCCGTCTTTCCTCACTCTACTCCGTGGAAAATTCGTTTGCAAACTGGAGTGTGTTACTTGCACTACTTTCGCGTCAACCGAACAGCACCAAATTTTGCCAATTATGCCTGCACGAACTGATAACTACCACATTCTGCGCCGTGCAAATGAGCCCGTCTCCCGACATTTCCCTTTTGCGACTCCCCTTTGACTGCTTTGAGCATCTACCTTGTGATCTTCGATATTTTCTTATCGATTTGTTTTGTACGCATTTGGATATCGATCCCTTATTGATCGATCCGCCTGTTCAGTTCGATTCATCCCTACTGTGGTCCACATTTATTCAACTCAGCAATAACAGTCCGTGTTTGTTACGGCTCCTGTTTTGTGTATTCACTAAGCGCCCGTATTCCGTCCCGGCTTTTGACGACCAATTAAGCACTCTCTTGTCAGATGTGGTGGACCAAATGGTTAAGGACGGATCGGAAGATGCTTTACGCGACTTCGCGTCTGTCATGAAACTGTCATTTATTTGGTGTACTCCTCCGATGCGTTCAACCTTGCGCTACCACGTTCTTTCTTCCTCCTTGCCGTCCCTATCCTTGAGACTCCCCCGTTTGGACGAACGGGCTGATGTTTCTCTTAGCTTGTTAAAGCTTTGGGTCAGTGCCATGAATTTGTCTGAATTGCACCTCTCCAACTTACTTCTCGTGGCGATTAGTAGCGTGGACGACTTGAACGAACACTGCCTTTCTCATTTATCGCCTACTATTCAGCAGTCACCGAGTATTTTCTTAGAAGCTATTCAGTAAGTTTTCACATGTTCTTGCTTTGCTTTCCAGTGGTAACTGTTTCAACGAACTGGTGTCATCGCTTTAACCAAACGTTTTTATGTACCGAAATGAGATAGCAAATGGATAGCTCACCTCTGTTACACCGAAAGAGACCTTTGCCTGCTCGCAGTTACTTGGTCTCTCTGTGTCAACCGACTGTCAGTTCCCTAATTCCCAGCCTATTTTCTCCTAAAGTCGAGCCCAGAGTGACCGATTTGATGCGCTATCTGTCGGTATAATTCACATGTAGGCCGGATATATCCAGTGCTTTGTCACGTGGTGGTATTTCACTGGAATTTGGCAGATGGCACTAGGCATCATCCCGGCGATTTCGCTACGCTAATGTGGTTGGCATGGCGGTGTATGTTTAGTTGCTTTTCGCATTGTTTTTCAGTGTGAAATTACATTCTGGGATCTTGGTATTTCCGTGTTGTCGAAATCCCATGTCACACCAAGTCCGCATGCGCATCTTTCAGTGTTTTTTCTTATCTTACTCCGAGCTTAGCGTTCCTGGTTCTCTTAATGATTACTGCGTCTTTCCGCTAACTACCAGCCGTTCACATGTATCGATCGAGTCACATATCTTGTTTATGGAGCACATTGGAGTGTTTTGATCATACAACCAGCTCTTCTTACTTCCTGTTTCAATGTGCTCAAATACGGTCAAACCTTCCATCCACTGTCGCGCGCTTAATGCATGTATGGTATTGGTAGGATGTTGTAAATAATTACGTTTGAAGTCACTATGACCACACGCAGTTAGGTTGCTGCCTGCATGCGGAAAAACACTGGGTGTCCGTTCCACTCTTTAAGACCCTCAGGGAAGCGCATTCTCTCAGCCTAATAATCGGATTGGAACTGCGAACATGGACTTAAGCTTCTGTTCTGTGGTGGATGCGGATGGCCAAAATGGTGCGTTCAACTGGTTATATTTCGCTGCTTACTCTCCGCCACCACTCATCTCCGTCTCCCAACATAGATGAGTAACCCAAATCATTTTCCGATTTGTGTATCTATTTGGACAAAGGTTTATTTGATCTCCTGATAAACATTAACTTCAGTCCGTGATTATCTTGATCTTATATTAGTTCGTTCACGGAGCTAACTTGCTTTCATGCACTGTCAGGGCTCTAGACGTATCATGCCAATTCACTAACCTTATTTCAACAAGTATGAATGCACTTTCTGGGCTGTTTGTTACACAGATCAGTTGGATTTCTCTTCTGCCTTCATAGTCCGCAAACTTAGAACATTCCGACCAAAATGCAACTGCCTGCTACGGCATGCGCTATCGCTTGCTCCACACATTTTCGAAGGCCCAGTCGCATGCGACTGGATACCTTTGAACAGTCGCATGTATGCGGCTCGAATTCAAACCTCTATTGGGGTTAGTAATCACCGTATGAAGACAAGGTGCCTTTTCATCGCCTCCATCTATGCTCTTGCTGACTGCAGTTCGGAGGATACCGAAGATTATTTTTACTACCATCTTTCATCTCTTCTCCACATGGCGAAGACTACTGACACCGTGATTGTTGTTGGTGACTTAAACGCCCAAGTGAGTCGTCTTTTAGACTTTGAACAATGCCTGGGCGACCCCTTCGCACTCGATGCAATCCGAACGGACAATGTTGATCGATTCCTGCAACTGTGTGCCGACCACAAATTCTACCTTAGCAGCACTGCTTTTCAACAAAAACGTTCACAACGCGTCACCTCGCGCCCACCGAATTCCTTAATGACCTGGACCCAAATTGACCATATTGCCATCAGCTTCAGATGGCGCACATCAGTCCAAGACTGTCGATCATTTTGGAGGACATGCCTGAACTCCGACCATACTCTAGTGCGCGCACGTTTGTCGCTGTGTTCCAACCTCAAAGAAGCGCCTACCTTCTAACTTATCTGGAACCCGCAGTCTGCGGTGCAACAATATCATAACGAATTGGCTCACCAATTGTCGTTGATGGATGAGGTTGGTGAGCCGAACGCTGACTGGGATTGTCTCAAATGTGCCATGAAGATTGCCTTTGACTCATGCTGTGCACCTAACTTGAGATATCCTAACTGCGAATGAATCTCTGAAGCATTAATCAGTTTGATCAAAGCGCGTAAACGGGTTCCGATGAGCACTCTGTGTCAGCGTATCCGTAACTTCCTGAAACGACGTCTGACAGTTAGTCTTCGACTTGACCGGGAACGTTGGTGGGTTGCAAAGCCCTGTGAGAAGGAGAAAGCCAGTGCTATTGGGAACAACTGGATACTATTCCAACTCATCCGGAACACAGATCCTAGGAAGCTATCGGTTAGTGAGACAATAGCTGAGAGAGATGGACTTTTGATCCATTCTCATCGTCGTGGACTGGCCCGTTGGGCGAAATATTTCAAGGAGCATTTCAGCAAGCCTGCTGTCGCCTACTGTCGCTTTTCAAATCACCTGAGCCGACGTGGGAGTTGATATCACACCTCCCACTTTGGAAGGAATTCGAAATGAGCTTTCCATGTTGAAACGAAACGAGGCTCCTGGACCCGACGATCTTCTCCCATATTTGCAGAAAGATGAAGGTGAATCTTTTTTGGCTGGACTTGCTTCTCTATTTAACACGATTTGGGACATTGTAGAAGCGCCTCCCGACTGGTGACCATCAACAGTTATGACCATCTTCGAGAAGGGTCAGCCTACTTTGTGCGAAAATAATCAAGGCATTAGCCTCATTTCCATTGCGTGAAAACTTCTCACGGGTATCATTTTTCGACGACTTACTGCTCCTCGTGAAGACCGAATTACTAAAAGCTAGGCTGGCTTCCGCACTGGTCTTGTTTGTCTCGACCACATATTTACTCTTCACCGATTTTTAGAGCAGAGACACAGACGACCGACTAGGGCGGTTTTTCTTGACATGAAAGCCACGTTCGAATCTGTTGACCACACCAGCTTTTGGCACTGCCTATCTATGAAGGTCGTGCTGGCTAAATTCCTCTCCGTTCTGATGTCTCTTCCGTGATTTCCGAGGCCCCGTGTAAGGGTCTACGGGAAACTGTCTCCTGAGTTCCCCACAACAAGTGGTGTTCGTCAGCAGTGTCCCATGTCTCCTTTCCTTTGTGATCTACTTAATCATAAATGACTCTGTGTTTTCAGACTGTTCTGGAATGAAAGCTATGCCATGTGACCGACTCACAAACATTGAGTATGCAAACAACATAGCCCTCCTTTGGTCTAATGCATTGGCTATGCAAAAGCTACTAGATAAACTTGTGCTTATCGCTGCATGCTTCGGCATGTAGTTTGCCCCTACAAAGTACAAAGTGTTGTTCCAGGCTTGGGCTGACGCACCTCTGATTTTAGCTATTTCCGAACAGCCATTGGAAGTGATGGTAGCTGTGTCACCTCTGGTGGTCACCAATGAAGTGGTTACTTCGCGTATCAACAAGGCCGGTGTGATATTCCAGAGGCTCAACCATCTATGCGGACGGCGGGATCTCAGCTCGTCAGAGAAAGCTAGGGTGTATAACGCCGCGATAAGGCCAGTGTTACTGAATGGATCTGAGACGGCCAGTTCGCAATGAAGACATTAAACGCTTGGCCATGTTTAACCACCGGTGCTTGTGTAGTATTGCTCACGTTTGATGGGAACACCAGGTGAGCAATGCTGAGGTCCACCAGTTGGTTTTTGACCAGAAGCCTTCTGGTTCCTCACTCGAGTGTTCGCTAAATCTTAGTTGCTTGCATTGACTAAGTCATGTCTTCTGTATGCCCGTTGTTTGGCTTCCTCGGCGTGCATTATACGCTGTGACTGCACCAAGTTTGACGAAACCTCGATGTGTCTAGTTCATAAGGTGGCATAGAAGCCTGAAGAAATTGACAGACACGGTTAGGCTGGTGCCGTCTTCGTAGATGGGGCCTCGGAACGGTCCACACCAATGATTAGAGACCGTATCAGACATGGCACAGTCGCGAAGTCAGTGGCGTTCCTGTGTTCGGTTTCTTTCATCTGGTTGTTAAATTTCGTTCCATTCCGATTAGTCTAACGCATTTCCTTCTTGCTTTCTCCACATTCTATTTGCACTCGACTCTGCTATCCTACCGTTGTTATTTATTGTTATTCTTACGGTGTGAGTCGTGGCAACTGAATCCACAGCACTTCGTTGCTCGGATCATAGTTATACAACTGAACTGAACATGACCCAGTCCATGTTGGCGTTTAAATTTCAATAAGCAGGCCAATGACAGTTACCTAACACCGTCTAATTGCACATTTTCTGCAAACAGGTGTACGGTTGTAAACATGAACAGTTGGAGTACGAATAGATGGGTGGGATCCCACTGGACACGCACCGGGATATCACTTTCACCTGTTGGGAACATAGCTCATGCCTTGATGTATGAGGAACGTTGGTTTTGTGAGGGAGATACCCCTCATTCATCTTTTACTACACACTAAGAATGAGAGGGGTATGACAGTAGCGATCGCCCAGAGAGAGAATGAAAGAATCGTCCTTCGTTATGGAATATGCGCCTATGCTGTAATCGCGTACCCTGTCCACTGGCTCATCCGCGTTGAATATCCACTCAGACACTGATTTCCGCAAACCGCTTCGTAGGGCGTCCGAAAGTTAGAGTATAGGCTACCAAACGTTGACGTCCTATTGTATGAGCATCATAACACGCTTCCGGACCCGAATGGCCAGATCAAGAGTATCCCAGCGACTCAAAGCGTCACTGTACAGCTGCGGATGTACTGAACATGTACAGGCGTTACTAGACGAGCAAGGGTACATGAAAGGCCGGGAGGTCCCCACAAAATTCGGACCACCTACCATCGGTTTCCAACCGAAAGCGTTGACACGACCTGTGTCATATACTTGACAACCTTCTCGTTCCATATGCAGTCCAACCGCTCCTCCAACGCGACCACCATGTCAGTCACATTTAAGCGCCGACCGTTAAGCATTACCGAATTCCGCGTACAATGTCCCTAACCCGTAGGGATAATTGGCTCATTGAGTGTGCGATGTTCGTGCAGCCGCACAAGTTGGTCGAGGCGAATCACAATCCGATTGTGGCCAGAGAGCACCGGGCCTCCTGTGTAATCACACTACATCGCTGCAGTATGTGACCCAATGACTCTCTGTACTCGCAGGCCCATTTACAATTCGCATCGACTGAGCTCCTTGTGGCACCGCACCTATCGCAGAACCCTTTGATTTTACAGCTCTTATATAAAACCGCGGAACTACATACCTCGGTTGCTTAAACCTCATACAATGCTGACGTGGTTATGAAGCTCCGTATGTACCGATCGACGAGCCGACGACCCAATTAACGGCTAAAACAAGGCAGCAGGAAGAAGGCGGAGCTTCCATTCCTTCTTCGTCTCTCCCTGAATTGAAATTGGCTATGCTTTTGTAGTTGGAGAGGTGAAGCCAGCGTTGTATCGCCCCACGAACCGTTCGGTTCGTGTCACTTAAGATGTTTCGGTGGGCATTTCCAATGGTCAGATCGAATGTCGAGTTTCGTACTACGTGTTGAATCAGAGTGCCCATTCGCTGGTGACATTGCAAAGGTACAGCATTACACCGGCAAACATATTGCGACGCCTTGATCTGCTCCTCACCTCACATCCACCTCTGCAACTAGACATCGAACCAAGATGCCTAACTGCATTCTTATCACTCAGGGAAACAGCAGTACCTTCAGCGAGCTTACAAACCGTAGGGTACTACGAAACCCCTTTCTAGTTGTCACAACACGGTACTTGGCCATGTTCCGCATCACACCAGTTAGAAGCAATCCTAACTGCAAACATATCACTTCTTCTTGCATACCTGCCTTAACATTCACAGACAGCCCCTAGTCATCAGCATAAGCCAACGTACCTACGTAGTTACCTCTGAATCCACATCCTTTCGTCAGCTTTGTGTAACTGAGGATTTTGTAAAGAGCCGAGATAATGACGAAGAATTCTGTCTCACAACGAGGCAACACCTAGTTCCTTCCCCCCCCCCCCCGACAACACACCAGAATTCATGTACAGTCGAGTGAAGTAGCAAACTAGTGACAGAGACACGCCATGTCGAATTTCCATGGGTGAAATTGTGTTGTGCGAAACCCTGTCAAATGCCTTTGCGTGGAGTAAACTGTGTAACACTTACGTGGGTTCTAGATCAACTTCCCTCTTCAGAAATCTGTGTTGAAGAAGGAAATGGCTCACCGGCATCTAGCGACCGCGTTACGTAAAGCACATAAAGGCAACCGAAGGGGCAGGTATCAGTCTACATTCTCCTAGATGTGCAGGATTTGCTATTTTGGACACAAATGAGATACGCACAAACATAGGACATGGTAAAGACAAATCGAGCTGGAACATTAGGTTGGCAACCAGTGCCAGAACCTCAGGACCATAGGTCGACAAAGCAATAAATGTCAAACCATCAGGTTCCGGTGCCGCTTTCGATCTGTGTTCAAAATCCATATTTACCTTGGATAACTTGCTAGGCTTAAGCGATTCGAATCTAGGGTCGGTTGGCACTGGCTTGCTGTCACTAGTACTTGATTTGTTGGCAAGGCCTGCTCAGTGCATCTAAAATCCGGTGCAACTCTGGTACCGACTTGTGTGGTGACCTCCAACCTGCACGTCTCGGCAACCCTTTTGTGTCTGATAAAGGCCGCAGGCTTTGAAAGCAAGTCTAGGCTCATTCCCCCATGCTCTGAACTTGGGGTCATACCAAGCGAAAGCAGGGAAGGTTGTTTGGTTTGCGATCATTGGGCAATAGCTCTCTCCTCCGTACGTTTCCGTTGAACATATGATCCTGAGGGTTTCCCACCGCATAGTTCTGATAAGTCATCGGATGTGAACTCAAAGAAGCTACCACACTCCTTGTTTCTGACGCACGCGAGGGAACCAGTGAATTTCCGGCACTCTTACTGGGATGTGCTCACAATCTCCTCCACAGACACTTTAGAAAACCTCGTACAGCCCGATAAATGGACTAAAAACGACGTATAAGATCCAGTGGTAGAGGCCACATCTATGCCGTTGATTAGCACAGTGTGTACAAGAGGCAAACTAACTTTCGTACGTTGTTTTCTGATTGCACCAGCGCTACGATCGGGATGATTTTTGCATTTTAGATTCCTCGTTGGTTTCTGCCTGAGCTGAACAATCAACGTGTCAACGTTCTCTAGTCAGTTCGATTCTCCCTCCCTATTTTTCAGTTACTTCTGTTTGGGAAGTAAGCAATATCGCCCCACATTATGTCCATTCGAATGTCTATACCGCCTGTGGTGGCAAGTCTCCCCGAAGTAGCAAATGGTGTTCCGTCAAAGGATAAACTTGTAAAACCTGCCGCTCTTAATGCAAATACCTTACCCTTGACGCAAAGTCATCAGGAGTGCTGCGGTCACTGTCAGAGCTGGAAGTTCCAAAATTAGTCTAATCTAATTAAGGCTTGGTAACCACGTAAGGGGGTCTTCCATACTTGAGTTGTCCGGATTCAACTCAGAGAATAACTTTCCTAACCTAAATTGCTAACTGACTACTAACAGGAGAGCCAGACCAACTTCTGTCCGTCGGTCGCCATCAGGAGGCGTCTAGGACATGTGCCCATCGTCTGCCACCTGAATGGCAGTATTGAACTATTCGTGCGATAGAGTCAGGGATGCTTCCACCACAAATGACGAATGTTAGTCTCACCCACTCGGTTCTTCCACCATATATGAGCAGTAATTCACAGGCATCCGTGGTCAATCGTGTAACACATGCATTCTGATATCCTTGTCAGAATAATTTTGCAAATCATCTTTAGACACCGTCTGTTTATTGTATCCCCACATCTACATTTCCGTTGTCACCACGCACGTTTTCCATTTTCATAGGGGCTATCTGCTTCATATATCTTTGGATTCGGTTATAGGTCTACCATAAAACGCTTTTATGTGCATGTCTCAGTTTTCCCTTTCTTACTCCCACTTGGTGGCTTGTGTTTACTCGATTTCTTGTATGATAGTCCTTATTGACACCCCTTTCAGCTGTTATCATTGGATTCCTCTGGGCATCACGAATTCCATGCACGGTGATCGCTTTTGCACCGTTTAGCTATGTAAACAGATGACTACTACTAAGTTGAGATGCGTCGTGAGTAGTTGGGTTTCACATGTAATCCCCATTCATTCTTGAACACCCCTCACATCTCGCTCATTGTTTTCTCTTGCTTTCGTCGATGTTCGTTACAAACGATCCTTTCAACTGACAGCCACTCATCCACCGTAGTCGCTAATTGAGCTGTCCTGATAACAGGTTATGTCAAATACGCAGCCTTGTTTTGCTGTGCTTATTTCCTTATTGTGGTCCTTTCAGCCTAGCCCGTCCAGGATAGCTGTTCACTTATGTGCTTTCGAATGATCTTGCTGTGTAAACAGGAGCTCTCTCTGCCCATAACATCGCCGCACGTACACTGCATACCACTTTATTTCCATCGCGACCGAGCTATTCATCTCTTGACTGCAGCTCCAAATCAATGCTTGTCACATCCTAACCTTGTCAACGGTTTTACTTGCTAATCTTTCCGCTTAAAGATTTTCCGTTGTATTTTAAAGAGTGACGAGAAGGAAGCGCACAGACATAAATGCGCGTACGGGAGAATAACCACATCGAAGATTTTCCACACGGAAACTTGGTTACTTGAAGTTCCCACATTTTAGTGTTTTGCCGAATTTACCACAGCTGCCCATCTCATTTATTTGTGAGAGTAATAAGGTGCAAGTTTCAACCTTTGCCTTCAAACGCTGCGGAAACAGCTTGCAGCTAGAGGTTATTACAATAGCACCCAATCTTCCCGCTAGTTTAATTGCTCGGCATCTAATGCACTGCGTTTCGTACCAAAGGCAGGGTGATTCATTTGCACTACTAAAATGACTGAACATTGACCACTTGATACAATTTGCCGAAGCTTCAACGATTCGGCTGCTGAAACCCACTTTTTTCTGCGTAGCCTTGCTTCAGTTGTTCATTCGTTCGCCGAACTGTGAAATTTGTTTGTTTGAATTATCATCCCGAGCTACCAGTTCCGAAACATTTTAAGTAGCCTTGATGAGGTTGGTGACCGCACGCGGAAGCTGGACGGTATCAAATGACCTTCGACCGCCAGAGTTTTGAAATGCAGACAAAATCTGAGCGTTTTCCTGTGTGGGCATTTCTCCGTGTACGCATTTATGTCTTTGAGCTTTTTCTCATGTGCTTTCATAGAATCATTCTAGACATGTGGCATCGGTTTAACTTACCATTTCGTCTCCGGAGAACCTATTCCTGGTACCAGCTGGGTGGTTCGAGTTAATGTCGTTCCAGCGAGAGGTCGGCCTCAGTGTTCCAGGACGTAGTGGATTTTCGCTTGGCAAGCGTTCTCCGTATAAAAAGCCACAAAGGTCCGCTTAACCACAATGCGACGTGGCGGATGTGATTCGCCATTAAATAAAGTCACTGCCTCTTCCCTTTCCGGAGGATCCTTCCCACTTCAAGGACGTCATCCAATTCAAAATGTTCCATTGATCCTTTCATACAACGGCGAACACAGCCAACAACATCACGAATTCATTCATATTAACAAATTCACTCACTATTTCCACTTACACATACACTTGGATTGGCGGTATTGGTAACCTGATTTGCCTGTCATTTTGGCCTCCTTAGGATAACCACAGGACGCCTGCGTTAACAGGGGACCATTGGTGGCTTACGCTGCACCACCCGCAGTTCCATCCACACACCTCATATCCGGTGTAAACCCGAAGGACTAAGACCGTGAGGCATATGGATGGGGGCCACGTTTTATCAACGGAACCGGCCCACACTCCTTCGACAAGCAGAACCGAAGCATTCCGGCCTAATTGGGAAATCATGCACACCAGACGTACACAAGGCGGTGGCTGGGCCGTAGCCCGTTCCACACAGGATGGAACCACTCTTTGAACCTAGCACCGTCACGAGGACGGTGCACTCCGTCCCCTCCAGCAACGACCAACTGTCTCCTGGGGCCAGTATTTACGAGGTGCTGGGTAATAGGTAGACACCTTAACAGCATTCACATACGGCGCAGCCATATTGGGGAGCTTAATCATCATCTGACTCCTGAAATGCAAGAATACTCATCACGCAGGCAAACGTACCACATTCGCCGCCTTATTGGCCTGGATTAATAAATCGAATGGGAACGGACGCATTGCACTTCCGCTCCGCGTGCAATAGTGCCTTCTCCTGCACCTGGGCAACCGCCCTCTTGGTCAGGCCACGAAATTCGCACCGATCAACTCTGCCTTTGATTCTCAACACTTGAAATCAACATTAGTTCATCATAAACTCACCTTCATATCCTGGCAATGTAACACTAGTTTGTCCCCGTGCCACTGCCGTATAGTAACTTGGCCCTACAAAAGCTGTGTGAGTATCCTCGTCGAATTCATTTGGTATACCTACATTGGCGTCATCCGTGGCCAGTGGCAGTTCGAATACAACATATGCACATGCGTTTATCCAAACTGAAGTATGAACTACCATAAACTGGATAGAGACACATTAGACCTCATGAACAATAGTACTACGAACGTGTGTGGGTTTCGTTTGTAGGTCAGGCAAACAGCCATTTTCGCACGTACGAGAATAAGTACACAATACGAACTGTTGATGTTTTTAACATTTAGATGTGAACATAAAGGACAGCCTTAAATCTTGGGCACCCAAATTTGATCGAAACGGCTTTAGGAATAGTGAAGCAACTGCCATCAGTACGCTTACTAGGTAGAATGATAAATAAACAAGTGGTACAGTAAGATAGTGTGTACTTAGGCGCTGCCTGCTATATGCACAGTCTGATTCGCGTAGCTGATTAGGGAGATCGCACAGCGTGCGAATGCATGTCGCCGACCGGTTCGATCATCTGCTGCCCTAGGTACTGTTTTTGCGCAATCTTTACCATTGACCGGTGGCATTGCCATCTTTTCGCCGCTTACGGCCTCGTTGGCGCGACAACTACCGCCGTTCTACATAAACTAAGTCCCGCTGCTCACTCTCAAACATGCAGCTTTCCAAACGGTATTCGCACTGTTTTGCAAATGTTCAAGACGTAGCATGGCTATCATCCGAGTACTCAACTGTTTGTACATACTGCTGTGTACTGTGCTGTGGCCATAAGCTACTTGGTAACGATCTGCATCGTACGTCTTGAGTGCAGCTATTCGGTGCTCATAAAACGATTTTCGCTATCCGCCGATTCATTTCCGATGTAATATACTAAGACACTGACGTACCATTACCGTCGGCATTACCTTTTTCGTAGTCTATCCAGAAGATTGACCATGGACGACAGTTCAACTTCTGGTAAGCGTCTCTGTGCTTCCATCTTTAATCCGCTTGGTACTTGCATCTTCATAAGCCCGGTAAATTCAGTATGGCTGATGAACAGCGGGAAATAAAGCTATGCTCACTCTCATCACTAGCATGTAGAGAAGAACATGAACTGTCGACATCATGATAATCGCTAGTCGGTTAATTATCCGGATTGTTCACTTGCCACGGATTTTCCCCGGGTAATTTCTCGTCGGATGCATAGTCCCACCTGGTCACACGAGGTACAAACCTTGAGCATTGTGCACTCCGGATGTCAAACTTTACACTGTATGCGTACTATAAGCGGCCAAGCGCTGGTAACCTTTTGATTCACACGTATCCACCGAACTGGAAATATACTGTACTTTGTCACCCTAGTATTGATCCGTATCAACAACACAGTTCGCTCGGAAACTTCGCGCACATGTCCAATACGTATGAGCTCATGGATGGACTGAACCTTTATTCGGCGATTCATCGGATCTCTAAGCGTAGTGCTAGTTAACCTTGGGCAGCTGGTCAAGCTAGGCTCTTGTTATCTACAAATCGATTTCAAGGAGCAGAATGTAGATAGCGTACTCTGGTGAGCAATACCATGGGGCTTACATGGTGATGTGAATCACGGCCGAATACTAATACGATGAGGAAGATGCCGTAGCTCACCGTCTCCGTATCTCACCTTACTAGGCTCCACTTAAAGTGGTTGCTTGGGTATCATAGATCATGATGAGTACAACCGTGTACTGGGGCAACACGTGAAATAACCGCGGAATACAACCAAATTAAGTAAGACCTATAAAGGTAGGTTAGATATGGATCATCCGTCCTAGGCAGATGGGATAAAGATACTACATTGCACCAAGCCAGTAATTAATCATTCTAGAGTGAAATTATACCCAACGGAGTCTTACATGCGCGATACTATAAGGATGTCACAATGAAAATGTCGGAGATGGGGTAAGCATCTTTACAGGTTAGCAAGGAAATTGTGCGACTAAGTCCACTACTATTCATATGCTCAGCTAAAGTCCACGGTGAGAGAACGGGATTTATAGCTATGCTCCCTTTAACGAAGAAGTAGAAGCACAATGGTACAGTGATGACTGATCCTTCGCGTTTGCTGTGAATGCCGTCTCCTATATTAACTTCAAGCTATCCTGGTCAAGATAGGGTCATGTGATCTACCAATCGATTTCAAATAGCGTGAAATGGAAAACAACTGTTAGACTACAAGAGTCTCACAGCAAGTGTGCCATTACCTACGGTCCTTGGCCATATCCTCCAGTGTTTGCAGCCAGATGTGCCCGTGGTCCTTTGGTCCCCAACCCGGGAGTCGGGAACGCCCGACATCAACCAGCTTCAACGTTTGCGCCTTAACACATTGGATCCATGTTTTTACATTGCCCTACTTTTCGTCGCTTCCAAGCCACGCCTGTGTTTTCAAAAAAAACTCGTCGTGGTAGACGCTGGGTAGGCATGCGGATCACATGGCCAAGCCAGCGAAGCCTCCTCATTGAAATGATGCCATCAACCGACCGGCGGAGTTCGTTAGGTCTGAAGACTCGCTGACGGACTTCCTTATTACTGATGTCATGCTACCATCGAACACCAGCAATGCTTCGCAGGCAGCGTTGATCGAAGACGGATAGCCGCTGAACATCGCTTTTGCGGACTGTCCAAGTCGTACAGCAGTATCGCTCGTACCGTAGGATTACAGACTCGTCCCTTGAGAGCGAGACTGATGTCACGACGAAGCCACAGGTGACGAAGGTTAACAAAAGCGACTCTAGCCTTGGAGTCACGTAGGGAGATCTCATCTGTCAAACCGCCAATACTAAGATAACTCCCAAGATAAATGAATTTGTCGACCACTTCCAACGATGCCCCGAAATGGTGAGAGAAGAACATGCGCTTTGCCAGTCCTGTAATAGGACCTTACATTTGGAAGGGTCAATGCTCAACCCAAATTGGGCGGCGGACATCTTCAGTCTGAGCGGCACATGCTGGGCCGCTTGGGAGGACTCTCAAATCACAGCGATGTCATCGGCGTACTCTAAGCCCCCAAGACGGTCACCAAGGGGCAGTTCAACACCCCAGGACAAAGTTATCTAGGGCAGTATCCAGGATCTCGCCCATGGCGAAGTTGAACAAGAACAGAGAATCTGGGCAACCCTGTCTAACACCGCTAGTGTTACTGAAATGGAGCGAAATTCCTCCGTATGCTTGCACGCGGCCCGAAGTTTGACGGTAAATAGCACGGAGAATGCTGATACACCTCTCCAGTACTCCCCTCTTCAGTAAGCAGTCCCAAAGAGCCACTGTAAACAGAGTCAAACGCGGCTCGAGTGTTCAAGAATATGACTAATTGGTCGACTGGACGTGTGGCACTGTTCAAGTATCTGGCGGATCGTAAAGATGTGATCGACGCAACTGCGACCTGGGCGAAATCCAGTTTGTTGTTCACGCAGGCGCTGTTCCCACACGCAACTGAGCCTCCGCATAATCTGGTGATCAGTACCATGGAGCTTGTATAGGGATGTGAATGGCGAACTAATAATAATACGAAGAGGAAGATGCCGTAGTTCTCCGTCTTGGTAAGTCACCGTACTAGAATCCACGTGAGAAGGTGGCAAGGATAGCATAAGTGACGAAGAGTGCAAAAGTGTAGTGCGCAACGCATATGGTAATTGCGAAATGCAACCGAGTTTTGTACACCCAATAAAAGATAGTTTACATTTGGCTCTTCCCTCTTAGACTAGTGTAATCAAGATACTGCTTTGCACCAAGTCAGTAGTTAATCATTCTAGAGTGAGATTGTACCCAGCGGAATCTTACCTTAGCGATGGAATAAGGATGACACAAAGAAGATGACGGAGCGTGAGTAGGCAAGTTTGAAGGGAAATGGTGCGCTTGTGTCAAATGATTTTCATAGGCTCATTTAAGTTAAAGTTGGCGGATGAAAAACGGGAATTACAGCTGTAAACAATAACGAATAACGTATGGAACAGAACATGAAACATCAACCTCATCATGTTAATCGCTAGTCAGTTATTTGCCGGGACTGTTTACTTTCCACGGATGTTCCGGAGCGATTTATCTTTAGATGCTTGGACATGTCCACCAAATTGCAATTTGCCACCAAAGCCAGGTAACGTTGCTTTTGGATACTATAATAGGTAGTGTTTGGAGGCTTTGGTAGGGTACCGTAAGTCAGTGTAGCCCAACTGCGGTGAAGAAACATGGTATATGCAACATCAAACCTCAGGATAGGGGCACTCGCATGTGGGCATCTGTTTGGATTGCTAGTAGGGCAAATAAACAGCGCCTGCGTCTTTGCCGAAACTATCGGTGGTTGTCGCTGCATTGCAACACTCGATGAATTAGTGCGGTATCAGTGCAAAAGTCCTCCCGTTTGGTGTTGCGAGATAGCGGGGATTCCGTTCTGACTCATCTTTCTCTATAATGTTTGGCCGATTTAACCTGCACCATCCCTTCTAAATTACATAGCACCAAGGGCCATAGGTCTGTCCGTGGCGCTCGGTCGCAGAGTTGGCCTGTTCGGCATAGCCCCATCGTCGTCTCCTTGGTGACTGGCCAGACCGGTTGGGCTAAGGCACACACGACCGCATGCACTACAGCTCCATGTGGGAGTAGCCGAAGAATTGTAGTCCGCCGGCAGCTGATGCTTACGTGCTTCACGTTTAATCTCCCGATGCACCAACTCTCTTTCTTGCGCTTGGACGACGGTACGCGTGATGAGATTATGCCAGATGCGGCGATTCGTTGCCATCTCCTCCCAACCCCTTAGGTCAATATTTAGTCGGGACAAACCAATCTTGATATTGTCTTGATAGCGCAACTTTGGTTTGCCTGCATTCCGGCCACCTGCGCTCATTTGTCCATACAGCAGTTGCTTCGGGATTCTCGTCGCAGCAATACGGTGCACATGTCCAAACCACCGTAGGTATCGCAACAGTAGTGTGCAGTCCATGGTGTACACTTCGCTCCAGCGGATCACAGTGTTCGGCACATTGTCCCACCAGTGGATGTGCAGGATCAGGCGAAGGCACTGTTGATGGAATCATTCCAAAAACCGGATATCCTTACTGTACAGTTTCCACCTTTCCGATCCATAGATAAGGAACGAGAGGACCATTTATGTGTACATCACCTTGGTTCTATCAGTGAGATAATTATTCTCCCACACGCGATGTTCCAGTTTCCAAAAAGCCACACTCGCCATTTCTACACGACCGTGCATCTCGTCGATGATCCGGAAGTCGGTTGACAACGTGCTCTTGAGGGAGCAGAATGCTGACGTGTTCTGTAGTACTTCACCTGCAATCCGTATTGCTGGTCTGAACATGGGCTCCACTCACGGTGCCGGCTGAAAGAAGTATACGGTCTTTCTTGTGTTTATGCCGTGTCCAAACTTGGTCGCCGTGGAAGCTAATGCAGTCGTCATGCATTGCAGTTCTTCCTCGGTATGTACAAATAACGCAGTCAGTAAACAGCAGCATACGGCTGATTGTCTCACGCTCTAGGCTTCTTGCTCCAAAGCGGCGGATGTTAAGCAAACCAGCATCCATGCGGTGCTCCAACTGCGCACCGTATTCATACGTGTTGAATGCGCACGACATCACAGCAATCAGACAGATATTGAACAGTGTGGGGGCTAAGACGCATTCTTGCTTCACACCGGAGATAACGGCAAAGTCATCTGAAGTCTGTCCACTCACCTGCACTCTTACTCGCATGTCACCATGCAAGCATTCAATCAGACGAATAAACTGCAGGGCCTCCACACTTTAAGAGAATCAGCCACAACACCTCACGGTTCACCGTATCGAACGCTTTGGTAAAGTCGACGAAAGCGAGTATAACAATTGATTGCGTTCACGACACTTTCCTTGTAGTTGACGTGCTGCGAACACCATGTCCATGGGGCTTGGTCCCGAGCGGAATCCCCATTGCTCCTCAGCTACGTTCGGTTTCAGTATATGTGTCAAAAGGCGAGTGAGTATGATGCGCGCAAGAATCTTGCCGATGCAGCTAAGTAATTTGATGCTACGATAATGGTTGGTGTATGTTGGTGTGTCCCAGTCGACCTCGGATCGATTGTTCAGAAGGGTGTCAAAGTGTCTGCCACATCTACAAGATATCATCAAATTGTGTGTATACGGCGCCAGTGCCAAGCTCCTTCAGGGTCTTCATTTACTGCACGGTGGGCCCCTACACTGCCTTCAAGGAGTCGTATAATTCTTTCTTTTGACGGTGTTCAGCTCTGATTGTCCACCACGCGTATTGCAACTGACGCAGCTCTCCAGCTAACTGCCTTCTAATGTGGCGAAAATTATTGCTGTTCATCGTGTTGTTAGCGTCAACTTCGGATGCAATGTACACTGCGTTTTTCGCTCGTACTAATGGCTCAATCGTCATACTGTTTTCGTCGAACCAGTCGGGCCGCTTACAGTTTGTACACCCAATCGACTCCTTCGTAGTAACGGTCACATGTTTCTTCAAGTGGTCCCCTAGGACGCTGATGGAAGCCGAGGAGTCGCCTTCGCCGAGGCGGGTTGTTATGGCATCCTCCAGTGCTTGTCTCTTTTCTGCAGTCTAAAGCGTGCGGACGTTGTATTTCCTCCGATTGGTACTCGACGATTTGTGGGCACATATATAAAACTTTGTGCGCACCAGCTTATGATCAGTCCCACATTCAGCTCCACGCATTACCCGCGTCATGCGCATTTCACACATATCCCGTTGACGTACGATGACGTAGAGCAGCAAGTGAGCATGACCACTCTGTGGGTGGGTCCATGTAGCAATGTCACTAGCACACAGAGCGAGCTGAGTGTTCGTGATGGTCAAGCCATGTGTGGCACACTATGAAATCAGACGCTCTCCGTTTTCATTGACTACCCCAATCCTGTGTGGCCCAATCACCTCAGCCTACACTGTAGCACCACGCCTACACGTGCATTGAAGTCACCGAGCAGGAGTAGTTGGTCACTCATTGGTACAGGCCTTATAACAGAGGCCAATTGTGAGTAGAACTGGTCTTTCATGTCATCCGGATAACTCATGGTGGGATCATACGCGCTAATAAGTGTTGCGAACTTACCATGTCTGAGGCATACACGAAGCGACATCAACCGTAAGCTGATACCAATCGGCTCTTCGGTCAAGCGGCCATTCAGACGATCATCAATTGCAAATTCGACGCCTTGTTCATATGGTGCTGCGTCGGGATTTCCGACTCAGTAGAAAGTGTACCCAGCACCATTCTCTCGCAATTTACCTTATCCAGTCGGTTCTCACTCAGCGCTGCGATATCAATGTCATACCGCGCAAACTCCATGGCGAATAATGTGGTTCCTCGCCTAGATCGATGACTGGTGTCCCGATTGTGTAGTGTGCGCACATTCCAGCACTCAACCTTGAGTGTTTGGCGTGCTGGCCTGCGGCCACGTTTGTCTATTGATGTCATTGGCGGAGATATGGGTGGATTTGTCTCGTTCGGGGGTTGGAGTGAAAAAATTGCTTGGGGCGAGATGGGGACAGGGACAGAGGAAGGTTGAGTGCTATGCAAGCAAGGAAGAACCAAGTGATCAGTGATGGGTAAATGTCGCTTAGGCACCCTACAATGTGCGAGCTGTGAGGTAACACCTAAACCAAAATTGCTCGACGAACTACGTCTACCCAGCGTGTTATTATTGTGCATTGGACTTTGCATACTCAGTAGCAGTACGCAAATTGCGTGTATAGTGTTACCAAAATATCCAGGAACTGATCTCAAGGCCTCGGTCCCAGAACAACCGGGTCTTTGCAAGGCACAGAAAGAAGACAAATCACCTCAATTGCCACCGTTCAACACGATCACAATGCAGAGTCCAATACACACATACACCTACATATATACATAGACACAGGTCCAGTATGTTACTGGTTAACTTACGACATTTTTGTGCAAATACCGACCATACGAGTTTCTATTATCATGATCATGCCTTTGCTGGCGTGCCTCGTACTGCCGAGAATGAAATCTTTATTTATTTATATAATCAGATGTCTTCACCCTCTCTACCTGTGGTCTCCAAAAATGTTGTGAAAGCTCTCTTTAACGCATGCCCTCGACATCGCATTTCGGTCTCTTGTTTTTGGACATATTCTATAGCACAATCATGATTGTCCTTTCCTCATATTTATTGAAGCCTCCCCCTGTGCAATGGCTTAGCTTATTCGTTCAAAGCTAGTCAACTAATGTGCTTTGTATTCATTTTAACGGGGCAACTGTCCTACGCTGCATGAGTGGTGAGTTGTGTTGCGCCCAAGTGAACCACCTCCCCATATGTGTAAGAACCACATGCGGTATATAATCTTAGCAGTCTAATGGCGGTCACAAGGGTAAGCAAGATTAGTTATTCACGCATGCATTACTAGGCCCAACACTCGTTTGCAGTCCATATATTTACAATACCAACCTGCGTTTTCTGCTTCTTCCAGCGCTTTACCATTTTGCTTCCGTGTTGTCAGATCCATTGAACTCACTGATCGAATTTCATTGCACCACGTATCATTTGGCATGCTATTTAACCGCTTACCTCTCTGACAGGGCCTTAAATTGGTTTGTTTTCCCCCCGTTGCATCCGCACCGTGTTTGCACCCTTATAGGTCTTTGTGCTCACTCTAGATCCCTTTCATGTGACACTGGCCTCACTTTCTCAATGACGCAGCTTCGAATACCGGTCAAACCGGTGTGGATATTTCCCTGAGCCACCGTGCTGAAACTGCTCTAGTTGACTAGATCTCAATCGGTATCCGTATGTGTACCGTCAAATTGGCTGATTCATTCAAAGCATCGAAATCACACGGGGCCACTAGTCACCTGTTTGTCATTGATGCCTATGTCCTCGCAAACTGCGGGATTGATTCGGCGAAAGATGACTTCTTTTGTAACTTAAACAAACTGCTCAGCAGAAGTACGAACACTGCAGTTCTGCGTGGTGATTGCTATACTCATACTGCGTGAATGTCCACTTATGAGCTGCATCTAGGCGACAGATACGACAATGCAGCATGTGCTTAACGTGTCCCGTTGGGCGGCAAACAGGAACTTTAAATGTGTATATTATACAAGTGAACAATTTGAAACGTGGTTCAGTGAAGCAACAGGGCGACAGTATATTAGAAGTAGAATTTTTGGAATAAGATAGCGCCATGCAAAACATGACATTAAGACACTATATTGGTAAAGAATAATCGGATTGCTCATTCGCCTGCAATGTGCTTCTGTGTGGATTATAATCCCAGAGCGTCCGTTCATATAACAAAATGCAGGGAGATAAGCGCCATATCCAAGTCTGTTTTGAACATGGTTAAGATGCAGACACGGATAACTGAGTTCGGAAGGGCGTTAAAGGGGTGATGGACTCGGAGGATGATGCAAGCTCGTTACTACATTGTACGACTACATTGTTGACTTACTTTTTATCTATTATCTCAGGTTGGTATTCTGGCTGAACTTCATAAGGAGGCGATATCCGTGGCTCGGATTTCTAAGTGTTTAGTTTACCAATATCATGTCTCTACGTAGCCACTGGTGGCATCTGCTGAACACTCCGAATATCTTCAGCCGTTTCTGCTACGGAATGTGGCGCAAAAGTTTGATATTTTTTATTGCTCGACATCCTGAGGTCTCGAGCACTACAAAGTCGCTCTTTAAACAAGGTTGTCAAGCTTGGATAGCGTATTCGACTTGGGGGCACACATAGGCATCGGACGTCAGTGAGAAGACAACAACAGTATACCGGTACACTATAACAACGTTTCACTGCCACCCGATCACCATCAGTGGCGCGAGGTCGCCTGCACCTACGCGGGGCATCAATGAGATGAATGAATCCAGACTCCCGAGTGCCCTCCTCAAGAGACCAACATGCTGGTAACCTCTTTTCGAAGCTGACTTAGATTGTCTAGAACAACCAGGGTCGTGTTGTACGAACCCACTGAAATCACCTTCCTGAGAGATAGTCCGCAGATCGTGCCCCCAACCTTGTAAATGTGGGCGTACTGATGACAGATGTGAACACTTCTGCACGACTTAGGCTCCCGTAATGATAACAGCGAGCGACGGCTACAACTGTGTGAGTATTCTTTTCTGTTTCTCGCGAGCACTAACATCCCGCATAGTATCCACCAGGGGTGATACAGTACCCACTGGCACGGGACCAGTTATACACGCAAATCGATCACCTCGCAATCACTCGAAGTTGTAGAGATTGCGTCCGAAACTGTCCCTCGATTTGGAACACAAGCATGAGCTTCGACCATGCACTTGTGTGTGCGGACCTGAGGGTTTCTTTTAGGCGGACGTGCGCAACGACTTGAGTGCATAAACCTTGCCATATCAGATGTTATTAATACATATCAAACTGCGCTGGTACCCGAGCTAAGTAGGCGCTCAATGAACACAGTTACAGATCACTGATCACATTTTCACCAGACGTTATCAGAAGCAAGCGCGTCTTTGTGGGGCAAATCTAATTGCCAGTATGGGTAGTGGGTCTCTACGCAGTCTCTGGAGCTTCTACATGCTTGCTGACATTCCGGCTGAGAGGGAACATGGTGGTACTCGCAGATATGAGGGTATATTTACATCCTAGCTTGGAATAAGACCGTGAAACTTAGTGGTTTCATCGTGCATTTAAAAACGAAACCACCGCGGTTTTTGGAAATTATTCCGTCTGATGCGGATAAGAGACAGCAAGTGGCCAGTGATTAACAAAACTATATGCAACAGAAATGAACAGGCTATTTACGACTTCTCCAGACGTTTTGAGCAATGGGGCATGAACTTCGTAATGCAATTTAATCGGTCAGTTCCCTTGTCTTCCATTGATCGCGCTGTTCCCCGTAACATCCTTTTAAATCCACCCTCTCGCGCGAAGTCACATATTAGGCCAGACTGTTGAAATTGTATTAGGCCGCAGGACTGGGTAGATTTGTTCTAACCCTCTTCAATATCGGAAGAGCTGCTGCACCTATGGATGATGCACACGACATAGTAAAGAAACTGTTGGAGCAAGAAACTTTCCCAATCAACTGGAGCTGTTCAGCTATGGCCCAGATTTCTGACGGAGGTTCATTTTCGGAATGCGGTTATCATAAAGTTTACAGTCTGCTCTCAAATGTCTGTTTTTTAAAGGGACCTGCTGGTGCCTGTGAAATCCAAATTCGTGAATAGAGCCGCTTTTCATCTACATCCAGACTGCATTTACCTTGCGCCAGATATTGAAGCACCTCCAACTATATTGGTGACCGATTTTAATCGTGTTCCTCGGCATCAGAGGTGCCTACGATGCGGCAGATCGATTTGCCCTTTAAAACTATTTGACTAATGAGGGTGCGTTAATTGGAGCGCTATACAATCGTAGTTCGGGCATAGTCAGCGCTTGTGATAAACTGTCGCCATTCTTTAATATCCTCAGCTTCCAGGTGATCGATTTCTTGACTAGAAGTACGCATACGATATTGTCCTACTATGTGAGGGCTCGCAGTTGCGCCAAGCAGCACTGAACACATTAGCACTGGTTACCAACGGTTGCAGTCGGTGTTTTGCACCATCTAACGGCAGCCCTTTCTTCAGCATTGGCACGGATCGCTCCCTGCATTGACCCTTCATAGGGGTCGGTTGGAACTCGACGAGAACTTCAACTACCCGTAGGCTGATTTCTCGGTGCCAGGGCGACCTTATGCTCGCTCTAAACGGTAGGGTTTATACTGCAGCCCTTCTTCAAATTTACTATGCGGTTATGAAAACTCGCCTCTCAGATCGACAGACGTAAAGATGCTAGTCACGTTTGAGCACCGGTAACTTCGAAGTTGTCCTGATATCTGATGGGAACATCGCATTATCAATTAGCGTGTTTAGCGACTTGTTTATGGCGCAGCAAGAGCGAGTGGACCGTTCAGTACCCTTTTTTCACGCATAAAGCCCCCCGATTATTGGTAGATATATTATGCATGCAGAAAGAAAATAGGCGTCAGCATTACGTCGGCACACAGTACCGACGTTTCGCTGCTGCGCAACCACCACCGGTCACACGTGGGCTAGGGATACCACGAGGGTCCCTGTGCCCCTCCCAGGCTCGAACTCGCGTCGCCAGATTGCAAGAAAAGCTGTCTACCTTTAGGCTACGGGCCGGTTTTTATGCCTGCCAGCATACCGATTCCGGCGAGAGCGAAAAGAAGCCATCCGATAAGGGAAATGAAGGCCCTTACTTCGAACTTGTACTCAGTTGGAGCCTCCTGGGTTCGAGCGCGAAAGACAACGAACGCATATGGTCAGGGACAGTTGTTGACATGTTGAAGAGTCGAACATAATGTTTGTGTTGTGAGTTTATCCCTAACCATCCCGCTTAGCCTCCCTCTCCATTCGGGATTTCATCGTCGGTGTCTAATATGAAACGACGCATACTATTGTTTTTGTTTTGCACATATTTCTAAAACTATTTATTCCTTTTGCTGCCATCTAATTAACTTTTTTGCGGCTTGATAGCTGGGGTTTTTCTCACCTCCAGCAAATCAGTAGAATGTTGACATTTTTCTTTGGTACTTTTTCACTCCCCTACCAGGCAAATCGCTTGTCTTCTGACGTCTCTAGTTTCGGTGGAATCCTTCGATCAGAACCCGGAGTTGAATATCCGCCTGTGGAAACGTCTACTAGACGTGCTACTTCGTTGGACTTGCTGTTACCTCCAAGTATTAACTTTCTGTTGGTTTTCGCGTGGCTACAGTTTCTCATCAATCATTTCTAATTACTATTCATCGGAATCGTTTCGACCAAATCGACGGGAGTCTATTTCTGCTTAAGGCTTTTGTGGTCGCATGCTAATGAGACATCCCTCGTCTCTTCGTTTAAGCTTCATGTCACGTGCGCGTCTTCATCTTCACCTACTTTCTTTGACAGCAAATGCCTTCTTGAACCGCCACACTTTGTTGACCTTTGTTTGTGCAACTGAATCTATTCCATTGACTGAAAATGCTACTACGTATTGCGTAAGGTTCTCAATCACTTTGTCGAGGTATTGTACTCTCGAACCTTTTGCTGTCGATGATGCGATTTGAGCAGGGGTCTCACTGCCCTAAAATGTCCACCCACTCTATGTTTCCGTTTCAATGTAATTGCAACTGATCACCAGTGACAAAATAGTCCATGCGGTTGTCTTGTAATCCATGGGTCAACGGTTCGAGCCTGTGTAGGTGTAGGTTATCCCACAGTATCCCATCCCGCTTGTGATCGCGGGTGCTTTCGTGGGTGTGACGCCTGGGTGTTTATTTCCGTAGTACTACTATCGACAATGCTGATGGTGCTATTCAGATTTCACCCCATCAGGTCCGTGTTTACGGAATCACGAGCTTCTGGCGCGGCACTAACTCTAGCTGCCTAGCACTCGTTTGTGTACTGCTCAGGTGTTTGCGCTCCGCTGACCAGATGCATTGCGCACTGTTACAAGTACCTCAGTCCTAACGGTTGATGGTCCTGGATGAGCCAAAATATGTGGGAATGCCTCCACTTATTTTGTCTGTCTCACGACGCTGTGTTGTAAATACGCTCTCCGATGTTAACCTTGGTTTCTACATAGTTCACAACAAATGGAGCAGCGTTCCGATAACATCGCAACCCAGTTCTAGAAGACGGGCTGCTCTACGTCTCTTAAGACGGTATTTGAAACATTGTCATACTTTCTCAGTAGATAATCAGACTCGAACAATTACTGCTTCTCTTTGTTCCGCTCGGACAATTTCTTTCTATCTCGGTTTTGGATGTTCATCGCATGTTTCATATGTTTTAGTTACCTTGTATTTACCGTAGTTTTAGCTCATCAATTGACACTAAGTAGGAAGCGGGTTCAAATTCACCGTTGACTACCAACCGTATTAAACCAGTGATCTTATTGTTCGCCTTTTTAACGGTCAAATGATCGGCGAATGATTAGGAATGCCGATAGCCTGTGTCTCCTTAACGTTTACTGTCCAGTTCACTTCATTTGGATCACTATCATCCGGACAGCGAATTGCGATGGATCTGGTTACCGCGACTCACTTCGTCTGAATCATGCTAAACGACAATAGTGTGCAAATGAGACCGAGTGCGAAAAGAATGCGAAAAATTTGATCATTGTGTAAAATTAATCGGGATGTACTATTCACGGCTAGGTGCAAGTAACCGAATGCAGGGACATTGTTCACTGTTCGCCTGTACCAGGTCTGCTAGGGTCTTCAACCATTGCTGCGGACCATCCCGGGACCCCCATCCACCAGCCTGATCACCCCTTTCGGTCAACTTCCTCAGGACTTTTCGCCACCTCACTGACTGGACACCTCGGTGCAGCGACGACGTACAATGCACGCCGAAGAAGTCGGTCAACGGGCATTCGGGAGACATGACCTAGTCAACGTAAGCGATCCATGATTAACAGACACTTTAGTGAGGAACCAGAGATCTTACCATAAACCAACTGACGGACCACAGCACTGCTCACTCAGTGTTCCCACTAGATGTGAGCAGTACTCAGCAAGTACCCAGTAACGTCGGAGAATTTCGGTGTTACTCTCTCCTATTCTTGCACTCCACGATGCGTTTCGTCCTTCTTTGGACTCATCTGGTAGAGCTAGCCTGAGGTGCGTATGGAACTCGGCACATAGTGATTACCGGCTGTCGTCATGATCACTAGGCCATTGAGCTCCGCGAGCAGCGGTTAGAAGTTGATTGTTTGATTTTGGATTGCGACACGCAATCTCAATGATGGATTTGGTTGACTTTGAAGTCAGTCTGCGCCATTCCGATCATTGGGTCCGTATCCGAAGATTCAGAGCGCAACACCGAAACCCTCCACCTCGGTTACGGTCCCACTGATGGGAATGGTGCAGGCTCACTACAAACTCAACCGAATTCACTATTGAGAATGTGTGTCGCGATCCAAAGCACACCGCGCGTGCTCAGAAACCCGAAAATCTACTCCGTAATGTTATAGACACTTACAGTTTTGTTAACAAACTGGATTATCTAGGCACCAAAAGGGAAATTGGTGGATGACAGCATCTTCTAGCCCAATACATTCGCACGATGAATGCCTGCCGTCCCCTTACATTTGCAATGGCGTTGGGCAAATGTGGTCAGCACCACATTTCCTTCTCTGACCCATATTTGCCCCTTCTCCTAATAAGGTCTTCACCGAGTTCGACCCATATAGTTCACAGTTCTTTCCCAGTGCCGTAATTTCCAGTCTCCTTACTCTATTCAATTCATCCTACATGGCGAATTCTTACGAACTGGATACACTCAGCCCAACTTTCCTCACCATCAATGCGAAACATGTCGATGGTAGCAGAAATTACAATGTGACCACTGATTGGAGCGATACAAAAATCGGTTAGATATTTAAGGCCTAATGTGCTTTCTGTATTTCCCATTGGTAGATCGATCTCCATTGGTGGTATGGATCAACTCCATTTTTATTCGTTTTAAAGCTGTTCGGTACTGCAGCGCTGCTCGTTTATTGGCGACTCTTACGTGAACGACTTTGCTGATGGGCATCCGAGTGCTCTAGTTTACCTGCCTCGGTGGTTTCTATAGTTCGCATCACGAAGCTGCATGCTCCGTTCCTTAGATTCACATGGCGGTCACACGCACCGACACACAAGCTCCCACACCATATGAATTAGCGCTAATCACATAGACGTAGTGGAAGCAAATTACCGATTCCGTAAACGGAAAGTGGGTAGTTCGTTTCGGATTTTGATAACCAATTCTGACTTCTGCACTCAAGCTACAAACACTCCAAGATTTCACTATTTTCACTACTCTCACTACAGACGCACTCACTTTGGTGTTTGGATCACGTCTTAACTACCTGATTTGCAGGATTTCCAAACTTCCCCTTCGTATCTTCTAGTGTCTGTTTACTTGAACCACACTGCACGCAATTGAACAATTGCTTGATACTGATGCGTGCTCCTAGTTAATTGCTTGTATATACATGCCTGATGCCGCTATAACCATCCTATTAATCTTCTCTTAATCCCTTCGTTCTTCGCTCCGCTCAGATGAGACCTGTGTTGAAAGAGGAGCTTCAGGAGCCTTGGCATTATTTGGCCACCTTGCTGCTACACACACGATACTTGAGAACCACTGTTTCTGTGCCAGCGATCGCCCATCTTGATTCGTATCTTGTGCAGAAATTGCAATCCGTTGAAAAAGATCTAAGCACCTCTTTGCTTGATATGGCCACCTCCCGTTTGTTATATTTGTTGCGTCCGGAACCGCTTGAGTGGGATGAACGTTGGCCAGATCGAATATGTGACCTTATTCAACCACTGCTGTTTCTTACACTGGAAGGAAAAGGATCTGAGGCAAGTTTCCCCGAATTCTACTGTTGCTTTCACAGGACCGCAGAGCTTTTCTCAGTGTATTGCATAATACGTATATTTGTCGATTGTGCGAGAATCTGTGCCTGGATTGGGGTCAGATTCTGACTACAATAGTGATCATGCTCATGCATGAGTGAGAAATGTCTTCTGAGGTGTGTGTGTGTGTGTGTGTGACATCAAACTATTTTGGAATCATATAGCTTTTCCTCGCTGGGTTTTGTGTATCATCTTATTGGTTATCTATTTTTTGATCCACCATGGAAGAACTCGTGTAGTGATATACCTGATGGAAACACTGTCATTATCGAGTTCTGGTCAGGGCAATTTCTAAGCGGAATGCGGAATGTTCTTGCACTTGTGCAAGAGCTGGATGTGCCTGGTAGGCTATTCCACACGTCAACGTACTTGACGAGGAAGAAGTTGGATTGGATCACTTCCTGATTCTTGGCACAGTTACTTTACGGGTCTTGTTGCGTAGATTCCGAGGGAAGTTATGTTACAATTTTAGTGTGCACAGATTAGAGTGTCTTTTGGTTTATGAGATTGTGTATCAGCATCAGGTTATGTTTCAGTCGTCGCAACCAATGGGGCTCGAGCTTAAGCTGCTGGCAGCACTCCTCATAACTGTGACCTTACGGCTAACTTCTTGCCGGCATTTTACTTCCCGCTACTGATTGGCCTCTCATCTAGACTCCAACCTACACCAAATCTCACCTGCAATGCGTTAACATAGTTATACTGTCCTTTTGGTTAATTCTTTCGACTTCCACTGTGACGCTAAATCCAGTCCTGCACTAGCCAACTTATTGTGGTTAAAATTCACAAACGTTTGCTCAGTTCTCGCTGTAAATAAACTGTATTAAAGCAATTTTCAGTATCACTGCATCCTAAGTGTGTTTTCTTTGACCACATGGAATTCAGTAACCAACAGAGCATCCGTTTGGTCAAACTCACTTACAACACTGTGTTTATCCCTTGCCTTCCTTTGTATTCTGTTCAGTATCGACCGGTTGAAATTTCTAATCGGATGCATTGGGGGGGGGATTTTGATAAGCCTTCACCGACTGTTGCACGATTAATTCTTTTAGTCGCCTATTTTCCGACTTTCTGACATACGATATAATTCGTGCTTTTCCGATTTGGAGGTTGCATTGAAGTTGCACCTACCCTCGGCTCTTCTCGTGGAACGGAACTGAATTCCCGACACTTTACGTTTGGTCTCCCGAACCAAAGACTTTGGATGAGGATCCTAATTGTTCTCCTGCTTAGGTTTAGGTACCCTGGATGCATCCCAGTCCACTTACCACCACGACCTTTGAACATTCACTGGCCTCACTCTACATCATACACCGGCTCAGTTTCCATAAGCATCACCCATCTGTTGCATGTCTCAGGGCAACTAAGGGAAATTATGCCACTGTCGATTTCACCCTTCTTTCTTTTGCACCGCTATGCTCATTTGCAACACCTGCAGTTCGACCGAACTTTTTCCATCCACACTCGTGTCACCACCATGTTCACTAATTGTTTGCTACCAATAACTTCCCATATCTGGTCGAGTATACAGGCATCGTACCTTACGACTAACCGGTGGACAGGTTGCATTTGCATACCCAAACACTGCAGAGCCTGAGTTTTAGCGCTGATTGCCTACCCGAAATTAGGATCTATGGCACCGACGTGGTTGTTAAACAAACCGAGTTTAGCTTGTCCCCTTACTCTAAGCTGTACGCGATCGGTGACATTGATGCATCAACCCCCGACCAACTTGGATTGGACATCGTTCTCAGCCCCACGATTGAATCGTCGCTAGCTGATTGGAATCCCATCAACAACGCCGTTCGTGCAACCTGTTTGACAACATCAGCTACGGCTAACAATGCGTACTAGGTTCCCTGTGGTCCATTCAACTACACGTCCGGTACTACCGATCACCCCTTCTCCCAGTTAGCCTAACATACAATCTCACATTGCTACTAGCTAATGTATAGTTTCCCCTACATAAAACCGGATATGTCCTTTTAACAACACTGCGAGGTGGCGAATGTGACTTCCAATAAATAAAGTCACTGCTCCTTGCTTCACTCCGGTGGAACATTGTATCTAGCAACGCGAAGCTCAAATTCTTGACGAGATTTGGTCCCTGTTTGTCAACAGACCAAACGAAAGACGTATGAGCTGAGCAATCAGCCACCGGCTCCCAATGGGCGCGAGTCCCTAAATTCGCCCCGCTGCCTTGCGGGCAGGCTGTTTAGCCAAAGGCTGGGTGTAGTGTCCCCTAAGTCAACACCCTACTTCGGTTTCGGCAACCTGGTAGTCTCTCGCCTTCTGATGAGTTTCTCTGTGTTGTGTTCCGTTTTCTTTATATGACAGCTGTGCCTTCCTTTGATTTGCATGGTTTTGATGGCTCTTCGTCTGTTCGTGGACTGATGCATATATATATATATATATATATATATATATATATATATATATATATATATATATAAAATTTGCAGTGGATGTTAGTGCTCGATAAGGTCCGGGGCTTTTCATTGACATACTCTAGCCCACTGTTTTTTCTTCGCATTTACGGCGATGCACAGTGATTGAGTTCTAGGAACTGTGTTAGCCCAAGTTTTCGTTAAGTTTCTGGGATGCCCTCCATTCTATCCTTTCACTGAATTACTCTGTTGACTTCGGGTTTCAGGTGAACAGAATTGTTGCTTTCATTTACAGTGTGTGGGCTTCTGCTTGCAGCGCTCCTAGTCGTCCTAGAGCAGAACTGAATTTCCGAAAGGCCGATTAAACTGCCATAATATAGAAGCATAATCCATGCTCTTGCCGAACACAGTGCAACTAGGTGAGTTATCAGGTGCGGACTGGGAAGAAGCCTTCTAACTGACGGTTGGGGCTGATGGCCTCAATCGGTCCAGTGCATGAAAGCAATAGGAACGGGAGATAACTTTCGTAGTCTTTTCTCCAGGTAATCAGCATCAACAATCCCAGGAACTCATGACTTGGTGAATTAATCAGTGTCAAAGCCGGCACCCCAGTTAGCTGGTTGAGTGGGGTTTTTTCAAGAGCAGTCCACTCGGTGCTCTGCCTCCGTGTTGCTTCGTGTTTGGATGGCACGGAGTGAACCATGGCCAGTCAACTTTGAGCTCCGAGTGGATTTGAGGTTCGAAATTTTGTTGCATCTATCAACTGCCTCCATGCTGTTGGTCTGGTTTTTCTCCTACCCTCACTGTTTGATGATGATGATAGTGGGATTCTCTGTAGACAAGGAGCGAACCCGATAGATGTTAGAAGTTGCCTGTTACGTCAGACCCACGACTGCATCCACCCACTAACGTTGGTGAGAACGCGAAGAAGCAGGAGCAACTTTCAGTGTTCTTTTCGTAAGAAGACGCTACTGTTCTGTACGATGATGCGTAAATGTAAAAGTGAATCATATTACTGGAACCGTGCCAACAGGCAGATCCAATAAGGAATGAACATAAAAGGAACCAATCAGATGCACACAGAAAATACAAGGGTTAGCTTCGTGTTGCAACTCTGATCCGCACCCAAAACAACGACCGTAACTAGCCAATGCAGCTAATGAAATGGTACGTTATAACAATTGTCAGTGAATGAACACGGTTAAAGGAAAGTCGAAAGTTATAGTCGTTTATTTAAACATGCCTAAACTACTCTCCCTCATCATCATTGGCAGCGTTACATCAACCTTTTAGACAGTCTTCACTGCCGTACAACCACAGTGACCTAAGGAACGTGGAAGAATAATAGTCAGAAAAGAGGATCTGGCATAAAATCCTAGTGCCTAAAGCAAACATTCAGGGTCAAGGCACCTACAACTTGTCAAAGACAGCCGACCATCCTGTAATGATAAGGCGGCATCAGCGAGAAGGCTTCCTTGCGGCTTTCATTGTCCCGCGTCATAATCAGCCATTACCCCGCAGATTACTCAGTACCGAACACGCTTCAAACGGGTAGTTCGCCTTGGAGTCGGCAACAGATACGTCACTAAAGCCGATTGCAAGCCATGCCCTGTAACGTCTCGAGCTAAGCACACGTCGGATCACGTGGATTCCAGTTTTGGAGGACGAGACGAACAACAGCACCAAGTTTTGTAGTCAGTGGCTTCATTTCCCGTTGCCAAGTCAACTTTTGTCCACCTTGAGTCTTGCGCTACCGTACATCTGTCAGATAAAATATAGCCCTCTTCGGTGAGTGATGTCCGGGTATACGTAGTACGTGCCCAGGCCAACGCAACTTATTCATTACTAACTGTTGTACTAAAGAACTAGCCTGACTATCACTGTCTAGTACTCGTCTCCGCACATCATCGTTGCGAACACGCTGGTGCCATTCGACACCAGAAATGCTTCGCAGACACCGATGCTCAAAGACGAATTCGCCGCAGATCCTCATATCGAAGTGACTAAGTCTCAATCCCATAACGTGGGGCGACCCTTACTGCAGCCTTGTAAACTCGCTCGTTCAGACCGAGGAAAACCACTTTCTGACGCCACAGATTCAAGAAGGCAGATCTGGCTTTTACAATACTTGAAATGACTTCAGTTGTTCTGCGCCTATTGTTGCTAGTGCAACTGTCAAGGTAAGCGAATTGATTAACTACCTTGAGTTCCTCTATATCAAGGGTCAAGGGGTCGTCAAGTGGCTGGTGGTCCTGCATCAATACCTCGCACTTTGAAGGTGCGAAGAGCACACCAAGTAATGGGACCACTCTAGAGGCTGTTCAGGTTTGACTGGGCCGCCCCAACACCGTTATAAAACAAGACGACATCGTCCGCATAATCAAGACCAGCTAGGTTGGCACCAGGCACCAACTCAAAGTCTGCATCTTGTGATTTCTTAAGGGAACACTCCATGATGGAATACACTATGAAGTGGAACAAAAATTGGGCAATTGGGTGCATTATCCCCCTAAGGTTACTGGCTCCCCATACTGCACTCCACAACCGAGTTTGCACATTTTCACACTCCTCAGATGGACCCTACCAGCCTGTGAGTCGAACTTTGGGTCTATATGATCATACCACCATGTATTGAACGATACTTGTCACAGGGATTAATGCCACATTGCTGGTTGGTTTGTAGCATCCATTGCGTGGATGGGTTGCGACACCGGTCGCTAACCAGACCACAATTTATTTAATGGGGTACTCGACCACTGAGACCGTGTGTAGAACACCTAGATGCCAGGTGTTGTCTTGTGTTAGCACTGCGCCGGATTGTAACCGAACCCAGGAGGTGGAGGTTGCTGTAGATATAGGTACTCCTATGTCACCGAGCTCCGCTGCTTAAGTTATTAGTTTCATTTTACTAGCAGTCTTAATGTCTTGGGTTCGGCTCGCACTTCACTAAACTCTACTTAGAGTGGAAACGAACACGAAACCAGTCGTGAAGTGCATTGTTAATGTAGTTCCAAACTCTTATCAGCCTCAGACATGGACTTACTGGTTTAGCTGACTGTAGTTCACCTTGGAATAACTCGCGGTGCAGATTCAGATTACCGGCATTTAGCCGGTGACAGATCCAAACTGGTCAGTTTGCTATGGGATTCTGGTGATGTGATACCATTCCGGATTGCCGATCCTTCCTAACACGTGCGCCACTTCTCTCCTTTCTCACCACTCTTGATTTCTATTAACTTTGAAGACGTGTGGAAAGCGTTTCTCCTAAACGGTGATCAGGAGGCTGCAGAAACCCACAGTTGGTCATGCTCGCCAGTGCTTACCGGATTATGGTTTTGTGTTCTCGTTCTAAAAACATTTACTTTTGGTGGTGTAAGATTTCTGTTTCCAGGCGTGGACCGAGAGCTTTTGTTTATGTTACTCGCTGGTGCCAGCTCACCTGATACTGGACATCCGGAAGGTCAGTATTCGTCTTAATTTCCGCCGACATCGAGTACAATTCGCTCGAGTGGACCATCTCGTCAATCCGTGTTTGGTAGATTTTCCTCAGCCCCTCCTACTTATCTTGGCATTATCCGGCTAAATTTCATGCCGTGTGCCTAGCGCGTGCATCGCTGCAGCCGGCTGTTTTATGGGAGCCCTGTATTCAGACTCATCCCTCGGTGGCCATGATATGCACTTCTTATGTTCTGCTAGTCTCCTACTCAACTGATGATTACTGATTGATTACTGATTACTGCTTGGAAGCAGCAGCTGCATCTAATGTCATTCAGGGACAAAGACCCATTATGTTGCGTTGCGCCAAATATATTTTCCGTCGGCAAAGCGTTTGTCCAGGAATTTCTTAAATTCCGACACCTACTTTGCCTCAACTACGTGCTGCGGCAGGTCGTTCCATACATTCACCACTCTGCTTTCGAAACAGAGTTGGTGAGCGACCCGCTTTAAATCCGGTACGACAAGCTTGTACCGGTGTCCTCGTGTGCTGCTTGGTTTGCGCAAATGAAGCAGTGGTCTCAACATGGGGTAATCCAGATGTAATATCCGGTGCATCATGATGAGGTGAACCCGCATTCGACCATAAGCTAGGGTGTATAGCCCTAGTTTCTTACACTGGGCTTCGTACGGCACACCTCGTAAGTTGGGAATCAGTCTGGTGGCTACATGCTACACTCGGTCAATCTTTTCTACCTCGCCCCAGGTTATAGGACAATACGCGGGAGAGCCATACTCTAGCATTGGTCGTATTATTGAGACAAGGAGGCGAGTGGCAATCTCTTCGGACCAAGTGCTGAAGCTGCGCCTGAGCGCCCAAAGCATACCAAGGCTGTTTTGGTAAAGCCCATTCGTGTTGTCCATGGACTTTAGGTCGTAGCGTGAGAATTACAGCGAGGTCGCGCACGAAATGTGCGGGATGCAACGGCTGACCAGCCACAGTGTAGGTTCGACAGTGCTCACACTTACCCAGCCTCATGAATTTCGACTTGACCGGGTTGATCGAAGGTTGACCTCTGCAGACCACGTGGAGAGACGGTCGAGGTCCTGCTGAAGTAGGTCACAATCATTTGGTTTGCGGATTACTCTCCACACCTTCAAGCCATCTGCGAACAACGCACAAGGTGATTGGAGTAGCTGAGGCACATCGTTTACATGGATGAGAAACAAAATCGGCCCCAGTACAGTGCCTTGGGGCACACCACTGCTCGATGGATACCAGTCGTTTAAATGATTGTCCACCTGGACCCTCCACTTCCTCAGCAACAAGGAAATTCATGATCCATTGGTGCAGCGAGCCACCAACACCGCACACCCTCAGCCTGTCGAGGACCACTGCATGATTTACCTTGTCAAAATCCTTACTGAAGTCAATGTACATGACATCGACCGATTTGCCTTGGTTCAGCGCTTGTAACCATTCTTGCTTCGTCAACAATAGATTGGTGATGCACGAACGACCTTTCACGAAACCATGCCTTACGGGCGTCAGGAAGCTTTTCGACTCGAGAAGCCGCGGAAGGCTCTTCTTCACAATCTTCTCCGAGCCTCTTTGCCAAAACATTAGTCAGGCAGATCTGCCGGTAGTTATCCACTTTGCTTGGGTTACCCCCTTTCGGTATTGGCTTTACAACTGAACATTTGCAGTCGCCCGGTAATAGTCCAGGGGATAGTGGCCTGTTGAACAGCTCCGTCACCGAAGGCGCGATGATGGCCGTTAGGGACTTGAGGATCAGTGGGTGGATTCCAGCTGGCCAAGCAGGCTTCGTCCCGTCAAGATTTACTAGAAGCTTGCGTACATCTTCAATGCTGAAGTCTAGGCTGTCTAGTTCAGCGTGAGCAGTACTCCTCGAACACGTTACAGACACCTGGTCACTTGCAACTACGGAAGTGTGCCGCCAATGCGGGCGCACGATCTGTGCTCGAGGTTAGGGGCTGTCCATCTGAACCTTCCAACACTAGTATATTGCCTTCGGATCTCAGGCGCCGCTTCACATAGGCGAAGATCCTCTTGGGAGCGGTTTTTGCGGCGGTTGCAAGCTGTTCTTCGAAGTTTCTACCTTTTTTGTTTTTGCGTTGTTGCAGAGATTTCGCTGTACCTTGTACGCCTTGTTGTGCTCATCAGAACTGAACAACACGAATTTGTTCCATATTCTGCCTCATCGTCGGGTCATTTTGCTGCTGTATCCTTTGTTGGACCAATGTGGTTTGACTGACCCAACTTTCCAATACTTGAGGGTTAAAAATCGGGCGCACAACGATTTCACTCCCTCTTTAATGATAGTCCAGCAGGTTTCAATAGTCGAATCCTCTGGTAAAGACCATTTCATCTGGCTCGCTGTTCGAGTGAAAACATTAAAATCCGCCTTTCAATAGTTGAAAACTGGCTTTAGCGGGGGAGAATACGGCAGCAGCAGTTCCAACCTGGCTATGATCATCGAGTGGTCACTCGCTCCCAGAGGCTCTAAGACTTGAATGTCATACACACGTGGCTCACACCTGGTCAAAAGCAGGTCTAAGCATCATGGAGTCGTGCGCGCAGTTATGCGCGTCGGTTGATTGATGTGCTGTGTGGCCGCGGTTTCAAATATCAATTCCGTAAACTCTCGATTACACAATGGCCAGAGAGAAGTTCAACCTCAGGCCACTGTATTCGGGGTAAGTTGAAATCGCCCATGTGTAGGAACAGCTGACGACTGATGTGGTTGCGGACATAAGGCAACCAAACAGCGGCTCAGTGGACTGCGATATACCACGCCTACGAGCATCTCGCAGCGTCTGAGGTGTGAATCGAACACCATAACTACTCACATAGACCATCAGCGCTTCGGTAGGCGCTCACTAGTCTCCCACACAAAGAAGACTTTATGTAAAGCAGAACGCCACCGCGATCATTTGATGGTCTGTCACAGAGGAAGCATGAGTAGCCGCTGATCTCCACTTCTTGGACGGTTACGTCGGAGTTTAACCTTGTCTCAGCAAGACCTAATACGTCTGGTCGCTGAGAGCTTACAAAGTAGTACAGCCCGTCGCGTTTGTTCATCAGACTGCTTCACGCTTTAGCCTGTGTACAAACGTGCACAGCTTTTGGCGACTAAACTTATGAACGCAGTTAGCCGTGCTACCTGCAAGAAGTGAGTCCTTCAGACGCAACATCGTCGAGTGGCTTATGTAACCCTTTTGGAAGATTAACCATATTTTCACCTTAGTTAGTATCCTCCTAGTTGTTTCCTAAGCTGCTTTTACAATAGGCATTCCTACCCTTCCACTCCATTTCATTGTATGGCATGGATGTTGGTTTAACGTTTTACGAGACTTCATACCTTACTTGGTACACCGGTTCGCACACCCCTTCTACTTTGATATACTGGCTATATATATATATATGTATATACATATATATATATATACCATTTTCACTTTAAATTGGACCTTTTGCAAAACGAAATGTACTTTTTGCCAGTCGCTGGACCTTTTGCAAAACAAAATGGGCTTTAGTAAACCGCGTTGGACACATGGAATTTCAGGCAGCAAATCAGCAATTCGCTTGCAAGAAATGAGGAATAAGGCGACTAGATGATGTTCAGACTACATTGTTGTCATGACAGTGTAACTGAATTCTGTCCCTGTTTTTGTCTTTTTATTGCGGTCGTTTTCCTATTGTAGACGTGTTGTAATTCTAATCTGTTTTCCACATGAACATGGCTGTCTCGCTAAACACCGAGACGGATGGACCTATGGGGTCCTCGTTTGATGATTCTACTGCAGCTTGCGGACAGGTTAACTGTTCAGAGCCAGTAACAGATGCATCTGGTGGTATGCAGTGTGACGTCTGCTGCCGCTGGTATCACGAAAGCTGTACCGGCCTACAAGCTGATCAGTACAAAATGCTATCATCAAGCGTCCACTTTCTTTTCAGCTGTGCTGAATGCTGCGCTAAAAGATCGACGCGCCTGGCTGTCACCGGTGCTAAACTTTCAGCGTTGGCTTCAAGGTTGGCAGATGTTGAGTTGGCGATAGCTAAACTCGCCTCTATTGCTTCGCTCGATACGAAAATGGATTTGATTTTAAAATCCCTAAATATTTCGTTTGAAGACACAGCAATAGCCGGCAACATTGCTGACGATCCATCCACTGGAGTCTGTCAATCGGTCATAAAGTCGCACATCCTACCGGCCAATCCAGGTAGCATTGCTGGCGGTCCTCATGATCCGATCAAAGTGAAGAAAAATAGGGTGCGGAAACACCAAAAGCCCTCTGCTAAACCCAGAGAAATAGTTGCCACGGCATCGAAAGAGATGCCGTCTTTGACAGTCATAAACTCGTCTGACGATTGCACACAGAACTTTCCACAGACGCTGACTGTCTCGGCCGCCAGTGAACCAGCCTGTTCTGACGAAATGCTGGTAACTGCTCAATGCGTTACAAAGTCAACGGCCCCTGCTCCAGTGAGCCAAAAGAAGAAGCGGACAAGATCTGCTCGTAAAACTTCGAAGGGGCTTGAAGACCCAGGAACCAGTAAGACGCCGGCAATAGAGCGGAAAACCTACGCTACCGTTGCTTCGGCGTCGTTTGGGAAGCCAGGGACAGTCCCACCGCCAGTGGTGAAAACAGCTGGTACAGGTGTCGACTCCAAGGCACGTGGGGTAAACACTCCCCGTCGTGCCGACTCTTTCACTGATAGTAGCGTTATATTCCGTAACGTTACTGAATCTGAGGCCGTTCTCCCAAGGGAACGCATCTTGGATGACATCAAGTGGCTGAAACTGTGTGTCAGCAAGCTGCTTCCACCTGGTTTCCCTGGTGTCACTGTCAGAAAGCTGACCAGATTGGGGAACGTTCCCGTCGCTGCGCCAAATCCACGACCCCGACTACTTCGCGTAGTCCTTTCTACCCCGGAGGAACGCAAATCGTTACTGCGATTTGCATTCAAACTTAAGGGTAGTGGTGTCAGCGTTCAGCCGGACCTACCACTGGCAGATAGGTTGAAGTTAAAGGAGGCTATCAAAGACCTCAAAACTAGACGGGCGGCTGGTGAGCAAGGCCTCCGTCTGGTGGGTTTTCAGGTGGTCAGCCGGAAGTTACTTTCCGCCCTATCAGAACCAATCCTGATGGCGCACGACCCAGGGATGGTCGTGCCGACTTCCTTGAGGTAGTACTTAGCAACGTGCGTAGCCTAAGGAACAAGGTGCACGAGTTGGGTCTACTTGTAGACAAATCTCGTCCCGACATACTTGCTTTCACTGAGACGTGGTTGTCTCCGGATATCACGGACGGTGAGGTATATTTACCTGGCTACGCGCTGCTTAGAACTGATCGCTCCGTTGGTCGCCAAGGCGGAGGCGTTGTACTGTATGTGAGCTGTAACTTAGATGTGTTGAGGACTTGCACATTCCAGTCGTCGGATCAGACTGTTGAAGCCCTATCGGCTGTTTTGTGCACTTCCTCTACCCAGTTTACAGTTATAGTGATATACAGAAGTCCTGGAAGTTCCTCCAGGGGGATACTTGACTTTATTCGCACTCAGTCTGCGAATAAGTGTTTAGTTCTAGGGGATTTCAACCTCCCGGAAGTCTGTTGGGCCGATCTTTCTTGCAATTCGGCATTAGGAACATTCGGTGCAGACTTCCTTGAACTGACTCTCCAAGTGCCTTTGCACCAGTTCGTTGACTTTCCCACTAGGTATATGGACAACCAAATACCATCTACTTTGGATTTGGTTTTCGCTAAGTCCCTGGACTTCGTGACTGACGTTTCATGCGGTGCACCTCTAGGGTCTAGCGATCACGCATGCATATCCTTTCGATGTGCTCTTTCAAGGCACCAAGAGACCGCTGTTGAATTACTTCCGAATATTTGGCGGGCGGACTTTAGTGCAATGCGAACTAAGGCTTCAGTTCTGAACTGTGAGATCTCGATGGCTGACTCTGTCCAGTTAGCCTGGGATAAATTTAAGGCATACCTTACGGAGGTTTCCACTCCCTATATTCCACTCATGAGGAAAAGAGGGTTAAGGGCACAGCCTCCATGGATAGATACCACAGGCAAGTTCCTACTCAAGAAACGGTCTAGATGCTGGCGAACCTACCAAGCAGCTCCATCAGCCAGTACCTATGATAGTTATCGAGAGAATAGAAATAAATGTAAGCAACATCTCAGAACTGCTCGTCTCCAATACGAGCAGGGTTTAGCGGACTCGGCCGCAGCTAATCCCAAGAAGTTTTTGCTTACGTTAAAAGACGCAGCGGGGCAAAACTGTCTATACCAGCTTTATTGCGAGCAGACGGGACCCGTGCGCAAACTGACTATGACAAGGCTTGTATACTGAGTGATCAGTATACTGGGGTCTTTGCTCGGGAGACCTCTTTACCACAGGTTGAATTGGTTTCAAGAGTTCCAGAGGATTCTTGCTTAGCTGAATTTAGCATAACGGAGACTCAGGTCTTCGAGCTACTGCAAGGCATTAATCCCTCTAAAGCTTCCGGTCCTGATTCAATTCATCCGAAGCTGTTGCATGAACTGGCCACTGAGCTGAGTGGTCCGCTCACGTGCGTATTTTTAATATCGCTGTACAGCTGCAGCCTACCTTCGGAATGGAAGGAGGCGATCATCTGTCCGATTTTTAAGGGCGGTGACAGCGCTCTACCCGCGAACTACCGGCCTGTCAGTTTGACAAGCGTAGTAGTCAAGTTGTTCGAGAAGCTGATAAGGGATTCAGTGGAGAACCACCTGAATCGATTCAACCTTCTCAGTGTTGCACAACATGGATTCCGCAAAGGATTTTCATGTCAGACTAATTTACTTGTAGCTCGTGAAAGCTGGGCCGAAGCGGTAGACAGTGGCCACGCTGTAGACGTGCTATTCGTAGATTTTTCGAAAGCTTTTGACACTGTTCCACATCTTCGGCTCTCACTAAAGTTGAGATCTTACGGGATATCTGGTCGCGCCCTTCAATGGGTGTCTGCCTTCCTTGAGGGGAGGGAACAGTGCGTACGGGTGGGGCGTAGCCTTTCGCTCAGGCAAGCTGTCCTTAGTGGCGTTCCGCAGGGCTCGGTATTGGGGCCATTGTTGTTCGCGATCTATGTAAATGACTTGCCGGGAGAGCTAGGGGTGTCATCATTAATGTTTGCTGACGACCTTAAGCTCTGGAATATTGTGGATATCCCGGGGGGTCCTGAGGCAATTCAGCGTGCCTTGGATAGGCTCTGGGAATGGTCTATCTTATGGTTGATGCCCATAAATAGGGCGAAGTGCTCTGTTCTCCGAATCGGAGCTGCAAATCCTGCCACCCGATATGTTGTCGGCGGTGGTGAACTCCCTGTTGTCACTCAGCAGGTTGATTTAGGAGTCGTACATGCATCAGCACTTCATTCTGGAGACAACTGGAAGAAGGCTGCTTGTCGAGGGTTTCGTATGATGTGGTTTATCCGCCGCTCTTTCGGAATCTTAACGGCCAAGTTGTTTGTGAAGCTATTTTCGGCATTCGTCCGACCCCACCTGGAATATTGTATTCAGGCTTGTCCACCATGTCTTAACCGAGACAAAATGGACTTGGAGAGGGTGTTACGAGTGGGCACTCGGTTAGTGCAGGGTCTACGGGGACAGACGTATCCTGAACGCTTGCTCAGTTTGGGTATGTACTCCATGCACTACCGAAGGATAAGGGGGGACCTGATTCTCACTTATCGTATTTTGACGGGTAAGATTGGCCCGGACTTGTCAGGGCTTTTAGTCCCGCTACGTTACCTAGTCTCCGCGGTCACCCACTGAAATTGCATAAACCACGGTCTGATAGGATTAGGACGGAAACTCGTCTATCGCGCCGAGTTATAGATCGCTGGAATTCTCTTCCAGATCACGTGGTTAGGGAACCTACAGTTAAGGGTTTTGCGCGCCAGCTCGATGCTCTTGGGTGGCAACAGCAAACCTTTCCTTTTTCCTAGCTGACTCACCTTCACTTTTCAGTTCTTTTTTATTGACTCAAATATCTTGGTATTCCACTTGCTTAGCTCTTACCACTTTCTCTTTTGCCTTCTGCGTTTACTTTTTTCTCTTTCTTACTGTATCGGTGTGTTTTCATCCCAACGCGGCCTGTTCTGTGTTTCGCCAATATACCACTCGTCCAGTGGTTTGTCTTTTGAAGCGCGTGGCACAATCTAGGAAGCCGCTAAGTCGAGCCCTGAAGACACAACAGATTTCTGGCGACGGAGGTGTTGAACAATGGCCATTTCTTTTGAGCAGATGCAGCAGATCCTCCATCAACAGCAGGTGCAGTTCGAGAGATCCCAGAAACAGCTGTTCGACTTATTCGCACAGAAATTGAACATTAAACCAGAATCCCAAGATGCTGGCGCACGGATCTCAGTAGACGCAGTTACAGCATCCATTATTTAGTTCATTTTTGATGAATCAAACGGAGTAACTTTTGAATCCTGGTTTAAGAAATATGAAGATATTTTCCGCATTGAATTGGAGGCACAAGATGATGCATGGAAAGTTCGGCTGTTGTTGCGCAAACTCGGTACAGTCGAACATGAACGGTACACGAATTTTGTGCTGCCAAAGAACCCCAGAGACTTTCGCTTCGACGAGACGGTGACAATACTGAAGACTATTTTCGGTGAGCAAGTATCCTTGTTCAGTATTCGTTATCATTGTTTTAAGTTGGTCAAAAGTGATATTCATGACTATATAACACATGCTGCAGTTGTGAATAGAGAATGTGAACGTTTCAAACTGGGTATGATGACACCTGATCAGTTCAAAAACCTCATATTTGTTTGTAGTCTTCAGTCCTACGCCGATGCTGACGTACGCACACGTATCCTGCATAAGTTAGAACAGGAACCTCATATGACATTACAGGACATTGCTGCCGAATGCCAGAGACTGATTAATCTAAAGCACGATACCAAAATGATTGAAAATGCTCATTTCAGGAATGAACCGCAAATTTATCACACAGCTGTTCGCGGTAAAAATGTGAGCCATAGAGTCCCCAACCAGAAACCCCCAACTTCCTGTTGGAACTGTGGTGGATGGCATTTCGTACGTTTCTGTTCCTATAGGAAACATCTCTGTCAGAAGTGCAAACGTCTTGGTCATAAAGAATCACATTGTCACACCACCTACAATTCCAGGACTGTGTCTGGCCCTAAATTGCACACGAACTCTAAATCCAAAAAGACCTTTAACGGTGCAAAGACAAAAGTAGTTCTCGCGACCTGTCACACAGAATTTGCCGGAAAGCGAAAGTACCTCACCGTTGAAATTAATAATGTTCCCAAATCGTTGCAACTAGATACGGCATCGGACATTACCATAATTTCTCGATCATCATGGATGAGACTCGGTAGACCACCACTCAGGCACACAAATTTGACCGCCCAAAATGCGTCCGGTGAACCACTGAGGTTAGATGGTGAGTTTACATGTGAAGTTAAGTTTAAGGATCTGAAGCTCTGTGGAACCATCTACCTAATTTCTTCTGTTGACATTAATCTTCTTGGGATTGATTGGATCGAAAGGATTGAATTTGTTTAATGTGCCATTGAATCATGTGTGTTCCGAAACGAACGTCATAGTGCATCATACAACCGTGCCATCTCATCCACGTCAAACTATTGCCAAACAGCTTCAGGTAAAATATGCTTGCGTTTTTCAACCTGAACTTGGACATTGCAACAACATGCAGGCAAAACTTACTTTACTACCTAATGTTACCCCCGTGTTTCGACCCAGGCGTCCCGTCCCATATGCATCTCAAGTACTTGTTGAGCATGAGCTTGATCGATTGCAGCAAATTGGTGTGATCGAGCCCATTAATTTCTCACCGTGGGCTGCTCCTATCGTCGTAATTAAGAAGCCGAACGGTTCTATTCGCCTCTGTGCAGATTTTTCAACTGGTTTAAATGATGCGCTACAACCACATCAGTACCCACTCCCACTTCCTGACGATCTATTCGCGAAGCTGAATGGTGGTAAATATTTTGCTACTTTGGATCTGGCTGATGCTTATTTACAGTTAGAAGTTGAACCTGAAAGTCGA
>OX104066.1:52249499-52308503 GCA_944474145.2 Dicrocoelium dendriticum | reverse complement strand
CATTTCACGCACCAGGCACCGATGGCTGTGCCATGTGTTGCGCATACCAGCCCACCGACTCCCTCGACGTGCGTTGTTTGCGCGCCGGGGATGTGGATGGAAGAAGAGGAGGGTTGGCCAAGCGATGACTTGGTCCAGAGGAATGAAGTCCCTCACTTCGGAGCTGGCCTCGGTTGGAGCGTCACGGCTTCCTGGTTGGGGTCCAAAAGACGGTGAACACGTTTGGCTGGATACACTTGCTGACATGGCAAGGAGCGGACCTCAGTGGCGATCCTGCTGTGAGTTTCTTTGTCCCTCCCCATCCCTTTAGCCTCCCCCTCCACCTACGATCCCATTTCGTAGTGTAAATCATAATAATTTTTCTTTTTGCCTATAGCCGGCTAGTAGCTTACCAGAAAGATGCGTATCCGTTGCTGGTAGTTCAGCTGGCATGCAACTGTTGTGTTTATCTTCCTTTTCCTTTATGCATTGGGGCACAGTAGCTGAGGTGTTTCCCACCTATAGCTGACGTGTATAATGATGATGATGATGTGTGTGCTGCCAGCGGTACCTGACTGTAAATACAATGAAATCGATCCAGCGTGGTTTGAAGAAACCATGCTACTCCAGTGCCTGATCTCGGGAATCTCAGGCCAGAACACCCGAGGGAAGCTCCTTTCACAAGATGATTGTTCATTGACGTGGGAGACAGCGTGTTCTATCGCTAGACGGAAGGGAAACCTTACTCAACAACTGTCAACTTTTACTCTGAAAGACTCGGCAGATGGTTTGCGATTGGTGAACTGTATTTCAAAAATAAAGCATACATCCACTCGCCTCAATACATTTGTGTGCTACCGTTGTGGTGAACGACACGTTGTCCATCTGCCTGTCGACATCAAAAGTCCGTATGCCGGAACTGCGGGAAGGTGAGCCACCTGGCGCGAGTGTGCAGATCAATCAAGGCGCGTTCAGGTAGGTCTTACCAGGGACCAAAACCCATCAAAAGTGTGGGCGAGTCGGATGTTAGCGAGCCTGATTTGCATTCGATATGGTTGAATACTGTTCCTAATACGCGGCCAGCGCCATACACCCTGGAGCTTTAGATTGAAGGACAAAAATACAGATGGAGATCGATACAGAAGCATCTGTGACAATAACTGGAAAAAGCACTGTAAAACCGCTGCCACCCTTATTCTCTTGCAGTTCCGTTCTTCCTATGTGCACCGGCGAACTCATACGTGTCCTTGGCAAATGTTTCTTAAGGGCACAATACGGCGACAAGATACAAAAGCTTCCTGTATATGTGGTCGTTGGAAATCGCGCAAATCTGTTGGGAGGAGCCTGGATACGTGCATTCTCGGATACATTGGATATGGTAAATGCAGTCATTGAGGTCTCGGGAATTGAAACATTGCTAAAACAACATTTCCCTATTTTTGCCTGGGAACTTGGGAAATTAGAAAGATTTCAGGCTACGATAAAATTAAAGGAAGGCGCTGGGGCAAACTTAATCAAAGCGCGCACGCTACCATACTCTTTGATGACTAAAATCGAAAAAGAATTAAATCGCTTACAAACCCAGGGTATTATTACTCCTGTACAACTTTCAGACTGGGTAACATCAATTGTGCCTGCGACCAAACCTGACGACTCTGTATGGATTTGTGGTGATTATAAAAAGACTGTTAATCAGTCCTCCACGCTAGTCAGGTACCCATTACCCCGCATTGATGATTTGTACGCAGCATTGGCAGGTGGGGAGAAATTTACGAAACTTGATCTCAGTCATGCGTACTCACTGATAGAGTTCGACGGACCGTCAAGGAAATTTACTACGATTGTCACACATATGGAACTATTCCAATATACTCGCTTGTCTTTTAACATAAATTCTGCTCCTGGAATCTTTCAAAGGATTATTAACAGCCTAGTGAAGGATATACTTTTTGCCTGTGCCTATCTGGATGATATTCTTATCTCCGGACGCTCTGACACAGAACCTCTTCCTACACTCGCTGTCGTACTCTAGCGTTTGGAACGGAACAGATTTAGACTGAGAAAATCCTAATGTGAGTTCCTTTCTTCCTCCGTTCGTTATCTTGGATACCAGCTTGATAAACACTGGTTACGTGTTTTAAATGACAAAGCTAAACCAATTTTAGAAAGTCCCCAGTCAAAGAATCTTGATGAACTTCGTTCGCTCTTAGACATGCTATCCCATTATCGCCGGTTCTTACATAATGCATCTACGGTATTGTCTCCACTAAATTAACTGTTGCACAAAAATGCACCATGGCGCTGGGGTTCTAGTCATCGGGAAGTCTTCAAAAAGGCTAAGCAGGCTCTTATTTCAACACCAACGTTAGTAAATTATGATTCCCATAAGCCACTCATCGCTCAACGTGACGCGTCTCCGTGTGCAGTCGAGTCTGTCCTGTGCCACTGCATAAATGACGGTTCTTTATGTTCCATATCATCTGCATCGCGCACCCTACAAACTTCAGAGAAAAACTACCAACAATTTGATGAGGAAGCCTTGATCGTACTCTTCGGGGTTTCACCAGTACCTATGGGGGGAATTTCTTCGGGCTGCACACGGATCACAAACCCTTCCTATCGTTACTGGGAGAAACCAAGGGCATTCAACAGATGGCATCAACCAGAATGCAGTGATGGTCTGTAACCTTGAGTGTTTACAGTTACCTGATTGTTTACATTACGGGTGTCAGCCACCACACAACCGATGCGCTGAGCAACCTGCTAATAGCTGCAACTACACAGGAACATGACCTTTCTTTTGAACTGGTTAATTTAATGCAACATCTAGACACAACGCCGATACGAAGTACAACAATCCGTCAGTAGACAGACCGAGACGGGGAAACGCTTTTTGACGCTACGTTGGCCTCTGGAAGAACAGCTGATTTACAGCCGTTCATAATTCGCAGGAACAAACTCAGCCTATTCGATGGCTGTGTTTTTTAAGGTTCTCGGTTGGTCCCTCCTGTGAAGGCGCGTTCAAAGATCCCCAAGGAACTATCTAATGTTCATCTAGGTGTGGCAAGAATGAAAGCTTTAGCAAGAGGGTACTCTTGGTGGCCCATGGTCGACTCAGACATAGAAAACTTATTGAGGAATTACGACCTTTTCAAGCTCACCAACGTAACAAACCACTCGGTCCAGTGCACCCTTGGCGTTAGCACGAAAAGTAATGTCAGCGGATTCACGCTGACTGCGTCCGTCAGATCAATGGGATAATGCTCCTTTTACTTATTGATGCACATTCTAAGTGGATGGATGTACACCCAGTTGCTCATGCGATTTCGGAAGCCACCATTAACAAAATACGCTCTTCATTTGCTACGTTTGGCATTCCGGAAACTTTATGCACAGACTACGGTTTACCCTTTATTAGCACTGAATTCAATAGATTCGTCACCAATAACGGAATCCAACACATTAAATCAGCCTCTTATCCCCCAGCATCAAACGGGCTAGCAGAACGAGTCATACAAGCGAACGGGAACCTTACAAACGAAACTGGATCGCTTTCTATTCGCCTGCTGTTCGACGCCCACTGAAACTACTGGTAAATCCCCGGCGGAATTGATGTTCGGCAAAAATCTTAGGACTAGGCTTCACTTGTTGTTCCCCAACTCGAGCGCCGGACTAGAGGAGCGACAGAAGAAATATGTGTCCCCAAACGAGTCAAAGACGGAGGTCACATTCAAGGAACATCGACCAGTTTACACCCGGTTGCCGCACTCTATCACTGGCTTCATTTACATTTTTTGCGTTTGCTCGAAACATTCATTCTCTCTGAAACTACCTCGAGATGCGTTGCCGACTTACTAGGTGGATTTTACTATTGGTTCAGTTGATTACTCATCCATCAGGCCGCACGCTTCTTCGCTCGGTGCAATACCACAACAAACCTTGGCTCAAGTGCGCACCAATGTGCTCCTCACAGGTACGCGCTTCTTCGCCTGTGCTTTTGGAACCTGCTGGCGTCTGATTGGTCACTTACACACCCCGTGGATGTTTGCTGGTTGTACCTGCAGTGCTCGACGCAGGCATGCACCGACTATTCGTTGCTTGGCTGGCCAATCTGCTTCCGATGACATGCTCACTTTCTATGGGGCTGGATTGCACCTGTTCAGTACTCCGTGAAATGCCGGCTGGTGTTCGATTGGCGATCTGCTCACGGGCACGGTAGCGACTTCACTCACCGGCAGTTTCTGCCCCAATCACAGGAGTCAAATGGGAACCCGGACATCTAATGTTTCTTCCGCTTCATACTTGATAAACTGATTCCTCCATTTGCAGTTGCATGAAAGTTTTCTCTGACAGCGACCTCCCAGATCTTGTAGAGTGTACATGAAGATATGATATATCACCGGTTTTCTTGGCCACGATCACAACGTGATTTGTAATTTGTCTCCAAGCATATGTAAATTGAACGCGAACCAAAAGTATCAATACAGCTTACAATGATCCCCATGGTCTATGCCATCTAGGTTCCAAAATGTGCTAGTCGACACAAATAAACCCGACCCACTAGGGATAATACGAAGTATCACTCCGTTCTTCTCATGATTGGCTGCTATACCAAGTGTAAAGCTGTCCTACCAGTTCCGAATACCTGAAGCGTAACTATCACCTACCTCTGCGGTATGGTTGCAGTATAGGGTCTTCCCTGCCAATTGCATCCGCTCCGTGTATTCAACTGCGTGAGTGTGTCTCTTGCAAGTGTGTCATATTTGTGGCATGAAAGAAACTGTATAGTGGGACCCACCCTAAAGATAACCGCGCCGCAAAACGCATTATAGCCCACGGAATTCAGTTATGAAGAGTGACATGCCACAAGGATGGAGTGCGACACTGCGAAGATTTGTCAACGTGTCTCTTTTGTACATACTCACTGTCTGGCCAAATGTCAAGTCTGATTATTGCATGGAGATCGGGTTTCATCATAACATGACGGCCCGTGTACTTTTTGTACGTCGAGTTTCTTTGAGTAATGCCTTTAGATACTTTAGTGATCCTACCAACCAGTGTATGGTCGCCGACACGATAAGCAATCTCGCAATCCTTCGGAATCGGAGGCCAAATGAGGTGTCACCTTGTCCTGTTGTAATGGCCCAACTTATGACTGTTGCCCGGTCTTGCTGCCTCGTGCTTTGGTTTCTATGTCTAACAATATATTTTGCGAATCTTGGTTTACTACTTAGTTTCGTGTTCATTTACCATATCCAGTCCAAGTACAATCATGTGTCGTACTGATATACTGTCACAAAGTATTGATGTCTATCTTTATTATTGGTGGCTAAGTCGTATAAATAAATAAGGGTAATTTCTAGGCGTTTGCTAGAAGCCGTTCCTGCGAGGGGTCAGGTCAGTTTGTAGAACAGTTCCATGCTCTTGCATGAGTAACACAAATCATGCAGGTCCGCGGCTGTCACCCATGGCGAAATGACACTGGCTGCTGGCATCTGGAAGTCATGTGGGCGGAACCCGGTGGGGGTCCTCTGGACGACGCGCCACTAACGTGACACAGAAGGTCGAAGTACCCGTGTCTGGTGCTTTACCAGACTAGCCTAAGTCTGCCGACTGAGAGTAGACCGTGATGAACTACCTCTAAACATATATTAGAATTCATAATAAGGTATATTTCTCCTGGTACCACGAAACCGAGTCCACAAAGTGACGGATCATATATATAGTTAATCCTTAATTCCGCAAGCTGTACGAGCCATGGAGGGCGAGAGGTTTCACACGAAAGAGTTCCATGCAGCCATTTCCCTTCAGAATTCTTAAGTGAGCAAGAACAAACATTTGTGCGAGATAACCTGAATTCAGATTATTTCGTGTCTTCTCAATCAGCCGCTTACAGGCAAATCGTGGGGAGAGTAAAGGAATGCAGTCGGAAAGGGGACCAATAAGGAAATCCATAAAACACAGAGAAAAGCAAGGTCATCGCCTACGTCTTATCAGAGCAAGTCAAGACAGGCCATATGGTCTAGCTGTCTGCAAAGGTTAAGCTCAATTCGCCGGATGGCGGTGGCTTCAGTGAAACGAAGCAATCTCGCGTTGTTCTGTCTGCTGACAACTTTGAATGCGTCACGTGGGTTTTCGCACAAGGTGCAATCGAGCAGATCCTGAGTGATTGAGCTGGTGGGAAGTTTAGGGCCACTATTTGCCAAGTTACCTGGAACGTGTTCCATGATCCTAGTTGAGAGCCTTCTCTCGGTTCGGCCAATGTATGTGCAACCGCACTTCAGAGAAGAGAAGATGGTTCACCCATAAGATCGATTTACTGGAACCCGAGCTGGACCGCTCAATACCTACATTACAACAATTACTGTCCAAGGAACTATAAACGATCCCTAGTTCGAACTAGTTTAGTTAAAGCACACAGAATATTCTCTGAAGAGTCCATCGAGACTGAATTACGATACATCGAGTCTACCCTACGAAATAAAGGCTATACGAGCAAATTTCTTGCCAGGTGTGCGAAGGAGGTTGCCATGAAAGAATATCGAATGGATGTCCCAAAGGGGGACAACGACAGAGATTGTGCTAACGATTACGCCGTCATATTGTTGTGCAAGTACGCAGCTGAGCTCGTGTTGTTACATCAAACCAAAAAGTTGTTTCATGAATCCAACTTGTATAAGCCTCACATAGGTCACCGCCTCATGTGTTTACCAATTCACCTGTACTTGCTGTAGCGCGTACCTTGGCCGACCCGAGAGAAGGCTCTCAACTAGGATCATGGAACATGTTCCACGTAACTTGGCAAATAGTGTCCCTTAACTTCCTGCCAGCTCAATCACTCAGAATCTCCTCCATTGCACCTTGTTCGAAAACCTACGTGTCACATTCAAAGTTGTCAGCAGACAGAACAACGCGAGATTGCTTCGTTTCACTGAAACCCCTGTCATTCGGCGAATGAAACCTAACATTTGCAAACAGGTCGATCTTGTGACTAGTTTTGACTTGCCCTAGTAAGACGTAGGCGATAACCTTGCTTTCTCAGTGTTTTATGGATGTCCTGATTGGTCCTCTTTTCGACTGCATTCATTTACTCTTCCCACCATTTGTCTGTAAACAACTGAGAAGACACGAAATAATCTGAATTCAGCTTATACCGCACGAAAGGCTTTGTTTTTTCACATCTCAGCACTCTTGGGTTTCCACTTGTTGCTCAATCAGTTGCATCCAGCTCATGTTGACATTCATGTGGGCTCCAACAGTCCATTTCCGATGCTCGCCCACACCACTTCTACTCAGGGTTCACTTCACATAGGGTAGTAGTACTTAGAGTAGATGGTCTGTTCTGGTAGCCACTTTTAGTGACATTCTGACTGCGGGAGAATATGGGTGTTGTTCCGACCGGAATACTATCTTTAACTTCGCTTGGCTTCATGAAACGGTTGCTGCGTGCACCTTGCTTACATGTACCTCGTACCTACCTCCATCCTCAACCACACTTGCCTGCTAAGTTGGCCCGTTGCCAACTGTCAAATCTACTACGCGATCCGTAACCTGTCTGAAATACTGTGCTGTGAAAGATCTTGCATACGAATCTTGCTTCTGCCCTTGCACTCGTTCGCACTTGTACGTCTGTTCTTCCTGGCTGTGACTGTACGCTGTGCATGGTACTGTGGACTAAGCCGCGTCAGTACTTTTCCTGGCACCTTCAGCGCACTGGCTAGTAAATTGGTTGAAGCTTATACGCTTGCAACTATTAGTTCCCGAGAAAACTTTTAGCAGAGTAGTTAGTACAAGAGCGCCGCACGACTTAATCCCGGAAATATTTCTGCATATTTTCAACTGGGTACTGCAGATGTGTGGATTTATAGCATCATGAAATGAGCGTAGTTACGATGACAAATCGACCAAACTGAACGCACCCACACACATGTCACCTTGTCATCTGTTCCTGGCCCGCTATCACGGCAAAGCCAGGGTTACAAACAGGTCTTTCTGCACACACAGTTGGGCCGTTGTTTGACGGCCACGGCTTCAGCATATCGCAAATACATATATTTGCAAAGCCGAATACGTGGACATGGTAGAACGACAATTACGAGTGAGGGTCGCAGAGCACATACCGGCGTGGGTTAGTAGACACGTTCCGCGGATGACCACGTCTGCCAACTCAAACGTGCAGCTAATGAAGCGAAATGATGTTCCGTACACACAATCGGCGTCATCAATCACCCGCCACCTGCTGGCTAGCAGTGCGTGCATTCCGTTTTATCTATGCCTCAATGAATTCTTTTAACTGTACATAATGCTGTGACCGTAGCTATCTAACAACTTGGCCCAACTCTAGATGTGCAGAAAGCCGCATTTGTGACATTGACTCTGCCGTGGTAACAGGCCGGAAACAGATGACAAGGTGACATGTATTTGTGTGGGTTTAGTCTCATCATTTTGTCATTTTAACTATGCTTATAAGCTTGTTTATCTCACCGCATGACTTACTACTACTAATACTGACGGGATCGACCAGAATGCGCTGCTTGCCCATTTCACTGCGCGGTCTGCCATATTTATGGCCTCATCCACTTCTTTTCACATTAGCATGTGGGGCAGTAATTTTTCCTAAAATTTCCTGTATTCTACTATTACCCGCGTCATCTTACCAAATCACGTAGGGGTGTCATCTACCAAGGAAGCCACCATCTTTGTTTCTGAAATTTTGAAGTGCCCATCTCATCCGTCATCTTATGCCGCAGTCACTTTCGCCCATCGACTAGACCAACGCTATCCTGTTGTTTACTTGCTTCACTTAATTTCCCGATCGACTGGTTTGCTACCAAAGGGGCCGGGAGACTTTTGTGATGACAGAACCACAGTTGGTCTTGAAGCTTTGGAAGCGGAAGGGAGCATTAAAGTAGCCAATCTTATGAGCCAGTAACAACCACTTAAGTGAAAGATGTGTGTTATCTACATATTCATTTATAGGATGTTAATAGCGTTCATATTAACACTGCAAGTCACTTTAGCTCAGTGCGCTTGTTTCCGCATCCATCTAACTGCGGTTAACAGCCAACTGAAATCTCTTATTGCGAATCAAACCATCCACACTTTACATGGAGATCAGTTTCATTTGCATCTCACCCACGATTCTTCGGTGTACCTTTGTTGAAACCGATCGATTTTCGTTCGATTTTCTTTCTTTGTCGTTAGTGGGTGCTTCCCGTTAATTGTTTTGTAGATCGTGTCCAAACTTCTTGGGCTTCTTACCAAATGGTGTCGTACCTGCGACCCTCTCGCACCGTTCAGCTTCACTTACTGGCCTCAGTATAGCGTCCATTGTCCTCCTGCACTGTTGGAGGATGTAGCGCACTCTACCACGCCTGCTCGCCACCACACCTTCGCATTCACTCATCTCACATCAGACGATTTTAAAAATGGCCGTCTGTCCGGATCTGATCTGGAGAAACCTCTTACACCGGCAGAATCTGTGGTGACTTCACCTACGTTGGACCAGTTAGTACATTCCGGACTTCACATTTCCACTTGGCTTCGTCTTTGTTCCCAGTCCCCTACCCATGTAAGTTCGTGTGTGTATCCTCTCGGCGCTGACTCCTTAGACCTTTTACCAGTGACCCCATTTGACTATATTTGTGCCTTGAGTTGGTCATCATTCGTTTTTAAATTCAATCCTTCGCCAACTTATTTGGTAGCAATGTCTCCGTAGTAAAAGTGTCATGGTGGCAACGTGGACTTTATTTAACCTTACTGTGTTTCCGCTCAACGTTGCCCTCATAACGAAGCTATCCATCTGGTAGTTAGTTGAGGTGTGCTGCAAGGTGTTTAGTCGCGTCACTCTTCCCAGAATCCACAATGATTTCGCTTACTTTCGAGCAATATCAGTTCTCTTGTGCCCATTTGAAATGTCTGTCACGCGGGCATTAGTATTTTAGATTCCCCCCATTTCTAATTGTCATTGCATCCTCCACAAGAGCAAGCTCCTTAACGGCGTTCTCGGAGGGAATCTCTGTTATATTTGCCACTTATGTATTTGGCTTTGATTCAGATAAACCGCTCACTGCAGTCGGTCGATTTAATTTTATGGCCACCATTTTTATTACTATCTGCACTCAACTGGAATTATCGAACACCATGCATGTGATGTGTTTTTCGTCACTGTATTGTTAGCGCTATTTTGCATACGCCGAAATTTCTTACTCGGTTGCTCTGTGTTTCCGTTCGTCAGTATTCGTAGTAGTGTCTAAACAACGGATCGAACCTTGTTCATTTCACTATCATTCCAATTCCTCACTTCAATTCCCCTCCCCTTTCCAGCATGCTTTTTCCTCTTCCGCTTTGGATGCATCCCAGTTGATCAGCAGCGGTGAGCTGATCCACTTTCTCAGCCTGGAGTCGGCTTCAGCTGCGCCAGCGAATCCCGTAACCACTACTGATCCGGGGATTAGTCGGAAACCCTTGAACGCTTCGTGGTCAATTCAGGTTGGCTGTATTTTATGCTCATGAGGTCACTGCCATGTCTCCATTAGCTACTTGTCTAGCTTCCTTTCCAGCTCCATTTCCTCTAATTGGCGCCGAAGTGCGCTGAATTCAACCACTATGAGTTCAAGTCAAGTCAAAGCAGCATAAGCTGTATGTATCCCAGTGGCTGCATTTTCAGCGCTTTACAACAGCTACTGCGGATGGACTAGAACAACGTTATTAAGACGCAAATTTGTCTAAATAGAAAAGAATTGCACAAGGTACACAAGTGTGTGTCGAATAAATGGCCCCCCAATCTGCAGGTAACACTTGCACGTTACTGAATTGAATCATTGGTATTTGCATACTACTAACGGTACGACGTCGAAGCCCGGTTTGTCAATCAGGACAACGATTCCTTAGGTTACAAAAACGCCCTTTGATAATTTTTGATGGTGTTCATGATTTCCTGGCCGAATTCAACAAACCGCATAGTACGCGCGGCATCACAAAGTTATTTTCCAAGAAGTTGACTGAGAACAGCATTAGTGACACAGTAAACAGTCCAACCATAGCAAATGTCATAAATATTTAATGGAAACTGATAAACTCATATCAGATTGAGTATAAACGATGGCTAGGTGTAGACGCAACGGCTGATTTAAAGGCACCGCGGCCACAACGAAGCAAGTGGGCAAAAGCTACCCGCCATGGCAACGAACTCAATTGGAAAGGAGTTATAAGATCGAAGCAAGATACAACTGCTAATTTACAACTCCCAATCACACAGCTGAGATGAAAGATGCAATTAGAGGCAGAAGCAGCGCTGTCACACTGAGCTTGTAGTGGCATCCTCTGGAGTTCCTGTAGACGGACTGTGGAACACAGGAGGATACCTGTACACTGTTTACCTTCTACATTCTGTGGCACCTCTGTTAATGGTTTGAAACCGGATTGTTAAGGCATCTAAACCAGGAAACTTCATTATACGCCTATCGATGATAAAAGTTCTGTCGACCTACCCTTACTGTCCACCGCGTATTTGCACTCGGTCTCGGTGATGGTCGCTAGAACCTGGGCTGAAAGGAATCGTCCCTATACCGATGAGCCTGGGCCAGTCAGACTAAGGCCGAACGCGCACGACTGGTCCGGCCGTGCGCACAGGCGAAACAGCGTGCCCATCGACATCTGAGAAGCGGATTAGTCAGTCGTATAGCGATCGGACTGCTTACGCCTGAGTCCAGTTTAAAAACCCCCATCGCTGTGTCAGCCGGCCAACCGAGGAAGCATCAGCCTACTTGACGAATGGCCAATCAGACGCTGGTCAAGAGGATTGAGCGTGTAGAAAGCATTCGGCCTAGTGCAACGGCGGGACAGCACACCTTTGGACGGCGGAAAAGCTGATGGGTTGGCCGTACAACCGGCAGATGGGTTACGCTTGAATCCATAGTAATATCTCGCACATCTATGCTAGGTAGGCAATCGTGGGACCATCGGCCAAATAAGCGGATGGCCAATCAGACACCGCCACGCAGTCTACTCGGGATGGCAACAACAAGGCTCAACGTAACCCGGGATTCAATAAGCGTTGATATATATTGATCACAATCTGTGGTACAGATATTGTGCCATGAGAATCATAGCGGAATAAGAAGACAGGATATGAATGTGAAAAAAAGAAAATGCAGCATTTCAGTTGCTTTTTTCACTCAGTTTTTGAGTCTTTTGGTTCGTTTGTTTTATTTGGGGAGGGAAGAGAAATCACCCCAACACGCAGATATACACGTCCGCCATTGACCTCGGTCCTGAGGCATAACTTCTAGGATCTCCAACTAGCGACACTCTGCATCTCTGAAATCCCAACCAGAGGGTCGGGAACAACCGACTGAGTCCAACAGTTTCATCAGCTTTTTCATGCCGCTTCTCCATGTTGTAGGTTGTCCACCGCACCTCCTCCTCCAGTCCTGTTCAACAAACGCGAACAATGCCCGACACGGAAGACGATGAGCCGGCATGCGCAGTACATGTCCAAGCCACCGCAGCTGACGCAGCGGGACGAGCTCCTCAAGCGAGTGGCTGCCTCCACCCAAGACACGCTGTCTAACTTCCACATTGCTTACGTGGTGCCGCCACCACACACGGGCAAAGGACAGCAAGCAACGGTATCAAAGACAGAGACGGCGCAGCTCAACGATACGAACAGGCCAAGTCTCGCAACCGTACAACAGTACAGCGCGGACAGTCGCACAATAAACCCGTCCTTTAATGGATGGGCGGGTGTCTTGGCGGCGACACAAGTGCCTCAGCTTAGAGAAAGCGAGGCAATCTCTTGAGATACGCATCGAAATCTCGTCTCCAACAGCTCCACCGACTGTGATGCAGCTTATTAGGTAGACAAAGCTCTCCGCAACCTACAGTGTTTAACCAACAAGAGTGAGTGCGGCTACAGGCATCTGAAAGTCTTGGAAAAGAGCTTCGCACTTGGATGGAGCAAAAGCCATCCCATACGTTGATGTTTCAATCGCCAAGCGGTTGAGTGCAAGTTGGACATCCTGTGGGTCGTCACCCAGCAAGACGGCATCATCAGTGTAGTTCAAGTCAACAACTCGGCTACCTGTGAAGTCAACGTCAGCGCTCAATGTATCTTCCAGAGCCATTCCTCAACAAACTGTGCCACACTGCAGACCTGTCGACAGAATCGAAGGCTGTGTGGATATCCAGGAACACGGCAATCGTTGGTTTTTGGTACCCAGGACGGAGCTCGAGGATCTCGGGGTGTGTGAATATTTGATCGATGCAGCCGTGGTCAGAGCGGAACCCAGCCTGTTCTTCCTACTGTAGCGATTCGCACATTGGAGATAACCGTCGATGAATGATGAACACCAGATCCTTACAAACGACGGGAACCAAGCTGATACCACTGTCGTTGGAGCACATTGTGAGCTGGCTCATTTTGAAGATGATGCCTGTCGACTTACTCCAAGATAATTGAACCTCCACTTTCAGCCGGACTTCTGAGAACAAAGCAGTAATTTCTCGAATCAGCGAATAGACACCATCTTTAAATAGGGCGGGAGGTAAGGCATCAGGGTCCGGTGCTTTATAGCGCTGCAAGGAACAGAGTTACTGCCAGGTTTTCTGGTGTGAGGGAGGATCTGTGGGGACAGACCACTCAACACCAGTGAGCACTCTACAGGAAGCATATGGAGCTGGTCGTCAGCAAAACTAGGAGCCAAAATGTTCAGGTCATGGTTTCAACCGTAGTTGAAGCTTAGTGATTAGTGGGCCATCCTCTTCGCAGGTCGTTTCGCTTACACCAAATAGGAAATCTTCGGTAGCTCGGATAAGATGGGTGTATTTTCTGGTAGTACTAGAAATACTAACGAGTTCCATTTCTCTAGCACGTCCACACCACCAGATTCCACGGTCCTTTTGTAGACTACTGCGCAATTCTCGATCTAGCGATCGTCGTTCTTCACTGCAGCTACAATCGGTCGGGACCGAGCGGCGTCTGTTCATCAGCGACAAGGAGATAACGCCGATCCAGTTTTTTAGCGGATGATGGGTAACTCCGCATCTATCAATGCTGGCAGAAACTAAGGCATTTTCAATTCGTATCCACTGTGAATTCAGATCACCAGAAGCTGGGGGAAGTAGTGTTGTTATGGAGGTCTGTTATTTGGCTAACATCTTAGGGTCTTGTAGGTTTTCTACGCTCGGTTCGTAGTGCATACGCTTAAATGGTCCTCCGAAACGCATGCATAACTTAGTTCGAACCAATGCGTGACGGGAGTCCAGACAACTTGACCAGTACGAACGGCAGTCTAATACGCTTTCGCGCCATCAGTAGCCTACCGCTATGTGGTCAAGCTGGGGCCACTCTTGCGTTTGAGAAGGCGGGCGCCAGGTAGCAGCCTGTCTCTTCGAGTATCGAAAACTATTGCTCGAAAGAAACAAGCGATGATCAAAACATAGAGTTCTTAGTCCATCTTCATTGTCTGATCGACTGCTACCGAAGCCAAAAGTACTCCCAAGATGGTGTTCGTTTGATGTCAGCGGCCCACTCGTACATTTAAGCCTCCGGCAAGAATAACAATATCAGGCATTTTAGCGGAACGCAGAAGGTTATGTGGTTATTGGTAAAAGCAATAACTCACTGCATCCTGGCCGCAGTTTGTAGGAGCGTAGGCGATGACAACAAACAAATCGCATGCAACATCTCGACGCTTAGTTACCTTATATAAACCTCGAAGTCTGACTGCACATAGCCGACTGTTGACTGGGATCCAGTCAAGCAGAGCGAACTCAGCCCTGTCACTCAGTGTAACCCCAACATCAGCCTGGCCATTAGCGGCAGCCTCTGGGTCACCGAAAAAGCGCAAAGGGGATTTGACCTCAGACTTTGCAGAAGAAGCCATTCTGATGACGGCCGTGCAGTCTTGCAATCTAGTTTCTTAGAGGCAACAGATATCTACCGAGAGCGTCTCAACTGTGTGGGTCAAGCATACTTGCCGTCCGATCTGCATCAGAGTGCGAACATTGAACACTGCGAGGCTGAATTGAGAACCAGGTCGAAGAAAAGCTGGGGCTTCAGTGGAGTCAGAAAAAGCTATAGTCGCCGGGCCTCGCACACCTAGGGTTTGACTCTGACTTCCGTCAGATGCGACCAGTGAGCTGCTGTTGGCGGTGACCGGGGAGAACATAAGTGTAGTTGAATAATGGGACGTGGGACAATCTGTGAGTGGAGATTCAGCAGTTGGGACAGGAGACTAGGTAGACATAGCAAGAGAGAAAGCAGTAGTAGTGTCCGTTCATGATTCATTAGTGGGCGCGATACTACCCGGTCGCCCAGACCGAAGTAGTGAGTTGTCTTAAGGGGCTCTACCCCGAGCCTTTGATCAGGGATCTAACCTACAAGGCAGCAGGATGATATGAGGATGTTGTAACCCGTGAGGAGCCGGTGACCAAACAAGTGGTTCGTACGCCTCTAGGTCCTGCAAAGTACCAGAGGCCAAACACACCCTGAAATTACAATGCCACTCGGGGAGAGGCAAGGGGCAATGACTTTATTTAAGGGCGATTCACATTCGCCACTTCACAGTGTTGTTAAGTGGACAATGTGACTTCTTCTAGGGAGAACGCTTGCTAAGGCGAAACCCCCATGTCGCGCAACACTGCCGCCGAACTGTTCGCTAGAGCGGGATAATCCCGAACCACCCGGCTGGCACCACGAGGAAGTTGTTCGCCCAGGCAGCCCATGGAGCCTCTAAACTAACTGTCCATGGGTCATCTTGCAACACTTGAGTAGGAAGAGGTCCGGAAGCAGGGAACCAACGGAATTGATCTCGAAAGTACTCCACCCAACGAGCCATACGGCGCTTCTTATTGTGAATCATGCCACCTGCGCTGTATCTGATTGTCTCACTGACGCCTGGTTTCCTGGGATCACTGGTGCGGATCAGCTGGAAGAGCTTGCCGTAGTTCCCTACTGCTCCCACCTCCATTTCTTGAGTCCGACTAGTGCACCAGGCTTCCTTGTCAACACGTATTCTCCGCTTTAGTTTGCGCCCAATAGCCCGTCTGTTCACATTGTGCTCAGAGCCAGCCGGGAGGTTTCTTCTGGATTCCAACAGGTTCACCAACCTCTCGGATACCCTGTGACTGATGTGTTGACGATTGATGGTACCACAAGCAGATGCTCCTGCATCGTGCATGGCGGCCGAGATCTTATTCAACTGAAGCTCAATGTCATTAAGAGAAGCGGGCGGCATTTCGGTACTCAATGCATCTTGCTAGGCTTGCTCGACCGAGGGCTGAAACAATTTCTCAGTTGCCAATCGGAGGAGATGCTTGGTGCTCATTTTGCTAAAGTCCATAGAGAAACGACAGCGTACCAATGCATGATCAGAGTCAACGCAGGTATTCTTGTACGAGCGGCAATCCAGCATGGAACCACGCCACCTGTAACTTATGGCAATGTGATCAACTTGGGTCCATTGCTGGCCGGATACAGGAGGACACTAAGTAGCTCTTCGGCACCCACTGTGTCTAAAAGCAGTGCTGCTAGGAAACAGCTGGCGCTCCGTGCACAGTTGCAACAGAAGCTCATCGTTGTCAGTCTTTTCGGAGTTAAGCCCATGATTACCAACTAGCTGAGCTTCTGAAGAGTTTAGACGATTTACTTATGCATTCGTGTTGTCTGCACTGGTAGCACTGTTCAGTAACATGTCCATTTCATGGCAGAATGTGTCCTTCGCAGCATCAGAATTACCAGTTATATAACCTTAGCCGTCTTGCTGTTACAGATCTTATTCTGGGTCTTGTATTTTCACCTGTGAACCCACCCCATTTTGTGCTGTTCTTCGAATTACACACCGGCTGCTGTGCGGTTTCATTCGTTGAAGGGCATTGAATTTGGTTTCTCAGATTGTTCGGTCTGCGGTCAAATTGTGTGTTGGCCACTGCTTTTCAGCTCACAACCTATTGTTTGCGTGCTGATTTCAACAGTAGACTGATCAAGGGGCGCGTGGCTGTAGACCATTTCGACACCCACAATTATCCACATTTGCTTTCTTCTGTTGGAAGACGATGCTATTCTTCGAGCTCCCCGGTGGTGTTCTCGCTTCTCCGCAACGCGATCGTGATGCATCTTAAGTGCTGGAATTCTACACCATCTCCGTAGGGATCCTCCATGTCGTCTAGTTCTTCACCAATGTTCACTTGTGCGTAGTGCTCGCCTCTTTCATTGGTGTCGGAGTCACTATCACAGCCGTTTCTTTCACCTTATCCAAACCTCTTCTTGCTGCTGTCGTTCTTTCAGGTGTGGTTTTCTGCTCGACATTGCTCGTTTTACATCCGCGTGCACAGCACTAAAATTCGTCATATCGATTCGTGTGAGAATCTCGACTTCGAACAGCTTTCACTTTGTACCTGTCCAGTCACAAGTGTCAGGGGCTGTTCCTGGATCGAATTGCCTCCTTACATCTCCCGTACGCCTCCGTCATGGTTTCACGTCTCTCTGGTGTTAAAATATGAGCGAGATACCTTGCAAGTAAGTCCCATTCATCTGGCCTCACCTTTTCATTCCCCACTCTGTTTCTTGTTCCCTTGTTTTATTTGTATTCGGCCTAGGCGCTTTATCATTTCCCTAAGCCCATGTCAGTGGCCGCGTTTTTTCTGGTTGAACACAGCTAGTAAAACTGTCAACTCCCTAGCGACTGCAATCATAGAAATCCGCATCCTTTTTACCGGTGATACGCTCGCATGTCATCATGGTCTACGATACCCACGCAACCATTCCAGTTGGAGTCTAGTACGGTGACATACAGAGACAGTGAGCTACGGCGTCTTCCTCTTCGTATTAGTATTCGGCCGTGATTCACATCACTATGTAAGCCCCATGGTATTACTCACCAGACTATGCTATCTACATTCTGCTCCTTGAAATCGATTTGTAGATAACATGAGCCTAGCTTGACCAGCTGCCTAGTGTTAACTAGCTCGACGCTTAGAGATCCGATGAATCGCCGAATAAAGGTTCAGTCTATCCATGAGCTCATTCGTATTGGACGTGTGCGCGAAGTTTCCGGGCGAATTGCGTTGTCGATACGGATCAATGCTAAGGTGGCAAATTATTGTGTACGTTTCCAGTTCGGTGGATACGTGAGAATCAAAAGGTTACCAGCGCTTGGCCGATTACAGTACGCATAAAGTGAAAAGTTTGACATCTGGAGCTGGGGAGCTGGACATCTGGGGATTCATGTCATTAGCAACACTCACGTTGTCAGTATACCTTGCCATGCGGCGAAGAGATAAGTTCTGTGAATAGGATTCGACTTTGGTGCCCTCTGTACTGCATTGATTAGAGCATAAAATGAGATGAAAATGCACCCTGTTTTCAGACGCTGCTCATTAACTCCATAAGTGGTTCGAAGTCGAACCGCACAGATGCGACTGTTCAACGGTATCCAGTAGAGAGATTCGTTTCAGTGGGTGTATTGTCGGCGTGGTCGAGAGAGCAGATAATGCTCTCCGACTGCCCATTCCGAGAGAGAGGTTTGACAGCAGTCTGACTCTCAAGGCAATGGGGTACATGGAAGCTTAAGGGACTCCACCAGGGATCTTTGGCTCAATAGCCTGACCCACAAGGCAGTGGGGAGCAAGTCCAGCTCGGGAGTGTTATTGCCAAGACCCATTGCTCGAGGCCTGTCACACACAACCTTTGAAGATTTAAAACAATGCACGTGTTTTGCGACCGTATTATGTTGCGCACCCGCAACCACGGCCAGCTGCAGGTGTTGGTAGGATCGTTTGCACCAATTTGACTAGGGGCTGTCTGGCTTGACGCAGGCAGTAGAAAACCATTGAGCACCGGAAGGTGCCCTCCCACTGTCAGACACGATGCCTGACACTCGTGCTCTAATCCAATCGGGATGTGAGTTTATAACCTGCAAACCTGTTGTTTGCCATGACTACGTTTTAAGGGAAGAGGGTCATCGACCTATCCCTAATCTCCGAAGATTAATGGATTGTGAGACGGTGTTAATCTGACCCTGGCGATTGATCTTTTTGGCGTGAGTTGCCCAGAAAGCACTTAGAAATTGCCACCTAGCATAGCTCATTGTTTCACAACTGTACGTAAAACAATCGCACCACTTCAAGGTCCAGTCTCTTCGTGAAGGGCATTGGATAGTTGTCTAGCTCTCATTGCTTCGATCGCCTCAGAGACCGATGAGCAACCCAAGTATGACGTTGATAATTAGTTTTAAGACAACAGTTAAGAGGTAAGTGCCCCACTGTTTCTCACATAACATTCTCTGACCATTCTTACTAAGCGGATGAATATCAAAACCGCCACTGTTCCACTGAGATTTATCGGACGGCTTTTTCAATATCAAGTGGCGTTCGTCAGGATGGTCTCATTTCCCCATCTCTATTCACTTTTCTGCATACTCTGCCGTGGTCTATACATATAAGAAGCCTCACAATGTTAGACTCGATTTGCTGCCCTATAGAGAGCCGGTCGTAATCGTTTTTGCTGTTTGACTATTGCGATGTGGTACAATCGACTCCAGAAAGTTTTACAATGGCCTCATCATTTAACACCCGGTTCGCACTTTCCAAATCCAAAATGTCTCATCAATGCCGGCTATCACTTGCAAGCCCTTTACGCATTGACAGCAAGAAACCGATCATTCTTCCACTTTCCAATCCTAGTAGCTGTGTTAGTAACGTCGAGATCTAGAGCAATGAAACTGGTTTACTTATTACGAAAGCTAGAAATCACTTATATATCTGTGACACCTGTGGCACGCAAACGGGTTCTCCGTTACTCTCACACTGTGTTCCAATGAGTACACACGGGGGACCGTCTTCCTCGCTGAACTGGTTACTACGTTTCTGAAATGTAAGCCGCTTTGAAGTCTTTGCACCTCACCCTATGGAGTATTACTGATGCCGGTTGGTATCAATGTGTCCACAACGATAAGATCAATCACTGATCTGGCATCAGGAAACTAGACTAATGTCCACCAGGGTCGGTTGCTGTTACTTCGTTATTACCTACTTGGTTGTAGTCTCTACGGACGTTCTTGCACTTGGCTCCATGCTTTATTAGGTTGCACTAATACTGTGTTTGCTATTGTTTACCAGTTGGTTTATTATATAACTGGTATGATGTGTCGGGTGTGCCCCATGCTGAGGCTGATGTCGCATTCATGATGCTTCTTCACCGCAGTTGGGCTAAACCAACTTACACGTAAACTAGATCTTTTTCATGTGGACAAAATTCATTACATTTTATTTGGCTTGTTCTGCGTGTTTGATAGTCTTCTCCCAACTTACATGTCGCTCATGCAAATTGTGGTGCACTTGCGTAATTTTATCGCGTGGTATTTTTTAAAATAACTTTCGGACATTTTGTACTTATCGCGTATCCACATTTAACCAATTGCTTCCATATGCTCATTTAGCGAGTATTTATATCATCATATACGTTTACTTTATTCAATATCAGCATTTCGAATGATTGGCTGTTGTTTGACATCCCAGGTGTGATTGCGCTTGATGTGCATGTTGACAAGGTGCCTACCTGTCTATTACCCACTACCTCGTCCATACTGGCTCCAGGAGACAGTTGGTCGTTGCTGGAGGGGACAGGGTGCACGTTCGTTGTGGCCGTGCTAGGCTCGAAGAGTGGTTCCATGTACTCAGTGTGGAGCGGACTACGGTCCAGCCACCGCCTTGTGTGCGGTTGACTCCCCAAATACAGTGTGCTTGTGTTTGCCTGTGAAGGAGTGTGGGCCGGCTCCGTTGATAAAACGTGGTTCCCATCCGCATGCCTCCCGATCTTATTCCTTCGGGTTTACACTGGATATGGGGTGTGTGGTTGGAGCTGTGGATGGTGCAGCGTAAGCCATCCGTGGTCCCTCTGTAGGCGCAGGCGTCCTGTGGCTGGCCACAGTGACAGGCAAATCCGAAACCGGATGCCGCCAACCATACTTTGGTTCAGTAACTCATCGCGCTTAAACTTCTCGTCTATTGTGCAACTGTTCATGCTGTACTGTTGTACGGATGCGAGACCTGGACCATTCGTAAAGGTGACTTGCGCTGACTATCCGTCTTCGAACACCGCTGTCTGCAGTCCATTGACCATGTGTGGTGGCGGCACCACGTAAGCAATGTGAAAGCTGGACAGCGTGTCTTGGGAAGATGAAGCCACTCGCTCGAGGAGCTCGTCTCACTGCGTCAACTGCAGTGGTTCGGACACGTATTGCGCATGTCTGCCCAGCGTTACCCCCGTCGTGCGTTGTTTGCACTTGCTGGACAGGGCTGGAAGAGACGGTCTGGTGGACAGCCTACAAGATGGAGAAGCCGCATGAAATAGCTGACGAAACAGTTGACCTCTGTCGGTTGTTGTCGACTATCTGGTTGGGATCCGAGAGATGCAGATAACTGCTGGTTGAAGACCTTGGAAGCCATGGATCAAGATCGATGTCACTGGCGGGCGTGTGTTGCGGTGTCCCTCCTCCCTCCCCCTAAGAAAACTTTTAAAAAAGATTCCAAAACTGTGAGTGGCAAACTAGACAAAAATAGTTCTCGTTATTGTTATTTTCTTATCATTCATACTGTTTTCCTATTCAGACATGATTTTGATGGCACAATATCTGTAGCACAGATTTTGAAATATATATATATATATATATATATATATATATATATATATATATATATATATATATATATATTGCCCCATGCTGAGGCTGATGTTGCATTCTTGATGCTTCTTCACCGTAGTTGGGCTAAATCAACTTACACTTAAACTAGGTCTTTTTAAGCTGGATAAATTTCATTCCACTTCAGTTGGTTTGTTCTGCGTACTTGGTAATCTTCTTCTAATTTGCACACGTCGCTCATGCAAATTGTGGTAAACTTGCGTAATTCTATCGCGTGGTATTTTTTAAATAACTTGCGGACATTTTGTGCTTTTCACGGATTGGCTTACAACAAATTAACTCCATATGCTAATTTAGCGAGTATTTATGTCGTCACGTAGGTTTACTTTATTCGATATCTTTTACATGATATTGGCATTTCGAATGATTGGCTGTGGTTTGACATCTCCGGTGTGGCTACGCTTGATGTGCATATTGACGAGATGCCTACCTGTCTATTACCCACTACCTCATCCATACTGGCTCCAGGAGACAGTTGGTCGTTGCTGGAGGGGACAGGGTGCACAGTCCTTGTGGCAGTGTTAGTATCAAAGAGTGGTTCCGGATATGGGGTGTGTGATTGGAGCTGTGGGTCGTACAGCGCAAGCCATCCATGGTCCCTCTGTAGGCGCAGGCGTCCTGTGGCTGACCACAGTGACAGACAAATCCGAAACCGGATGCCGCCAACCATGATGTGTCGGGTTATGGTTTTAATGAAGCTGCGAGGAGCCGTCTTGCTTATTCCACCATACCTTCACACTATGGCCAGTTACTTTTGGTCTTTTTGACAACTTGTGTGTTTCTTGATCCTGTTTGTTTGCCTTGGACACTTCTGAACGCTGTGTGTGCTTCCGAACTGGGATGTATGTTGTGATTGTACAGCAGCGAAACGCCAACTTGAAGTATCGGTGATGTCTAGATCCGTCACACTGCGGTAATTTGACTTCAGTTGTCTGAAAGAACTGCAATACACTTGCTCTTGCTGTTGTTTTCACTTATTTTGTTGTATCATGCGGCTTAATCATTGTCGGAGTGCCGCCATGTTTCTCTAATCAATTTTGCTGGATTTACTTTGAGCTAACCGTCTCGTTGCCTGTGGGCGGTTTTAATTTACATTGGAACTCATGACTAGTCCAAGTTGTATCATCAAACTCCCAGGTGGATTCATGCTATGTTAACACAATGCCAGCTGAGTTACCATCATAATTACAGGTCACATCACTCGATCGGCTTAACTCAGAGTTTATCAAATGTCCATCTTTTCCATTCATTGTTGCACTTACAAACCTGTACGTCAGATGTTTTCCTTAACACCAGCTGTCATATAGCCCACAAAGCTTGGCTCATGATAGGTAGGACTATTTCTTGCTGCTCCTGGGGCCATTCGACTATGGTCAGCTCGGGTGGACAGCGTTTGATTCGTTCTCTGTTCAACGGCTACGTGTCGCCTCTGTTCGTCCAGCTGAACGGCTGCAATTGCATCCCGTGTCGTCAGCCCGGGTTCGTGGGTGCGCACAACCTCTTCGGGCCATTTTGTTTCACCCTTTCCTGTAAACAAACTGCACACTGTTCACCCTAATCTAACCAGTCCTACCTTCCTCATTTTCACGATCATCATCACTCAATGTCTCCCTCGGTCCATCCAACCTGTGTTCTGAGGTCGTTTCGGAAGACCTCTGACAACTTGCATTGTTATGAACGGAATCGTTCTCTCTTCACTAGTAGATGTTACTTTGCATAAACCCACTACGTATTCATGTGTCCCAAGCTGAATGTATGCACTGCTCCGAGTCATTTTTTATGACACAGTGAAGTCGATATCAGTCACCACCCTGTCCTTCTCTCTCGTGCATCGGTAGCAGCTATCGTTTCAACTACCATAAGTCGCAAATTTTGCCGTATGTCCGCAGCCGGGTGATTTTAACCGCACTTTGACTCGATCGTAAACCCTGTTCCTGTGCGAGCTCGATTGATTATACCGATTTACTCTGCACCTTTTATATCAGAAGGCCATGTTATCCCGGACAAGATTTCGCTTAATGGGTGCTAGGCAACACGTCCACTTTTGCCGTAAATCCAATCTACCGAGGTGCTCACCATTACCAGTGAAACACCGTTCGTACTGAAACTGCGATCTCTAACGCTACTGTATAGTCTCCTTTGATTTTCTTTATATTTGCAGCAGTCGCGAGTTCCTGGTTCTTTGTGGAGTGACGCTAACTGCCGTTCCTTCTCGTCGCATAGAGCCTAATCGTTTCACTGATCCGTTTTCTATGATCTAACGCCTTTGATATAAGTTTGTTTACACTGATCAGTTAACGGATATACTAACTCTTCCATGGGTTTTTTTATTTGATCAAGTTTCCACATTTTGTCACTTGCGGAAGCTTCTAAACTGAAGTCCACTTGGCTTGTCACCGTTAGTTATTTCTTTCTGTTGCTCTTCGAGAGTTGACTTGTGGCCGTCGAAGTCACATTCGCGAACACTAGGTCGAGTTTCACCTAATCGGAATCTGTACTGACCAAATCGTAATCCTACTTGAGTGGCTAGAGAAGCTTCAGTCATGGGGGGACCCACCGTAGTCGCCTCCCTCGACGACGAAGGGATCTTCTATTCGGTGGATTGATGCACCCTTTTCTAAACTTTGATCAGGAAAGATGTGCCCGAAAAATACGCAAACATTATCCGAGCGGTGTATGCACGTACTTCGATCCGAGAAGGTTTGTCGCAAGTTATCGCCGCCCTTCAACATCTCCAGCTGTGGGAGACAGGGTTACCAATTCTCACCTTACCTTCTAACTTCGACAATGACGAACTCATGGAAACTGCGTCCACTAGTCACGACTTGGAAGGTGTGGAGCTGTTTCCAGCTGATCTACTTCCTGACTTGCGGGGTACCGACGAGATTGCCCTAATTTGTGGCAGCCCATAAACGTACCGACCTGGCCTGAAAAATTGGCAGTGACTTCAATCAATTCTGGCGTTATTTTGTAACTCCAAAATGCAGTGTTTTTCTTCAAGATTAGTGAGAATCCCCTACATTGGCCCTTGATGGGAATTCATTAGATGTCGTTCCGAAATTTAGGTACACTTGGTCGGCTCTACTAACGCCTGTGGGATAGAAGATGAAGTCACACAGTGTGTAGCGAGAGCTCGAAATTTTTTTGCCCAACTTCGTCACTCCTCCTGCCGATGCGACAGTAATCTTGCCACAAATAGTAGCGTCTAAAAGTAGCCGTCTGTTTGAACCTACAGTAGGATTGTGAAATGTTGCCCATCAGATCGACAGACTTAACGATGCTAATTGCGTTCGACCACTGGTGCCTTCGCAGTTTGGTCCATTGGTGTGAACCGTGTGATAATTGAGCATGTTCGGCATATTGTTTATAATTCAGGATGAGCACCATTGTTTTTTACTAAATCAATCAACAACAGCAATACATCAGCCATTTGAACTGATGCTTCGCTGCCATACAATCATGATGACCTATGAAATAAAGAATAATAAGTGGGGGAGAAGGAGGACTTACCTGAAAACCTTAATGCCCTAAGCAAACATTCAGGGTCAAGGCGCCTACACCTTGTGTTCACAACATACCGTCACAAACAGCTGGCTATCGTACAAAGATATGACGGCATCGGTGAGACAGCTTCCTTGTGGCTTTCACTGTCCCGCATCATAATCAGCCATTACCCCGCAGATAACTCAGCAACAAACACACTTTAAACAGGCAATCCGATTAGGAGACGGTAGCAGACGCGCCACTGGTGTCGGTTGCGAACCATGTCCTGTAAAGTCTCGAGCCAAGCACAAGGTGAGTCACGTGGACTCCAGCCCGGAAGGTGAGACGGACCAACGGCACCCAGTTTGGTCGTCAGTGACTTCATTTCCCGCTGCCAAGTCAACTTCTGTCCACCTCGAGCCTTGCGCCACCCTACACCTGACAGACTAAACAAGGCCCTCCTATGTAAGCAGTGACGAGGCATACGTGGCACGTGCCCGAGCCAACTCAAGTTAATCCGTGCTATCCGTTGTTCTAGGGAGCTAGCATGATTATCACTACCTAGTACTCGCCCACGAACATCATTTTTGCGGACACGCTGGTGCCATCCGACACCAGCAATGCTTCGTAGACAACGATGATCAACGACTTGAAGGCGTCTCAGATCTTCAGACCGAAGGGGCCAAGTCTCACTACCATAGAAAAGAACGGCCCTCACTGTGGTATTGTGTACACGGCCTTTCAGACGAAGGGAAACTCACTTCTGTCGCCAAAGATGCCGCAGGTTTAAGAAGGCAGCTCTGGCCTTTGCAATGCGTGAGCTGAAGTCAGTTTCTATGCGCCCATCGTTGCTGTCAAGCTAAGTGAATTGATCAACCACCTCGAGTTTCTCGTTAGCAAGGGTCAGGGGGTCATAACGTGGCTGGTGGTCCTGCAACAACACTTTGCACTTTGAAGGTGCGAAGTGCATACCAAATAATAGGACCACTCTGGACAGGCTATTCAGGGTTGATTGTGTCGTCGCAACATGGTCGCAAAGCAAGACGATATGGTGCGCATAATGGTGATCAACTAATCTTTCACCAGGCATCACTACAACGCGTACATCATGGATTCCGCAAGGAAACACTCCATGATAGAATCCACGACGAAATTGAACGAAAATGGGGAAATCGGACAACCCTGACGAAAGCTATCGGATAGGACACCGTAGACCCTGACGCGGCCTGTAGTGTTCGAGATAGAGCACGTACAATGTTCACATATTTCGTGGGAAGACCTTTCTGCGCAAGTATTTCGAACAGAATCGATTGATCGACTGAATCGAACGCACTCTTGAAATCGAGGAACACAGCTATGGTCGGTCTGCGATATGCGTGGCGCTGCTCTAGCACCTGCCGCAAAGTGATATATGGTCTATACAGCCACGTCCTGGGCGGAAACCGGCCTGCTCTTCCCTACTCCGAGATTCCCGTTCCGCAGTGAGGCGACGAACGAGAATCGAGGCCAATAATTTTGTCACAGCTGGCGTTAAGCTAATACTCCTGTGGTTAGAACAGTCTGTGCGACTGCCCTTCTTGTATATTGCCAATATAATTCATTCGCTCCAATTAGCCTGGACACTCTCTTCCTTCCATATACTTTCGAATAGGGAGGTCAGTGGTTTGCAGAAGACCTCACCTCTATCCTGAAATAATGCAGGTGGGAAGGTATCCCGGCCAGCGGCACGAAGACGATGGTGGGTTGTGATCGCGTTTCGGACCTCGGCATCCGATGGAGCCTCTAAGCTAACCGTCCATGGCTCTTCCTGCATCATCTGAGTAGGAAGATGTCCGGAAACAAGAGACCTACGGAATTGATTTTGCAAATGCTCCACCCAACGCGCCATACGGCGCTTCTTATTGTGAATCATGCCACCCGCGCTGTCTCTGATTGTCTCACTGACGCGTGGTTTTTTGGGACCAGTGGTGCGGATTAGCTGGAAGAGCTTGCGGTAATTGCCTACTGCTCCTGCCTCTTCCATTTCTTGAGCCCGACTGGTTCACCAGGCTTCCTTGTCAGCACGTAGGCTCTGCTTTAGTTCACGCCTAATAGCCCGTCTGGTCACATTGTGCTCAGAACCATCCGGGAGGTTTCTTCTAGATTCCAACAGGTTCATGGACCTCTCGGATATCCAGTGACTGGTGCGGTGACGATCGATAGTGCCACAAGTAGATACTCTTACGTTGTGAATAGCGGCCGAGATCCTATTCCACTGAAGCTCAGTGTCGTTAGGACAAGAGTGTGGAAGTTCGGTACGCAGTGCAACTTGATAGGCTTGCTCGACCGAGGGCTGAAACAATTTCTCAGTTGCCAATTGGAGGAGACGCTTGGAGCGCCTCGCGGTAAAGTTCATAGAGAAACGACAGCGTACCAATGCATGATCAGTCGACGCAGGTATTCCAGTACGAGCGGCAATTCAGGATGGAACCACGCCACCTGTAACCTATGGCTATGTGGTCAATTTGGGTCCATCGCTGGTTAGCTACAGGAGGACGCCAATTGGCACTTCGGCGCACACTGTGTCTAAAAGCAGTACTGTTACGGAACAGCTGGTGCTCCGTGCACAGTTGCAACAGACGCTCGCCGTTGTTAGTCCTTTCGGAGTTAGGCCCATAATTGCCACCCAGCTGAGCTTCTGAAGAGCTCAGACGCTGTACTTGTGGGTTCATATCCCCTGCAAGTACTATAATATCTGAACTGGTAACACTGTGTAGTAGTGCGTTCGTTCGTGCTAGAATCTGTGCTTGGCAGCATCAGAACTGCAGTCAGTGGTAGCATGAACGGAAATCAGAAACAAACAGCGTTTTGTACTACTTCGTGAATCGACCTTAGCGGATGTCACTGATGAGTAGGAGGATTTTAGTTTAGCTGATGTCGTCAAACAGGCTGCACATAAACGGCTGTTTACCGGAATCCGATCAACCAACCATGGCTCAGTTTTGGAGGTTAGAATTATACCTACACCAGCTTGGCCCGTGGGTGCTGCATCGGCGTCTCCGGATGCATGCAACCAATAGCTGGAGGATAAACTGGGCGCAGTTATTTCAACAACCTATGAGGGTCATTGGTTCTAGTTTCGGATACGCAAAACTCGTCAATACCCAGTGATCTGTTATTCTTGCGTCTACGTAATTTTCCTTTGTGGCCAGTTTCAAATCTTCGATTTTTCTGTCACGCGAGTCATCTTTATGTTGTTAGTTTGCGAGTGAGCAGATACGAAATGGTTCCATCTCGTAATACCAGTCTTCTCATTGTCTTATTTAGAATACCCAGTGTGTCTAAGGTACTTGCGAGTACAGCCTGTTGACCTATTTGTTTTAGAGTGCGAACGTTGAACGCCGCCAGGGAAACGGGACAGCGTGGCCTTCTAAGTGAGTGTTGCCCATAGGCGTCCTATGGGTGGTGCTGGAAGGTAGCTGCAGATAGTTCGACTTCGGTGGCACTGCGGTTCATTGAGTTCATTGAGTGATAGAGAGCAAAAGGGAGGTCCCGTGTCAGCTCCTTCACTTCCCGATCTTCCAAGGATTGCAGTCGTAGTAGATGTGGCATAGCTCAGGATGTAGTATCAGTCCTGCAGAATCCTGGAGTACTCAGTAGAAAGATGTGTAGCAAACTTTTGTATCTCGCTTCTGACTGCACATTGACAATCGGGTCTGGCAGTCGCTTCCAGTCATTAATTACTCGAGTAGAGAGAGCAACTTCTGAGCGGACTTTCAATCTCCTCGGCTTAAACACCTTCCAGCTGTGATCTCGGGTCGAACTGCCCATTCTTAGCTGAAAAACTGCCTCCGATTGTTTCCCAATTCTCCTCTAAGATACGCCTAGTATGGATGAGATCTCCGCGGCGTCGGCTATAGTCTAAGGAAAAATGCTTCATCCTCTGTAGTCGGGCGGGATACGGGAATTCGCGTAGCCCAAGGACAAATTTCGAGTCTCGTCGCTGAATTTTTTTTATTTTGTCACTTTCATGCTTCGATAGAGGGGCGATGGCCGGAAGTCCGAATTCAAGGATTGGACGGATGTGGAGGTATAGAGAAGTCTAAATGTCTGCGGCGTCATTTTAGCGAATGATCTCCTTATGACGCCCCACATCCTGTTCGCCACAGCAGTCTTCTTTATTGTGTCACTGGTAGTTTTGATATCAGAGGATACTATTGTCCCCATGTCCATTTCCTGTGTGGCAATCTTGAGTAGGTACCCGCCCATGTGATAGATGTCCAATGGTTCAGCAGCACCGATGGAAAGGACAGAGCACTTATCTTTATCGACCGGCAAACCCCACTTGATAGACCAGGCGTGTAGTAGATCAAGCGTTTCCTGTAATCGGTCGGCGCCTTCGAAACTGGACACTTCCGACCATAGCATGAGGTCGTCTGCATAGATCAGACAGTCCGTGTGTAGCATACCCGGTAGGTCATTGATTTATATCTTGAACAATTACGGTCCGAGGATGGAGCCTTGTGGTACGCCACTGGGCATAGGCACTGGGCATAGGCACTGGAAATGAAAGGGTACCCTTTACCTTGACATACATGTTCCGTCCTTGCAAGAACTCACTGATCCATAGTAGGAGGTTCCCTGTTATGCCAATTCCGTAGAGATTAGAGAATAATTCCTGATGAGGGACTCTATCAAAAGTTTTGCTGAAGTCGATGAAGACCACATCTAAACGTTTTCAAGCATCCATTGACTTAGCCCACTTCTCTCTTGCGACCAGTAGGTTGCTGTCAATTAAGCTGGGAATCATAGAAGGAAGGTTAGTAATGGGGGTCGGGATGGGAGTAAGAGAAAAAGGTGGAAAAGAAAGAAGGGAGGCGTCAGCAGTAGCATGTTCTTGCTTATCCGCCCTGCTGTATGCTGCAGATGAGGCGACCCTTGATAATCTGCGCGAGGGCCGATGCAGGATGAAGTTTATGTTTGAAGAAAAAGTCTTGGTTGTATGTCGGTTGAGATACTGGCAGGGCGCCCAGACCTAGACAGGAGGACGATTAGGGTCCTCGTCCAAAGCCTTTGGCTCAAAAGCCTGTTCGCAAGGCAGCGGGGAGGTGGCAATGATTTAGTTTTCCAGAGATGGACGCCATTGCATTTCAAACCCCCAACCTGGAGGACCAGGAGACTGAGTTTGTCTGATCTCTCATCATTGACAAACCTGGTAGGAGTAGCTCTCAAGATGTCCGGGGGCACCACCCTGTATTGCTCAATGGGTCAATGAGGTACGCAAACCGTCGCACCAGGTTAAGGTTCAGTCTCGTTGAGACGGTTTTTTTCACCAGGCTCCGGTGACTTGGTCATGGCTTACTCATGCCAACACACCAATTTCCGCTAGGTGCGTTGTTTACGCGACGTAGGTCTAACTGAAAGAAAACGACGGAAGGCCGTCAGATGATTTTGTCAAGGGAACTGAAGGCCCTCACTTCGAAGTTGGCCTTGTTTGTAGCCTCTTGAACTCCGGATCGGTGTGCCACTGTTGTTGGCCACGTCTGATCGGGACGTTTGTTGGCATGACTAAGAGCCTATCGCGTGGCCCCTTCCCTCTCACATACCTCGTCTCTACATGACAAGCACAGGGCATTCTATCTTTTCCTCTTGGCATTGTCTATTTCAGCTTTATCGCGGCGCAAAATCTGAGCTATTTCCCACCCCCAACTTTTAGAACGGTGATACTATTGCTGATGAATTCGAACATTCTTCTGTTACCGTTTTATTCATAGGCGCCTGAGCTCCCGCTCGAGACATCCAGTTATCACCGGTTCTTCTTCTCTAAATGTGTTCTCTTTTGTCGCTTTTTCTCTAGCTCAACTGTTGGACCTACGGCCTGGAGTGCCATAGAACCGATGTCGACCTGATTCCCTGCACGTTTTGTGACAACGCATCGTGGCAACCGATGTCGTCTACTACTTCGTCTGGAGTTGTTTTGCATATCGGTCATCGAACTGCCAATCCCAACGCGGAGGCGCTGTTCACCCATGGAAGCGTGTTCATTTTCACAGGTAAACCGTCCGTACCCTTTATTGTTATACACTAGTTAGCCACCTGAAATGTGGTGCGCAGTTTAGAATGTTGCCTTGCTTAGACGATTCTTTTGCTTAACGATCAAATATATGCCTCGGTCACCAGTTCCACTGTAATAAACCTTCTGTTAATGTATATGGAATGCTCACGAAGAATAGTCCGAAATTATCGCACCAGTTATTTCAAATTGAGAGCATTGGAGTGTCTTTGTTACCGATGATGCGGTGCTCACACAGTGAGAGGCCACTACACCAACGATTGTCAGGTTGGTATTGGTTCGGCCCCTGTGCACGAGACCCCCACAATTGTTCCGCAGTTTTTTGCGCGACTTAATTATTCTAATTTCACCCGATGTGAATGTTAACGAGGTACCTACCTGTCTAATACCCTCCACCTCGATTGCTGACTCCAGGAGACAGTTGGTCCTTGCTAGAGGGGACGAGGTGCACCGTCCTCGTGACGGTGCTAGGTTCAAAAAGTGGTTCCATGCAACCTGTGTGGAACGGGCTACGGCCCAGCTACCGCCTTGTGTACGTTCGGTGCGCATGATTTCCCAAGTAGATCGGAATGCTTCTGTTCTGCTTGTTGAAGAAATGTGGGCCGGCTCCGTTGATCAAACGTGGCTCCCATCCACATGCCTCTCGGTCTTAGTCCTTCGGTTTTACACCGGATATGGGGTGTGGCTGGAACTCTGGGTGGTGCAGCGCAAGCCACCCATGGTCTCTCTGTAGACGCAGGCGTCCTGTGGCTGTCCTAAGGAGCCCACAGTCAGAGGCAAATCCGCCTACGGATGCCGCCAATCCAGATGTGTGTAAGTGGAAATGGTGGCTGAATTTGTAAATGTGACTCAGAATTCGTGATGTTATTGGCTGTGTTCGCCATCGTATGAAAGGATCAATGGAGCTCTTGAAAAAGTATGTCGTTCGTGAGGTGGGAAGAATCCTCCGGAAAAGAGGAGGCAGTGACTTTATTTAGTGAAGAGTCAGATCCGCCACCTCGCAATGTTGTTAAGCGGACTTTTCAGAGAACGCTTGCCAGGCGAAAACCCAACACCTCCTAGAGCAATGGTTTATGACGGCCAAAAGCGCATAGACCTAATATGTGTCGTAAATTGTTTACAGTAGGAATTGCGATTTCGAATACAGAAACTCCATTCCACTACAGACCATAGTTGTGTGTGCAACCGGTGTTGTTGCCGCAGTGGTTGGAAGATGTAAAGGATTTATTGCCCATCTAAAAATGTATTTCCTTCTGTTCACAATACACTGTGATTCATCGAGAGGACCTATTGGCTAAGAACTTGGGAGGGCACTTAAACGATTCACTGTCAACTGTCATAATGGTAACCAAAATTATCTAATCGCACCCTCTTCAAGATAGTCCTTTCCAACAGTTGTGTAAGGAGAACAGTGAGAATTTCCAAGGGCAACCGTCTTCACGGTTTTGTCGCACTCTGGGATACCATCATCACATTCCTTTCTGGAATTGATTATGAAAGCAAACTGTTAACAGCTAAACCAGACGTGCTTTATCTGACCGATGTTATTAAAAAATAACTTCTTAAATAAAACTCTTCAAGGCAAGTTATCTTTTATCTGGAGCAAGAAAGCCGCCATCGCTTTTCTTAAAATGCTGGTAGTGTATGTTCAAAACATCGGACGTCAGGAAGTTCCCAATTGGCGCTACGGTCATGGTGGGGCTGAAGAATGATGGCTTGATTGTTTATGCCAGTCATTTACAACAACTAGGAAAAGAAATGAAAGACAGGTTTCATGACCTGGTTAACATGGAAACTCCCATTTGGTGTTTAAATTCGTTTGATGCACAGCCCTGCGAGTTAAAATCCAGGAGTCTCATATAGCTTCAAAGTGACTCACTAGCAAGATCCGAATTCACGTAATATGAAAGTGCTTTTGGATAAAAGCTGTTGCGCCTAACAGATATCCCAAGCTGTGGCACGATGGTATGCTCTTTGTGACGAGATGTTGTTGACAATTTTTCTGCGCCTTGACCCTGAATGTATGCCAAGAGCCTGAAGGTTTTACGCTAGTTCCCCTTCTCATTATTCTTCGTTCCCTAGGTCGTTGTGATTGTATGGCAGAGAAGCAATAGTTCAAATGGCTAATGGGCTGCTGCTGGTTTGATGATGCTGATGATGATGATGGTTTGACGCAGGCTAGAAGTGACTGAGCCCATCCAGATGCGATGGTGCTGACTGAAGTCGTGCCTTCGGGAAGGGTTCGTTCGGCTACTTTGTCCCGAACAGATTGTGATCTTTGAACCGCTGAACCACACACGGGGTGCTCTGCTCATCGGATGGACAGCAATTATCAGAGTTCGCTCACATTGAGTACACAACACCGACCCCCATCGTGTGTTTGCCTATTTTGTTGCATGCAAACAACTGTACGAGCCTGACGCAGTCGCACCGAAAAACGTACGCCCATGCTGAATTACGATTTTGTTCCCCCAATAGGTGGTTCAGAGGTTTCAAGCAAACTCGTCTCATCGCCTTGTGCTGCTACAGTGTGCACTCGACAGGTCACTATTGCATTCAAAACCAGTCTAACAGCTGAACGATCGTGCCACCGTTTCCGCTTTTAGTCGACAGAACGGTTAGGAGAGGATTGGAAATGCCACGGGGGTGATTTACATGTGTGTTAATAACCCTTGGCGAATAAGAGGAGAGAGGCCAACATCTACCATTGGACAGTTGGCAATGTAATGCGCTCTCATGTCACCCAAAGGCCTGCACCATGTTCACCGTGCAGCGAACTAAAAACAGACGTGACTTTTGAAACTCATGGTAGATATATAACTTTTTGCTGTCTACTTTGTTCTTGAAATCATATCTTTTGGAATAATACAGTTTTGCGAAGAAGCTTTTCTGGTATGGGTCTTCTGCAATTTTGTCGATAAAGTTTTGTGAGGCGGCTATGTGTTTTGTGCAGGAAAGTACGCACGGCGGAGAGGCTGAAAGCCAACACTTTTAAAGACTAGTTCGAACGAACTCATTCTCAGTTGGTTGGAAAAGCTATTACATTCTTCAAATGGAAGAAGTTGCACTGGAATGTTTGCGCATGGATGCATCGGTCTCCTTTTTCAGTCAACTGATGCTGATGTTGAAGCTTCGTGCCGCATCGCTCTTCGAATCGGCAAAAACAAGGAACCGCATATTATGGGAGAGGATCTCATCAAACCTTGTTTATCGAATGCCATGAAGCTCCTTGTTGGAGAGCAAAATGCGTAAATGATAAGAATGATATCATTTTATAACAATAACATCAAAAGTTTTGTCGAGGACATGAGCATGAAGGCGGTGCTCATTGAAATAAATTCAAGTCCTTTCTTCGTTATCCAGTTGGATGCATTGGCCAACGTCACATCTTGTTCGCAAATATTTGTCTAAACTCGGTACCTGAAAAACGACCGCTTCATAGATGAGTGCTTGTTCTCAGAATCATTGAGCACTGCTACACGTGGCGAAGGTGTCTTTCGAACAGGGAAGGACTTCGTGGAGGAAAAGGATCTACGTTGGTCGAAGTTGGTAGTTGTCTGTACAGATGGAGCGCCATACATGTTGGGCGTCCGTACTGGATCCCAAACATTGGTTAAAAACTTGCTCAGCACACTACCTTTAGCCACTGCATCATACATCGTTATGCTTTAGCAGTGAAAACACTTCCACCTGCTTTGCTGGACGCGGTAACCAAGGTGGGGAAAATAATCAATGTGATCCGCAGTTGTGCGACCTGTACAAGTTTTCAATGAGTTGTGCAATGAATTTGGACGCACACAGCAGTGCGTTGATTATCACGATGGAGGGTGTTGCACCGAGTGCTCCAGCTTCGAGCAGAAATTACAATGTTACTTGGGAGGAACGAAGGAGCTGTATAAGGGTATGGGGAACGGGTTACACGTCATGATAACAGAAAACTTATTTATTTCCAAGCTGGCATATCTTGCGGATTTCTTCGGAGAAATAAATACGCTGAACCTCAGTTTGCAAGAAAATATGATTAATATTTTAACTGCACCGGGTAGGGTTGCCATTTTTTCGCAAATTGCAGCTCTGCCGACACACAGAGCTGCGGTTGACGACGTGTCAATTTTCCCCAGAACTAACAATGGTGCTTGTTGGAAGAAATGAAAAATGCACATTCACACAGTGTTTCACGTTTCTCAATAGAGGACCAAATTCATTTATCTGATTGGTGTTCAGTCTATGTTTCCGTACAGAACAGTTGCAACTTTTCGTTCTCCAGACTTTGTCGCACCTGGTTTGTTTGCTCTCTGTCCCATCATTTGCTGTCGCTCCAACATCAGGTTATCGTGATCAATTGTTTGTACCACTGCACTATCGTGTTGGGTATGTTCCCACTGACTTGTCGTCTGTTTACACATTCTGTCATCTCGACTATAAACAAATATCTCATTTTTTCAGCCTCGGCTTACTGGCTCATACTGTAGCTGTGTCTGGAGTATAAGATGTTGGAAAGTAGAATCCGGTTAATTAAATTTGTTTCGCGAACACTACCGAACGAAAAGTACGGCTGATCAAAAACAGCTTTAGTAACGAAGGCCTGCAACAAGGTGCATGCTGTAGCCAGCAGCCTATTTTGTGATGAGAATTGATGTTGGCCTCAGTCTGGAGCGCGTTCTTTATGTGGAGAGCCACGCAGCAGTTGATATCTTGCTTCTGATCTTCTTCACGAGAAAGTTGTACTGTTTTAATTATGGCCGGCGTTATCTGATCAACTGTCTGAATCTGAGTTTCAAAACTTGCTCTTATCTATTCAACCATCCTATGCCGTTGCTACGCATTCTCTCACCAAAGGTGGTGGTGATGTCCTATATCGAGATTCGCCATCTGTTTGGACAATCATGTAAGGAGGAGACTGTCCAACCACTCGTTGTAACTGCATGGTGTGGCTGCATTCAAGGTCATTCGCGGCGTCTGTGATATGATGAAATCGACTAAGTCCGCCTCAATGGTGATGTATCCGCAGACATACGTTCTCTTCGGTGCCTTTCCAAGTGAACTTAGGCCACAAGGGTTGTGAGTTCAGCTGACTGGTTATCAAATTCCTCTGGGACGATTACAGATTAGTCTGAGTGTAAACCAAATTCAGTCGGGTGACAGTGACATGCACGCTTCCAGTTAATATGGCCTGGATACACTGACGTAGCAATGTGTGCGCATGTATGGGACAAAGCCCGGATTAGTTCGCGTGCATCTTGTCACCTGGGCGGTGACCCAATGCATGACGGGGGTGGGCGTAGTAACATGTTAGTGCCTGAGGTCAACCACGGTGTGCTAGGATGAAACTAGGTCAATGCAAGATAAGGAATTCGGCGCGATCCACAGCACCTATAACAGTTCCTGTTGACGCAAATGGCTACTGGCAATTCGCATTCTGACACGGCAGGCAGTGCAGGTCGGTACAACCTAGCGCGTGCTGTGAACACATGGCGTGCGCGAGTGAACAGGCGCAATATGAGTGACGCATTGAGGCGCGTGGGGTCACGACTAACATCGGCCAAAGCGCGAAATCGCAGGTGGATATGGACACCCGTCACTGGTGCGATGACCGTAGCGCACTAGGCGTCCTGGCGTCCTGCGATTGTGCTGGGCGACGTATCAACCTGTGCACTGAGGTTGTAATGCAGCTGAACATATGGGTGATCTGTGTGCTTAGTCCGCAGCTAACACGCACTGTGTTTTAAAGCAGAAGGCGACATACACTGAGTAGCTAGGTGAGTGCTTGAGAAGCGCCGCAAGCTGATGGGGTGTGAACCACAAAATCGTAAGACGAAAGTGACACCACAGTTTGGCGTATACGCGATGCAAGACGAAGTTGAGAATGGGATGTGTGCATAGAGATCGGTTTACGGGATCCTTGTACGCTGTTGCGCGCTTCCCCATGTTGCGGATCGGGAAATGCCTTCCTAGTGGAGGCGCGTGTAAATGAGTATCATTTAATTCACAAGTTAGCAATTGCGCCCGATCAGTGCAGCGTCTCAGGGCGTGGGGAGTTGGAGGTGGATCACCTGGTTAGCCATTAAACATTACAATTTATCGTACAGCCCTGTGATCGAACGAATGTGGCCGAAATTCCGTACCTAACGGAGGATGGATGAACAACATCGATGATCACCCACTACTATGTGTACTGACATCGAGCAGTAAGAAGGCGCATGAACCATTTGGCTGTCAACAGTGCGTATTCAGCAACGGGTTGGGCGTTCCAGGAAACGTTTCCTTGACCCTGTGCTACAAAACTCGAGCCGTTCGGGCGTCCTAAACAGTTTGTTGCTACTCGGAAGCGGTTACAGTACCTAGCGTTTTAATGTGCACGGTACCCGACTTGCTACTTTACGGGTCATATCTTTGTGAACTAAGACGCGAGGCGGGGTTACGTAAGTCAACCCCCTACACTTACCGGCATAACGGAAAGCGCTATCCGCACACAACACACATGGACATGAATCTACGTGGTCCTCCGATCGCTAACGGGACACATTCACGCTAAAATTGTTGGGAGATACAAGTGGTGAAGTTGCCGGCCATGGTGGTGTAGGAATTACATTTAGGCCCTGCGCGCGCAGAAGCAGCGCTACTTGTTTGGCAACCAATTACTAGCCAAGTCCGCGCAAATCGGTTAGACATCGCCATACTATTATCCAGGCACGAGGCAACCACACCCACTTTCAACTCTAGCAGAATGCCTATTTATTACGTCAGGTTCAGGACACGAAACAAAACACGAAGCTTTAAGCGAACAGTTGTTTTTGATTAATTCTTCGTCAGGCTCATACAATAATAGGATCTTTTCCAGTTAAGCCCCGCCCACCCAAAAAAGATTATGAAAAGGGAGGATATGGAACTTGAACTTTTACTCTCTATTGAAGAGGGTGAAATTGAGACAAGTCATTAATAATTTGCATGAAAAGGTCCATTTTTCGGTGTCTTTGCCTCCAAACGAACTCACACAGGTAGCTGTCCACTAAAGATCGGTGTGTGCCGCATTGGCGCTTATTCTGCATCTTGTGAATGTACCAGAGAGATTCGATGGTTTGTGTGTGAGCTCCAGTCGTTGGATCCACAAAGTTTTCGGTATGATTAACCGTTTGATGAGTATAACTCATGCCATTCATCGATACAATGCCTTGGTATGATGCCCACATATCGGAAATGATAATTGAGCCGGAAGCGATGCAGGCCTGGATTGCGTCCAGCAGAGTGGCCGCAGTTCGATCTGGCACTGCATACAAGAACACTTCTTTAGTCTCCCGGCAAATTCCTCCGAAAATCCACTGCTGGGGAAGGGCTCGCCCTGCATGGTTTTTACGACGTGATATTAGGGTTTCATCGATCTCGACATGTAGACCTGGGCCGCCGACAATCGTTGGAGTCTGCAAAAGCTGCCAGGCGCAAATTTCACGCAGAAAGTTCTTCCAGTCGACAGCGGTCGCGTGGCCAATAGATAACTCCTCTGAGCAGAATTTGATTGTTGTCAGCTTTTTGGACCAGCAATAAATGAATAGGATTATTGTCCTGAAATCCATCCAAGTTCCCTTTCGAAGACCGATTTCTTGCCGACACTGTCGGGCATCACACCTCCACCTGTCAGAAACAGTTGAAAGTGTCATTTGGTGTCCTCGTCTGCTTTTATGATGATGATGAATCACTCCATGGCTTTGCAAAAACCGTATTGCTGTTTCCTTGTCATGAACGACCGCCGAAAGCGTCAGAAAGTTCATGTCAGGTTTTACGTGCGAACGTAGAAACTTTTTGGACAACAATGACCTTAGAAGCGGATAAGGAGTGTTTTTTGGGGCACGTTCACATGCATTACGTACACTAGAGCTGGCAAACAGTGGCGGGGCTCAACTTTTCACGCATGCCCTTTTTGCACTATTGATGGGGCTTGACTTTTCAGGTGTACCCTTTTTGCCTTAGTGGCGGGGCTTAACTTTTTGCGCGTGCTCTTTTTGCATTAGTGGCGGAGCTTAACTGGAAAAAATCCCAATAATATACATTAGGGTAAGGTCTGTTGCAACCGTTAGTATAACAAAGAAACAATTGATTAGCAAATTTAACTTTGATCATGATGGCAGTCATCTGATCACTTGACTGAAGTCAGCTAAAGTTGCGGAGTGCCATCACTTCCTTCCCGTCTGGTGGTCGACCACGGAAGTTGGTGTTTCTATCATCTTCTTCTGGACACATAAGTCTGGCTTTGTCAGGCGTATGCATACTGCCTCAGTGGTGGCAAGTAGGCTTAATCTTACACGACGGTTATCTCTTGGTGGGATTTTGTAGAATCTGAAAGGATGTTCGTTTGTTTATCTGGTGGCCTGTGTTGATTAGGTGGTTCATAATCGCACTGTAGTTTGTCCTAGTCTCGCGATTGTAGAGCCAACCTGGAAGGTGCTCTTTAATTCTCTTACCTAAATGCCTGGTCGTCCGTCCAATGTACCTGGCCCCGCACGGGCAGGTGAACCGGTAGATTAACATTGGAGATGATCAGGCATTCGGTCTTTGAATCTCGGAACTATTAAAGAGCTGGTCGTGAAAATCACATTCAGCTGAGCCACATTAAAGGTCTTTTTGCAGTTCTGCTGTAGTCGACGCATACATATCTCAGCCGCACTATTTTCATTGTATGGAAGAGTCAGGTAAAGCTGTTTATTTTCAGCGGTTCGTTTTGAAACTTTTAGTATGCATATGGGTGTCCATAAATCGCTCCGGATATCCATTCGCGAAGCTTTTGTTCGATTCGCACGAGTTTGGATTTATGGTGTCTTCGCTGCAGATTTTGTATGCCCGATCAGTTAGTGTTCGCACCTGGCGAAGAATTAATCGAAAACAATTGTTCGCTTAAAGCTTCGTGTTTTGTTTCTCTCTCTGAACTTTACACTCGCAGTTTGTTTGTCCTGACGGTATATGCTCTCACGGATTGCGGACTGGGCTCTGCTATAGATGGTTTTCACCGTCAACCCTACGAAATATTCCACAAAAATGTCGCACGGAGATCGTGGTTCTCGCCGGGGATTCAAACACACAGATTGGTAGATTGGAAGCTATGAACACGACACCCGCGATCTGCATGACTATGGTACTCGCAAGGACGGATTACGGAGATCGCCTTCTACAGCTCTGTGCTGCTCACGGGTTATTCCTCTAGAGCACAAACCTTCGGCGCTGCTGGCGACGCAACTTGGCTGGGACAATCGTGGACGCCGATTGATCACAACTTCACTGAAGAGAACCTTATGCACCCTACTCCGCATAAGTGAAGAACCGAATATTGCAAACACATGAAGAGGTAGACGACTGGAAGTACGTTGCCAGGGTGCTTAACGTAAGCGTGAAAACCTGCCGCAGCTGATTAGAAGCATTGGAGTCAACCGCACCTAGGGGACAGCAAGGAGGGGCTTGTCGCAGAGCCTTGACAGACAGCCACGTCGAGGCTCTGGTTGAGTGGGTGTCTGAAGACCCAACAGTTACGCTTGATACTCTGCGCCTGCGGTTGAAAGCGGAGTTCGAAGTCGAGGTGTACACCAGCACGGTCGCCAACTACTTGGAAGGCCGACTAATAACTATGAAGAAGCTACACACTATTTCAGAGTCCATGGATACGTTGGAGAACAAAATGCGACGGAAATCATTTGTTCTGCAGCTGATGAATTTGCTTACAGAAGGAAGATGACCAGTCTAGATAGAGGAAACCAATTTCAACGTTTTTTGTGGACGAACCAGAGGGCGATCACTTCGTAGCACGCGGGCACCATGTACCATGGCGAATAGGAGGGGCCAGAATCTGCACGTTGTCGGCGCCATGACGAACAAACGCTTGATAGCGTTCTCCGTTTTAAGAGACAGATATAACAAGCATAGGTGTGCACAGTGGTTGCGTCAAGTGTTTGATGCGAACGGTGACTCAATACTCGAAAGTTGCATTGTGATTTGCGACAATGCGTCATGCCACACTCATCTGGAAATAGTATTCATGGAGGAACCACACCTCACTGCGAAGGTTCTGCGACTTGCTCCATACTCTCCATCGCTGAATCCCACCAAGGGTATCTGGAGTATTATGAAGGCATACGTGAAGAAAGCAATGAGAGCACGGTATGCCGAGAGGCTCCGAGGTGATCCTGCAGGGGTTCTCAGCAAACATGAGTGGCAATACAATTTCTGGAGACGGTGCTTTCTGAAGTCCAAACATACATGACTGAACACCAGTGCAAACAGATGGTGCAGCATATCGAATGGAATTAAGGTCGAGTCATTCATTTGGCTGTCCTGTGAACGATTTCTTGGTTATTAAACTACATGCCTGTAAATTTCATTGTTATCACTTTGTTTTCGTGTGCGGTTATAGTACATGTTCCGCTTGAAACGTGCAATAATAATTTCGGTCAAACATCCAGACGCTCGCTCAAAGGTACTGCGCGTTATCGTGTAGCACACTCGTTGCCGTTTCTGCGCAGGGAAACGATCATGCTAGAGCTTGCGTACTTGCATTGGATAGAAAGAAGGTTGCGAGGTAATCAATGATTGTAGATGACATTTCGTTATTGCTTGTGTTTGAAAATGAGACGGATAAAATATTGGACACGAGCGAAGCAGCGTGGAACACTGAAATATGCGTACATGGCTGTAATAGGTAGAGGGTGATGACACGTTGGTCGGTTGTCTAACGAGTCATAGCAGTACAGGTGGCTTGATGTCGCTCGAGATCACGCAGTGGTGATCGATGCGGGAGCACAGAGGCAATAAGGAAAGCACAAGCAAAGATGTCCACGGGCGCAACGGAAGCATTTTCCAATGGGCAGTATTCCGTTGCAACCAGCATTCGAACAGATCATGGTGCTTAGAGAATTTGATGTGGCAAATAAGTCGTATTCGCTTGGGGAACACGCTTTTACTCCTCAAGTAGTTGTACCTACGCAGGTGATATATGGTTATACATTGCGCAGACCGGTCTTTCTGTCGATATAGCAGTCACCCAAGCTGCCAATGGAATCATACGTGAGAGTTGCTATTTGGTTCCTACTCGGCCAAGTGACGCGTCTCAGGTTATTTATGCAGTCAATGAGCGTGGACTCTGCAGTCGGATTGAAATACGACGGAATATCCCACTCCTCCTGGTGAGCAACTCACATTAAGCTTAGCTGTTTCCATCCCCTACTGAGGCAAGGCATCATAACAATCGGTCACGATGACAAGGACTGAAAGCGAAGTGCAGTCTGGTAGAAACAACAGCTGTGTGGATGCCGCAAAGAAGAGCAGCAGCTCTGAATGCCTCACGAAACACAGGCCGTGCGTCTTAAAATGCACGGACACTGCCGTCACTGCCTAACTAATAGTCCAAACAACTACATATAAATGTATATAAATATAAATATGTATATATAGTTATTTAACACGACCACAACACACGAGTAGCAAAACCTTTAAGCATTGTGAGTAGGGAAGCAATGTAGACTTTTCAACGTCTCAAGCAGACCTATCAATTCCCGATCCGTCGATACGCAAAAGAAGGAACATTCACGGGATTATACTATCGTTCCGGTCCCAACTGAACTTGAACTTGATTGTTCGCCATGGGTATGATTCTGGGCAAATACCGATAGCATTCCAAACCAGGTGTGTTCGGTTATCTTGGGCTCCCTGAACTGGGGTAGGGAATACCCCGCTGTGGCAAACTAATATATTCACACCTTGGCACCCCAGACCTACGTTATGCGTCGGACACATTTCCGTCGCTCGAATCCACTCTCGAAGGTACTCCAGCATCTGGCGAAACTGAGCCTGCTCTTCGCGTTTGCGCTGTTCGCGTACTCGACTGAGCCTCCGTAAAAGCAGGGAAGTCAGCACTTTGGACGCAACGCATAGTTGACCTCTCGATAGTCGGCGCAATCTGTTCGGTTACATTTCTTGATTACAGGCATGATGTTCGCTAAGCTCCAATTAGACGGGATGCCTTCTGTAGCCCAAATCTCTTGAATGAGTGTAGGTAATTTGAAAAAAAGATGAGTTCCTATGGTTACAAATAGTGCTAGGTAATTTGTCTGCAAAGTGAGCAACCCTTATATTCGGATACCGAAGAGGTGCTTGCACACCATGAAATAAATGAAACTTCGCCGGCACTTGTGGCCAGTGGAATAGCTGTTCCAAGTGCATTGCCCAACGTGCAAGCCGGCATTGATGATAGTGCATTGATGCAACGCTGGTTTCACACAGCACTTTATTTACATTGGTTGGTCAGACAAGAGAAAAATCTGGGGAAGTTCCTTGTGAGGGCCGTTTATACCATTTCCATGACACGCCGCGTCCACCAGCCTGCGCGATGTGCCATGATGAAGTGTTACAGTTCGGTGTTAATAGCCCTGCGTAGAGTTGCACCTAACATCAGGTAGAATTGTCCGGCGGTCTTCCCATAAGTTGAACACTTCGAGCAGAAATCCATCCGTCGATAATATGCCTAGTGAAAACAAAGACGATGTTGGCAGATTTGTGCAGGGCATTCCGGTTGTGTCCAATGTGCTTCAACATCTGGGAGTGGAGGGCTCTTTAGATTGGAAGTTTGCGAATTCTGTAAGGCTGCCTGATTAGTTGGAACGACAGGTTTGGATACGTCAAGCCGTATCCGGCGACGCTTTTTGGTGCCACAAAAACAGGGCGAATCTAACACACACACACACACACACACACACACACACAAGAGAGTGTTCAGAGTGGGGATGCTTACTTTTACTTGATTCGCTGTCCGTCATACAGCCTCACCAACATTAACTGATGGTGCTGTGATGAATCGGCGTCCACGATTGTCCCGGCAAAGTGCGTCGCCAGGAACGCCGAAGGTTTGTGCTCTAGAGGAATAAACCGTGAGCAGCACAGAGCTGTAGAAGGCGATCTCCTTAATCCATCCTTGCGAGTACCATAGTCATGCAGATCGCGGGTGTCGTGTTCATAGCTTCCAATCTACCAATCTGTGTGTTTGAACCCCCGGCGAGAACCATGATATCCATGCGACACTTCTTGCGGAATATTTCGCAGCTTTTGAATTTTGAGTAACCAATGGTTTTTTAAGGAAAGAGGAGTTTCAGGTAATAGGATTTCCTTTTGCAACGAAAGCAAGCTCATAAAAGCTATTGGTTTGTTGAAATGCGAGTTTGGAGGCTACAACACCCTTGGCCATTATGGTGTTTCGTCATCAACTGCGAAAGTAATGAGCGGCATTGCTCAGGTCCAGGTGGGTCTGCTACATTGATGAGACATTCATCCGATAACCATATGACAAGAATTCCACTACCTTCCATTTTAGACTAAGCGCCGTCTACCTACCGATCGTCATATTCCGATTCGGGCTGCTTAGGCCAACCAAGAACGCTCGCATCACACATTTCCAACTACGCCTATCGTGTGCTGTCAACCTGTCGATCGTTCCACTGGCCTCCGTCCGTCCCTCGATGAGCGGAGGTCTGTTCTGTATTTCATGTGCATGCACACCTCTGGGTAAAGCCACATTAATGGTCCACAGGCGCGCATCTGCGTTTGTGCGTGCGATTTCGGAAAACATTCATTCACTATTGGGTGGCCGGAAAACGCTTGAACGTTTCTTGGTTAACCGTGTATACGCTCTTTATTGCGGCATTTCAACGTGTTATTCATGAGATTCGGACCAATTGTGTCAACCGTACTGTAGATATCGACTGCTAACAGAGTGCGCAAGACGATATGTGCAAATGAGTGCCCTTCTACACCGAGCAAGTTAGTTCACAAGATGAACGACTACGACTGGGTACGTTGCGTTGCATTGGGCGCGTGCTGAGCATATTCCGCCGCCGCTTGCTGTGGATGGTCTTGTTTTGTTTCCCTCTTCTCGGAATGCTTTAGACTCGAGGGCATGTGTCCTGGACTTGGCAGCGAAAGCTGGGATTTCCCCCACTAAATTGCTTGATGTTAGTCCGTGTCACTTTTGCGCTGAATTCTCCGGAGGTGTCTTTGCAACTGGCTTGTGATGACTGACGATACGCGACTGTAGCGCGTTTGTTGTCATTCGCTAATCGACTCGCCTCTTTAAAGTGCAAAAGATATTGTGTGACGCATGGCTGAGGTTGCTTACGTCACAGGGATATTGGAAGCTACTAAGAAGCTGTCGCGGTACCACTGACTAACCTTCATTCACGTTCCTGCATTTTTGACACTATGGTGTTGAAAGTTCGTGGACGCTCTGTTTCCGAGTGTTTAAGAGTTTATTTAGTTTCGTCATTATATCCCATTCGTCTCTTATCCCATTTTTCTTTGCTAAAAGTTTCGTCGGCCGGTGGCCGAATGGAGTACCCGCCTCTCTTGTAGTCAGGAGGTCACCGGCTCGGATCAACCTAAGTGCAGGTGACGTCGTGATTAACCCATCCCACGCGTGTTCGGTAGTGGTCAGGTGGCGCCGAAGCGTCGGTCCAGTGTGCAGGCGTCTCGCTGACGTCTTTCTTTATGTAGACTTACTTCGCTATGTCTTCTGCATATCACTTCGGATTACCGGAATTCGGTCGACTTTTAGTTGTAATCTTTGCTTAACGCTTTTCCTCAGCTTTCCTAATTTCCCTTCCTCCTTCTTGCCCTTGACTCTTGCTTTATGTTAACAAACAGGTGGCGGGCTCGTCTGCCCGTTCTTTTCGGGATCTGCGGTGTCTATGGAGAAGCTTCCACTGTATCTGCTGCTGCTTGGGCCCAACTGGTCAGGTTGCTTTGACGCATTGGAACACGGCGCTCGTTACTCCAATTCGGGATGGTGCATCTTAACCAGCCTTGTGTGTAGTCTCTACTCCACTACTCATGGGGCAGCTGTAGCTCCTCAGTTACTTCTGGAAGGAACGAAAATTCTTTCATCGTATCACTGGCTCCGTGTAATGAGGAGTTTAGCTCAGGTTGGTCAGGCTCATTTTTCACTGTTTGCACCTCACCGCTTCCTTTTCTGGGAATCTCAATTTATGTTCTTTTGTCTCTTTCCCTTTTGAACCGTCGGTATTTTTAATCTTCCTCTCGTTGCGACACGCGCGTGACCTTTGTGCTGGTTCGTTTGATGAAGTGCCTTTTTTCGCTATCAAGCAGACCTTACATCCATTTTTTCATCGAATTTTCTTTCATCACGAACCCTTCTGGTCAGAGCGATTAGAAACGAGTACCTTTTCGTTGCAAACGGCAGGTTCCGCTACATATATGTTTAAAAATTACGCAGTCCTGTTCATTGTTAAACATATCCCAACGTTTCTCGGCTGAACTTCCACTGCCTACATGGTAGGTAATCCCCCCCTGGTTTTATTACAGTAGTGGCGCCTGGGTACCATGTCAACTTTGCTTTAGCGCTACGTTGATATCGTCAAGCGTGTGCGCTTCATGAAATGTGCACGTATTCACTTTCCTTAGTTACTCCCATTGGATTGCGCCTACCACTGTTGACCTTTTTCGGGATAAATGAGAACTTTTCGAACTCCGTCATATATCATTTTGGCAGGCTAATCTAACTGCGTTCCACTGTACACGCACAGTAGTTCATGAACCATGTTTGACCCCTTCAGTGAATCGTTATCCTTCCGGATTCGGCATTTGTTGCTCGTTTGGTGTCAAATGGCTCCATCGACTTTAGCCACACTCAATGACCTTTTCAGAATACCTGCATCGAACGTCCATTGTGACCCGCGATTGTTTTCTCCTTCAGAGCCACAGCTGCCGTACTTTTCGACTGTTCCTCACTCATGCGATCTCAAGGCAGCGGCACCTTTGCTATAGGGTGTTCGTTTGTTTTCCGAGCTGAAAAGATTTTATCATTAAATTAAGTTACCTAGCCTGGGGACGAAACGTTTTGCCGTCAGGCTGTCCATCATGGGGACGAAGCGAAGACGTTTATCCGCATCCTGATCCACAAATATTCTCCATAGTTGCCAGCGGCTTGCTACGTGGCCACTTTTGAGCAGCTGCAGACCAGCTCCACCACTTGAGTGACGAACTTTGACCGACAATCTTCGAGACCAAACGGGTGTTTGTTTATGTTGCCTCCTTACTGAGTTCGAAATCGCTATTACTAATGCATGCTATATCCAATCTGCGCACCATCTTATTGTACACATTTCTGAGGACATCATGGATTGCATCAACAATTGTGCCATGATTTGACGCCGCGTGTGACAGCCGCCAGTGCGTATTCATGTGCGCTCACGCTACTCATTAGACAAGGGGTGTCCTCTAAGCGACTCTGTCGCCACGCCATTCGAACGGGTCTATGGCAACAGATGGACGTACCCCATAGATGCTCTTCTGTAAGCATCTTGATCGCTTTTTTCACCATGATTATATTATGCTTAACATCCGCTTTGGTGACAAACACGCAAGGTATCCCCATCACAGGCCGATTTCTGCTTCATGTAGTGTGTGTTATCCAATGCGCTATGTGGTTTTCGTAACGGAAACCACCGGATCACCGTTGGCGCAGTGAACATCGCTTTCGTCGATGTTGCATCCGAGGTTTGTGTTTGTTCCAATTTGATACTCTTGTGGTTGCTTGTCTTCTCATTTTCTGACCATCTTTGCGCCCCACAACCCACTCTCCATATAACGTTCGGAACTCTCATCTTCCCCAGGCGCTTTGTACCTTCAGGGTGCTAAACATACTTCGCATACATTCAGTCTTGCTATGATTCTGACGGGTTGAAATCAAAGGACGCTTTTGACGCTTCAATCGTGGACGCTGGATGAATTCATCGCATAGACAACAAACCATTACATGGAACTAGTCACCTTAGAGATCCTGGTTCACCTTTATTGGTCGCCGCTCGTAGCACCTTTCCCTACTCAAACGACCTGCTGATCTTCCACTTTTTGTCGCTACTTCCATGCCAGCACCCACTGTTTGCGTTGCGAATGACTGTTTGAATTGCATGTGTAAATGTCACACGGAGAGCTTACATGTGAGCTTGCTCTACTCGTGGCTTTGAAACGTGGTCCGTTTTATCTGAAGAGTGGAATGTGACCTGGGTGTGGGCACCCTTACCTCTTAGCCTTTCTCATTCCCCGGTCCTCGTTGCTTTCGTGGCGCCGATTGCGCAATAGACGTGTGTATGTAAATCGTTTTCGCGTTCGCTTCAGTCTTCGTAGGTAGAGCCCTCAGAACTGTATTAGCTGTCCCACTGCTGTCCCTAGTGAGCTTAGGGTTGTGCTGTATCCGCGTTGGGTGGGATGATGGGGCTGTGAGCTGGGGCTCTTTACACCGAAACTAGCCTATATGTCCTAGTTCAAAGCCATCCTCCACAAATTATGAACCTAGTCACATTTGAAATCCGTTCAGCTCAAATGTTTCCTTGTGTTATCACCAAGCAGTTTGTATGGGCACATCTCAATTTATGCGCTTATGTCGTAGTTATGTGTGGTTTTGTCTCGCTCTCTGTTCACATGCTGACTGTTTAATGCTTTTCAGCTCACCGCAACTCGCAGAACTTGATAAAAACGTTGTGCGCCATGCCCTAACTATCTTGATATCAGTGCTATGAGAATTTTGTTCCCGACTTTTCTACTTTTTTACATACTACTGTTTGGAAGCTTGCGCTTGTGTTTTCTAGCGCTATGTCTATATTGATATCGGCGCAATGGATATCGGTTATTTAAATCTTCCGATACCTGCACTTCTTTTTAGTGATCTCGTGTGTATTATTTCATGCTTCTTTTAGATACCGTTTGCATTTTCCATATAATTTCGTTTTAGAGTTCTCTTCTCTGTCTTTACGACACGGGTCACCCTAATCGGGTACTGTGTAGCCCTCCGGAGCAATCCACCTTGGATCGACGCACAAGGTTCGTCTCATCTCATTCATGCTGTTTGGTCTTTGTCAATTCTCTCTCATCGGCTGATTGTTAGTCACTGGTGCCATATCTGGTCTTGTCTCGAGATACAATAGCTTCAAGCATCTTCGTTGCACCAGACCGTGCTCCCACTTAACAAAATAGCGTTTTATATTTGGCAATGAGTTGACTGACCTTGCTCATAGCGCTGCGGGACTACTGTTACCAGTAGCCACGATCACATCACGGAGCTACGAATGAACAACACCTGCTAACTGCAACACTCATTGAGGCAACCGGCGCTCGAGATCTAGAGATGAGTACTTTTTCGGTCGACCCTGCGCATCCACTTTTGTCCTTTTGTGTGAACATGTCATTATGTAATCATTAGCGGGACTGGTCTCCGTTTTATTGTCGATACTTGTTTATGCGTGGAGTGTGAACTAGTTCGATCTCACGGCCAGTTACCATTCCCTTTCGTTTATGCTACCCTGGCAGATAAAACCCGGTTGAGGTTGACACCGGGCGCCGTATGCCTCCAATAGGAACACCTCAACTTATCATCTGAGGTGAACAATGTATACTGTGGAATTTTGTGAGTAGTGTAATTTTAGTAGAAAGTAGAAGCCACGATTAAACTTCACAGAATAATCTGCTCCAGTCTCGTGGGACCGGGGTTCGATTCCCCGTCGAGGCAGATTATTGTGTGAAGTTTAATCGTGGCTTCTACTTTCTACTAAAATGTATACTGTATTGTTGGAGCGTAGAAATTTAAATTTATACAACCATCAGAGTATAATGAAAATTGCTGGAAAAAGTATCTCCCACTCGTGCTTATCTAATCCTTCTTCAAGTTCGTATGTAACATTAAAATGTCTGGCTTACAGTATAATTGGGCTCACAAATGTAAGATTTCATTGCCAATGTGCAATCTTCCTCTCAGTCGAATACTGGTGGAATGTAAATCCAGCAAGGTTTTATACTGATACACCGGTTGGACCTCCACGACTTTTCCTGGCAGACTGTTCCAAACACTTATCACTCTCTGTTTGAAGCACAGGGGGTGAAGAACTCACTTCATATCCGGCACCACGAGCTTGTACCGATGTCCGTGTGTGTTATATGACGTTCGCAAGTGAAGCAGCAACATCAGTGGATTTAACTCACCATGATGTCATATACCGTAGGTCGCGATGAGATCGACTTGCAGTCGACGATGGGACAAGGTATAGAGTCCTAGTTTCTCGCAGCGGTCTTTGTACAGCAATCCTAGTGAACTCGGAAGAAGTATGGTAGCGACGTGTTGGACCCGTTCGATCTTTTGTGCCTCGCCTCGCGTGCTCAGGCAATAGGTGGGCGAGCCGTGCTGTAATATTGATTTTATGATGGAAAAGAAGAGGCGAGTGGCTACCACTTCAGATCAAGTGCAGAAGCTGCGTTTGAGCGCCTAAACCACGCACAGTCCGTTACGCTATAGCCTGTTCGTGTCGTCCATAGGCTTCACATTACAGCGCGAGAGTACCTCTAGGTACTTCATGGACGATTTGAGATATAGCGGTTGGCCGTCTAGGATGTAAGTTCGGCCGTCACCACTCCTTCCCAGGTTCACGAATACCGACTTGCTTGGGTGTACCGGGAGGCGGCCTTCCGCAGATCACACGGAGAGGCGATTGAGGTCTTGATGAAGTTGGCTGTGGTCGTCTGGGGTGTTAATCGCTCCTTAAATCTTCAGGTTACCTGCAAGTGGGGCACACAGCGACTGAAGAAGCTGAGATAGATCATTGATATGCATTAAGAACAGAGTGGGCCCCGTCACTGTGCCTCGGGGTGCTCCACTAGTAGAGGCTTACTAGTCGGTTAGATGGTCACCGGCCTTTACCCTCCACTTTCGTTCGGCAAGGAAGTCCTGGATCCACTGGTATAGTGACCCACCAATGCAGCAGATCCTCAGCCTGTCGAGAAGGACCTCATGATTTACCTACTTAAACGCTTTTCTAAAATTGATGTAGGTTACATTAACAGACTTACCCTGGTTCACTGTCTGCAACGAGTCGTGCTTCGTCACCAGATGGTTGGTAATGCATGCGCGGCGTGGCATAAAATCGTGCTGTGCGAGTGTCAGTACATCTTTTGACTGCGGTATCTGTAGTAGACCCTTTTCACGGTCTTCTCAGCAACCTTGGCCAACATAGATGTCAGACAAATCGGCCTGTAGTTGTTCCCTTTTTCTGGGATCTCCGATTTTTGGCTTTTCCAATCAATCGGCAAGGAACCGGATAGCGACCTGTTGAAGAACTCAGCCAAGGCAAGTGAGATGGCCGATGGCGACTTGAGAATCAGTTGGTGGAGTCCGTTAGGCCAGCAGGTTTTCTGCCGTCAAGGTTGGCGAGTAACTGACGCACCTCTTCCGCAACGTCAACCGGACTATCAAGTTTGGTAAGCGTGGTAACTGTCGAACTATGTACAGACACTAGGTCATTTGCAAACACCGAAGCGAAGTGCGCCGCCAGCGCGGACGCACGCTCAGTGCTATGACATAGTCGCTTGTTGCAGTGACTGAAACGTTATTGCTGTGTGACAGTTTCGAGTTGGTATGTGGTGATCTAGTAATTTGCTCCGATCAGTGCAATTGGGCTATTTAGAACCTAGTTACGTGATCGTACTTGTCGTGTAACCCTCTGGGAATGAAAAACAAAGTGAGAGCAGCGGTCACGAGATTTTTATTAAGAAGATTCGAGGACATTTGGGGTGTACGTAACCGAAATCCGCTCTGCTGCTGTGGTCCGTTTCACTGTCTTTCTCTCCTTAATTGACCTGTTTCCTTTGCTACATTCCATTGATTCACGCTCGCTGTCCACGCCTACTGTGTCAACGGTTACAATGGGCTGCGTTGCTGCCCCTCCGGATAGACTGCACGATCGGTTCTCATAGGTTACATCTGATTAGCCACTCATCCTCTTGATTGAAGCTCCCTCAGCTGACCAGCTGCTACAGTGGACTTGGACTTCGACGTATGCCATCTGATCGCCACTCGACGAACCAATCCGCTTCTGAGCTGTTCGAATGCATGTCGTCTCTACTTTTCACTGGGCCGAACCCGTCGTGCCCGCCCATCTCTCGCTCTTGACCTCTGATTGGCTCCTGGTCCATCGGTACCGCAACGATTTCATTCGTCACAGGTCTCAGCCACCATCACAGTACTCAGTAATAACTCACAACTCTGTTGGCCTTGATAAGTGGTGAATGCATATGGTGACCACAGAGTGGTTACTGTTCATGGTGCGTGGAAGTGGACCTCTGAATGCAGGTTAACTGCACGAGTGAACTTGCTGGTCTGCAGCTAATCGGTTACTGGCACGGAGTCCGCCTAAGTTAGAGGAATCGCACTGTGCGTCGATACAATGATCGTCTGGCCTATTTGTTCGTGTGCTTGCTGGGCGCGGTAATTCGTTCGAAGAGGCCCAGTCACCAATTGAGGTCCCAGATAGTGCAAAGTCCACCGTAGCGTATTTTGTGAAACCCAATTCTGCATTCATTTGGGTGTCATCATTCATCAACGTCATGGAGTCCTCTTTCCAAGCGGAGCATTGGTGGCTGAATGACAGTTTAGTTCCATCGTACATGTCAAGAACGCTGGAAGCGATTGGCTTGATGACCTGCAATGAGCCAGCACACAAACCGGAGATAAGGATTGCGGTTCACCTTTAGTAGGTCGACCATTACTCGCTGACTTGGCCGCATGGCAACCGCGTGAACCGGTGCTCTGGTACATGATACCGATACATTGCTAGTATTAATGGTGATTGTTGATATCAAAGATAACTGACGGCAATCCGATAGATGGTGTTCATCATCCAGTCGCCTCTGAATTGTTGCATTCAGCATTACAACCACCTCGTTTGTGTACTGTGGTGAACCACAGATCCTCATCTCTTCAATCACACAAATGCAACACACACTGCTAATGTGGTAGTGGGCGTATAAAACACAAGGGTCATCTGCATCCCTTGACAACTCAAAGTCCAACTGACGCCTGATCGGTCTTGAAAAACGTTTGTCGTATATGTGTCAGGCTACTCTCTGCTAAATCTGACTGGCAAACCTTTCCTGCATGACACATAGGCGATATCAGCGAAGTATGAACGGACTACTGACAAGCGTCTGTGTTGATGGCGGTGGTGCTAAAGTGGATTCCAGTGTTTAAATTTGCAGTACATTCATCTTATTGGCTCTAGCATGGGGAACATTTCCAAGGGCAGTATTGAAAGTTGCTTTCAACGGGAAATCTATCTGCAAGTACATTGTAGACCTCTTTCCAGGACCTCATCGGTACAAAACGGGGAAAACGACAAAATCCCGTGTGTGATACAGTATGTGTGTGCAATAGATTGGTAAACAGGATTAAACTCATCAGCCTGATAAGCTTGCAACCATCAGCCTGGTATTTGACAATATTCTACACTAGGATAAAATGAATAGAGGTCGAAGTATTTCACTGTACCTATGCCTCTAACCTACCAAGGCTTCTTCGCGGTCTTTGCCTTATAGGCTTTAAGAGAACACCATGCGCAACTTGAATAGAAGTATGCGGTGTCAAGTCGTTTTTAAAATCCCACCTATTCTCAGCAACGATACAGTGCGGTTCACGGTATGTTCATATACTAAATCAACAGCTCCGAGGTGAATGTTAGCCAACTACTCCTTACACCATGTCTTTTTCTCTCTCGTCTGCGTCTTCATGTTGCTCTCTATATTGCTTACAGATCTCAATGGCGCATGTGCAACCCATCCCACACGTTCAGTCTTTTGGCCCTATGCTGTTGTAACCTTACCGACTCACTCCGCGAACCAGGCTACGGGAGCACGAGCAGTCCGATGCCCGAACAGATTACTGTGATGCCAAACGTACGGCATTCTCCGTCCATTGAGCACGCATTTGAACCTCTCGGTGGAATCACTTTAGTCGTCTTCTTACTTGGCCAAGTGAGCTTCCGTGCCCCACTGACCTTCCGACTTGTTTGCTTTATTCTTATCGTCCATTTACTGAGGTGAGGCCAACTTCACTGAATATGGCAGATACTTTCGTCACCTACTTCTCAAGTGATCCCTAAGTTTTCATGTCGCTTCATCCTTCACCATGAGTGCACATCTCAAAACTTTAGGAATCTGAGTATGAAATGAGGTTGTCTTAGTTTCAGCCAACATTTTTGTGCTTCTTTCAAAAAGAATTTTAGAGTAATGTCTCGTTTTACTCAGTCTTCCACGGACTAACCTCTTGAGTGTAGTGGAAATATTTACCACTTAATTGCCAGTCTTATTAAGAAACCCAGTGAGCATTTATTGTGCACACCGCCACCTCCCTCTCTACGTGGACCGCATACGTTTCGTCCACCTTCAAAGTTTTGTGCGAAAATCGGAAGTGAAACAGAGCATGACAGGACAGGCACTCGTCACACACCTGAGACACCTAATAGCGTCGTGATCACTGTGGCTAATTCATCTATGCTTTCTAACTGACTCAAGAATGTTTGTGTTGTGTCGGAACCCGGCGACTGCTTCCACCCACTAAAGCTAGTGAGAACACGTAGGATCAGGGACAGAGATCCAAGGATCCTTTACATAGGGAAACCAGTCCTTTATATAGCATAACGCACAAACATGAAAGCCAACCAGGGTGCGGAAAGGATGCGGACAATTAGAGCCAATAAGAACGGAACAAATGAGGAACCAATCAAATGCGCACAAAGGACGTAAGGTGAGAGTGATAGCGTCAAGGTATGCCTGCGATCTGAAGACAAAAACAACGACTACAAATAGCCAATAGGGATGACGAAATGATGCGTTAAAACAAACATCGGTGAACCTCCATGGTAGAAAGAAAGTCTGCAGTCATGAACAGCTACAGATGCATACCTGTATTTTACTTTCACCTCCAACAGTTTGTCGTGAGGCGGCCAACCTTACTGCATGCAGCCCATCTTCGCCATTACTGCAGCCAACCTTCAGGGTGCTTACTCTGTCTAACCGTACAGACTGTGATACTTATCTTCAATGGATCTGTTTCTGTCCAGTTCAGTCAGTTAACTATGCTCGGTGAAACAGGGTGTGGTAGATCCACTTGTTTTAACTGGAATCGGTAGTCATCCAGCAACATTACTATTTCGACAGTTGGTCAAAAGCGAGCTGTTTGTCTTTGTGGCGATCATTTATACAGCATTTGTCTTCCCTCTTTAACAGACATCCCGGCCTTATGTTCAATGTGCCCCTTCCTTGGCACTCCCAGGGTACACGGTTCTTAGCATTCTTTGTCCGTGCTTGTCTAAAGACTAATTCTCTATGCTGATAGTCGGAGTTCACAGCTGTATCTTTTCCTCTCCTTGGCCTTTCGGTATCCTAGGTGTGGTCGTCGCGTTGTCAGTATCGATTTGTGCAATTCGCCAAATGATTGCACTGCAATCCGCTTCACACCACCTTTTGGGCTGTCACTCGCTATAACAGGTCTTGTGTGACAATGTCGGGTCCCAGCTGGACAGTAATGTCATCAGCCGTACCATGGTTTCCCAATCACTCGTCTCAGCAGGCTGCTTACTACTTATTCGACTAGAATTGGGTTATGGTCACTAGATCCCCTAATCTGTTTACTTTGTATCTCTCACTCTTCCACATGCTGATAGCGCTTTGTTTGCACACCTTGAACAATGAACAATGAATGGGATTTGATTCGGGATTTGATTCCCCACCCCTGTACACACACCTTTTGAATAAATAAAAGGGACTACATCTCCGTTGTTGAGTGCACGCTGCTCCAGTCACAACAGCAAAATTCTGCGTACTGCTCTCCTCTCCGAATTGATAGTCATATTATTCAACCCAATATGCTAGTGACGCTATCACTGGGACTTTATCTCCGTGACTTTTGCGGCCAATAATCCCTATTGCTCATCCAGCGATCAAAAACATTGTGTGGATCACGATAAAAATCTTTTATACATGTGATATCTTTATAGTGTCCACAATTATGAACCAATATTTTATTATTGCTTTTCCTTAACCCGTATCACACTGTGCAAAGTCAGCTGGCGATTTTCGACGCGCGCAATCGGGTCAGCTCGCGGCTATCGATGCCTGGGGTCATTATAACTTACCCGTCTCATCTTCTAGCCACGATCTGTTTTATTGAATAGTAAGGCGATTTATTTGGTTTTGGTGAAGTTTCGCCGCAGCTAGACTCAGGTAAGCAGCCACCACATACACAGGAAAGCGCTCTGAAGCCAGCCCTGTCCTTAGCAAGTTCATAACATGCATGCCGGTGCAGGATGAGCCGCGCTATATCGTAGTTAGACATCAGTCATGGCGGTCCGCTGCCGTCTTCCATGGCTCAATGACATCGGTCGTGAGTTCGAATCCGGCAGGATTCAGCGAGTGCGCACAACTGGCGAGTCACAATAGGACGAAACGGCCGTCAAGGGCTTTCCTGGATGTGTGGTGGCTGTCTGTCTGGGTCTAGCTGCGACGAAACTCCACCAAAACCATCTGTTCTGTCGGCTCTGCTAGAGTACAGAGTAAGCCAATCCCCTGGTAAGGAAGAACGAGCAGGGCGAGTACGTGGTAAACACGGCAATTGATTCCACACCAAAACGTGAACCGGAAGTGTGTTAAGTTACACTGTACAGTCTGCGCTGGTTGTCGTTCGACCGCTCATGGGAGTTGATTTCAAATCAACACTAACCTGTTAATCGATATCTTCCCGGTGCATTAAAATGTGACAATCGGCGTCAGCAGGCTTTGCTCTTGAGCACAGCTCGTTCGGGTTTTCGAGGCAGGTGATTGGGTGACCACGATTCACGTGCCTCATTGGCCTGTGCTCGAGAAACCGTACCCTTCCAGCATTTTTATCTTTGGCTTGTTCGGTGTAAAATCGTCTTGGGTTAGTCTGGAACGGAGTTACTGGCTTCCGTATTCGGCTGGATTTCCGTCTGGACTGGGGTGTGGTACCTGTTGTTGGCGCCAGGTTACAAGCCGTTCTGACCTCACTAGGCCTTCCCATCTCGAACGCCTCCAAAAGATAACAGTTAGAGATCGGTCGTCAATCTTTTTGATCACCACAAAACGTTCGACAGAGTTGGTTAGCGTGGTGCCTCCACAGCAATGGACCCACCTGGACCTCGTACAGAACAAGCCCTATACGCCTTTTGATGTTGCCCACAGCCCACTTTTGATGATCACAGTGATAGTCCCTGACTAGAACACGATCTCCTGGTTACAGCATATGTTTTTCTTGCGTTACGATCGACGGCCGCCTCGAAACTGTTCGGGTAACATCATGTACTAGACGTAACTTCCAGTTCATCAGAACTTCGCCGTGGGAACAGCTGTTCGGACTTTGCGGATTTGCAGATGTTCGGTAGTTCGGTAGGAATATATCTAGTATTTCCGCAGTCAATCCCTCCTCCAGGATTTCAGTAGGGCACGTTTAAATGTGCCGATAAATTTCTCGATCTGCCCGTTTGATTGTGGATGGAAGAGGTGCTTTGATATGAATGATCCCGTACCTTTTTGTAAAGCGAACTGTTCTTTTCCGTTGTACCGGTGTTTCCGTTTCCATATTATCTTCCACCACTGTCAGGTTTTCCGCCTTGGACTGCAGTGGCAATCAGCTCGTTCTGCCTACGCTACACCCTTACTTTATACCACGTTGTCTTCTTGGCTGCACTCGATTCTACCAGAGGACGTTATTCTCGAAACTCGCTTCATAACCTCTTTTCCCTACGGTGTGCAAGCACTCCTCCCCTCCAACACGCTACAATTTTAGGCATTTGTTCTACTCATATTTCGTCTCCACACACTAGAAGGGAAAGATATTGGTCCACCGACGCCATACCATTTTGTCACAGCAATCTCTTACCCGCACGGTCTTGTAAGCAAGTGATCATAGACTTCTGGAGTTGTAGTTAAACATTAGCTGTCTATAGCAACTTTTGTGCCGCGATTGAGTAGCCGTTGAGCTTGGCTTGTCCCAATTTCGTCGGACGACGTGTTTGTCTGCCCAACCGGCACGCTATATGGTTCCTCGCTAGTCATCTTGGTAAACGATTTTCTTGTTCTTTTGACAAACTTCGAGACAGCATTCCATCTCGGTTTTAGCATCTAGGTGTACAACCTTCTGTGACGAATCCATGTCATACTGCACTCTACTCCTATTCAGTGTTTCTCTTGCAGTGTAATGGTGGCTATTCATCAAACAGGTTGTCAAGTCACTGGTTATCCTTGAATCAATGCTGTTGCAAAAACGCACTGTTGCCATTCATGATCTTCCAGCTGCTCCGTTGTGTGCTCTTGTCTCTGTTACTCATTTTCACTACCAACCGAGCTAATGTTGGTCGACCGACAGCGACTAAAGAAGAACCGGCCTTCACAACATTCATCAAATCTTGTGACTATTCATGTAAGAACCGGTTCTGCATCATGGTCACAGAGTCTCCAGGTTTCTACTATCTGCCTCATATCATCGCTGATGCCGTAACTGAACGTGGTCAGCTGATACGTCCAATTGCGAAGTCCATCCACTTTGATTGTATGGGTCATGTCGAAGTACACACGATGCACAGTCTTAACGAGAACCACGATTCGCAATCCGGGACCGTGACCGAAGCAGATGACTATTCAGTAGAGCAACGAGACTATACCTTAACGTGGTTTGACGGTTTGCGCACGTTTTTGACCCATTGAGCTGTACTGCGTGGTGTCCCCGATCACCTTGAGAGTTACTATTATCAGGTTGGTCAATGGTTATAGGTCAGACATACTCAATCTCCTGATCCTCCAGGTTGGGGGGTTTGAAATGCGATGGCGTCCATTTCTGTAAAACTAACTCATTGCCACCTCCCCGCTGTCCTGCGAACAGGCTTTTGAGCCAAAGGCTTTGGAGGAGGACCC
>OX104066.1:52199626-52248999 GCA_944474145.2 Dicrocoelium dendriticum | reverse complement strand
ACACACAGACTGTGAGTACGTGTCTTGGGTAGAAGCAGCCACTCGCTTGAGGATCTCGTGCAGCTGCGTCAGTTGCGGCGGCTTGGACACGTACTGCGCATGCCCGCTCATCGTCTTCCGTGTTGAGCACTGTTCGCTTTTGTTAGACAGGACTGGAGGAGGCGGCGCGGTGGACAACATACAACATGGAGAAGCGGCTTGAAAAATCTGATGAAATAGTTGGCCTCAGTCGGTTGTTCTCGACTCTCTGGTTGGGATTTCAGAGATACAGAGTGTCACTGGTTGGAGACCCTAGAAGTCATGCCAGACGACTGACGTCAATGGCGGACTTTTATATCTGCATATTGCGGTGATTTCCCTTTCCTTCCTCAATAAAACAAACAAACAAAATTACTCAACAACTGGGTGAAAAAAAGCAACTGAAAGATATGCTGCATCTTGTTTTTCTTCCTATTCATATCCTGGTTTCTTATTCCGCTATGACACAATAACTGTACCACAGATTGTGATATATATATATATATATATATATATATATATACGAGAGGGCAGCTACTACTCTCCAGTTGTCCGTTCCGAGAGATTCTGTTCTAGGTGGCCTGCCTCTGACCTTGACTCAACATTCTCTTACAAGGCAGTGGTGCGTGTCCAGCTCGGGGTTGTGGTTACAGCGACTGGTCACGCGCAGCTTTTGACAATTTACTACGGTCCACATACGTTTTTCGACGGTACGGTGCTGCGCACCTGTGAACCCTGCTTGTCGCAAATGAGAGGTGACGGGTTTGCACCAATTTGACTATGGGCGGTCTGGCTTGAGGCGAGAGGTACCAGACCTTCCCCCACTGAGTGGTGTTCTCCCACTGTCAGAGACAATGCTGGACACTCATGCTCTACGGTTATCCAGATGCATGTTGTCTTCCATGATTAGGTAGTGAAAGAAGGAGACCATCGGCCACTTCCCAGTCTCCCAAGTGGATTTTGTGACGGTATTGATCTGACCAATAACCATTGACTTACCTGTTATTAGTGGCTCTGAAGGAAGTTAGAAAGTTCACCCAGCGTAGCCCCTTTTGTCATAGAGACAGGTAACCCAACACATCACTTCAGTTGTGGTGTTCGCCGAGCTGAGTAGCTTGATCGTAAACGTTTCACCACCATTAGAGATGACATCTTCAGTGCGGTCTTGATGACATTCAGGTAGCGGAAGCTGGTAGAAAGCGAATCCAATGACGGATCATCATCCGTCATCATCCAGCTCCTGCTATCCGACTTCTATCAGTACTGCACTGAAAATTTCACCTAGATTGGTGTCGAAATGTTTATTATCAAGCTATTCAGCTCGGCGAATACCACAACAACTGAGCAAGCCTCCCGAGGTACCAAGTAATTTCGACCATCGCACCACGTTAAATTCCAGTCTCGTCGGAATGTTGACGCTTAAACGAGAGAACCTCAGCGCTATTTACTCTATGCTCTAACTTGTAGACGCTCCTATGAATCGGTGCACGTAAACAACTCTCCGGGCGGACATTAAGTACAGACAAGCCGAGTAATAGGGTACAGTTGCGCATTGTTGATCTTCCATATTTCTGCGAACTCTACCAGTTTCGTCATTCACTTTTTAAAACCGTTCGTTTGCATAAATTTTTACACTTTCAGGAGCATTTTTTGGAGCATCCGTGCAACCAGAGTCCTCATCATTGGCCTGTGTCTTCTCTATTGCATTTATGTCTCTGCCGATTCGTTTCTACACCGTGTTCCGTTGAAGACATTGTACCTGAGGGCCAGACACGCAACCTGTTTGCTCACTTTTGCCGAGTTATCATCAGTTTAGATGCAGATATGTATCTGATGGCTACCGAGCGCGTGTTCGGTGCCGAGTCCGGATCTCACTCACCACCGCACCTCGACCTGCCTGTGAAGAGCGTCGTTCCCGATTCCACCTGGCTACGGTGGCACCAGCTAATCACGCGTTGTGTACGCCCTGAGCAATGGACCCTTTGGACAAGTGACACTAAACCCACCACCCATTCGCATTTTTCTGAGACGGGTAAGTAACCCAGTGGGTTATCCGCCATTAGTACATGTCGGATTGTGTGGTTGTCTTCAACGCATCACTTTTATCGTGCTCCATGATATATCCTAAATTCAACTGTGATTCGACGTTTATCCTCCGAATAAACCAGTGGCCACTGCCTTGGCTTTTTATGGGTACCCCTTGTAGTTCGCTTTAACATACGAGTTTTGTGTGATTCGCATACCCACCTGCACCATTTCGAACAGCGAGACTGTTAGATCTTCCCACTTGGGCTATTCCGGCCGACAATTATGAGCTTTTCATAAAACTTCCAACCCCCAACCGAGAAAAACTAGAATGGTCCCCGAACAGAGCAACCTAGTAACCACGTTGCCACAAACACAGAACGGAGCGGAGTCCAAGACGCTGGTCGTATCTATTACTCAGGTCAGGTGAATACGATCCGATTAACACACTAACAGTGGGCTCCCCAAGGTCACAACAGACGCTTCACCGAACGAGCGTCACATCGAGTGTTTCAGATAGCAATTCTGGCTCTCCAGCTCTGCGATATTATTCAACCATTTTTCCGTTTCCTATCTGTCAAGTACTAATGTCATAGTTTAATTTTGTCGAGTCAAATTCTCTTCTCCTCCACTTTAAATCGTGGTTTTGACCCTTGTCACCCTTTGTTCTCTTATCGACGGAAATAGCAACAGTAAAAGTTTTCATAAACTCAGCAAAATTTCTTTTATGCCCTCAGACTTAAGGGGCTTTCAGTACCCCATGGCAGGTGCCTGCATGGCAGTGGAGGATGGGTCGGGCTATATCGCAGTTAGCTAACAATTCGTGATGGTCGGCTACCGTCCTCCATGGCGCAGTTGCATAAGCTGCGGGCTAGTTGGCACAAGCTACTAGCAGTCATGGGTTCGATCCTCCGTAGAGGACCGAAGGATGCGCACCACTGACGAGCCCCAATAGGGCGAAACGGCCGTCTGGTGCTTTTCCGGATAGGTAGTTGACTTATCTGGATTGTCGGCTGACTGCGACGAACAAAAATACTCACAAAAATCCTTCTACTCATAAGACTACATTTTATTGGTACGATCGATTACGCACATTTCTAGATGCAGCGGATTGTTTGGAGATTCTTTAGTTGATGTGAGCAATTCTAGACATCTTGCTGATTGCAACAATTTTTCTTCTTAGGTACTAACTTATCGATTTCATTTAAATTACAATCATCTTTCGAAAACGCTCTCTATCTTTTCTACTTGTTCGAAATTCAAAACTTTACTCTCCCACACTCCATCCCATTGTAATACCATCTTACCTCATCTGTGACGTTTGCTTGTTGACCCAGCGAAAGTCACAAACATGCTGCGCGAGCGCTTGTTGGAGTAACAGTTCTGCTTTTTTTCTCACTTTTCTACCCAAGCATATACATAGATATTATCATCCAGGTGTCCGCAGTAGTGGTGTAAATGCTGAAAATAAACCCATTAAGGTGTGTAAAGCTTATTTGACGAATCCGAGTAAGACCAACCTACTTTTTGCTTGAATACCGTTAAATTCAGCTGGCTGCGGACTGCCAGGCATTGGATTCACGACACATTTATTCTCGGTTCCCCGTCATATACTTCAGACGAACTCCATCATCAGAGAAGGCTGGACAAACCTGCAATACCAGATTTATGGGGAATTCTTGTGTACCACGCTCTTCATCAGGCACGCCGCACACACCACAAACCTCGTGGTCCCGTGTACCACTTTAGCTGAGTGCTTCTCCACGGTTGACTAAGTGTCTAGAATTCCCCACTGTTTATGCCATCTAGCTGACTCGATCTACTTACATTTTCATAACTTCAGGATTTATTCCATGGGATTAAGAATGTTACCTTTCAACAAGGAGTATCACATTTTATCTTCGGTGCGCAATCCATGACATCAAATTTTTGGGTCAATCGGAAGGCAGTTCATGATCATTCCACCTTGCATAGATAATATTTGCTCATTGCGACAGCGTTGCGTCAATACATACGACTATTTGTGCAGTCTGCCGTCTTTATTATTCAGCTTGCTTTTTTCCCCTTCCACTTGGACAATTTTATTCGCGTTGTTATTGTTGTTGCTGTTGTTGTTGTTTGCGGTTTAAAGAAAGCGCAGTTGAACCTGAAAGCCTCAATCATGGCGCATCGGTAGTTCTGATCTACTCGTCTATCTTTTGCTTTGTCTTCGAGACCCTGCATCAGGGTTTCCAGCTGGTGTCTTCAGGCTGCACAACTAGCTATTTTATTACTGTATACAGGGGATTTTCCAAATGCGGAAGAAGGATCAACATCATCACCAAATCCGTCAACAGTCGATACACAGCCTCCGCTCAATGACCGCATGGGTTTGGTGGACTGGACTTGTCTGCCGAATGAAACCACTGCCACAGAGTTGGACACTCTCGTTCGCTACTCTAAGGACCTATTCGTGTCGGATGAGCGTCGCAGTCCGGCCTTGCAAATACCGTCGTCATCCGAGGATTCGGATACCTATGTGACCGGGTGTTCGTCCACAGAGATCGGTAGGGAGGCCGAAGAATACATGTCGGAGGATGACAAAAACCGCCCGCTTCCTTTTGCATCTGATTGTGGTGCCTCCAGCTGCCCCGAAAAGCAATCCGTTCACAGTTCGGACGACAAGGAAGGTTTAGTGAAACCGATCCCCGTGATTTGCGGTAAGTGCAATATCTACCTCGAATTCATGTACATACTCGCCTTCTGCGTCTGTCCATTGGAATAATGGAGCAACGATTTATAACGGTTGACAGGTCCGGTAGGATGTTTCGGGCGAAAATTCCAACATAACAACGCAGTGGTGACATTGTAATAAGCATGTTGCTGAACTCACCAAGAGGTTTGCAGCAGCACAGACACTGGTTTTCCTGTCTGGACTTTAAAGGAGTCTGTTGAGTATGCCGCTTGTTCTACCCTAATGTCGTTTTATGGAAACGGGCTATACCATGGTCTGTAAATGTGCCGCGGTGTCACTGAGTCGTCTTTTGAACAGCGCTTAGGTGGTGGCATTAAATAAGTGGGCTAGAAGTGTGCCAGGTCTGTGGCACTCCGAGAGAGAAATTTCGTCGACGTTCCATCCGGCTGTACTGCGTTGGCAGCTTAAACTGATGCCCTTCAGAGATGTGTTTTCATTGTTACACTATATGGTAGTTGGGGTTTTTAAGATCTGATGCTCCATTACAGGATCGCCCCGTTGACGCCGATAGCGTCCGCTGGTTGGGTTGGTGTGACAAGCTCCTGATGATCATTTTAAATGGGGTTTTTCATTCTCTTAAGTGCGGTGAGATGTTGCTTCTGCCAAGGCTGCGAGACTCGTGTGGCACATTCTACTTGCGGCCTCATGCGCACCAGGAATTTGCTGTAAAACTGTTCTCGAACTTTCCACACGCCCTTCGCAAAACGCCAAAACTCTGGTTTGCTTTCTTCTCCTTCGGTCTGCATCACACAGCCAAGGTCATCTTGCATGAGCACACTGAGATCTCTTTCATAGGAAGCGCGCTGCAGAATTTGTGGCCTTAGGCAGTATTTATGAGTGCTTTGATGGCGTATACGTAGAACTTTGCATTTGGCTATCTCAAACTATAGCCTGTTCTCAGTGGACCATCATGTAAGCTCTACTTAGATTTTTATTGCAGGGATGTGTGATCACTCACTGTATTGATAGCTTTCTTTCTCTTTATGTCACAAGAGAATAGTGCAGGGTGGCGCACGATATGTCATACCATTTGTTTTGTTCATTACACATGCAGTATTATAAATGTAATGTCGAAACCTCGTATTCTTATACTTTGGTTTGTAGAAAATCCGGTAGATGTCACGAGAAGGGAGTATGGGATGTTTTCTTGGCGCCAAACCCAATTTTTAAGATGGCGCATAAGAGCAGATTGCGTGTTGAACAGAAGGTGAAAGTTGTAATGTTTTTTTTACAGAAACGAGGAGTTTTGTAGCGGCACAAAGATGTTTTCGTGCATACTTTCGTACCAAATTGGCTCCATGTAAACAGACTATTCAGTGATTGTATCGCTAACTGGCTCTGTGCTCGAGGAGAATCGATGGCGCGGACCAAGTGTTCAGACCCCTGGAAACATAGCAAACATGGAAGCTTGTAAGAGGTTGTGAAATAAAGTGGTGGTCCCATTGAACACGTAGTATATTGAACTAAATTTCCATGCCTATACAATTAATCATGCACTAATTTTGTAATATTTTGGTGATAAACAAATGTGTAAGGAACAAAACAAATGGTATTACATTTCGTGCGCCACCTTCTCGAAAGGTTAAAGATAGCACCTTTGCTAGACCAAGAACAGGGGTGCTTCGACTGTTGAGTTACGTCGCACTGGACTTTGATAGGGTCAGATAGAGTGCTCCAAACCCAGAACTGGGTCACGGATTCCATAATTTTAAAGCTTGAGAAGCAAAATATGATGATACAGAAGGTCAAACGCATGCAAGAAATTTCCACGACAATCTGTCAGTAGGCTCGTCGTGCCTGTCCGATTTTGGCGATCACTATGCTACCTCTGAGAAAGAATGTTGTTACTCTAGTTAATCCACGAGTGCTTCGGTGGTAATGGACCTTATAACCTTGGTGATCAAGCAACACGGTAGTATCATCCGTTAATTCACTGGTTCTGCACGGATTATACTCTTATGACTTGTAGTGACGATTCCGTGCTTCCACACTGTGGTGACCTGCATCTTGCTTAGACATCCTTGGAAGAATCTGGTCAACAGTTGAGCTAAACGATTGGCAGCCACCTTCCTCGGGTTTTTGGCGAATGTCATCTGTGCCATGTGAGATGTACTCGCATAAGGTCATTTGCCGTTTCAACACATCCATTGCGGTAATGGATACCTGGCTAAACCGTGGAGTCCGTGTGATCTGCGCAAAAAGAATGTTCGATGACGACTGGATTGTTAACCAGGAAATTTGGTCACCTCTTGTAATCCCGCATACAGTGTCTAGAGCAGGGATTCCTCCCCTGATTAGGGAGTTTGTTCATGCACCTATAAATTGTCGCGGATGTGGCCTTCCAAGAATCGAAACCAAAGTCTGCGCCTCGGTCAAATTCTATTATCCATGAACAAAAGGACCATTATATATCTTTCATGAGTTTGAATCATTCACAACACGGTGCATTTTTCCCGGTTGTTTCCCTCATGGTGTCCACTTTGGCTTTGCTCGTGCTATTCCACGGTACTTCCGTGCTTGGTCTAATCGACGCGCTCAACCGTGTAGTCACCGACGCTAGCAGACAAGGGGTTGGCCTGATGTTTTCGGTGCTAGCGATCGAGTTCCGTTTGGGGCCATGGCTGCTCGCCCGTCAGTCACCACCATGTAAAGTGGTGGCCAACTCGATCAGTAGGACCGTAGCTGGATCGTACGGAAATTGGGTGTCGCCTGCCCCTGTGACAGGGATTACTTGTGCTATGCTTTATGAATGCTCCAACCGAAATACAGACTGAACTTATTCGCTATCTCGTCCTTCTACAGTGGCGGATCATACGCATTTGAGCTGTTGGTCGCACCTGTCGGTCCGTTGTTTACTCCCAAAATCTCGATTTACCCTAGCGTATACATATAACGTATCGGTCGGAACAACTGTACCAATTCCTGCAGTAGCCCATAAGAACTCCTTTTTTTCACCATGTCTCCGATACTCCCCATTCACTTGGAAGTGCCATGCCTCCCGTTTTAATATCATACCTATTACGCTACTGGCTCTTGTAATCAAATGAATTTCGACCTAACGTGGGTTTTTTTGCAAATAAATTCTGGTCGTTTCATCAGCTTTCAAATTTTCGATCCTTTTGCTGTTTTTGCATAAGGCATGGTGTGCTTGCGCATATCAAAATCACACCCGAGGCCTGTCGTTTACCTTTCAGACAAATTCCCTCTTCATGAGACCGAATCCATTTCTGGTAGCGAATTGAAGCAACGCTTCGTTGCATATCTGGTACACATGCTTGACACTGCCTGGTCTATGCTTTTGGACAGCTCGCCACCAGTCGATCCATCTGGCTCCCTGAATCTTACTACCGTTACCATCCACAGTGCGACACCTCGGAGTTCCCTCATTTCTGTTCTGAGACCACCACTGTGGTTGGTATACAGCTTGCTGGGTCACCCTTGGGTCGAAATGCGTGAGGCAGTAAGTCAAGTTGCCCTGTTTACCTCAATTGCTGATTTAATCCCCTTCAAGTCTAGTGTTTCTTTACGAATGGTTTCTGTTGTTTCGTAGCTGACTCCTTCACCCCACGACCGCAAGAAGAACTCCAAAGACGTGCTGGGAAAATATCGTATGCAATGAATCATGTCTGTTTAAACCGTTTTAAGGATAGTCTGAAGGGAAGCTACTGAAACCCATTTCAGCCAACCATATTGCTAAAAGCATGCAAGCAAATGAAGCCAATGAAGAGTGATCAACAAGGGAACCAATAAAATACACGCACGAACGGAGAGTGTTGGCAGCCAAGGGGCATTGCGATCAGAAGGCGAAAACAATGATCACAAGCAGCCGATTGACAGGTGGGCGCGAAAGCCAATTGCCAACGCGCAAGTGTTTGCCACAAAGCGTGCTTAGGACAGACCCCGCGAGCGTGTTACCACGGCCCGGCCGGAAGCTGATGAAATCGCGCATCAGACATCATGCGTCTTGCCAAGGTCTGACCGGAAGCTAATGTAATCGCGCGTCAGACATCATGTACGTTGCCATGTCCCTTGTAGACGGATGTAGACTGGCGTGCACGAGCAAGACGGTGAACTGGCCAGACGGAGCGGACAGTCAAGTCTGGAGCTTGGGCGTACGAGGAAGACAGGTAGCCAAATCAGCCAGGCGGTGTTTAGCGGATTGGTAAGACCGACCTATACATATGAGCGTTCTCGGTTCTAACAGACCTCTGGCCAGCTGTCTTCTTCTGTTTTCCTTCCTGTCGGGTTGGCCAAGTCGTCAAGCAGAGCAAGCGTAAGGGCGCAGATTTACCAGCAGGCGTGAACTAACCGGTCGATTGCGGGAAGAGCGTCATAACACCAATAAAACTAGCGGAATGATGTGTTTAAACAAATGTCACTAACCGCGATAACTGAAGGAAACCAATCGGTAACTAGGACTCATAACAAATAATATATGTCCACTTCTCCATCTCCTAACTGTTTCCAAAGTAGGTGCTCTCACCTTTAGCTCATAACCAGTCGCGTCAGTCGTGTACTGCGGCGAATATCCGCGAATTTGTTTAATACACGGGATAACATTATGGAGCTTATTATCAAGTTTACCTTTCGATGTGGTTATCTACCGTGCACTCCACTTGCCACGTCCCCTTTTACACCCAGCTGCCTTGGTCAGTGGGTAATTTTACATAGATGAATGACTAATATGTAATGAATGGCTTTTTTGCTCTGAATCGAATATGTTTCATGTCATCCTGTTTGTTTCAGGGCTTAAATGGTTATCGAACGTGGCTGAGGCATGCGGCTTCGAACGAACGGGCTCTCAAGCGAATTCTAGGCAAATCGAACAAGCTCAACGAGATAATCGCGGCGCAACTGCTATTGTTGCCTCCACCACTGCATCTGTCCGATCCACAACTTCAAGCCCGTTCAGCTATCAACCATCGGCACATCTGTTCACTTCGACTGATGAATAACTCCTTCGCCCTCATCTTGGACGAGTGTCCCGCGCCTTCGTTGCATCTTCTGCCGCCAGTCGAGTTGATTAGGGTAGGCACCAGTTTACTTAACACAAACAAATAATCGTGCTAGCTTATGGAAGGATACTTGGTGTTTTCAGTTTTTTTCCGAACACTTCTTTTTGCAGTGGCCGAGTGTCCCCGGTGCCACAACAGAATGCAGCATACTTCTTGGGGTTACATTCTCAATACCTCTTCACACAATGCGTTATGCGTCTCGTGATCAGCCAGATTCCGTGGTAACAAGGTTGTTGCGGACCCGGAACGCTTTTTTTCTCAAACGCTTACTAGTAACCCGCAACCGTCCCCAGCAGCAGATATTTTAGACGTTGCTTGCTCCAAAACGGTCGGCTCTAGGGCAAGTTTCGTTCCTTATTAAACTTTCCAGGCGTATTGGATTGAGGAAGGTTCGATTTTAAGAAACTCTTAGTCCATATTGTGATTGCGCTTTACCTTCAGATGTCGCAGTGTGATTCTCAAGTCAACAGAGAGATCAGGTTCAAATTTACAAAGTGTGGGTGGAGTTTTTATCACTAGTCACTTGGTCCTCATATGGGATCTACCGCGAGTTACGGCACACTTTGCCGAATCAAGTCTTTTTGACTCAAGGTTCGCGCACCAGTGGTCTCACGTTAGTTAGTGTGTGAACAATGCACGCCCGTGGGCAGTCTAAACGAATACCGGACTTTCGGTACATTTTTACATCCCTCATTCATTCTCAGTCAATGGCCATACCCTCTGCAAAGCGGTCCTCAGGTCTTATGCTTTACGCATGGAAGCTCGACAAGTCTCCCCGGCGTCATATCGTTAGAGAGGGGCGTGCACCACTTCCACATTGCCCTTTTGCAACGGGTTCCTTACACTGCAACCTTACCTACCATGTTTTCGAGAATAAGTATTCAACTTGAGCTTCGCAAAGCGAGATATGAGATATCTCGAGCGGTTTCATCAACAGCGTCCGCGACGGATTCCGCGCATCGGTTGGTCCGACAGACTTGCAGACACGAAGGTGTTGCGCCGAAGTGGAATGTATGTAGTGGATTGTATACTTTGGCTGAGACACTTGAGGTGGCTCGGTCATGTGTGGCGTGTGGATTCGACACGGATGCCGAAGCTTCGTTACCAGGACATAATCAAGTTGAGCCTATCACGTTCTTACTTTGCTTTCAGGTGTTGGGAATTGAAGGCGATTGGTCGGCATACATGGCGCGATCTGATTACGATGGCAGTTACCAAGGTGCAAGATAAAACCGTCATGCATGCGGAGAAGTAGCGCTCGTTACAGAAGCGACAAGCGCCGATGGGGTGTACTACATCGACGTCAGCTTGATGGTGCTGTAGCACATGCTGTCGCGAGCGCCTGAGTCAGGCAGGCCTAGTGAGCCACGAACAATGCCACTCGGGACCAACATCGAAAAGACGACGGGTGCTGTTGAGCAGAACCGGCGCAACGTTTGTAGCTACGCTACATTCGAGTTACTAACTGCCTGCTTCGTGCTGAATTTCTTTATTTCAGGTGTTGGGTTTGCTATCTTGTCCTTATGCTTCTTTACCTTATTTTAATGTCTATCTGTATAATCTATCTACTTACACACGTTGCTTAAACGAAGTGGCTAAGCTCTTTACTTTTATTCATGTTTGCTCTCTTTTTCTGCCATCTTGTTTATCGCAATTATCTCTATAACTAATTCATTTCTTATGCTAATTTAGTGAAGAGTTAAGTCTTTATACCGGTATGCCTTAACCGATTTATTTTATTTAATATCGTCATTCCAAGTGATTGGTTTTCGCTTCACATCTCCGTTGTGCTTGCACTTGATGTGCACGTTGACAAGGTGCCTACCTGTCTATTACCCACTACCTCGTCCATACTGGCTCCAGGAGACAGTTGGTCGTTGCTGGAGGGGACGGGGTGCACCGTGCTTTTGGTCGTGCTAGGCTCGAAGATTTGTTCAATGCACTCAGTGTGGAGCGGACTACGGTCCAGCCACCGTCTTGTGTGCACTTGATTCCCCAAATATAGCGTGCATGTGTTTGCCTGTGAAGGAGCGTGGGCCGGCTCCGTTGATGCAACGTGGCTCCCATCCACATGTCTCCCGGTCTTATTCCTTCGAGTTTACACTGCATATGGGGTACGTGGATGGAGCTGTGGGTGGTGCAGAGCAAGCCACCCGTGGTCCATCTAAAGGCGCAGGCGTCCTGTGGCTGGCCACAGTGACAGGCAAATCCGGAACCGTGTGCCGCCAACCCTACTATAGCATTTCCCGCAAAGTTGCATATAAGATCCAACATTTTGCAAAGAAGGAGCAAAATGTTGAAAAGAAGGTCCCAAACTTTGCAAAGAAAGTCCAAAATGTTGCAAAACCCCGTGCGATTGGTCGGCCGCTGAAAGCCAATCCTCTGACCTTAATTGTGTTCTCGTTGGCCGTATGCCAAGGTTCGGTGCGTTAGTTTGGGGAGGTGAGCGCGCTGCCCGTTGACTGGGTGAGACTTGTGAATGAACCTTAGAGGCATGCACTTCGACGGTGCAACGGGCTTGTATACGCCCCCCTCACGTCCGAAACGATGGATCACAATTGGTCTGAGCGCAATGAACAGCTGGAACATAAGCGCACGACCGAAACCATGTCTACGATTCTAACGTCGTCGGCATGCCTTCTCGCGTTCGACAGAGTATCTCATCAGACATTCGTGACCGAGTTTTGGGTGCTTTCGTCAACAGTGATGACTGACAGCTTGTGGCAACTGTGAACAACGTCAAATATCAAACAGCCTACTCCTGGATTCGTCGTTCTCTTGACCAGGAGCGGAGTACTACGCAGGCGCGCGGTCGTAAGCGGATTTTGTCGGAGGAAGACGTAGATGACATCCTGGATTGGATCGCAAAGGACTCAACTCTTACGCTACGGGAAATGCGAGTACGAGTACGAGCAGAAATGGACATGGACATTTCGAAGTCAACAATCGCACGGCACCTAGATGGTCGATTGATAACTATGAAAAACATCTATCAGGTTCCCGATGGAATGAACAATGAGCGAACCAAAGGGATACGCAGGGAATTCGTTCAGCATTTTCTCCAACTTGAGAGCGATGGCAAGTTCTTCATTTGGATTGACGAAGCGAACTTCAACGTTTACTGCAAACGTACTCGTGGTCGGGTGCCCAGAGGAGTGAGGGCCTGTTGCAAAGTTGCCAACAGCAGAGGGCACAATTTGCATTTAATCGGTGCACTCACGATGGAAGGGAAAGTGTCGATGACCACCCGGAGAGGCTCATTCACAGGTCCCCTATCTCTCGAATGGCTGCGAAGCTATTCAGACAACCTGAAACGGGAGATGGAGCTCCGGCAGGTTGTCGTGGTATGTGATAATGCACCATGTCACACAGGACTGGAAGAACTGTCGTCATTAGTTGGATGTGATGGAGTAACCATACTGAGATTGAGCCCATACTCTCCGTTCCTCAATCCGATCGAGAATGTTTGGCAGGTGGTGAAGGCCAGAGTGAAGAATGAGATGAGAGTGCACTACGAGGAACTTCTGGCCGGAGATCCCCAGAAACTCATGAAGCAGATGAAATGCAGGCTGCAGTTCCTTGAACGCATTGCCAGAGCAGCCACCAAGGATATCAGCGTTGTGGGATGTCTTAAAGCTATTTGCCATATGCGTGTACATTTTACTGATTGTCTAGAAAAAGAAGACATGTTTTGATCGCGCTGCTGGCCTATTTTTACGTATCTGGTTGTATAGCATGTCACTGACAGCACGTAGGGACGTGTGAGTATTCACAGTGCTTTCAAAATATGTTTGCACATGCGTAAGTTTGTGTGTTCGTACGGGGTTGAAACATTATCGGATGTCTAGCGCAAGGGAGTGACACGGGACTGGCTTCCATTGAGCCATACCCGAGTGATATGTTCAACTTATGGACCTTTTCGTGCTGGTATTCGCTGCGCCTACTCTTTCATGATCAGCCTGAGATAATGTAGATACAGTTTCTTTGTTCGGAAAACTAGGATGTTTGGAAAGTGCTTTGTAGGACCAAGTGAGCTTGCCGGGTGAAGCAACCGTCAGATATATCACAGTATGGGATATCAGCGTGGATAGTTGAATAGTAGTGAATAAGAAATTACTGCGCACGTCATGTCAGGCTTTTCCAAGAGTGAGAGGAACTGCTAGATGCGAGTTCGCAAACACGTCCATTGCCAGACAAGATGTCGTCATTGAAGCTGATCGAATGAATCGCGTGTGTAATAGAAACCCTCTCTGTGCGATGTTTGTCCGCTGTATTTGAGTGCACTGGCGCGTTAATTCTTTACCCGATTGGAAGTTGGTCTGTCAAGTTCGGAACCCACATCAGCCGGTTCGGAAGCTGTACTTTAGGTTTAAAATCAACCATTCCCACAGCAAGTCTAATTTAATTTGCGTGCAGGAAAGGCCCGAATAGCTGTCCAGTACGACTTGGAGACTATCTTGATTGTTCGCATGATCCCTCGTTTGATCCAATAGCGTGCGTAGACAAATGGGGATGTAGTTGGCGTGGATACAGTGGCGTAGCAACTACTTTTGCTGTCCGTGGCGGGCGTACAATTGCTGCCGCTCTCGTAATTGTAAAGCCCGCAATTGAAATTGCCATTCACTGTTTCGTTTCACATAACAACAACCACAGATTTAACTTTAGAGTGCTGTCTTGAATGCAGCTATTTGAATGGTTAAAATACTCGTGTTCAGAATGTACAGGCACACTTTTCGTGCACTACTTGAAGATGCTGGCATCCGAGCTGAATAAGCGCTCCTCGAACGCAATTGAACATCACTGGTCGAAAATTCAACAGACTTTGCTAGCAGCCAGTATATCTTAATGTGGCAAATCAAATCGCCAACCTGGACATTGGGTCAGTACGCAGTCTCAGGAACTTATAGATGCTTGCCAACATGTCCCCGCTGATAGCGAACACAAGGAGACTCGCGAAGATTTCAGGGCGAAACTGGTTGCTAACCTGAAAAGAGACCGGGAAGTCTAGTGGCCGAGTGGTCTGCACGCCTTGTTTGCAATCATAACGCCTCTGGTTCGAATCTATTTTTCTGACCTGCTTTGTCATCCTGGATGTCTTCTCGGTGCTCACCCAGTGTCTGAAACCCCCGTCGAAAAAACTATCCCGTTGACTAAGTGTTACACTGGGCCGATACCGTGGACAGGATGATCAAGTATCACGATAACTGATCAGCGCTTGAATTCTGGTGCCATTTGTCACAAACGTCATTGCCTGTCGCGCAACTGCGAAATACTGCCAAGCAGTCGGGCTATGTACGGCACATATATCTCTCAACACGACTTGGGTGCACAAGAATCCGTTACTTCTACTTTTATACCGCTTATCGAAATGATTCTACGTTGTTAAATGTGGAACTGACATAACATCAGATACAGACAATTGAAATTTTAAAGTCATTACTACCATCTATCTGAGCTCAGGAAATGTAGCTTTCGAAACCGCAAATTTCTCACAATTACGGTTTTCAGACTGCAGCCGTGCGAACATCAGAACGCTATAAACTACCCACTCTGAAGATATCTTCGACGCACAAGGATACGTAAATAATACTACTGCCGTTCACATTCACTATGTGGTGCATTCCCTAGCTCCCACCCTTGATCCTTGGGTTCACTGTGAATATGTTGTTGCATTTACACGAGTACCGACAATTGTCTACACTGCACACAGGACACAGTGTCTGCATTAGCGACGTGTGCAGTTTTGTCATTATTTCAGTTGCAACATTTGACCGTAGTTTAGTCCGGCCAGCTGTGGACAAGTTGACTGAGTGTTAGTCTGGACTGGCTTAACGTCCTTCACTTTACTTCGTGTCGGGTCCCAATTTCATTTACCTAGTCCAACCTTCCCTTGAAAGTTTCTCTAATCAGCCTTGCTCTTTGCGATTTGCATGATTGCACTTGTCAACGGACGGGGTGGTGGAACATACATGGGCGTCGCACACAGAAGGTGCCACATAGTACAAACCGGAATGTCCAACGGTGAGCGATGTCACTGGCCTAGCTAAGCTGAGTTCAAATGTTGCAACCGCAATAATGATGTTGATCGAAATAACGTTCCAGGTTGGAGTATTGTAGTGAAATCCCCCCACGTTGAGCTAGTTTCATAGTGTTGTAGAGTGCAGAAGGAGAAGACCCGTGTCAGCTCCTTCACCTCCCATTCGCTCTCTGGATGACGCGTGTCCTTGCTAACCTGTGTTCACCAAGGGATCAGCACAGCTGCAGCAGAAACAGTGGAATCCAGGCGTTCTGAGCATGTTATTATCTTACCGCTGCTTGAAGCATTCCTCTGAATGTGCACTGACAATATATTCCGAGAGGTTGTTCCATTGATTCACGACCCGGGTAGATCACGTGACGTCGGAGTGGACGCGGAACCTTCGCGGTTTAAACAGTTTCCAACTGTGACCCCGTGTCGAGTTATCTACATTGAGTTGGAAGAACTCTTGCACCTCCGTCCCCAAGTCTCCTTTTAGGATGCGTCTTGTGTATATCAGATCCCCACGGCGACGACGATAGTCCAATGAGAACAAGTGCTTTCACTGAAGTCGAAGCGGATAAGACAAATCACGCAGCACTGATACAGACTTGGATCCACGCCGCTGAATCTTCTCAATTAAACCGCACTCAAACTTTATGAGATGATGCAAAGTGGGTAGTCCATATTCCAATATTGGACGAACGTGAGAAGAAAACAGGAGCTTGAAGATCTCAGGCGTCATTTTTGAAAATGACCTCCGTATGGCGCAGAGTACCCTGTTGGCGGAGGTGACTTTCCGCAACGTATCCGGGATGGTTTTCAAGTTAGGGGATACAATCATACCCAAGTCCTTCTCAGAAGCCCCATTGCTCAGCCGGATACCGTCATTGTGGCAAGTACCAAAAGGTTCTGGAGAACGGACTGGAAGAACATGACATTTGTCATGGTGGATAGGTAATTGCCACTTCACAGACCAGTCGTGCAGCAGATCAAGCGTTAGTTGTAATTTGTCCGAATCTTCAAGCCTACATGTTTCTGAGATCATCAGCGCAGATCAAAGCCAGTGTGAAGCACCTCTGGAAGGTCGTTGATGAAGGTTTTAAAAGGTTCGGGATCAAGTACGGAGCCCTGCGGAACCTCACTGGTCATGAGCACAGACCCAGAAAGAACCTCATTGACCTTCACCCTCATAGTACGACCAACCAGGAAATCAGCGGTCCATGAGAGAACATTGCCAGCGATGCCAATCTTCCGGAGCGTTCATGTGGAACCCTATCAAATGCTTTGCTGAAATCAACAAAAACAACATCCAGGTGATTACCGGGATCCACTGACTTTGCCCACCTCTCGAGGACAGCCAGTAGCTTAGTGATACAAGAGCGCGCTCTCCGGGAACCGAGCTGAGCAGGAGTAATGATGTCCAGAGTTTCCTTTCCATTGTCTGTAATTCGCAGGATCCTCTCGGTTTCTTCCCTTGTGGATTGGCTTCACAGTACCTATTTTCCAATCAAGCGGAAGGCGTCCAGCCTCAAGGGAATGTCGAAACAATTGGCAGATGGGCTCAGCCACTGTTTTCAGGAACAGGGGATGTAATTCGTCATGGCCTGGCGGAGAGTTCGGGTCCAACTCGAGAAGAATTCTCAGCACCATGTTCGTGGTAATTATGTGCTCCAAGGGAGTGGGATGTGTGGGCACATAGTTATTGCATACTGGGGCTTCAGCCGAGTACATGGATGAATATTGCGCAGCAAGAAGGCAGGCTTTCGCTTTACCGTTATGAAGTATAGCCTCCTCCTTACTCGAATACAAAACAGATACGCCACAACCCGCCTTAGTACTTCTTTTCAGGTGTGAGAAGAGCTTTTTCGGGTCACTACAAGGTTGTTCAGCCAGGCGACGCTCGTATTGTTCCCGCTTCCCGCGTTTATTCAGTGTACACAAATTCCTGAGCACTATGTAATCATCATAATCAGACGCCAACCGTGAGAACTGGAATTTGTGTCACAGTTTTCGTCTTCTATGCAGCAAGGTTCTCAGCTCCATCAATCCAAGAAGTGCCTTTGGAGAAAGGTCTGTCAGCATCGGTTGGTACAACTTCTTCCACAATAGAGAGCAATTTTAAGCGAAGGAGGTTCCAAACGATATCGAGATCCAACTTCTGGGGAGTGCTCCAGTCCATAACACTTGCAGACCTTTGTAGGCGGAGTGGTTCGGCGCGCTATTAATTCCGACAAGGTATGCGCCGGTGGTGAAGGGGGGGTCGTCTTGTGCATACAAAAGAAAGCACAAAATGATCACCTTACCCAAGTGGCTGGAGAATCTCTGTCACATACATCGGATGGTTGGGTCGTGAACATGAGGTCTTGGATATGCGGCGTTTGGCTCTGATTATCCGAGTGGGTGATGATACATGTTGATTTAAACCCACATCGAGGACAGTTTCCAGTAGAACAGCATCGAAGGTTTCTGGGGCGAAATCACAGTGAAGTAAATCCCAGTTGACGTTGGGACATTGAAATCTCTCATTATTAAGCAATCCTTGCCTCTGCCGTGCATTTTGATCGAGTCCAGCACTCGGGATCCGGAGGCCATTGGGGGTCTGTAGACAACACAGACCATGAGCGAATTGTGTGCGTCGTGGACACGACACCAAATTATCTCCGAACCATTAACTATATCACAAACAGCCTCTACAGTATGAACCCTCAACTCAGACTTCCATTAGAGTATGACGCCACCTCCAGATCTCGAACCAAGACGATCAGTCCGAGAAAACTGATAACCAGGAAGGTGTATTTCAGAATCCAGAATATCCTGGGACAGCCACATCTCAGTAAGAGCCACCAGGTCAGGATGACACTGTAAAGTAAGGAGACAAAACTCATCCATTTTATTTCTCAGGCTTCGCACATTGGCGGACATCACACGCAATCCATACTTATACCCTAGATAGGAATGAAGGCCCTCACTTCAGAGCTGGCCTTGGTTGGAGCGTCCCGGCTCCCTGGTTGGGGTCCAAAAGACTATAAACACGTTTGGCTGGATACACTTGCTGAGATGGCTAGGAGCCGACCCCCAGTGGCGTTCGTGCTTTGAGTTTCTTTGTCCCACACCATCCCTCAGCCTCCTCCTCCAACCACGATCCCAGTACTTGTCCGTATATATAATTTTGCGTAACAAATTCTTTTTTTGCTGCGTAGTAGCCGGCTGGTATCTTATCGGAACGATGCCCATTCGTTACCAGTACTTCAGCTGGCTTGCACCTGTTGCATTTCTCCCTTTTTTCTTTTATGTATTGCGGCACAGCAGATAAGGTGTTTTACACTAGCTAAAGTGTATATTGATGAGGATGATGCTGTTCCCCTTATTCTACTCACATGAGCGTGGCCGTGTAACGTTTGTTCCAAAAAATCCCAATCCTTCCCGCCCTGAAGACTTTCGCCCAATTTCCGTAACTTCAGTCTTCACTCGTCTTCTTTATCGAATTTTAATCGTTCAGTGGATTCTTGCATTTCCAGCTTACCGTATTCAATTTGGTGTTCTTCCTAAAGATGGCTGCTTTGAAGCCCCCACTATATTACTCTCCGCACTAAGATATTCACACTTGTACAATATCCCTTTATCCATTGCTTCTCTTGACATTTCAAAAGACTGATTCTTACTCCCACGCTTCACTGCTTCGCGCAGCCTCACCTTTCGATGCACCCTGTTTTCTTCTACATTACCTAAAGTCTTATTACTCCTCCGATATTTCAATCACCAACGGTCTGAGGATTCACCCGGGGCGTGCTGTCCGTCAGGGAAACCCACTTTCTCCCTTGATCTTCATCATGCCACTTGAAGCATTACACACACTGTTTGACATAGTGAATTTCCCCAGCAGGTCCAATCGATCATGTCGCTTACGCAGTTGATGTCGTACTATTTGTTCATGATCGAGAATCCCTGATCGAACGCCTAGGGCAATTTAGACAGAATATACAACATCTTAGATTATCAATAAACCACATGAAATCGGTGGTATTGACTATCACTGTGGACAGCAAAAGAAACAATTTGCCTATTTTGAACACTGCGCAGCTCCCCTGTGTCGCCCTCCAGATACCCTCGATCCAGCCATCCAGGGAATTCCGGCTACTTGAACTACCATTTGATTAGAAGAGTAAACGCCCGTCACACTAGCTAGACCAACTAAAAACACAGCTGCAAGAAACATCCCAATCTCCTCTCAAACCCTACCAGCGCATGGATAATTTGCGTACATATCCTTTACCGCGTCATATACACATTATCTCTCATTGGCGGTGGTGCACCGGCAGACCCTCAAATCGATGGATAGGCTGGTGCGGACAAGTATACGAAAATGAATACGACTCCCCAAGAACACCAGCGTCGCTTTCTTTCATGCATCGATTGAGGATTATAGCTTAGGGGTTCCGTGCCTTTTGTAGTATGATGCCATTGCCTTGGAAGGGCTGCCTAGAACGCTGTATTTTACTCCCCTACTCAATTACCAGCTCGGCGATACGGGAACCTTCAGCGGCTACCATTCAGCGCCTCACCATGAAACCCGTAATCATTGGGAATCAACTCGTCTTTGAGAAAAATGACACGAAGGAAGCATGGAAGAATTCATTGCTACAATCTGTAGATGGATTCTTGCTTCCGGGGGAGAGGGGTATTTACGACACCAGCGTCACATAAATGGATAAGAAACCCGTGCGCATTTTTCTCAAACGTTACATCAGAGGAACCGAACTTCGAACAGGGGGTGCTGTCGACAAAATGTCGATGCTCCAGAGGACAATCATGCCAAACCCAACCGATCTTCACTGCCAAGGCGGTTACGGACAAGACGAAACGCTTTCCCATGTCTTGCAGTCTTGTACAATAACAACCCACGATGCTCTCTGTAGGAGACACAACGATCTCATAAAGCAACTAACCAACACCGTTCGTCGTAAAGGAGCCCAAATCATCCCGGAGCCCCGCATCCCAGAGGCATCAACGTACATCGAGCCGGATATAATCGTCATCAAGATCTCCACAGCACACGTACTGGACATGGCAATATGCAGCACTTACAGAATGTCCCGTAGCTACCAACTAAATATTGACAAATGCAGTGTAGATGCTCATGCGGAAGCCATAACCCACTTTGTGCGTTCGGAGTTCCCCACAGTATTAAATATCATGCATCATCCGGTGATCATCAACAACCGGGTTCATATATTCCCAGCCTCCGCTAAGCACATTTCGGCACTGAGGCTCACCAAACTTGACGTAGCCGACTTGTGTGTGTCTACCATGAAAGGAACCCTCTAAATTTACGACACCTACATGCGGGGTGCAGTATCACAAAACATCTCACACTAACACCGTACACTCACACGTTGTCGAGCGATTCCGACCATTTTTTGCGTTTTAAATGATTACTGTTTCAATAGTACATCAGGACATTTGTCCAATCTCGACGAATTTATATAATACCCAGGCCTTGGGCCATGGACGGATTTGCCGAAAATATATGTTCATGGACCGTGATTCACAACGAAGTGAATCTTGGTCCTATCGGTCACTGGGATCATAATCACTGAAGAAGGTAGATATTGGGTGTTCGAAAACACTGTCTCCCATGTTACGGTACCCACTCTCTGTCAGCATCGGTCAAAGCGGAATTCGAATGGATCAGCTGCAACACGGCCACATTCGGTCGTGTCTCTATTGCTATCCTTGTACTCCATCACCCGCTGTTCGCAAGAAACGATCGAGTGTTAACTTTCGTTGACGGAACTTTGCCTTGCTACCGGTGATTAATGAGGAAAATGCTGCAAATCTCCGTTATGGCCAAACGCGTTCGTCTTTCGGTTTTTCACTCACGCTACCCCAGTTCTTCTGCACTCATGCTTGTCCTTTCCAGCTGTGTTGTCTTCACACGGCTCCTAAGTATAGTAGCACTACACATCCTGCGGGGCTGCGCGTGTAACGGAGCTGCTTTTAATCACGTGCTTTTAACCCAGCGAAAGCTATGTATCACACAACTGTATATGGTCTCCCAGGCGAAACTACGCGTTTTGACACTGGTTTGGTCCACTAAGCCAGCCCGCAGCCTTCAGGATCACAGGCCTGCCTTGTAATCTGGGGGGCGCATGTTCGAGCTTGCGTAGGAACAGGGCAACCCTCTCAGTATCCTCAGCCCACGTGCGACCGATGGGGGTTGCGCGGTAGCGAAACGTCGGCACTACGTACCGGTGGGCTGCTGGTGTCTTTCTTTTTCTTCTTTTTCTTGATCCGCTAAAGTATCTAAACTTCTCATTTCTGTTCGTCTGTATGGTGTGTTGTTCACTGTACCCACACGTGAAGAATAATCTACGGAGCATCCTTTACTTCATACAGGTCATGTAAGTTTTAATTCTTCTGCATTTGCACGCATGGTTAGTATCGCTCCCTATATCGACACTGTGGAATTTCGCAGTCCCACTTCTCTACTCTTTTCATTTGTATAGTGAATGTCTTGCTTACCGCAACTCACCTGCAGAAGTTGAGCTGTTAATCACCCTTCTCTTTTCCTGGGAGGATGTTGAGGTCCCGACTAACTGTTGGATTTCTTTCTCCTTCCACAAGGACGACCCATTTTCTGCCGTCTTTCCGTGTCTTCCTCCATATGCGGCCTCCCGAGATGACGACAGCTGCTTCGAGTCAACGAGCACGCAGCCAGTTCGTTCCGAATTGTGCTTCAAATACTCCTCATATTGTTTTCCTGTTCTGCTTGCCGTACTCGCTGGCAGTGTGGCAGATGCCGTCCTGAGTTTACGCAGCGCCTCCTTCACTGCCGAAGTGGATTTATGCGTCGATAGTTTCAAGGCGTTGACAAGTTTGCTACAGGTAAACCCATGTGCTTCTCTTATCTCCTGTTATCCTTTCTCTCATCCTTCGGCCATTCTACCCACAGCCCATGGGAGCAAAGCAGATTTTCCTGATTAACTGTACACCTTCAGGTCATCCTCCGGCAAATCCCTCATCCGAAACCAACTCATAATTCAAAAGACAGGCCACAGGTTCTGCGTCGCTAAGTAAATCGGATAGCGGGGGCCGCGTAGAATGTAAGGGACGTTGAGGGGGTCCTTTTGAAGTACACATTGTGTGACTGGATTTCGACACGTAATCTCAATGTGGACCGCGCTTCATTTTGAGGTGCACATCGGTCAATTCGGTCACTAGGTTTTACCCAATCTAGTGCACCGATTCACCCGAAGTGCGATCTAGGTTTGCAGTGTTCACTTAGTCCGCTATCACATGTTGATTAAGCTTTCCGCATTTCACAGTAACGCACTACGGGTTTATCTGCCTTCTTATACATGCAAGCGGCAGTTAGATATTTTTCGTCGCGAGTGTAGCAGTCATGACTCAGAAGCCGAATGGAACACCATTTGTCTCCTCAGATTGAGATTCAAACGAGCGGATTTCGGATCATCTCAGATTTGGAAGACGACTGACGAAAATCGAGTACCATTGTTGCCCGCATGGCTTGTGTATAAGTGCATTGAAAATCGATTGCCTCTCCTTTTACAGCACCGAGTGCACTTATACAACCGACAATCGAAAGCGGCTTGATGGCGTCATTTTTTGACGTTTTATTTGTTTACTGAATGGCCGGCCCCATGGCCTTAAGGATCACAAACCTGTTGTTATTCTGAGGTCGCGGGTTCGAGCCTGCGTATAGGACCGGGCAACCCTCATGCGACTGCTAATGGTTGCGCGATAGGGAAGCGTCGGTGCTGCGTACCGGCGCACTTTATTATTATTAGTAGTAGTAGTACTAGTATTAATATTAGTGTTCAACATTTGACCAATGTACGATTGGCAGTGTCCCAACACATAGTTACCAACAACAAAAAGAGGAAAACATGTAGTCACTGGAAGTGTTAAGGAGCTTTAGAATGTTCATGTGTTGTGTGGGCAGCGATCTTCCCGGTTGCCCAGCCTGGCGCACTGCTGATATCTTGCTTTGTTCAGTGGGTACGAATTCCGTTGATGACTATTAGACACTATCGGACGATCGACATGGCTGGCCGGATACTTTCAGCCACTTGCATCCTCAGATGTCTCCGATGCGTTGGGGAATGATGGCAGCCATCTTGGAGCCAAACTAACAGCCCTCTTTACTCGCTTATGCCAACGCCTCTCATGGGGTTTCCCGTTAGAGAGATCCCGTATGTCAGCCAGACAAACAACACGTGAAAATCGATCGATTTCCATCGAGCATGTTTGTATGTTAGCTTGGAATTTAATGGCTGCAGTGGGATTCAACTCGGCAGTGTGGTTCATCTGTGGTAGAGCAATGTTTTATTTTCGGAGACAACCTAGACAAATCTTCCTGGTCAGTAGCGAATAGCATCAAGCCAGTCACTAGACCATCAATTGTTTATCTAGCCACTACATAGCTTTCACCAAAGGCTCACGAAGAGCATCTATTGCACTAGCGTATGCCTTGGCAGCAGACGACATCGCACACTCACTGGTGGCCTCGATCATACTATATCAAATAAAGTACTCGTTGCCCACTGTCGAACACCCGGCTTTCCACAATCTCCCAGCTGATTAATGAATTTCCAATAATTAGCAGGGTTACTTTCGAAGTACTCTAACTCAACCGTTGGCAGATCTAGCTGTGTACGCTGCTATGGGAATAAACTATTGAAAAAGGGGTATGTGATCGTAATTCGCACGTGTACTCCTTCAACAAACTTAGCGGCACGCTTTCTCCTTTTACCTGAAATGTGCGAAACCACTGAGATAACATTACAACTGACCTTATCCTCTTCTATGTCTACCCGAAGCTTGGCCACGTACTTCATTTTCTAAAAGTTGCCTGCCTTTGCACCTCAAGCCCCGATAGTAATTGCCTTTTCCTTAGCTTAGCTAAGTTCCATACATCGGACGAATAACGCAAAACATCGATGCGCTTAGTCTTATGGTTGTTATATGAACCAGCGAGTGAAACAGTTCTGCGAGACCCACATCATGTCTGCCGCCCTTTACTGCAACTCAGCAGCAATACAAACCTGAGGGGTCACTCATTAAAACTCGCAGAACGATACAGTCGTCTGGAGTGCCGCAGAAATTTCTTTTCCATTCGTGTCTGTCACCCGTGGAATGCGCTCCCAGAATCGGTCGTCTCTGCACCGACACTAACAGTATTTAAAAGACGGTTGGACGATGCACTCATCCACTTACACTTTGTTACTTAACACTACGTCTCCATCCTACACCTGGAGTTTACCATAGAATTATTTGTTGTTAACTGTGGATGCTGTGAATCTAAGAGGATCGCAGGACTGCAGCGAAGCAAACTATAAGTCCTTATTTTCATATTTAAAGTATTAACTGTTTTACTATCCTTATCATCATTATCGTTATGTTGATATCCCTACCAACTATCCAACGGGACTTGTAAAGCAACGCTTCTTAACCCGTATACATTCATTGTTCATTGTTCATCATGGGAATCACCCGGTGACTTGCTAGGATTGTTCATTTTCCAGGGATTTCCAGGAGCGATTTTTTATAGGCATGGTTTAATGTGCCGACTCCAATGAAAGTTGTTGAGTCTTGCACTCAAAATTTCAAACTCAACTCCAAGGCGAGGAAAGATGTTGAGTATTGCCGAGGGTACATAAGGTTTGGGTTGGGGCAAAAGAGAAGGGTTGCGTAAAAGTTAGTGGGAATCACAGCGAAAGGATTATTGGGCGGAACGCAAATCTCACACGATAGTGCAATCGGAATTCTTCTACACCTTAACGAACCTTGGAGTTAGTGTTGATTAGTAGTGCACATTGTTTGTGGAACATGTAATAAAGAACAGGCTGAAGAGCTAGTTGTGTTCTGTTTTTCCGGCCGGAATCTATGCGTGCACTCACAGATTGCTAAAGGTCGAAAATTTTGATTCCGTTTAGTATGGAAAGAAAAGTTTGTAGATATGTTCTGAATGTAAACAACTCAGTCTTCTATCTCTGCATTGGCAGCTTATTCCATAGGAGGAAATTTAAACGAATATTTCGGCTCGTTCTCTGCTAGGATAGATGGAATTTCCTATTACGAGTAGGCTAGATTAAGCCGTTCATTAGTACGAAAGCCGTACTGTTTGGGATAACTCGTAAATGTATGGTACTGTAGAGAGGATTAAGGTTAAGCTCCAGTATTTGAGGAGAGAGCGGCTCAAGCTGGATTCTGCTACGTCTTTCCTCGTAGTTAAGCGTAAATGTGCGATGATGAGTTCCGGGCGTTTTTCTTAGCGATTCTATCTGTTTCGCTTATGAAAGTGATAGATGATAGGGCAGTACATTAGTGTAGGTTGCACTTAAAGTTTTAATAATTCTACTCATGTTTGCAGTGGCCAAAATTACCTAGTGATGCCACATACCATATATATATATATGTATATATGTATATATGTATATATATATATATATATATATATATATATATATATATATATATATCCTGCCCCATGCTGAGGCTGATATCGCATTCATGATGCTTCTTCAACGCAGTTGAGCTAAACCAACTCACACTTAAACTAGGTCTTTTTAATGTGAATAAATTTCATTCCATTTTATTTGGTTTGTTCTACGTACTTGATAACCTTCTCCCAACTTACACACGTCGCTCATGCAAATTGTGGTAAACTTGAGTAATTTTATCGCATGGTATTTTTAAATAAGTTTCGGACATTTTGTACTTATCGCGTATTCACATTTAACCACTTTCTTCCATGTGCTCATTTAGCGAGTATTTATATCGTCATATGCGTTTACTTTATTCGATATCGGCTTTTCGAATGATTGGCTGTTGTTTGACATCCCAGATGTGGCTGCGCTTGATGTGCATGTTGACAAGGTGCCTACGTATCTATTACCCACTACCTCGTCCATACTGGCTAAAACGAGACAGTTGGTCGTTACTGGAGGAGACGGGGTGCAAGGTCCTTTTGGTCGGGCAAGGCTCGAATAGTTGTTCCATGCACTCAGTGTGGAGCGGACTTCGGTCCAGCCACCGTCTTGTGTGCACTTGATTCCCCAAATACAGCGTGCTGGTGTTTGCCTGTGAAGGAGTGTGGGCCGGCTCTGTTGATGAAACGTGGCTCCCATCCGCATGCCTCCCGGTCTTATTCCTGTGGCTGGCCACAGGACGCCTGCGCCTACAGAGGGACCATGGATGGCTTGCGCTGCACCACCCACAGCTCCAACCACACACCCCATATCCAGTGTAAACCCGAAGGAATAAGACCGGGAGACATGCGGATTGGGAGCCACGTTTCATCAACAGAGCCGGCCCACACTCCTTCACAGGCAAACACCAGTACGCTATAGTTGGGGAATCAAGTGCACACAAGACGGTGGCTGCACCGTAGTCCGCTCCACACTGAGTGCATTGAACAAATCTTCGAGCCTAGCACGACCAAAAGGACCGTGTACCCCGTCCCCTCCAGCAACGACCAACTGTCTCCTGGAACCAGTATGGACGAGGTAGTGGGTAATAGACAGGTAGGCACCTTGTCAACATGCACATCAAGCGCAGCCTCACCGGGGATATCAAACAACAGCCAAACACTTGGGAGAGAGAGAGAGAGAGAGACAAAGAAAATAACTCGATTGATGCATAAGGAAACGGTAAGATAAACCTTAAGTTAATGAGCATATGAAATAAGTTGTTTACAAACAAATCCTAGATAAGTTCACCAGGTGAGAAGGTATACTATACGGAAACGCACGAACACAAAAATGTTATGGAAATCGAATACTATTGGCTTAAGCGAGGTGTGCAAGTTAATGGAATAGAGTACAGGTAGACATTTATATGAGAAAGAAAAGCATTTAGGCAAAATTGAAAACCTACCACCTGAAATGAAGAGACTTAGCATGCAAGCACGCGGTTAGTAAAAAGAATGCGGCTTATATACAGACGCTGAGCCGGTTTTGAATACTTCTCTCCAGGACCCGTCGTCGCTTCTGTAGTGGTCCTGAGTGGCCTCGCTTATGGCTCACTCACTAAACATTTATATGAGAAAGAAAGGCATTAGGACAAAACTGAAAACCCACCACCTGAAATAAAGAGACTTAGCATGCAAGCACGCGGTTAGTAAATCGAATGCAGCGTACCTACAAACGCTGCGCTGGTTCTGCCTACGTTCTCTGCAGAACCCGTCGTCGCTTCGGTAGTAGTCCGGAGTGGCCTCGCTCATGGCTCACTCACTAAACATTTATATGAGAAAGAAAGGCATTAGGACAAAACTGAAAACCCACCACCTGAGATAAAGAGACTTAGCATGCAAGCACGCGGTTAGTAAATAGAATGCAGCGTACCTACAAACCCTGTGCCGGTTCTGCCTACCTTCTCTGCAGGACCCGTCGTCGCTTCGGTAGTAGTCCAGAGTGGCCTCGCTCATGGCTCACTAGACCTGCCTGACTCAGGCACTCGCGACCGCATGTTCTACAGCACTATGCGCTTGATGTCGATGGAGAACAACGCATCGGTGCTTGCCGCTTCCGCACTTGCTGCTTCTTCTCTGCGTGCATGAGGTCTTTCTCCTGCACCTCGGCAACTGCCTTCGTGATCAGATCGCGCCATGCACGCCGATCAACCGCCTTCAATTCCCATGATCTGCAATCAAGATTAGAACGTGTGAGGCTCACTTTAATCATGTCCTGGTATCGTAACTTTGGTTTCCCCATGTGCCGCTTCCCAATACTCAGCTGACCATATAATAGCTGTTTCGGTACCCGCGTCGAATCCATGCGGCTCACATGACCGAGCCATCTCAGGTGTCTCAATAAAAGTATGCACTCCACTGCATACATCCCACTTCGGCGCAAAACTGCCGTGTCTGCAACTCTGTCGCCCCAGCCGATGCGCAAAATCCGTCGTAGACACTGCTGATGGAACCGCTCCAGATATCGCACATCCCGCCGGTACATCGTCCACGTTTCACTGCCGTATAAAAGAACGGACAGCACTATGGATTTGTACACCATCAGCTTCGTGCCAATGGTGAGCTGATGGTTGTTCCACACTCGGTACTCAAGCTTCCCGAATGCTGCCGCTGCCGTCAACACGCGAATACTCAGCTCACTGTGTAGCTGCTGATCAGTCGACATCACACTCCCAAGGTAGCTGAAACGGGAGGTGGTTTCCAATACTTCAGCACCAATGCTGATTTTCGGCAATATTGAAGATTGCACCTCCGGTGAAGGCTGAAACAGACAGACAGTTTTGCTTGTGTTGATGGTGAGCCCGAATTTTGCCGCTGTCGAAGCCAGAGCACTAGTCATGTGCTGCAACTCATCCGCGCCGTGTGAAAACAACGCACAGTCGTCAGCAAACAGCAACATACGGATAGTTGTCTCACAGACTAGAGTTCTCGCACCGAAACGACGGATGTTCAGCAACCCACCATCAACACGGTGCTCCACACGAACACCGTAAGCACAAGCCGCATCAAAAGCACAAGACAACATTGCATGAAGATATATATTAAACAGGGCAGGAGCTAAGACACAGCCTTGCTTCACACCAGAGACAACTGCAAAGTCATCAGAGGTCTCTCCACTCAGCTGCACCCTCGCTCGCATACCACTGTGCAGACATTCAATTAAACTTATAAACTTACGCTGGAAACCAAACTTACCCAACATCAGCCACAATGCCTCGCGGTTCACCGTATCAAATGCCTTGGTGAAATCAACAAAACGCGAGTACAATGGCTGGTGTCGTTCTCTGCACTTCTCTTGCAACTGACGAGCCGCAAACACCATATCTATAGTGCTGCGACCCGAACGGAATCCGCATTGCTCTTCCGCCACGTTAGGTTCCACAACCTGACTGAGGAGGCGGTTGAGCAGGATTCGAGCAATCACCTTGCCCACACAACTCAGCAAGTTGATGCCACGATAATTCGTGCAACATTGCTTGCTTCCTTTGCCCTTGTACAGTGGTAGCACAAGGGCATCCTTCAGCTCAGGAGGCACCTCCTCCTCAATCCACACGCGTTGCACCAAGTGGTGCAGCGCAGTCGCCAACGCGGGTCCACCGTGTTTCAATACTTCAGGCGGGATCCCGTCGGCTCCGGCACACTTGCCGTTTCGCAGCTGAGCAAGTGCTCACTGCGTCTCATCCAGTGTCGGCGTGTCCGCCAGACTTGTCTTCACATCGTGCTGCTTCAGCCCGTTCAAAGTAGGCCAGTCGATTTTTGAACGGTTATTCAAGAGACAGTCAAAGTGTTTTCGCCAGATCTGCATTATGTCTGCAGTCTGTGTGCAGGTAGCGCCTGAACTACCATCGATCAGTGTCCTCAGCGGCTCCAATCTCGGTCCATACACCGCCTTCAATGAGTCAAAGAATTCCTTGTGTTGACGGCGTTCGGCGTAGCATTCCATCTGCTTCGCCTTCTCCGTCCACCATGCATTTTTAATGCGACGGAGCTCTCGGGTCAGTCGCCGTCGAAGTTTGCGAAACTGGCTACTCTTTCCCAAGTCACTGGGGTCTGTCACCTGTGCAGCAAATGCTGCATTCTTCTCCGACACCAATGCGCCAATCGTCGCATTGTTCTAATCAAACCAATCAGGCCGCTTATATTTTGCGCGCCCGATGGTCTCCTCGGCAGCAGTTGTCACCTGCTCGAGAATGTGGTGCCACAGGTCGCGCACTGTGGCTATGCAGTCCACATCACACACGCGTGCAGCCACCGCCTTCTCCAGCTCAGTACGTTTCGCCACAGTACCGAGGGAGAGAATGTTAAATTTACGCTTTATATATATATATATATATATATATATATATATATATATATATATATGCAATAGTCTACGAATAGACATAAAGTCACCAGAAACCATGGGACTCAAAATGGTACAGAAATTGTAAAAGAAAACACAACACCGCGCATTAAAGTCCATGGTTTTATCAGAGGGCGAGAAACTACCCGGTTGCCCAAGCCGAAGTTGGGTGTTGACTTAGGTTACACCACCCCGAGCCTTCGGCTGAATAGCCTGCCCGCAAGTCAGCGGAGCGAATTCAGGGAAACGCGCCCATTGGGAGCCGGTGACTGATTGCACAGTTCAACTGCCTTTCGTTTTTTCCTTTGTCAAACAGGGGCCCAATGCTCCCAAGAATTACAGCATAAATTTTCTGGAATACAATGCTTCGGGGGGATGATGCAAGGGGCAGTGACTTTATTTAGTAGCGAGTCACGTCCGCCACGCCACAGTATTGTTACACGGACATATGTGGCTTTTTATAGGGAGAACGCTTGCTTGGAACACTACCGCCGAACTATTTGCTGGAATGGGAAAATCTCGTAACCACCCAGCTGGCACCACGAAGAGGTTGTTCGCCAATTCAGCTGTTTTGTTTACGTTACTTGATATTTAACATTTTCATTCAACTTGTAGTTCACAATATCGAATACCTGGATCTCGGACGGAGTGTAGATTTAGGATGAAACCACCAGTAAGAACGACGGGGCCTTCTGGCGCACAGCATATTTGACAGAGTATTCGGTGCTTCTGGGCTGAAAGCCTCACTCCATTTGTTCAGGGATGATAGGTCTTCGCTTGTATTCCTTATACATAACTCCAGAGGGTCAGGCGGAAATGATTACAATGTTTTGATGCCGTCCGCAAATAACAATGGGCGCCCATGCTTTTTGTAATCACAAATATCTCCTAGGTAAATGAAGAAAAGCAGTTATTCCAGTGCACGACAGTGAACGACACGATTAGTAACATTTCTGGGAGAGCAGGGTTGACTTGTTTGAATACTTTGAGTTCGATTGTTCAGTCATGAATCGAACCAGCTCAGTAGACGCTTGCGGATTCCGTAGGATTCAAGTACAGCCAAAGACAATTTGTGCGGTGTGCAATCAAGCGCTTTTTGCGTTTCCAGAAGGATGATAATGATCGCCATGCCCTCGCCAATGCTTAAGATAATCCGACCAAGTTGATTTAATCGGTATATGATATAGAAGCTTTTTGTAATAAATCCGCGCCGCGCACCATTGAGTATATTTAATTTTGTTTTATAACACGATCCTTGACTATTCTCTCTAGGGTTTTAGCGGCAACGGGGTTTGGGTTTATCTGCCGATAGTCCCACGTCTAATCATCCAGACCCCCTTTGTGATTCGGAATTCTTTAACTGTGTTTAATGACAGTGCAGAGATGTTCGGAATGAGGAGAGATACATTTTAATCACCATGCTGTATAGCTATATTTGGATACCAAAACTCGGTAGACAGATGTGATCTTTGTCTGTACATCCTTCAGACTCACAAGAATTGTAAAAAGATTTTCTTCCGTACTTCTCGGGAGTAAAGGACAGAGTTCCCATGATACAGTATTGAACGAGTTCGCAAAGTAAAAATCCAATGATTCACATGTTTGGGCTGTATTACCTGTTACCCTACCGTCGTTCAAAAGTAGGGTTGGAATTCCACACCTTCGTTTCCGATTTCTTCTGAGTACTTGCATCAGCGCTCGAATTTTCTCCGAGTCCCTGTTGGCTAGGTTTTCTTCGGCGATTCCAGACTGTTGACTGGCATACAACTTTTACTAAAGTTTCATGTGTTTGAAGATACATAGCAATTTTGTTACTTTTCCGGTGCAGGGATCTCAGTTTCTTTAGTTTGGAAGCGACTTTGGAGCGATTGAAAGATTTGTTTTTACTGTTCAGCAACGTTTCACGAAAAATCTATGTAGATATTACTCAGTACTGAAGTAGGGAAGGCGTTGTGTCCGATTTGCGCTTGACCCGACTTAGCTTTCGAGAATGAAACCGAACACGTGCTTTCTTTCTAGATTCACTCACCATAATGCATACACTACCGATGATAGTGTTCGCATGTGACTGAAACCGAACGCGTGCTTTTTGTCCAGAGTCATTCACCATAATGTACACACTACCGATGATGGTGTTCGCATGTTTGAAACTAGTTACCTGATGCGCAACAAGGACTTATGGGTCAAGCTTCCGAAGTGGACCACGAAAATCACTACTCCCAAGTCTGACACAAATTTCAAGAGACACCAACACTGTTACACCCGGCATAAGTTCGAGCATACTATTAATGGGCATTTGTCCGTTCAAACGGCAGTTAATGTTTGAAGCATCCTGACCCCTGAAGAACGCCCTCGAAAACAGTGTCGATAAAGCCTTATAGAAATCTAGTGTAAACACAGGTATCAATACAAAGTGAACACCTGTAGATCACACTTTGACCCATAATTCTTTTCGTTTCCATTTTATCTGACCCGAACACCTGGCATGTCCGTAAAAATGATATATCCAGTGGCTGGAAAATCAGCATGGAATCCGAATTGCTTGCATCACATATACGCGTACACAATTTGTCCCCATGCTCATTTTAGTTCACTGTATGGTAGTACTTTTTTACTCTGTTCTTTCAACTAATGGATTCTCGTTATTTTAATCATAGAGCCAAAATGGATGTTTCCTCCTTCCGGCTTTGGACGCTGGTCTTGTTTCCGTTCTATACTCCTTAGCCTGGCTTCTGGAACTGGGTGTCATGAAGCCGGACTTCGACTCGCCGGATCGCCGATTCGCCAACTTGGCCCCTATACTCACTTGCATGAGTCGACTGTGGGCACGTTTGACAGTATGGCTAATGGACGATTCCAGATTTTCCGATTCTTCAACCACATATTCACCCGAATACCGGTTCCATTTGATTACGGATTTGGTCCACCAACTTTTGGTGATCTCGCCGCTGACAAAAGAAGGTCAATCACCATTGAAAGGTACGGCTGAACTCAGATCAAGCTTGTAACCGAATAGTAATTTATGATTTTCGAAGTTTCAGAACGCAAAACTGCTTTGTATGTGTTTATACTGTAGACATAAGGGCTGAACTTCTTTGCTTGCTTTTTCGCAAACAGTATCACGGGCATCTATATGTGTACTTTATGGTACGTAAGTAGTTCATTTCCAATCTGCGACACATTTCCTAGCCATCCCCTCGGTACAACGTCCAGCTGTTTTTACCACCTGTATCCGTAAATCACTTGTAACTCTATAGCCTATAGTCTTTTCGGCTGAAGCGATCATTACGCAATTAGGGTTCTAAGCACAACATCTGTACTGGGACTTCGTTTGAAACAAACCGCGCTCTCCACTGTGAACCTAAACCACAGTGACATCACGCGGACCACAGCTTATCAGTGTAGGTAACGTGTCTTGATGAAAGCTCACTTAGAGAACCAAGTGGCATTTGGTGCACCCTCTGTGTGGTTGGATTGCGACACGCAATCTCTATTCAGACCTCGGTTCTCGTTGAAGTAGACCTCAGTCATTACAATACGGTCCTGGTGCTCGTAACGACTGAGGTCTAGTTCAACGTGAACGGACGTCTGAATAGAGATGGCGTGTAGCAATCCAACCACACAGCGGGCGCACCAAATGCCATTTGGAATTCTTTACCGCTGTGCCAAGCGTTGCTCGCGGATCTTAAAGCCATAGTGATCAAGGCGTCAATATTTGAACACTACGCCTCGAGGTCTACCCCAGCTCAGGCTATCTCCATCTGATGAGTCCAAAGGAGGACGAGACCGGTTATGGAGTGTCAGGGTTGGGTGGAGCAACACCGAACCGCCAACTTACTTAGTGGACTTGGTCAACAGCAACAAGTCTGATGCTTATGAACTACAAGGCTGACGCCTTTAAATGATCATCACTTTACATAAGCCATCACTTTGTGGACTTAAGAATGCACTACTCTGCCATATGTCGTCACAACCGAAGGTTTTCTTTTCATCTCATACCACCTTACTTCAGACCTTTTCACAGCCATTTCATTTAACCAGCCGTCTATGACTGGTGCAATTGCCATTTCCCCCACATTTGCCCAACTTCACATGCTACTGGTTAAGCTGCTTCTGTCTCTGATGTATAGATGTGGCCTATCGTACGACAGACTGTGGACAGATCATCGGAAGCTATCTATGCTTTCTTTCGTACACTTCCACTACACCGTATGTTTTAGGATATCTCTAGTCTCACAGCCACCTTGATCGGCGTTAGTTAAATAAATAAATAAACAAATGTTTTATTCACAGCAGTGCGGGGCACACCTGCGAAGGCATGATCATGACAACACAAACAGGTATGGTTGGTACTTGTATAGAAATATAGCAAGTTAGCCAATAATGTACTTGATTTGTGTGTCTGTATCCATGTAGGTGTGTATATATTAGTGGGCATGGTGAGTGAACTTGTGAAGTGGGACTGAACGTAGTCCCCGATAAACGACATCTGCCTTTTATCTCTGAAAAGTTTGTAGTAGCGATCCTTGAAACAAGCTGACTGCGCTTGACCCTTGCCACTATATATCTATCAGTGGAATCTGTTGTCACAAAATCAATGCCGGCATTTCTACAGCCACACTATCTTGAGGTGGAATAAACTATGTAATGCTATTAATTACGCTCTGCATCGAAACTCCAAAATGATGGACATAATCCATCCGTTTTGTCTAAGGACCACATGATTAGTAAACATGAAAGAGCTAATTATACCCCTCGCTCTCGATTTGCGGCTTCGTAATAATCTATCACCAAGGCTTAACTAACCCAACCCCAGTTGTCAACCGCGCTTGGGCTGCATCAAGCAAGTTTCTGATTAAAACTCTAGATGGCGTTATTCGTTCTTTCGATAATTTGTGGGAGTGCGCATACCATTCCACCTCGCAGACGCCCGAACTGATGGCTTTTCTGTTACTGACTGGCGGTTTTTATCGGCGGTCCGCAGAGATCCTCGGAAGCTGTGTATGGCTACAAATCTTATGCTGCTGTAAAATGTGTCCCTATTCAGAGGATAAATTGATCTGAGTTACTTGTTTTCACAACAATCTGCTATTTCTTACTCAGTGAATTCGTAGACAACATGGGCACAGTTGGTGTTTATGAAGCAATAGCGATAATGTTTAGTAGGACTCGTGAGCTTCCTCCATATCAGTCTATGCTTGCTGGCATGATGCACGGGATCGGCCAAGAATAGGTGGTTGGCGTGGAACTTTCCAGCCGCATGTCGTCATCAGTGTCTTTATGGTTGGTGAAAGTACTCTTCGTCGTATTGCTATTACTGCACTGTGGAATTAACGGACACTCTCATGTATCGTGCGTACAAGCATGTAGCATGATCTGCTCGAACTGTTCATTGCGTTCTACATCCATTGCTTTCAGCGATTATCTACGGTATGCTAACTATAATGAACCGGTTAAGTACTTAGTTCATCAGTCTCGCTTTTTACATGCACATGTGATTAACGCCTGCGGACCAAGGACTGGCATCAGTGTACAAAAGACTCTCTCTCTTCCACTTATATTTTATTACCTTGGTTTTTTATCATACTTCATCTCTTGTGTTCTCACTCCATCGCTAAACCGATGTTTGTTGTATGAGAACCCATTTCTACCACTCGTCATTTGTCTTGGCGCAGTTTTGCCTCTTCGCAATGAAGTAGTTCTTTTATTTCCTTCATCTCATCCTCATCATTATTCAACACGTTAGCTGATGGTCAGATACACGTCTGTGATTGAGTCATATTGCGGCTCAAGTAGACCGTCGCAATGGGCGAAAAATATAGCAGAACATAACGTAATGCCGTAGCTTCGTTGTGCATCTAGAATGCCGTCGTGGTTGAAGTGATGGACTATGCGCGATGGCATGGACCAACGCCGCAAACTCCCCACTTCGGTTGCGGTACTACTGGTCCGGATGACTGATGTCTACTCAAAACTAAACTGATGCTCAAATGGAGGTTGCGTTTCGCGACCCGCCGGTCTTCCAAGACTTGGCGGTGTACTCCTAGCAAATCAATAACTGTTATCCCTTGGGTTCAACGTTTATCTTCAGTGAGATCATGGTTGGAGAGAGAGAGGCTAATCGAGAGAGGGAGGAATAGGGAAGATCACTGGTACCAGTTTTTGGTCCTGTCGACAAGTGTCTCCAGTCAAAAGTGTTCATCGTATCTGAAATCCAAACGCTGTAGTTCATAGTCACCAACAGAGCCTATCTTCGAAGTGAGCCTTCCTCAGTCTTAACCAAGTGGACCTCCCCTACTCTTCTTTCATCCATACCACAGTCGCACTTCACGGGAGTGCTGGCATGCACGGTGTGCTGGCATACGTAGCACATAGCTCAACCATCGGAACCTAGTGCGTGAAATAATGTTGTTGAGCGGTTCGCTCTTCCTGCGCCATGAAGATGCCGGCGAATGCGATCCATGCCCACGCGGTGTTCTCGCCAATTTTGAGGTAATCTGTAAGATACTAGTGTTCGAACTCAGATCGCCGCCTAATGTTTGTCGGTCCGTTGGGCCAGATCTCGTAACCGTGCATGGATGTTGACCGGGTATCCTCTCATGTCGCACACCGCCACAACAACACCAGCTCTGCTGCCCGTTGATCGTGAGATCAAATAACTTGCAATGGTTACGAAGAACACCAGCCATTTCCAGCTCCGATCCACAATGTGAGCACAGGACTTTGTGGTCTGTTTTGAGGTTGGCACGAAGTTTTGTCCTGAAGTTTGCGAGTCCAGTAGCATTTACTTCCAGTCGACAAGTCTCGATGAGCATCCAGAAGTTCCACGTGCTGCGCAAAATCCACTTACCCAGGCTGGCAACTCTAGTTGCCACACGAAGACATTTACTGCTAACATCTTCTGGTGAATATTCGACCAGTGACGTTCGGCTGGGTTCTCAACTCTGATATCAGCGTGCTCTGGCACTCATTCAAAACAACTGGATAGGTCAGTTGGCAAGTGTCCATGCCTTCATGATGTCATCGTGGGCGTCGACCGAATCACATCGGCAAATCGACACATATAAGTTCATGATCGGAGTCCACGCTTGTGCTTCAACTCGAGCAACAGTATAAAACGCAACCTTTCCAGCAGTAACTGATCGCTGTGTGGTTGATTCGCTCCAATGGTTTGTTCAAGGCGGGTGGGCTCCATGTTACTCTTCCGTGGCCGCTGTGTCCGAATTTATTGCCTCGAGAAATGCATGAGTATTGTCGCACAAGTATAACAACTGCTTACTCTTATCATTACGTGTGCCTACACCATGTTTGCCTTCCAGTTGCAGCTCATCAGTGGACAGTTTTCTAACTTGAGCGTTACTATCATGAACCCTAGGAAGGAGCTCGTTCAGTTGACGAAAGAACTCACTTTTCATCGAGTCAGCGACTTCGAAATTTAGTACGAGCCAGCCCATATGATGGCACATATCCGGTCATTGATCGGAATTCAGTTGCTCAAAGCAGTTTTGGTCATTCGAAGCTGAATTGTCTGGGGATAGGTGCAGTAAGAAAATGCCGCGAGTGCCAAATGGAAGAGAAGGTAAATTGCAGTCAGAGTTTGAGTCTTACCGGCGTTTTCAGAAACTCAGCAGATATCAATCGATAGAGTCCCTAGTGTAGTTTATTTTGTGCGACGACCAAAATGCCAAGAAATTAGTCTAAAAGCGTTTCACTGTATTGCGTGGCTAGGATACTGTCACTGTCTGGTTTCCCAGATGTGAACGAAACCTGACTGTAAGGCAGCATGATTTTCGGACTAGGCTACGGGGTGCCTGCTTTATGGAATGAAGATCCGCCCTTATTCCGCCCCTCAAATTGATGGACCAAGGGTGTGTGTTTGTCTGGTCCCTAACCATTGACCAATCTGATATGCGTGACTCTCAGTGTTCGAGAAGCATCATCTAAAACAGTTCAGTAGATCACATTGAAGCACACCAACCATCACAGCATGTGTAGGTCCAGCCTCATTGCATTGGCACTAGTTGTCTATATTGCTGTACTTTGGTTCATTCTCACCGTGTGGAAAAATTCCACTTTGTCTATCCAATCCGTTGGGTCAATTTATCCCCCGGCCATTAGTCTCACTCTTTCCTGTTACTGGGCAAAAGAGTTCACAGGGCCCCCTCCTATGCATATGACATGTTCTGCTGCCAGTCTTTGTGTGAACCATTATCCATTATGCACTTTTCGCATAGTACTAGCCGTTCTTATGACGAAGTAAATGACTAGTGTGTTCTCACTGTTTTGAATGTACAGCTCGTGGAACGGACCCGGGGCCCATCAGTCGTTGCCTTGTTCGTCGGATATTGTACAGCATCTTGGACACATCCGTGCGTATTCTGAGCTCCAGTACGGAATCGACTGGGGATAATCGCAAAAACTCAGTATCTTGCAGTGAGCTTGTTATCCGTACCTCGCTTACTTGGTGCATTCCATTTCAATCTGTCAGCTGAGATCCGTACACTTACCTTGCTTTTCGTCACTAGAATGATAATGAACCTAGTACTAATAATGATAGTAATAACAGTAACCGTAGTAATAATACTCAAACGAGTGGACTTGAATTAGAATCATCGGATTTAGTAGTCAAGGATTTGGGCCGGGAGAACGAATGTGAGATCCCTACTGACTTCCTGGCTGCTTGACACACATGAAAGCACTCACGTGATCTTATCCCGATTTATAGGCGGGTCTGGTGTCTTAGCCAGTTTTGGTGTTTGATACATCTACCGAAGTTATGTTTTCTTTTTTTAAAAATGTAATCCTTTGACTCCTCATTTGCCTCATCTGCTCTGTTGATATTCTCGTACACTCTTCCATATCTCAGACTCTCAACCTAACACTCGATTGGTAGAACTGCTGAAGTGGGCCGTGAACACAACCGTGAACGTTCTTATTTATTCAGGTGAGAAGTACGGCTTTCTTACAGGAATCCAGGTCTCACTGATGCACCATAAGTGTGTGATTCATTTTTCTCGCTATTGACTGATACCCACACTCTGCAGGCTTCAAGGGAAACATTTCTGAACCGGTTTGCCACATGTGTCTTCATCGGCAGCAAATGTCCCACATTCAAACTGAAAGCATAATTGTGCCACTGATCTTTGTTGCTTCAGCGATGTATCGAGCACATCGGGTGGTATTTTCATAGTGAATAGGCAATAGCAATACCGTAGGGGACACTACCCATGTTTTTATGAGCTAGCCTCCATTCATTTTGTGCATCTAAACCACCTGCTCATCTAACGCGTCTGGACTGAGTGAATCTATGCATGTGTGCGCAAAAAGAGACCGATTGAAGTTGCCACAAGACTTTTTGACCGGAGCCGAAGCTAGCCGTCGTTGCGTTTTTGCTTTGGACTTCTAAATTGTTGCAGTCCGGCAGGGATTCCCTCCCCCTTCTTTCTTGTGCTGTTGAATTTCTCGATGTGATTGTATCACGATGCGCAAGTTCGATTTGAACTGCCAGCAACTACGCCTTGTTAACACAATTAGTTGGATCGTATACAATGTAGGTGAATTATAGGCCGTTCCTCTTCCCCCTCAGTAACTTTTTTGTACGAACCTCTCTACGAATTGTCTGGGGCATAGTTCAGGATCTATCCACCAAAGGGTGTGCCTTTTTGTTAGGAGTAACCACCATTTCAATGTTTTGCAACGCACTGTATTCCTCTAGAACGAGCATTCTCGAATGTGAATCGGAAACGTCCCAATGGCTAATTTCCATTCACACTGGCAGTAGCCGCTGCATTGCTTGCTTTCAAACGAGTCTGTCACTAACGCATCCGTTTCCATTTTTTTGAACTCACTACGCGACTAGTATCTTTTTGTCACCCTTAGCGCGATATACCTCTTCGTGTCCGCCAGCTGTGATACTTCATTCACTCGATCGATCTGTCGCTGCTCTTGCAGACAGCAGCCATTTTGGGTGTGCCGTGGAAATGATCGGTATTTGGTTTTTTTCACTAACACGGGAGTGAATGACATGGCTTCGTTTTCCACCTTTCATGCGGTCGATTTTGTGCCCAGATCCATGTGAATCAACCTCACTATCTCTCTCGAATGCAGTCGTTTTAGGTCGACTCCTTGTCCGTAATCTGCGATACACGGGTATAGCGCAGCAACAACCATCTTGTTGCCTTAAAACTACCATGGATCTAATACGCTTTGGGTTCCGCACGGCCTTATTCGTCTCCGCGGCTCGTAGTCCCCGTCATCGATGGTAACGGTTCACTAGCGATTCATAGTTGGCAGCTCTTAAGCATCACTTTGAGTTGCTCCATATCTTATGTTATCAACCTTTTTACACTTTGGTATCACGTTATAAATTATTCTGTAGCGTGGCAATCTCATTACAACACCTTCCCCATGATCACTTTCCACTCTGCTTATGTATGTAATTCACTGAAAACCACCGTATGTAGCCCATATCCAAGCGCATTCATCTGTAGCGTTGTGCCCCATTCAACACGTGCCTCCGCTAAGGTATTGGATCCCGGGTCCTTCTAAAGAAAAAGGTGTTTCTATAAGCTATAAATGGGCAAACGGTTGAGCTTTGCGACATTGTCTTCATTAGAACAATCCTCGCTAGTTCGCTACCGGCTACCAAGTGTGATTGCATCGTAGTGGTTTCGGTGATGATGCTTCCTGGTGACCGGATGTCCATTTATTCTTTATGTATCTAACCTCATCGGGCTTTTACTAGCGTCATCAAACTCGATAGTCAGGTCGAGTAGTTCAACTATTCACCTCTACGTGCCACATTCCGTTTCGTTTTTTCCGATGTTGCAGGATTCTCCCTATTGTCTCATTTCGTTGCACCCAGTAGAACCGACACGGCTTAACTATCTGCTTACCTGGCCGCGGCTTGATAAGACGAAATTCACATGTTCTTTGCATACATTCTCAGTGCTACTAATCTAGGTTGTCAATTGCCACCCTCATTACAGCTTCAATCTGCTTCGGTAGTATCCTTCACTCGTTCTACCGATCCCTCTTCAATATATTATGTGACGTTACCTAAACTTTCCTGTGATGATCGCTCTAATCCGTCGATAGTATCCATAGTTATTGTCCCCACGCACTTCCTCCTTATCTGGTGGTTTAAATTTTTGCCTTATTCTCCTCTGATTTCCAGTCAACTACGAAAATAAGTTGTTGTGCTTCTTGAAGTCTTTCGATCCCACGACCGGAGTGATTGTATCGCCTCATCCAGCCAATTTGCACTTGGCCACAGTTGGTCGATCCCCAAGCCCGGATTCGCTTCCGAAGTCCGGCGATGATCCATTTGACATACCAAGTAGCACAGGTTCCTCTCCTACGCGTTCGTGCTCCATTTCTTGTTCGGTCCCGGACGCTACGCCTCCATGGGCCTCTCCCCAGTGCAACAGCAGTCCTTGTTTAGCTTTTCAACAAAGTTTAGATCAGGCCCTGATCACCTTGTTGTTCAACACCGCCTCGGATATACAAGTAAGCTAGCATGACTACACTGCTCTTCAGCCCATAGTACCTATGAAAAACGGGTCTTTCATGACACTGCTGTGATTTACTTTGCAGAACGGGATTGTGTTTCTTTCGGCCACGCCCCAGGCGAAATCAACAATCCAATCCGATTGTTTTACTGTGTCATGTAAAGCAATAGGGCGACTTTTGTTGTCAAAGACCCAACCGCCCGTTGTTGAAGTTGCGATGGATCCAGTGGCCTCATACCTCTTGAAACTTTGCAACGAAGCACCGTCTCTGTTGTCCTCTTTTCTCACCAGTGCACCTCATTTGGTACGTTCTCCCATTCTAACGTACCCGTCGTAATGCGGGGTGTCGCTGTTCACAATTGCTTCAACTTCACTTCTTCCACCCCATTCCTTCCCATTCAGTTTTCACTGGTATTTTGGACTAACCTGTCCGAACTTCAATTTTGGTTGTCTCGCCTCAAAGACAGTGGTGTTCTGTGTCCGAATACACTGTCCTGTCGTCCGACCTCGTCCAGTCATCACACAACTCGCTCGCATTCTCTATCTCGTCTCAACAAAGCCTATTCCATCGATCTTACTCTCCGCCGCTTGGAGCAACTGTTGTTTACGGTCCAGTCCCTGCTTACCTTACGCACCGCGTGTCCCTCGACTAAATCGCATGGCCGCTTTTCATACGCCACTATAATCAAACATCGTAGCCTTCTGTTGTTGGCTCATCAAAAGAATAAGGAGAACTGGTCCTCTTCTTTACCACAACCGCCTGAACACTACTCAGCGTCCCCAGTGACGACTAAGAGTATGACAATGGTGAGTCTTTCCCCCTAGCAGCACTCGTCATTCAAGCGCTGTAAGGCACGGGCCTAAGCTGCTGCATAGAAATTTAGGTACTCCGGCTAGCTTCTATATTCAGCTCGTATACACATGGCTGATTCTGCATGGTTTTCATATTCTTTAACTAGCTGTTATAATCAAAACTGGGTCAACATCGTACCGTAGTATTTTCGCCTTGTTCTCTCTTCACACAGGCACGCCTTTCTACTTTGGTCAATCTGCTACTCGCCTCATTTGCTGGTACAGAGAGTTTCAACACAAAGGCACTCGAGCAGGATGGCACATTACCAAAGAAAACACATCCAACTAGCAAGCTCCTCTCGACCAGGCGACTTTCCAGCCAAGCTCATCGCTTGTGTGTTGATGGAAATGGAGCTTGGCGTGACGCCTTTGGCGAGCGGTTGCGATTAGCCGGTCCCTTGGGTACCATCCTGTGGGCACGATTGGCCGATCGACTGGATCACGCTAAGTGAGTCTTTGGGAAGACATCCGATATCCCAATCCTCGGGTATTGCAAGCAGGTGGTATATTTGGTCACGTTTCTTTGTACCAAACAGCTACAAACTACAACAACTACCTTCCTCGTAGGCACCACGCTATGGCATAGGACGTAATGTTTTCTCCTACAGCTCGCTAAGACACTGATGGTGTAGTATAAATTTTGCCAGTTGCTGAAAGTAATCGCACCTGTCCAACTCCATTCACCGCGGTCTTCGACGGTACAGTCTTGGTCAGTTTTGATGGCTTATCTGTCCCATGGCGCAGTGCACCCCAAGACTTTCCCATTTTCCAATTCTCGGTATATACTTTCTCTTTTTCTGGGACATATCAGGTTTATCTGCACAAACGCATCCTGCACACCTATTATGGGATGTTTGAGTGTGGTATCTGCTACCTTTTTGTGCTCACTGGTAGCTATTGACTGCTTTGATGAACGGCCACTGTCGTGTATGCTGAACATAACTGATTCATTTAGGGAGATTCCTCATAGTATATTACTGCTGTACCCACCGCGGGCACTCCAAGACCTAACAATGAACTTCTAACCGCTGTGTCAGCCGCTGCTCTCAGACCTCTGGTCTAGTGACCGAAACGTTAGCCGTCAACCGCTGTTAGTCACGCGTTCAACTCTCAGCTCAAAGTACCTATATTTGAAGAGTCCAGATCAGGACGCGAAACCAGTCGTGGAGTGTACTGTTGAAAAAAAACGTGTATGAAGCTCTCCGATTCTCACAATAGTGTTATTATGCATCTGTGCAGAATGACTGCGCATTCCCAGTGCGTAGCGAAAACCCACAGCAAGGATCGTTCGTGTAGAGTATAGTAAAATCGGCCGTTTCCGTCCACTCGCACTCAGGTTGATCACTGCTAAAGTGCACTATTCACCTAAACACCAAATAAACAGTTTGTGTCCTTCCGAATCTTGTAATCAGTGCTTAGTTTAATCAGATTTACGCAATAAATAGCGACAGTTTTGATTTGAACTCGATGACCAAGCGATCTATTTTTTTGGCTTTTACCGAGTCTGTGGAGCCATTCTCACCTTCTTGTGGTACATCTAAATACAGCTGAGTCATGTGCAACTATTGGAATCGGTCTGCGGTTAACTGAGTTCCACTGGGCAATTTGAGCGCCGCTTTCAACGTATGGTCCTAGTTTCTCAGTCTCAGTGTGGAGTGGTATGCTAGAACTTACTTCCGAGTGCACAGACCGCGGTGAGCCTTTAGTGTAACTGTGAATCGCTCATCAAATTTTTTCAAGTGACACTGCCTTTGGATGCAATAGACACTGGAGGTGCCACGTGTTATCTTCCGATCATTGACTGTTGATGGACCTGAATTGATTGCATCACCATTGCGTTCGAGTAGCGTGCATCTTTCCTTTACTGCCACATGGAACATGTGCACACATTGTGATCACGCTTCCGTACGTTTCAAATTCCCTAAACTTTGTTGGCAGGCTCGACTTCTCTCAATTTGTAACCGAGAAGCCATCTCAAGTCACGTTGAGGCGAGTCTGCAAGCGCACCCTGCGTATTAAAGTTTCAGTGGGTTGCTCTGAGGAAATGGCGTTGCGACAGAACAGGATATTGGTGGTCATGTGTGGTACATCAGTCTGCTTACGGCACTCCCATTCTCTTGCGTACCGGACAACCAATATCCGAAATAATGGCTAGCGTGTTGAGACCCAGAACAATCCATGCAGCCACTGAGCACAGTGCAACCAGAAGAGGCACCAGGGGCGAGCTAGAAAGAGGCTATCGAGCTGACGGTGAAGCTTGTTTTCCTCAAAGAGCTCAATGAAAGTGTGGGGCGCGTGTTTGCGAATATCAGTTCGCTCATTGCGAAAGCTAAAACTGCTTTCATCAATCCACAACATCTTTATCTTTAGCAAACTTCCAATTGGCCCCCAGAACTGCATCTGCTTGATCACTGTACTGGCGGTCTTCGTCTGCATTAGTGAGAATTGGTCTATCTAGCGATCTCATGCGCCTTCAAATCTTTGATGGTCTTTGCTTCAGATACATCGCTAGTTTCGGTTGACGGCATCTTGACGGCAACGCTAGTGTTCTAACGATCTATACGCAGTGGTGATCAAGAGTATTTTGGCGCCACAATCAAAATTGAGTAGGCTCCTCTCCCTTGGGCACGTGCCTACTCATCGCTTACTGAGGGGGTCTTGTTTGACCTACCTCACGAAGGATGTTGTAAGACCCCAGGTGTGGAGCACTCATAGACCTGGACACGAGGCCACTGAGTACTAAGGCACTACCAATCCGTCTTGTCTCTTTGAGTGAAACCTACGTATTGCATTTGTGCTTAGCACAGGACATTACAGGATAGCACACGCGAATGACGTGTACATTTTCACAACTGGACTGTAGGACTTAATTGTTAGTGAGTCGTTCCTTACCGTTGGTTTGTATGTGCATGGGAAATCCACAGCTTACCTTACTTTAGCCAACTTATCTTCACTTGTTAGTCAGTTGCTTGTAGAAATACAGATACGTTTTGGATTTGTTGCTTTCGTTGTACTCCTAGTCGAGCACTAGCTCCGCTTTCACTGTTCTTCTTGCGCCTTATTGTTAGTACAGTGTATCAGAACTTAAAGTTCCATGTCGGCAAATTGCTTGCACATTGTCGTGATGTTTTTGTTTTTGTTAACTTGGCCCTCTCACCAGCTCACTGCGAGCCAAACTTCTGAGCTCCTCTGTATAGACTGTTGCATTCGTGTCTCGTGACACAGTGTGGTGAAACTGCGATGAAGATGGATTTTCACACAGCAATTGATGCCGACTTCGTCGTGGCTATAAACTTTCTCACTTTTTACCGGATGCAGGCAGCAATTCACAGAGACTGGTGGGAATCGTCCTCTCAAACGTCAGTTTGATAGTCCGGTGCGCTTACCACCAGGTACAGGCTACAAGAACGCACCTTTCTGTCGGTGATGTACGTCACTTCACACAATGTTGGGCGTTACAATGACTGTACCTATCTACACATACCCAACGTATATAGTCGCTATGAAGCACGAGGGATGCTAATCTTCAGTAATTCGAAAATTCTCATTTATTGGAATGAACCAAAGTGAGGCAAGTACTGGGTAATGGACTCTTTTCAATAAAACTCACCAAAAGCAGACGCCCTTGCTTCTCCCGCAGCCTGCAGCTGCCGTTGTTAAAGTGATTTACACTTGTGCTTAACCTACTACCTTCAGTAGCAACGTGGTTTATCGATTTGGTCGTTGGAATTAAGCATCCGAATCAATATTCAACCCACTTCGTCACATCTTCATTATGTAAACTTCTTTGCCTGATGAGTTTTACCGAAAAGAATTATTCGCTCAGTACTTGCCTCTGATACACTGTATACAGCTGCGCACCGCGGCCTCCATCATCTTCATTCCCCTTTAATCCTAAAACAGCTTCTCATTGAAGTGGCCCTTATTTCAGGCCATTTTCCAGAGCATCTTTAAAAGGAAAATCTGTCCACCTTCTACCCCAAGCCATCCATTCGTAGCTTTGGCAATCACACTTTGTGACATTGCCGGCAGCTTTTCTGAGGTGTTGCAGAACGTGGTACATCCGCGCCGGGATGACTTCCTTTTGCTGGCATTGCCAATGATCGTGCCCTCATTCCGCTTCATTTGGCTGTTTCCTTGTGAAACGCGTCTGTGCGGATGTATTTGAACATCGCTTTGTGTGGTGGGTCTAACTCCCACCGAGCACGCATGACTGCTCCTCTTGCGTCAAAAGTGGAGTTACCACAGCTCTTTGTGTTGCTGAGTCATGCAATGCGCACTAGCTGTGTATTATTCATATGAGAAAATCTCCCCTGATGCAGTTGATGGCTAACTTCGGTACTACCAACCTCCCTTTGGAATCCACTGAAAGTGCGATACAAGCTGTCTTCCATGAAATCTATCGTGAGTTGAGTGAATCACGGAGTTGGGTTCGATGAGAGTTTACTCGAAAAGAATTCTTAACCAACCATATATTTGGTCTTAATTTTAACGCCTGTACAGACGACTACTCCACTTATTAAATACTTTATCCTGTACTGCACTGGGGACATTAGGTTGCTGGGTTTGACTGGTGGGGTCCAAAAATTGGCCACCATTTTGACCGACCTGCCGTTATCGACATCTTCGCGCTCGGTCTACATCCATGCATTGGCCAAGTGCCGAACAACATCAAAGTCATCGCAACACCGAGCACCAATCTGCTTCAGTGGCTCTGCTCACCGTGACCATAATAATGCTACTGCATAGCAGTGGGTAACTATGGCTGACTTTTGAGTAGAAGGAATTTTGTGAGTATTTTTGTTCGCCGCAGTCAGCCGACTATCCAGATAAGTCAACTACCTTTCCGGAAAAGCACCAAACGGCCGTTTCGTCCTATTGGGGCTCGTCAGTGGTGCGCATCCTTCGGTCCTCTACGGAGGATCGAACCCATGACTGCTAGTGGCTTGTGCTAACTGGCCCGCAGCTTATGCAACTGCGCCACGAAACAAACAAGAACCAAACATGCAAAGGGAAAATCATTAGAAAAGGGTTGCAATCGTCGAAAATTTTCGCGTCTGGGAGCCAGAGACCAAGCACTAGAAAGTCACTAGCTTCAAGGTTGTCCATGTGAAATGAAACACGAAACACCTGTAAGCAGCAGACTTACGCATGATTGATCAGCGGTAAACAGAGTCGGTGGTAGTGCTTACGCAGCAGTTTCATCATAGATCCAGTTTTAAGATGGATTACATATGAGGACAGTGTCTCAAGCTAATTTTAAGCTTCCGTTGCAGCCGTATTCCACGTAGTGCGTGGGGCTTTCCTTAAATTTCCTTAGGGACATCCATAACCCCAGCTTCCGAAACTACTCAACATCAAATTGTTTCATGACTTCATTAGCTGCTGCATACTTCGTGATGCGTATGACAGTTCGACTTCTAGTCTCTGACACTGCACAGTTGAGTGTAGCCTGCTGGGGTTGCTCAGTATCCTCCTCTGTCAGTCTTGGTGTAGTGGCGTTGTGCCAAGTAAAAGGCCAACTCACTATAGGCATCAATCATCATCCTTGTTTTTCCGAACAATAACTATAATTGCCCAGTTAGATCGCATCTTTCTGCACAGCGAGATCGATGGCATTTTGTAGATCATTGTAAGTTTAAATTCGGGTTTAGAGTACCCAGCATGTGGTTGGATTGCAACATGAAACCGATATTGAGACCTCGATTGACTATGATGTACACCTTGGTCATTCCGATCACCAGGACCTCATCCGAAGTGGATGGGTTTCGGTGTTACTCCTCCCAGCACGATTGCACCCTTATCCCTTTGTCCTCGTGCAAAGATTAGACACCGATCTGTCTGGCTGCGTGTCCCAGCTATGGTATATGTATACACATAATATATATATATATATATATATATATATATATATATATATATATATATATATATATATGACTGGCGGCATCCGGTTCCGGATTTGTCTGCCGCTGTGGCCAGCCACAGGACGCCTACGCCTACAGAGAGATAATGGATGGCTTGCGCTGCATCACCCACAGCTCCAACCACACACCCCATATCCCGTGTAAGCCCAAAGGAGTAAGACCGGAGGCATGTGGATGAGAGCCACGTTTCATCAACGAAGTCGGCCCACACTCCTTTACAAGCAAACACAAGCACCCTGTAGTTGGGGAATCAAGCGCACACAAAGCGGCGGCTGGACCGTAGTCCGCTCCACACTGAGTGTATGCAACCGCTCTTCGAGCCTAGCACGGCCACAAGAACCGTGCACCCCGTCCTCTCCAGCAACGACCAACTGTCTCCTGGAGCCAGTATGGACGAGGCAGCGGGTAATAGACAGATAGGCACCTTGTCTACATGCAC
>OX104066.1:52177422-52199132 GCA_944474145.2 Dicrocoelium dendriticum | reverse complement strand
AGGTTGGGCGTCCTGTGGCTTGCCACAGTGACAGGCAAATCCGAAACCGGATGCCGCCAACCATGTCTGCGCTGAGGCTGGTGGTGGCTAGATCCTGACAGATGGTCTACCCACTGCTGCTACTGTTGTGCCATTTCCTCGTGCCCTGGGCGCCTCCTCGTGGCGACCGCTGGGTGGGAGTTGGGTTACCCCCTTTCTCCCTGCTAAGATCCAGGACACCAATCCGCATGAGTCAGTGAACTGACCATGTGCTAGACCCACAGACTTCCGGGTGTACATTTAATCGAAGGCTTTCGCTGAGGACCCGAGTCGTTCTCCTGTCAGGATTGGGCGCCCTGGCAGTATTCTAGTCCATCCTCTTCTGAGGTTAGGAAGTGGTCGATGGCACTCTTCCCGTAAAACCTAGCTATGGGAGACAACAGGTTTACGGGTTATAATCTCACAGCTCAATTGGTGTAGAGCACGAGGGCCACTCATTGTCTCTGACGGTGGGAGGACACCTCCGGGTGTTCAATGGTTTGCTACTGCCCGCCTCAAGCAAGGCAGCCCCTGGTCAAATTGGTACAAACCCGCCAAAAACCCACCTGCGTCTGGCCGTGGTCGCAGGTGCGTATCCCATTACGGTCGCATAACATATGATAATTGTTCCAGAACCTCAAAGGCTGCGTGTGACGGCCGTCAAGCAGATCCCAATCTGTCTCTGCAATCACATTCCCGAGCTGGATCTGCTCTCCACTGCCTTGTGGGTCAGGCTATTGAGCCAAAAGCTCCGGGCGTAGACCCTCAAGCAAACCTCCGAATCACCCACTGCTTTGTGGGTCAAGCTATTGAGCCAAAGGCTCCGGGTGGAGTCCCTCAAGCAAACCTCCAAACCACCCACTGCCTTGTGGGTCAGGCTATTGAGCCAAAGGCTCCGGGTGGAGTCCTTCAAGCGAACCTCCGAAGCACAACGACCACCTCGCGTGCGATTGCCCACCAATGCAATCGTATGCCTGCGCGCAAAGCACTCAGCATCGGGTGCTGGAACGTGCGCACACTACTGGACCGGAACACCAGCGAGCGCCCGGAGCGACGCACTGCACACGTCGCGATGGAGCTGGCGCGCTACAACATCGATATTGCGGCGCTCAGTGAAACTCGGCTCGCTGAGCAAGGTAAGTTACATGAAGCAGGTGCTGGCTACACATTCTACTGGGTGGGCAACGCCGCCTCAGCACCACGTGAACATGGGGTCGGATTTGAAATATCCGATCGCCTCCATGGCCAGCTGGTGGGTGAACCAACAGGCATCAGCGCGCGACTGATGACCGTTCGCCTACGACTCGGAAGAGGTAAGTTTGCTACTTTTATAAGCACGTACGGTCCGATCATGTGTTATCCTGATGACACGCGTGATCAGTTCTACACTGAGCTATCCTCCGTGATACGGTCTGTGCCGAGGAGCGACCGACTATTTCTGCTGGGTGAATTCAACGCGCGCGTTGGGCGTGATGCATCAGCGTGGACAGATGTTATCGGTGCGCATGGCATTGGTTCAGCGAATGCGAACGGTGACAGGCTGCTCTCACTGTGTGCCACTCACGGCCTGACGATCACGAACACTCGGTTTGCACTGAGTGCGAGTGATATAGCAACTTGGACGCACCCACGGAGTGGTCACGCTCACCTGCGCGACTATGTCATCGTACGTCAGCGTGATATGCGTGAAGTGCGCATGACACGTGTACTGCGTGGAGCTGAGTGTGGCACTGATCACAAATTGCTGCGGACCAAACTGTACATATATTTTCGTAAATCTATGTATTGCACTCCCGCCGTGAATCGGCGTAAATTTAACATTCTCTCCCTCGGTACTGTGGCGAAACGTACTGAGCTGGAGAAGGCGATGGCTGCACGCCTGTGATGTGGACTGCATAGCCACAGTGGGCGACCTGTGGCACCACATTCGCGACCAGGTGACAGCTGCTGCAGAGGAGACCATCGGGCGCGCAAACTGTAAACGGCCTGATTGGTTTGATGACAACAATGTGACGATTGGCGCATTGGTGTCAGAGAAGAATGCAGCATTTGCTGCACATGTGGCAGACCCCAGTGACTTGGGGAAGAGGAGTCAGTTTCGCAAACTTCGACGGCGACTGACCCGAGAGCTCCGTCGCATTAAAAATGCATGGTGGACGGAGAAGGCGAAGCAGATGGAATGCTACACCGAACGCCGCCAACACAAGGAATTCTTTGACTCCTTGAAGGCGGTGTATGGACCGAGATTGGAGCCGCTGAGGACACTGATCGATGGCAGTTCCGCCGCTGCCTGCACCCAGACTGCAGACATAATGCAGATCTGGTGGAAACACTTTGACTGTCTCTTGAACAACCGTTCAGAGATCGACTGGCCTACCTTGAGCGGCCTCAAGCAGCACGATGTGAAGGCGGATCTGGCGGATACGCCGACACTGGATGAGACGCAGAGAGCACTTGCTCAGCTGCGAAACGGCAAATGTGCCGGAGGTGACGGGATCCCACCTGAAGTATTGAAACACGGTGGACCCGCGTTGTTGACTGCGCTGCACCACTTGGTGCAACGCGTGTGGATTGAGGAGGAGGTGCCTGCTGAGCTGAAGGATGCCCTTGTGCTACCACTGTACAAGGGCAAAGGAAGCAAGCAATGTTGCACGAATTATCATGGCATCAACTTGCTGAGTTGTGTGGGCAAGGTGATTGCCCGAATCCTGCTCAATCGCCTCGTGAGTCAGATTGTGGAACCTAACGTGGCGGAAGAGCAGTGTGGATTCCGTTCGGGTCGCAGCACTATAGATATGGTGTTTCCGGCTCGTCAGTTGCAAGAGAAGTGCAGAGAACGACACCAGCCATTGTACTCGCTTTTTGTTGATTTCACCAAGGCATTTGATACGGTGAACCGCGAGGCACTGTGGCTGGTGTTGGGTAAGCTTGGTTGCCCGCGTAAGTTTGTAAGTTTAATTGCATGTCTGCACAGTGGTATGCGAGCGAGGGTGCAGCTGAGTGGAGAGACCTCGGATGACTTTACAGTTGTCTCTGGTGTGAAGCAAGGCTGTGTGTTAGCTCCTGCCCTGTTTAATATATATCTTCATGCAATGTTTTGTGCTTTTGATGCGGCTTGTGCTTACGGTGTTCGTGTGGAGCACCGTATTGATGGTGGGTTGCTGAACATCCGTGGTTTCGGTGCGAGAACTCTAGTCTGTGAGGCAACTATGCGTATGTTGCTGTTTGCTGACGACTGTGCGTTGTTTGCACACAGCGCGGATGAGTTGCAGCACATGACTAGTGCTCTGGCTTCGACAGCGGCCAAATTCGGGCTCACCATCAACACAAGCAAAACTGTCTGTCTCTTTCAGCCTTCACCGGAGGTGCAATCTTCAATATTGACGCAAATCAGCATTGGTGCTGAAGTATTGGAAACCACCTCCCGCTTCTGCTACCTTGGGAGTGTGATGTCGACTGATCAGCAGCTACACGTTGAGTTGCGTAATCGCGTGTCGAAGGCGGCAGCGGCATTCGGGAAGTTTGAGTACCGAGTGTGGAACAACCATCAGCTTACCATTGGCACGAAGCTGATGGTGTACAAATCCATGGTACTGTCCGTTCTTCTATACGGCAGTGAAACGTGGACGATGTACCGTCGGGATGTGCGATATCTCGAGCGGTTTCATCAGCAGTGTCTGCGACGAATTTTGCGGATCGGCTGGGGCGACAGAGTTGCAGACACGGAAGTTTTGCGCCGAAGTGGGATGTATGCAGTGGACGGCATACTTTTACTGCGACATCTGAGATGGCTCGGTCATGTGAGCCGTATGGATTCGGCGCGAATACCGAAACAACTTTTATACGGTCAGCTGAGTATAGGGAAGCGGCATGCTGGGAAACCAAAGTTACGTTACCAGGACATGATTAAAGTGAGCCTCACACGTTCTAATCTTGATTGCAGATCATGGGAGTCGAAGGCGGATGATCGTGGTGCATGGCGCGATCTAATCACGAAGGCAGTTGCTGAAGTGCGGGAGAAAGACCTCATGCATGCAGAGAAGAAGCGGCAAGTGCGGAAGTGGCAAGCACCAATGAATTGTACTCCATCGACATCGAGCGCATTGTGCTGTAGAACATGCGGTCGCGGGTGCCTTAGTCAGGCAGGCCTAGTGAGCCATGAGAGAGGTCACTCGGGACCACTGCCGAAGCGATGACGGGTCCCGCAGTGAACGTAGGCAGCACCGGCGCAGCGTTTGTAGGCACGCTGAATTCGATTTACTAACCGCATGCTTGCATGCTAAGTCTCTTTATTTCAGGTGGTGGGTTTTCGGTTCTGTCCTAATGCCTTTCTTTCTCATATAAATGTCTAGTGGGCCATGAGCTAGGCCATTAGGGGCCACTACAGAAGCGACGACGGGTCCTGCAGAGAATTACGACGAGCCGGCGCAGCGTTTGTAGGCACGCTGAATTCGATATACTAACCGCGTGCTTGCATGCTAAGTCTCTTTATTTCAGGTGGTAGGTTTACAGTTTTTACCTTAATGCTTTGCTTTCTCATATAAATATCTCCCTGTACTCTATTCCATTAACTTGCACACATCGCCTAAGCCAATTGTATTCGATTTTCATAACATTTTTGTGTTCGTGGCATTCCGTGAACTATACTTCCTGACCTCGTGCACTTATCTAGGATTTGTTTGTAAACAACTTATTACATGTGCTATTTAATTAAGGTTCATACCACCGTTTCCTTATGCATTAAACGAGTTTTTCCTATTTTCTTTATCTCTCTCAAGTGTTTGGCTGTTGTATGATATTCCCGGTGTGGCTGCGCTTGATGTGCATGTTGACAAGGTGCCTACCTGTCTATTACCCACTACCTCGTCCATACTGGCTCCAGGAGACAGTTGGTCGTTGCTGGAGGGGACGGGGTGCACGGTCCTTGTGGCCGTGCTAGGCTCAAAGAGTGGTTCCATGCACTCAGTGTGGAGCGGACTACGGTGCAGCCACCGCCTTGTGTGCGGTTGATTCCCCAAATACAGTGCGCTTGTGTTTGCCTGTGAAGGAGTGTGGGCCGGCTCCGTTGAAGAAACGTGGCTCCAATCCACATGCCTCCCAGTCTTATTCCTTCGGGTTTACACTGGATATGGGGTGTGTGGTTGGAGCTGTGGGTGGTGCAGCGCAAGCCATCCATGGACCCTCTGTAGGCGCAGGCGTCCTGTGGCTTGCCACAGTGACAGGCAAATCCGAAACCGTATGCCGCCAACCATGTCTGCCTACGTATACTGTGGTAGCCGCAGCTTGAGTGGATCGACCAATTTATCGATTAGGACAGCTGACTTTCTGCCTCGCTTTGAATCGCTAACCTTTGTCGCGCTTCACCAGCCTATCCCGCTTCAACTTTCTATTTTATAATTGTAAACGCCTGATGAGATTTATCGAAAAGAGTACTCTTCGCTGCCCTGTGTTTTATTAATTCCATGGGTATAATATTCGAGGCGAAATTAGGATATGTGTGGACTTCTCCACAGGTTCGAATGAATCACGGAACAGTCACTAGTATCCCTTACCACTTTTGGAGAATAGGTTTGCTAAACTAAACGGCGATAAATGTTTTGCATCTCTTTAAATCGAAATTCATAAAGCCAGAGAATTGCTTACAGTAAACACGCATAGAGGTCTGCATCCATATCATCGGCTCCCATTCGGTGTCAGAACGGCGTCAGCCATATTGCAACAAGTCGTAGACACCATGTTAACCGATATGGATGGTGCTGCCGCATACTTGGACGACATCATTGTTGTTGGAATGAGCGTAGATGACCATTTCAAAAAGCTGGATCAAGTCCTTGGTAGCATCCAAGAGTATGGTTCTAGACTCCATCCTGGAAAGTGCACATTTTTCATGGACTCAATTATCTTTCTCGGGTTCATTATTGACAAGCAAGGTAGACATCCTGATCCCGTGAACAACGACATCATTAAGAAAATGCCCCCTCCTAAAGACGTTTCGACACAGAGATCATCCTTAGGTCTTATCAGTCATTATAGTCAACTTCTTCCGCCGATACACCGTGTGCGTGGTCCACTTGACGATCTTCCAGGAAATGATAAACGTTTGTACTGGTCTGAAGAATGCCAGAAATCATTCGAAGAGGTAAAATTGATGTTGTTGTCTGACCTATTGCGGACACACTACAACCCAACCCAGGAAATTGTACTAACTGCAGATGCTTCGTACTATGGTGCTGGAGAAGTTATTTCTCACAAGTTCGCAGATGGCTCAGAGAAAGCTATTGCACGCGCAACCAGGTCGTTAACCCCAGCAGAACGAAATTACGGTCAGATAGAAAAGGAGGCTCTGGCGATAGTCTTTGTGGTAAAGAAATTCCATAAAACGCTGTACGGCAGGAAGTTCACTCTTCTTACTGACCATGAACCACTACTGGTAACCTTTAGATCAAAGTCAAGCATACCCGTCCACACAGCGAACAGGCTACAACGCTGTGCTACCACGTTACTCGATTGTGACTTTGAGGTGAAGCACATTTCCACAAAGAACAGGTCAGGCTGATGCACTTTCTCGGTTATTGGAAAATCAGCAATCTCGAAAGGAAGACTCCATCATCGCAGCGATATCCTTAGAATCAGAAGTGAACCAAGTGCTGATAGAGACCCTTAGAAAGCTTCCGATTACATTCGAGATGCTAAGTGCCGCATCTTTTCGCTATCCAATAATTCAATAAGCGATATAATGCCACATTACATGGTGGCCGAAAGACTATCTTACAGACGAGTTGTATAAGTTGTTCCTGAGGAAAGACGAACTATCAGTCGTTAATGGATGTATGCTTCTAACCGAGCGCGTTATGATTCCAGTGGTACTTCGCCCGCGAATTCTACGACAATTCCATCGAGGTCATCTTCCTACTAGCATGATGAAAATGATTGCTCGACGCTTGTTTATTGGCCAAACATCGACGCCGAGCTAGAGCACTTGGTGCAAACATGTTCAAGATGCGCGCCTGTCAGTAAGTCACCGCGGAAAACAGACTTATCTTCTTGGCCATCAGCGACCAAACCCTGGGAACGCATACATACCGATTTCTTTGGCCCTGTCAATGGACAGCGATTCCTTCTCGTTGTGGATTCGTACAGTAAAAGGCCTGTTTTCCTAAGGGAACATGCAACCAGTGGTGCAACCACCAAAGTACTGCCAAGACTCTTCAGCCAGTATGGAATATCGTAGACTCTGGTCACCGATAATGGCTCACAATTTGCTTCCTACCAGTTTGCCGAGTACTGCTCGCAGGTTGGTATTGCACATTTCTGCACACCCCCGTTCCATCCCCTATCCAATAAACAAGCAGAACGGTTTGTTGACACGATTAAACATACGCTACTAAAAATGCGGGAAGAGGGAACCACACAGGAGATATTGGACATTTTCCTGCTTACGTACAGATCGACTCCAAACCCTCGTGCCAAACAGCGTGTCCCTCGCAGAGGCTCTCATGGGAAGGAAACTTCGCACGATAAACTCACTGCTGCTGCCGAGGAGCACTATTCCACGGAGCAGAAATTTGAAAATGGAGAAGTATAATCTACGAAGGAGAACTTATGAACGTCATTTTTATGTAGGACAGAAAGTCTTGGCCAGAGATTATTGCACGTGTTAGGCGCTATGGACAACGGGATCGTTTCAGAAACAAATAGGAAGAGTGATCTACAAAGTCAAGGTAGGTGATTTAATTCGGCCTAGACACGTAAATCAGATGAGACGTACTAGTATTCGAGAGAGCACAGAGTACCTATCTCTCTACCACTTGATCTTTCCTTAAGCAGTTTCGATCTACACCCTAGTGATCCACCCGTGTCTGAGGAGGAGTGCTCAACAGCTTCGAGAGAAACGAATTTGCAGCCAAGACGTGGTACTGATCGGATCCGGAGGCGAACAACGCGTCTATAGGTAAACCCACACAAAGTTTCGTACGATTAACACTTAATTTTTGCATAAGAAGGTGCAGAGTCATAACGATCACAAGTGATGAAATGTGCAGGAAATGTAACCTTGTTGGTGCCAGGAAAATTGCTTGGATTTTGTAACTACACAAAAATGAAACATGGAGCTGTTCAGAAAGCAAGTGTACTACTTTACAAGACAAAAGCATGTTTCGTGCCGGAACAATTCGTGCCTCCCATCCGAACACTGCTTTTGTGCTGTGGCACATTTGTTCCGGTTGCCTGTTTCACATAAACCCCACACCACTCGTGCCTCCTATTTAACCAAATGTATGTTCGACTGCAAAACGACTGGTTCTGGTGTGTTTCGTTACGCTTTTCGACCGGTCTTGTGTTCGTTATATCAATACAGTTTGCGCTGTGGCCTTTGCTTTCTGTGTTCTCAAGGCGGAATCAAGCAGTTGTTCAGTCTTGCATCTATGGGTTGTAACAGATGCACTTGTGATCAAATAGAACTGTTTAACATAACTAAAAAGATCCTGGACTGGCCTGTCACGTGCGTTGGACTTGAGAAGGTAATATCTTTGAATGTAATGAGAATTATATATCGATTGTCGATAAGCGCTGGAAAAAGCAAGTAAAAGCAATATATTCAGCACCGGAAGCGGGGTGCTGTATTTCCCAAACATTCCATTCCTACTTGAGATCCAATGTGGCTACCTGGGCGCACGCAATGAGACCTTTGCTTAGGGTCATTCCGACGCATGTAAGTGGACAATCATGCAATTCGGGCTGACTACAAGATAACGCCGGCGCGAAACCTAACCACCGTGTAGACGATGACCGGAACTGTCAAGTCGAGATGAGCGTAACGCGCATTACCGCAAGAGAGAAAAAAGACAGATATTTCGTACAAGTGCTCTTACTGACTCCGTGGAAAGGTGATACATGTCAGGACACCCTACCAGTTATGGCACAAAGGACTCACCACCCAGGGCTTGAGTTTTGGAGGGATTAGCTTCTACAGGAAACCTCGCGTTGTCACACTGCCAGTGCCATGCAGTGTGGACCTTTGCTTGCGCAAGCGTGCACTAGAATCCGTGTGCGGGTGCGCATACTGACGGAAGCAATTGGCGCTTCCACATAAGTAAGGAAGAGGAAGAGCGGTCTTCCTAACATGTGCAAAGATAACACCCGCCTGAGGCTGCTGAGGACAATCATCTTCTCAGCCGATTTGACCAATAGCGGAATTGAATTCAACCGTAGGGTGGTCATGCAGCGCTACAAATCCCTCAGTTGTTCAGTGCAGTCAAACTGCATCTAAAGGGCGCGGGCACCCCAAACTGCGTACTGTTCGTTGAGTGGGCAATAACAAAGTGTAGAAGAGTAGCAGAGGGAATTGAATGGTATAGGTAGAAACTCGTCGCATCTAGACGCACTCAGACAGCCGTCACGCCCGAAAAGCACTGCGCGCGTTTCATGTTTTCGGGAATCGGCAGCAGTGCGCATTCCATCGGACCCTGGTAGGGCTTGAATCCGCAACTCGACTGTTGCCAGTCCGTGGTTGAGACCGCTGAGCTACGGGGGATGGCAACGACCATCGTAAATAAGTTACTAGATGTGATATTTCGCCGCTCACTATCCACTGACTTACACGTTACTGCCGTGCAGAGGACAGGATAGCCCTCTCACCAAGCGACAAACCTACCAAACTTAAGCCGCAAATTAACTTCTGGCATTATAAGCAGTACTCAGACCAAACTGCTTATAACGCCATAAATTAATTGGCGGCTTAAGTTTGGTAATCTCGTCGCTTGGTGAGGGGGCTACCCTGTTCTCTGCATGGCAGTAACTTGCAAGTCAGTGAAAAGTGAAGCGGCGCTATATCACATCTAGCAACTTAAACACGGTGGTCGTTTTCGTCTCCCATAGCTCAGTGGTCTTAAACTTGGACTTTTAACAGTCCAGTTGCCGGATCATTCCATACCAGAGTCTGATGGGATATGCACTGTTGACGATTCCCGAAAGGATGAAACGCGCGTACAGTGCATTTCTGGGTGTGTGCTGGCTGTCTAAGTGAGTCTACATGTGACGAATTTCTACCTACACCATTCAACTCCCCCTAATACTCCTACGGAATCAGTACGTAGACAAAACTGCATTCATCTTCGATGACGAATATAAAGCGTTGAAACCTGTGGGTACCAATCCTCCACAAATGTATGGCCTCCCTAAGAGGTACAAAGCAGGAATGCCCATGAGACTAAACATCTCCTTGGTTAATTCACTGTACCACACCATTGCCAAATGGCTGAACAGCATACTGGAGCCCATAAGAAAACCTATGGCAAAACACACTCTACCTAATAGCTTTGAACTACTTCCTTGTTTGGAATGTCAAAGTTTGATCTGAAAGCGAATGTGCTCTCTTGATGGTCAGTCTATTTTCAACAACATCCTTTTGAATGAGACTGTTGATAACTTATGTGAGTTGATATCAACACACAAGGTTCGACTACGGCTTCCTACGGAATTGTTGAAGAACAGGATTCTTTTGTGCACATAAAACATCAGGTCTTAATTTTTATGGAAATCATATCGGGAGATTGACGATGTGGTGGTGGGTGGCTCATTAGGCCCGTTATTGGTAGATGCATTCATGGGTATGATTGAAGAAAAGGCAGATTACATCATACGCGCGACCACTCAATACAGGCGTTATGTTGATGACTTATTGCTAATCATGGATTCCGAAGTGAACATCGCGCATTCGACCGAGACGCTCAACAAAACTCATCCAAACCCGTGACGCATGACGATGAGCATGACAAGTGTCTTCCGTACCTAGACGGGCTGATTACACGAGGGCCAGACGGTTCCATGAGAAGGTCCGTCTACAGAAAGTCATCCTGGACCGGCCAGTATTTGCATTTCATGAAGTTCGCTCCAATCCAACACAAACGCTCTCTCGTCCGGGCACTAGTTTACAGGGCTCACGTGAGCTGCACTCCAGACAGCATAGAAGGAAAAGGGAGCTTGCTATTCAACACGCTGCAATCCAACGGTTTTCTGTTAAACTTTATTGAACATCACTGTGAAACAAACAAGCAAGATCGCACGCTGACATTCCCAAATAAGCCGATTTTCATTGAGCTACCTTTCAGAAGTGACAATGTAGTGAAGATCATCGAGAAACGTATAAGTGCCGCGATGAAAAGAGCGTACAACAAGGTGGAGCTCATCCCGACTAGACCAATGCTAATGTGTTCGAAAAGACACTGATGACAAAGCAGTACATGTCCAACTTTCTATACAAATTTATCTGTAACTGTGGAGATAGCTACTTCAGGAGCACTGCCTAAACTAGGTGTCATAATCAATGAACACATCGCAAAGCAGCTACGCAGCCGGATGGCATCTTTGACGACGGGATCAGCTGACCCGGAGACCCGAGCTACCTCAGCAGTCAGTAGACATTTGCAGACTATCGGTCACTGATCCAATCTGGATCAGTCGTTCACAGTCCTAATGCGCGATCAGCCGCACAAAATACTTAGGCTATTGGGAGTTAGCGTTATCGATCGCGAATGACCACCGCTGTGCTTTGAAAAAGAGCTGAGAGTGGCTCTAAACCCACCGTGATAGTCCATGCGTTTTGCTATCTATGATCATCGTTTGTTTATGTTCCGAGGTTGCATGTTTTTTGTGATTAATGAGAATGCACGAAACGATGGCGTCATCTCACGACCTGCGTCTTCAGAGTTGTATGTTTGGAATTATAAAAGAAAACTGCTTGTTTCAAAAAATACATACAGCATGTCCCAATACTCTGGTCCCTCTGGTGCATCATGACAACGATGAATAGACAGACAGCACCACCGCCCGTGAGATCACAGACGAAATCATTCTCGGAACTAATTGGTCGTGGTACGAGCAATGGATATGACGAAGGTTAATGAAGCTACCCACAGCCATGGCGGTTATTTCGCTGCGTTAGCAATGCAGAACGACCACCCTGTTCAACCGCAGTCTCGTATCGTGCCCGTGGACCAGCGCGTGATCCTTATGCGACTGTTTGGTGAGTGTCAATCGAATTGTTTGGAAACGGCTCGCCGCTACAACATTTGGACGTACCAACGGACGCCGCGGATTCTTGGATTACCGTGCTGGATTCCAATTGTTCATCCGGAGTAGTCTGTTATACATGCTTTCTCTATGTGATTTGTACACCAATATTTTGCGGTTGGTGTTCTTCAATCTGTGTAAATTTGGTGGATGTTCTCCAGCTAATTTCTGAGTTCTCATCGTTTAGCCCAACTGCCGTCTGCGTCGGTCATCTCGGATTTTTTGTACGTCTGGACACGTTCGTTGAATTGTGGCTATTATCCACAAACGTATCCGTGGAATCTAACCCAGCTGTCAAACTCCAACTGCGATAAATCACAAAAGGTTGATTTTTGTTGCATCAATGTATTAGTTTGGCACTTGAGTCTGAATCTCGACAAGCTTGGATTGTAATGACCCCACTGAAGTGTCACAGTATTCAGCAAGTTAAGCGTAGTGTACTTTCTACGCCAGCAGCAAAACGAATAAAAGGTGAGGCCCAAAAATAAAAGCGAACCTGTTCCTCGCAGGACTAAGTGATAAATTGCTTTCTTTAGAATCACAACTTAATGAGATGAGAAAAACGCTGGTACACTTTGAAGCCCTCAAAGATCACCTGATTACGCTTGACTACATCAATAACTCATTGGAGAAGACTGATCCTGTTCTAATGAGAAAAGCAAGGCAGTTAATTGCCTCTGAAGTGCACGAACGAATATTTAGAGCAAAAAGTGTAATTGTTTTTAATGTTCCGGACAGGCTGAGCCTGGATAAAGTAAAACTAACGATATTAAAGGCTTGTAATATATCTAACATTGACTGCAAATGTCAAGGTTTAAAAAAGAAGACACCGAAACATTGTTGTCCAGTCATTTTCAAATTTTTGAGCGAGGAAGTCGCGCAGCGATTCCTCCATTGTGGACCCTTCTCCTAGGCCAGTGCACCCAATTTAACGGCATTTTGAGTAAACCAGATAGAACACCCCTACAAAAGTCCGAACTTGGCACTGTGCCGCAAACACCGGAAAAAAATAACTAGGCTCCTCGAGAAATTTAAAGCAGTTAGTTTCCTTCAGAAATTTGAAAAGCACGGTAAGAAGACGAAAACTGGTGGATGCATGCATTTCGTATTGTCTCCTCAGTACCATTAACAATAACCGGTATGCAACTACATACTAAAATATGTGTGTGACCGAATAAGCATGGGGTGCAAAATGAATGACGGAAGTTTCACCCCCTATGTCCACGGCAGTCTTAAGCTGATAAATAATTGCTTTTGAACACACGGCCGGCTTCATCCGGCTTATCGCAACGGCCTCAGCGAACCGGAGGAAGCAGGGATTAGGGTGACGTAATACAAGTGTGAAAGCTGATCCAAGTTCGATCCGGTGACGCGTAGTCAGTAGGTGTTTACCTATTGAGGAAGCTAGCGGCTTGCGCAAGCACGGAACTTCAGTGGCACGGGGATGCTGGTCAATTTCACGTTGAACCCACCTTGGCACATGTTCCTTTATTCGGGAAGTCAAAGACCGATTGATTCCACTCGTTGAATATATCACAACCCGGTCCAAACCAACAAGACATGTCCAAAAAGAGACAACCTGATGTAATTCATAGTCCACTGTCGCCCAAGGAAGACTCCTACAATGCTGGGACCTGTGTCTTTAAAAACGTATGGATACTAAATACCCAATGGCACCCAAAATTCTCTATGGACCAACCTCCTACAACCACCAGCGCAAACAACCTCAGGTTGAAGAAGACCAATAACAACTGTCTCTTGTCTACGTCTAATTATCATCCTCCACTCCACAACAATCACTGGAGGTGCACAGATAATGGAAAGACATCGACCAGGAGGACTGTTACCACCCGCTCTTTTCCATGTTCCTTCAATCTCTCAAGCGGTTTCTTCCAACAACCATTTTTTAGCGGTGACGGGAATGGACTCGCACCCATTTCCATCACAGATACATCCGACGGAGGTCAACACTCCCACTCTTCCTCCAATTTGTCCAGATGACAAAGCTAGTCCATTGTCAAACCAACGGCAACCTAAGCATGATGCCTGGGTTCCCGTCGTGCCCCCAACTGTCTCAATATCCACACATGACATGCTACACTTACCAACAAACATTCCAATAGCTAACTCGGGCCCACCATACTCGCACTTACTTACCATGTGTACCATGCTCGAACGCGAAGATTCAGACGATCACACAACGGACAGCGATCATTCCCCAATACTTGGTACATTTTCAGTGATTCTGATTAATGCCGGATCCATAATCAACAAACTTCATTGTATAAACACACTTGCACAGTTCAATGACCCGCTAGCGATCCTCGTCCCTGAAACACGGCGTTCTTCAGATACACTTCATTCTGATGCTTCCAAACTACCACCTATTTCGAAAAGATCGCTGTGACAGAAAAGATGGAGGGTGCATTATATACCTGCGCAAAAAATGTAGTTAAACCTATAGACCACTCACAATTGGAAAATATCCCTGAATCTATTTGGCTGTTAGCTGCGGGTGTCTCATCTTTCACACTGCTCGCATGTATATACAACCCCGAATGCGTCTAACGTAAGTATCACCAACATTACTGCTGCATTTGACTTTGCATCAGAGTTGCTACACAGTCAGAAGATTACTGCCGGCGATTTCAACCTACTGAAAATACGCTGGTTATCCTACCCATGGTCTACCCTGCACGCCCCTTTTCTTTCTTCCAGCAGAGCTAGGGGCTGGATACAATGGATTACCAGTCCAACCAGGTCCGCCAATGTACTGGATTTAATATTCACATTGGGGATACCCAATCCACAGACCGAGATCTTAAACAATCGCCTTAGCAGCGACCATAACATGATCCGACTTAGTTTCCAAATTAAAATGGTTATTAAACTCGCCTCTATAACGCCAGTTGCAACCCATAAGATAAACTGGGAATGCTTTCAGCAGCTCATTCGTTCCTCCGACTGGGATGTAGATTTCCTCTCTACCAATGTGTATACGGCTGTGGAGCAGGTCTATAAACAAATCCATCACGCTATAGCTCTCCTTGCTCCACAATATATTCATACCCCTTATGTCTCCAAAGATTGTGCCGAGCAACTAATCAGCAAGAAAAGCAAAATGTCAGCTGCAAGACCCATGACTTTTCACTTGTCTTACAGATGCACGAATTTACCATCAGAGTAAAACATGCGCAATTAACATGACGAAAAAATGAAGAACATACAGCCATACGGACAAGCTGCAAAGCTAGGGAGCTTGTCAAAATACTGCATCGTAGAACCAGCGACCGGTCTCCTCTAATTACTGAAATTGTTGATAGTGTGGGTCACTTACTCCACGACACAGCTGAAATCTGTGAAGCATTCAGTGACTTTTTTGCCACTATCATGAGTCGCGAAGCTAACCCGTTGCCTGTGTGCACAGAGCTCACAGAAACAAAACACTTAAACAGAGTTGATATCTCGCTCAACGCTATCCATCAAGTTATCTAATTAATCAGGCCATCTTTCAAGCTGGGATCTGATGGCATTTCACCAACAACCATTAAACTAGGAGGATTTGATATACCATTGCTACTGATCAGTATATTCACTCTATTTCTGGAATCTGGCCACTTTCCAGACCAATGGAAAACGTCATTTATTACGCCTCGGCATAAAGGATGTCCCAAACAATCTAGTGATAATCACGGACTAATCCACCACACTTCGATTATCGATCGGCTATTTGAAAAGCTGGTCAGAATGGAGATGATGAACTTTGTTGATTCTATTGGCCTGATCAACAATTCGCAGCACGGTTTTCTCAATAAGCGATCGTGCACCACCTGTCAACTGCATTAACTTAATCACATTTCAGAATCAATCGATTCCGGCTATGCACTAGTAATCTTGTTTCTTGACATACACCAAACGTTCGACCGAGTAGCGCACAAGAGACTGCTACAAAAGTTGGAGAATTTTGGGATCCGGGACCCATTACTAGCTTGACTATCGTCATACCTGAGTGATCGTCATCAGGTAGTCACTTAGGGTGATTATCGCTCTGCTACACGCTAATCACCAGTGGAGTCATTCAGGGGAGCGTGCCCGGCCCCTTACCCTTTTTCCTTTACATCAATGACATCACCACATCGGTAAAACATGGTACATCATATTTATTTGCTGACTATTGCAAAATCGTCTATAAGCTTCGGCGTGACGAGCTTCACGGAACATTACTGCTCATTCAAGATGATGTACATTCCTTTGCGTCATGATGCTGCACATGGGTGATGAACCTCTCGGCTAAGAAATCAAGCATCACCTCCTACGGCCGCTGCATCCCCGAAGGATCTATCACCCTAAACAATGAACGCGTCCCTACGCAGTTGTCCAAGCGAGATCTTGGCATTAGGTACTCATCTACCCTCAATTTCTCCGAACAGGCCCAATACCAAGTAGGACGTGCCAGACAGTCTATGTTCAATATATCAAACAAAATACACACAGCTCGTGCTAGAGTTGAGCTTTTCAAGCTACACACTCGCCCCATCCTCGAATACTGCGGCATAATATATGGAAATATGAGAAAGAGTGACAGAATTGCTGTGGAGCACCTGCAAAGCTCATTTACTAAATATCTGATTGGTAAACACTGCTATTAGTTATCGAGAAGGCTGCAATGAACTTCATCTCGAACCCCTTTGGATTCGACAACTGAAGCATGAATTGTTTCTGCTTTCAACATATTACACAAAAAGACCTTTCCAACCTGCCTACACTCAATTTACAACATGGTTCAACTCGTGCGCTTCGCAACAAAGATTTTACACTGAATATACCGAAGGCTAGAAAGAAGGTCCGCTCTAATTTCCTCCTAGTCAGAGATAGCTATCTGTGGAATAAACTACCAATAACATTCAGGTCATGTGACAATGTGGCAACATTTAGAAGCAGACTCGCCAATTACCTTGAGCTAACTACCCTAAGCTCTATATTCACATGGGAAAAATGCCTCGATGAGCTATTCCAAGAGGGGTCAAAAAGCATCTAAACATCAACGTTTTCATAACTAGGCTTTGGCTTCAAGCATCCGCCAGAATGTAAATACATGAAACGTATATCCCAATACTCCACCTATGCATGTCACCTATGCAAGGGCATGGATTCTTCTATACAAATTGGCCTGGTTGCAACCAAATTGCCAAGCTCGGTGAACAGTTCAACTATCATTATTATTATTATTATTGTTATTATTATTATTACCAACTGTACAATGAGGTCGGTTAAAGCGCGGTACGTGTGTCGCCTGGTTGAGAAATTTGACTAAACTGGGAGTGTGTGCGACGCAAAGCGAACCGGCGGACCTCGAACCGCCACGGATGATGTGTCCGCTTGCGTTGTTATTGATAAGGTAGCCCGAAATGGTGATGTGCATTAGGAGAATCGCGCAGCACTGCGCCATCACACAATCTGCGCATCGTATAGTGAAGGAACGGAAATTCCGAACCGTATGGCATTGTCCCGATGGTATATGGATATAATGGACGTGCACTTAATCATGTTTACGGATGAGGCACTTTTCCGTCTGCATGGCGCCGATAAGCGGCATGTTTGGGCTACCAATAACCCACGACAATGCATCGCTTCGCGTGTGCAACATGGTGCACAGCTCATGGCATGGGCTGGGTTGACAGGGCGAAAAATTATCGGACCATTTTTCTTTTCCAAGAATGTGACGGGTAACTTGATTTTTGTTACAGAATTAATGCTTCACATTTCTTAGCATCCTCGTACAAAGAAATGTTGCAGTCCAGGGTCATTCCACAGCTGCAGGCCGAAGGCTTATTGAGTACCGTTTGGTGGCAGCAGGATGGTGCGCCTGCTCATTCTGCATATACGGTACGTGATTACCTTATCGAAAATTTTGGTAACTACTGGATCGGTCATGGAGGAAGTATTAATTGGCCAGAACTGTCCCCTGATTCGAAGCCACTGGATTTCTTCCTATGGGGGTACTTGAAATGCCGAGTGTATACAACCAGGCCAACTTGTCTGGATGCAACTGAAACGGAACATCATCAACGAATGTCACGGTACATCGGTGGACACTTTGCAGAAAGTGCTAGCCAACAACATCCAGCGAGTACTGCTGTGCAAGCGAAACGAAGGCAGACATTTTGTGCATCTACTTCGTTAACTTTTATGACGGGTAAGTTGGTTTATTAACAGTACTGACGCTTCACATTAGTTAGCATCCTCCTACAAAGAAATCTCGCACACCTGTGTCATTCCGCCGCTGCAGGCCGAAGCAACTGAAACTGAGCATCATCAACGAATGTCGCGGTATATCAATGGACACTTTGCATAAAGTGCTAGCCAACAGCATTCAGCGAGTACTGCTCTTCAAGCAAAACGACGGTGGTCATTTTGAACATGTATTTCGTTGATTTTTATGCTCTTGAAACATACTTCATGTAAATATATGTATAATGCGTAGTGCCTGATTGCATTAGCACATTGTTGCGATGGGTAATTGTGCGCACAGCACGTCGGGGTTGAATGAACTCTGAGAGAAAATAGAACAAGATGGGCACGTGAGAACGCCCCATCGCTCAATTGCCCAACTGGGTGCAGGAGAGGCGGTTGATGTGTAGTGTAAAGTTGACGACGGTGGACAAAACCGTTGAAGCTCAGTAGGCTGCGTTACGCTCTTCTTGCAAGCCAGAGTCACTTACTTCCGTTGCCCATATGACGTTAACCTTGTGTTTGCCAATTAACTTAATTATGATTACCGCTATTCCTCTTACTATCATGATTCTCCAGGTGTAAGGGAAACGTCGCTGACAAATTACGTAAGAGCCACAAGATAGAGAGGTTTTCACCTTCGATTATGGTTGGATACTTCGACATTTTGCTTCAGCCTTTATAGATCCAATATGGCGCACCTGCCTATAATGCGCAAACGGTGCGGCATTATCTTAAGGAGGTGTTCGATCACCGGTGGATCGGTCGCAGAGGTCCAAAGGATTGGCCTGCCCGGTCACCAGATTTAAGCCAAAGGTGCGTTTGCAGCATAATGTGTCAGCAAAATTATCACAGGGATAACTGGCTTGTGGTGCACAGTATGCGTGAGAACCCACATGCGTGTGCTGTGGTCCCACGAGTTGTCATTCATTTTTCAAGTCAATGAGCTTCGCGCTTTGTGCAATACCTGATTCTCAGTATCCTCGTGGATTAGATATTGCCTAGAAATGTAGCTTCTCAGTTCCTTACTAATAGAATATTGCCTCATCAGTTAATATGGTGGAATGAACGCTCATGGTCCCAACTCAAACAAATTGGGCAACGTAACCACACTTGTTTCCTGCAACGGCGATCAATACTGCGATGGAAGAATAGGCTATGCGGCAGCAAGTAGTCTTTAGGCGGCATGGCTTTTCAACACTCCTTTCTCAAACCGTCACCTTCCATATTTGCAAGGCCTAATTGTAAGGAATGTCTGTTTTTCTAAGATCGGTTTTTGACAGGTAAATTTCAGTCTGCAAGTGCGTTGCCAATAACCCTTTTGCCCCTAGGTGGGATAACACTAAGCATCTACTGCACACACCTTGCACAGGCCAGTTTCGTTTGTCGAAGCGCCACCACGATTCTACCACAGTAGCCGGGTTATGAGGCACCGCTGTTTCCATTTTTCACACTTGTCTCCATTCCAATCAGCCGGACAGAGCGTATCTATCGATCGGTGAACTTGTCTTATGGCGTGCCGTATGTTGACTCCAACTAAACCATCCGCTCATGATCCAGCGTTCTCCCGATGGACGAGACTGGCAAGTACACATGTACCCACATATATGAATATGGGCGTTCTACACCCATGTGACCGGGTGAGACATTTTGAGGTAGACCAACATCTACTATTGGACAGTTGGCAATTTAGTGCGCTCTACCTCACACCAGAAGGAATGACCCTTCGTCACGCATCAACGGAGTAGAGTGACCAAAGTACATATCCTCTACGCCATTGACGAAGTCAAGGAAGCAGCGTTCAATGGACACGAGCTACAAGGATTGGAGCTACTTCCTGGTGAGCGACTACTTGACTTGGAGTAAGCGGATGACATTGCCCTTATATGTGACAGCGCCCAAACGTGCAACCAGCACTGGACCGATTAGCACTCGCTGTCTATCGTTGTGGGCTATGCTTTGCCCCATCAGAATGCAAAGCCCTTCTCCAAGATTGGCAGGGGCCCACCCCTGCGCTGACTCTTGGTGGTGATCAGCGAAAAGTCGTTCAGGAATAAAAGTACCTGGGCAGCTATAATTAACGCCTGTTGGATCGAAGATAAAGTTACAAAGCGTATAGCAAAAGCTAGAGGTGCTTTTGCCAATCTCCGCCACGTATGGCGCCGACGCGACATCACTCTAGCCGCGAAAGGCAGAACTGATAATGTGGCCGTCGTTCAACCCTCCTATACGGCTGTAAAACCTGGCCATCAGGTAGAGAGACATAAAGAGGATAGTCACGTTCGAGAATTGGTGCCTTCGCAGTTTAGCTCATGTCTAGTTGGAGCACCGCATGAGCAATGAATGTGTTCGGCGTCGCGTATCTGGTGCAGGAAGAGCGAGTGGATCGCCCAGCACCATTATATCACGCACCAGGCAACGATGGCTAGGCCACGTGTTGCGCATGCCAGATAACCGAGTCATGCGACGTGCGTTGTGTGCGCGCCGGGGGTGTGGATGAAAGAGGAGGGGAGGCCGAGCGATAACTTGGTAGAGAGAAATGGAAATTTTCAATACGAAGTTGGCGTCCGTTAGGGAGGGAGTTGTACAATGTCTCCGTAATCATCCCGTGTTGAAGTAACAGTTGGAGTTGCGTGGTCACCATCTTTTCTAATTGCGTAACCGCGATATCGCTTTTTTCCTCTTGAAATTCAGACTAACCCATCAGGATTTCATAAAACTTGTTTTTATAATATATAATAAAGACTGTGCCCTTGTCTACACACAAATATATATATATATATATATATATATATATATATATATATATATATATATATGACGGGAGAGCCTATGGTGCGCCAACGCTGGTGGTGGCTAGATCCTGACAGATGACCTACCCACGGCTTCTACTGTTTCCCCATTGGCTCATGACCTGGACGCCTCCTTGTGGCGACCACTGGGTGGTAGTTGGGTTACCCCCTTCTCCCTGCTAATATCCAGTACACCAATCTGCATGAGTCAGTGAACTGACCATGTGCTAGACCCACAGAATTCCGGTTGTACATTTAATCGAAGGCATTGGGCGAGGACCCGAGTCGTTCTCCTGTCAGGTGTGGGTGCCCTGCCAGTATCCAAGTCCATCCTCTTCGGAGGTTAGGAAGTGGTCCATGGCCCTGTTCCCGTAAAACCTAGCTATGGAAGACAACAGGTCTACGGGATATAAACACACAGCTCAATTGGTGTAGAGCACGAGGGCCACTCATTGTCTCTGACAGTTGGAGAACACCTCCTGTTGTTCAATAGTTTGCTCCTGCCCGCCTCAAGCCAGGCAACCCCTGGTCAAATTGGTGCAAACCCGACAAAAACCCACCTGCGTCTGGTCGTGGTCGCAGGCGCCTATCCTACTACGG
>OX104066.1:52099732-52176934 GCA_944474145.2 Dicrocoelium dendriticum | reverse complement strand
GAGGGAGGGTCTGTTGGGGTAGACCACTCGGCCCCAGCGCGAGCGTCAGAGGTAGCAGATGGAGCTGAGGGCCAACAAAACTGCGAGCCAAAATGTTCGGCCCATCGCTCCAACCGTCGTTGAAGATTGGTGATTAAGGTGCCATCCTCTTCGCATATTGTTTCACTTCTACCAGATCGAACACCTTCGGTGACTCGAATGAGATGGAAGAGTTTCCTGGTATTACCACAGAGACTAGCAAGCTCCATCTCCCTAGCACGTTCACACCACCAAGCTTCGCGGTCCATTTGCAGACTCCTGCGCAACTCTCGACCAAGGTATTGGCGTTCCTCACTGTGTCTGGAATTCGATGGGATCAAGCGGCGTCTGTCCATCAGCGATAATGAGTCGGCGGAAATCCAATGTTTCGGTGGGTGACGGGTAACTCCACAAGTGTCGATACTGGCGGAAACCAAAGCATCTTTGATATGCGCCCACTGCGAATCGAGATCACCGTCAATAGTTGAGCCAAGCAAGGTTGACAGTGAGGCTTGGTACCTGGTTAAAATCGCAGCGTTTTGTAGATTCGCGTCGTCCGGTCGGTAGTGGGCGCGCTTAGGTGGTCCTCCGAAACGCATGCAAATCTTAGCACGAACCAATGCGTGATCAGAGTCTAGAAAAGTTGACCAGTACGATCGGCAGTCCGTTACGCTTCCGCGCCATCTGTAGCTGATTGCTATGTGGTCAAGCTGGGAGCACTCTTGCGTTTGTGACAGCGGGCGCCAGGTAGCAGTGTGTCGCCTCGAGTGCCGAAAACTAGTGCTCGAAAGAAACAAGCGATGATCAGAGCAAAGAGCAAGTAGTCTGCCTCCATTGTCTGATCGACTGCCACCGAGACCAAAACTACCCCCAATGTGGTGCTCGCTTGGTAGAAGGCGGCCAACCAGTGCGTTAAAGTCCCCGGCAAGAATGACTATATCCGTCCTTTTGGAGGAACGCAGAAGTTCATCTAGTTGTTAGTAAAAGCTATCTTTAACTGCATCCGGGCTGCAGTCTGTAGGGGCGTAGGCGGAGACGACAAACAAGGCACGCTTAACATCTCGACGCCTGCTTACGTTACATGAACCTCTTAGTCTGACTGCACATAGCCGACTGTTGACTGGGATCCAGTCAAGCAGAGCTGATTCAGCCCTGGCACTTAATACAACCCCAACACCAGCTTGACCAGTGGCGGCAGATTCTGGATCTCCGAAAAGCCGCAAGTAGTATTTGGCGTCAGAGTTTATCGGAGAGGCCATTCTGATGACGGCGCTAGAGTCTTGTAATCTGGTCTCTGAAAGACAACAGATGTCTACCGATAGCGTTTCAAGAGTACGGGCCAGACATGCGTGTCGTCCGATCTGCATCAAAGTTCGAACATTAAACGCTGCGAGGATGCATGGAGAACCAGGTCGAAGAAGAGCTGGAGCTTCTGTGGAGTGAGAGGTGATTGCGATCGCAGGACATTGAAAACCGGGAGTTTGGCTGTTACTTCCATCAGCTGCGAGACGTGGGTCGTTTGTGACGGTGACCGTAGAAAACATAAGAGTACATGTAGGTGAAGGACGGGAGGTGGAGTGGTCTGTCAGTGGACGTTGAGCGGTTGAGTTAGGACAGCAGAGAGGTATAGCAGTAGCAGTAGTGAGCGGTGTAGTCCATGATTCGTCAGTGGGCGTGATACTACCCGGTCGCCCAGGCCGAAGTAGAGGGTTGTCTTAGGGGGCCCTACCCCGAGCTTTTGATCAAAGATCTAACCTACAAGGCAGCAGGGCGATGTGAGGGCGTCGCAACCCGTTGGGAGCCGGTGACCAAATAGATGGTTCATACGCCTTTGGGTCCGTGAAGGACCAGGGGCCCAACGCACCCTTAAAGTACAATGCCTCTCAGGGAGGGGCAAGGGGCAGTGACTTTATTTAGTGGCGAGTCACATCCGCCACGTCGCAGTGTTGTTAAACGGACATATGTCGCTTGCCAAGCGAAAACCCACCACGTCCTGGAACACTGCCGCCGAACCATTCGCTGGAACGGGAAAAACCCGAACCACCCAGCTGGCACCACGAGGAGTTTGTTCGGCAAGCCAGCCGCTATTAGGCTTACCACATGAGGATTTGCCTGATCCTAGTAAGGTCTGGTGAACATGCGACCAGTGACCATCAAGATTCTCCAGTGAGCGCTTACTCAACCCGAATGTCAGCGTATTTCGATACGCATTCAGAAAAGGTGGTTTCGCCAGTTGACTGGTGTCAATGCGTTCGCAGCGTCGTGGTAGGCGTCCGCCAAAAAGCATCCGCAGGTCAGTACATACAAGTGCATGATCGGTGTCTACACATGTGCTCCAAATCGAGCGACAGTTCTGGATGCAGTCTCTCCATCGATAACTTATCGCAAGGTGATCGATTTGCGTCCGAGGCTGGTGGGCGCAATGTCGCCCTCCGGAGGGTGCTGGGTTGGAAGTTAGTGGTCAAAAAAAATAAGCGGACAGCTTCACACAAATGAAGTAACCGCTCCCCGTTATCATTACGGGAGCTTACACCCGTGTTGGCCGCCCAGATGAATTTCATCTGTGGACAATTTTCCGACTTGTGCGTTCAGATCCCCATACAGCACCACGGTATCTGAACGTTTACCGTAACGAAGGCGCACATTCAGTTGGCGATAGAAGTTGTCTTCTTCCGAGTCATCGCTATAGTTTGGGGGGGGGGCGTAGGCAGCGATGATGAATAGGCACCTATTAGTCCCGCGCGACTTCGAAGCTTTAAACGAACCAACTAGTCGGACCACACACATCCGGCTACTGATTGGGACCCAATCAACTAGTAGCTTCAGCCCGAGGATTCAGGGCAATGCCAACACCAGCTTGGCCGGGGTTCGAAAATGCCTCGTCACCGGATAGGCGCAATGAGAAAACCTTGCTTGCACCACCCCATCGCAATGAGGCTGGATCTTACCGTGGTGTGATGGTTTGTGTGCCTCAGCGATCCATTGAACTATGCTGGGTGGTGCTTTTGCACCTTCAGAGTCACTCATACCAGATTGGTCAATGGTTAGAGGCCAGACAAACTCAGCCTCCTGGTCCTCCAGGTTGGGGGCTGGAATGAGGGTGGCACCTTATTCCTTAAAACGGACCCCTTGTAGCCCAACGCCAAACCCGCTGCCTTGCGGTCAGGTTTTTGAACCAAAGGCTTTGGTTGAGAACCCTAATCGTTCTCCTGTCTAGGCCTGGGCAACCTGACAGTATCCTGCCCATGCAATACCATGAATATTATCTCAAACAAATTGCTGATGCTCTGGCCACCGCAGAGGATAAACAACGGTGCCCTATCTGCTGCATCGAGCAGGGTGGATAGGGGTTTGGATGCTACTGCTCAAGCCTTCCCGTCTTCTTACTCCCCATCTTACGTTTTTTCACTCTTACCGTCCCCTTCCAACTTCACTTATGTAATGAACACGGATTATTCCAGGAATGAAGGAAGAAGACAAAAGCCAATAAGGAGGCTTTACTCGATTAATAATTCGGACGTATGAGCTATAAAAACAGAAACATGTATTAGAACGGTAAATATGCCAAAGCATGGAATACGGCAAAATCAAAAACACATAACATTCTCCCTCGCTAGGAAATCGTTGCTGAGTAGTTGATGACGTTTGTAAAGATGAGTTCAGCGCAGAGCGGTCCGTGTTAGGAAGGGAAATTGGATAAGAATAACATGCGGGATGCGAATGAAAGAGCTGTCCAAAAAGCGACGTATAATAAATGAAGAGCAGGATCAAGCTTCACGATTTCTTAGATCGTACGGTCGGGTTCGTTGTTGTTGTTGTAGCAGAGTAGTCTCTCTTCTAGTGGTAGTATCATCAGGAGATGGGTCGGGAGTTGCTGGCAGAGTAGTAGTAGGAACCATAGCATCCGGTGCATTTAGCACGTGGGGCGTCAGAGGGACATCGCTGTCATCGAGAATCCTGCCAGCAGCAGGAGCCAAGTGGCGAGTAGAAACCGTCTCCTCTCTGCCATCGGGAAGTCGGACAAAAGCATAATCTGGGTTGCAATCAAGTAGCTCAACTTCTTCAACCAATGGTTCATATTTCGATTGACGTGAAGCACACTTCATGAGTACCCGACCAGGCTCGGATAGCCACGTAAGAAGGGATGTGCCAGTAGTTGACTGTCGGCTGAATCGAAATAAGCGCTCGTGTGGACTTTCGTTGGTGGCTGTGCACAGCAACGATCGGATATCATCATCATCATCATCAACAACAGCAGTATATCAGCCATTTGAACTGATGCTTCGCTGCCATACAACCATGAGGACCTATGAAGTAAAGAATAATAAGAGGGAGAGAAGAGGGACTTACCTGAAAACCTTAATGCCCTAAGCAAACATTCAGGGTCAAGGCGCCTACACCTTGTGTAGACAACATACCGTCACAAACAGCTGGCAATCGTGCAAAGATAAGGCGGCATCGGCGAGACAGCTTCCTTGCGGCTTTCACTGCCACGCGTCATAATCAACCATTACCCCGCAGATAACTCAGCACCAAACAAACAGGCAATCCGATTAGAAGACGGCAGCAGACGCGCCACTGGTGTCGGTTGCGAGTCATGTCCTGCAAAGACTCCAGCCAAACACAAGGTGAGTCACGTGGACTCCAGCCCGGAAGGCGAGACGGACCAACGGCACCCAGTTTGGTCGTCAGTGATTTCATTTCACGCTGCCAAGTCAACTTCTGTCCACGTCGAGCATTACGCCATCCTACACCTGGTAAACTGAACAAGGCCCTCCTAGGTAAGCGGTGACCAGGCATGCGTAGCACGTGCCCGAGCGAACGCAACCTGTTCAGTGCTATCTGTTGTTCTAGGGTGCTAGCATGATTATCACTACCTAGTACTCGCCTACGCACATCATAGTTGGGGATACGCTGGTGCCATCCGACACCAGCAATGCTTCGCAAACAACGATGATCAAAGACTTGAAGGCGCCTCAGATCTTCAGACCGAAGGGGCCAAGTTTCACTACCATAGAGCAGAAAGGCCCTCACTGTGGCCTTGTATACACGGCCTTTCAAACGGAGGGAAACTCCATACTGTCGCCAAAGATGCCGCAGGTTCAAGAAGGCAGCTCTAGCCTTTGCAATGCGTGAGCTCACGTCAGTTTCTATGCGCCCATCATTGCTGATGCAGCTGCCAAGATAAATGAAATGATCAACCCCATCGAGTTCCTCGTCAGCAAGCGTCAAGGGGTCATCAAGTGGCTGGTGGTCCTGCAGCAACACTTTGCACTTTGAAGGTGCGGATAGAGTGAACAGCATCTAAGAGGACCGACTCCCACTGTCCGATATCCAGGTTTTTTGAAGATAGTGAAAGCGTAATAGCGCGCCATAAAGTTCCATTGAGACGTTCAACTTGCCCATTGCCTTGCGGATTATAAGCGGTAGTCCTACTGGTGGATATTCCTTTATCGTGCAGAAACTTTCTTACTTCTTCGGACACAAAAGAAGGACCGCGGTCGGAGTGTATATAAGATGGCATTCCGAACAAAGCAAACAGCTGAGTGAGGCATCCGATCACTGTTGCAGAAGTCATATTAGAGCAGGCAAACGCGAAGGAAAACCGAGAGTATTCGTCAATCACAGTCAGGAGATACTTGTTTCTTGACGTAGATGGAAGTGGTCCTTTGAAAACAATGCTCAACCGTTCAAACGGTTGTGTAGCTTTAACGAGTCGACCAACAGGGGGTCTATAGAACCTAGGTTTGATTTCGGCGCAAGCTTTGCATTGTGAGATCATCGTCCTGACATGGTCCAAGGAAAATGGAAGGTTACGAGAACGGATAAAATGCATCATACGAGAAACACCAGGGTGACACATTGACTTGTGTAGTTCGTTAAGTTCCGTATCACTCAGAGACGCTGAACAATGAATTCTGGAGAGCGTGTCGGCTGCTTTATTTCCGCTTCCCGGTCTATACATTATATCGAACCGATAACTTGATAGTTCCAAACGCCAACGTTGGATTTTATCATTCTTAATTTTTCATTTGTTATTGTCACCGTACATGAATGTCACTGATCGCTGGTCAGTTACTATCGTAAATGGATTGCCAAGGAGGAAATGACGCCATTTTCGCACTGCTTCGACTATAGCGCAGGCCTCTTTTTCGACGGCGGAGTGGTGTTTTTCGCTGTGAGATAGCGTTCGGGAGAAGAATGCTATTGGTCTGCCATTTTGATTCAAGGTAGCGGCGATTGCAATGTCAGATGCATCTGTTTCGACTACCAATGGTACACCGGGTGTGATAGTCACGACTGTAGATCGTTCTAATTCTTTTTTGAGTTGTTCGAAACAGTTCATTACCGGTTCGGGCAGCGGGAAAGTTTCATTGTGAATCAATGGATAGCTTTTATCGGAAAATTTTGAAATCCATTTCGAATAATATGCAAACATTCCTACTAGGCGCTGTTGTGACTTGGAATCATGCGGTGGCATCAACTCGGCCAAAGGTCGTAGTCGCTCCGGGTCAGGTTTGATAATGCCCTTGGATATTTCGTAACCGAGCAAGGTGATCTTATTAACAGCAAAAATGCTTTTTGTGTCGTTAAAAGTGATGCCGCAATTTTTGGCTACCGTCAGGAAGTGTTTAAGGTTTGCGTCATGTTCCTCTTTGCTTCTACCGCACACCGTAACGTTGTCAACATATGCGAAGGTATCTGCAACTCCTTCCCGTTTCAGAAAACTGTCGATGGCTCGTTGAAAGCAGGCGACGCCGTTGGTAACACCGAAGGGAATACGGCAAAACTCGTAAAGTTTTCCACCAGCTTCAAAGGCAGTGTATTTACGTTCTCCCTCGTTGATTGGTATTTGATGGTAAGCACTCTTCAAATCTAGAGTACTATACACATCGAAACGAGCGATTTTATCGATGAGGTCACTGATCCTTGGAAGCGGGTAGGCATCAAGATAAGTAAATCGATTAATAGTTTGGCTATAATCCACAACCATACGTTTCTTATGTCCGCTCGTAGTTACTAACACGCGCTCGCCACGGCGACCTCGAAGGCTGGATAATGCCACCTGCCAGAAGTCTTTTGATTTCAGATTGAATGAAAGTTTCATCGGATTCGCTATGGCATCTAGATTTTGCAACAATCGGTTGGCAATTTGGAGCAAGGTGCTCAAACAGGGAGAACGGTTCCACACGAGCCGCCATTAGGCCACAAATAGTAAAAGGAGGTCTGGATCCATGAAACGATATCTCAATTTTACGATGATATTTGAGGAAGTTGTGACCAAGTAATACGTCAGAGCAAAGGTTAGATAAAACGGATAGTTTCACATTGGAATAACAGGTGTCTTTGTGTCGAATGGAGCAAATAATATGTCCTTGGGTGAAACTAGAATGAGTAGTGGAGGCCATAACGATGTGCTCCCGAGAGGTTTCGATATGAAATTTGTTAAGTTTTACAACTGAAGCGGAAATGTAGCTTTCAGAGCTCCCAATATCGACAAGGGCTTGCAGCGGTATGTCAATCACAAAGATTTTAATAACGGCACTGCAAAGGATGCCGGGAGCGGCAGCAGACGTCACAGAAGATAAAACCGACATAGAAACGTTCGAGCCGTGATTTGTGCTTGGCCTGGATTTGCAAACGCTCTGGAAATGGCCTATCTTTGTACACTTTTTACATGTCGCATCTCTGGCGGGACATCTTGATCTAGGTTGTCTGGCGTAGCCGCAAAAGAAACATGTTGACTGGGAGGACGCAGCAACAGGTTCTTCTTGAGAAGATAGCTGCGGCTCAGATGGGATTTCAGTTTTCATCGTGGAGTTACAAGTCGTCAGCTAAAAGGAAGCGGCTTGTTTTTGGGCCAAGTCAAGCGATCTAGCCATCTCGAAAGCGGACTGAAGATCGAGTGATTTTTGTTCCAATTATCTCTGCCTGATGAGGTTAGATTGTAGACCGATGATAAAAGCACCACTGATAGCTTGATTCCTGTGTTCGTCAGCAGTGACTAGTAGAAAATTACAGTCACTAGCAGCGGAATTTAACTGGAACTTATCGACGCTCGCCGGCATATTCCGGCTGGATGCGAGCACAATGAAACTCGCAAAAAGCTCCGGGCAAAACTCCGCGCTAGCCTGAAGAGAGACCGCGAATCTTGGTGGTCTCATCGTGCGTCAGAGATGGAAGTGGCCGCTGCCCTTGGCAACCATCGTAAGTTATTCCGTCTGATACGGGAAACGGGCAGCAGGAGGCCTGGTGTTAGTGAAACAATTTGTGATGAGAGTGGACGGCCTATTCACAATTTATCAAAATGTTTGGAGCGTTGGGCTGAGCATTTTGAAAAGCAATTTAATCGGCTAGAATTGTTCGATTCCTCACCGACCAGTGATCTCCCTGCTCCCTGGGCTGTCCCTTTAGATCCACCCTCTCGCTCAGAAGTCGAACGTGAGATCGGACTGTTGAAGTTGAACAAAGCCGCTGGACCAGATGATCTTCTTCCAGCCATCTTCAAATTCAGAGGCTCTGCTCTTATTGATGCTTTACATGAATTACTAGTGAAACTGTGGGACCAGGAGACTGTGCCAACCGACTGGAGCCGCTCCGTTATTGTTCCCATCTTCAAAGGCGGCTCGCGCTCGGAATGCGGCAACGATAGAGGAATCAGTGTAATCCCCATCGCCTCCAAAGTACTAGCCTCCATAATTCTTCAGACTGACTGGTGCTCGTGAAAGCCAGATTCGTGAGAAGCAAGCTAGGTTTCGTCGGGGTCGTGGCTGCATCGACCACATCTTCACCTTGCGTCAGTTGTTGGAGCACCGCCACACATATTGGCTGCCCACCGTTGTCGTGTTCCTCGACATCAAAGGTGTCTTCGATTCGGTTGATCGATGTGACCTTTGGAATTGTTTACTCAGGAAAGGTGTGCCCGAGAAATATGTAAATATTATCCAAGCATTATATGCGCGTAGCATGGGTAGAGTGAGAGCTTACGGCAAGCTGTCGCCACCCTTTAATATCTCCAGCGGTGTGAGACAAGGATGCCCGCTGTCACCTTTCCTCTTCAACTTCGCTATTGACGAAGTCATGGAGTTTGCATTTACAGGACATGACTTGGAAGGTGTGGAGCTACTTCCAGGAGAACGACGTCTTGACTTGGAGTATGCAGACGACATTGCCCTCATCTGTGACAGCTCCCAGACGTGCCAAGCCGCGCTGGACAGATTAGCACTGGCTGTCAGCCGCTTCGGGCTATGCTTTGCACCATCGAAGTGCAAAGCGTTCCTCCAAGATTGGCAGGGATCGCCTCCTGCGCTGACCCTTGGTGGGGATCAGCTGGAAGTCGTTCAGAAATTCAATTACTTGGGAAGTTGTATCAGCGCCCTTGAGATCGAAGACGAGATCAGGAACCGTATAGCGAAAGCTCGGAGTGCTTTTGTTAACCTTCGCCACCTATGGCGGCGGCGCGACATCACTCTCGCCCTGAAGGGTAGAGTGTACAATGCAGCGGTACGTTCGACCTTACTGTACGGTTGCGAAACCTGGCCTCTAAGGTCGGCGGACTTCAAGAGGCTAGCTACGTTCGACCATCGGTGCCTTTGCAGTTTGGCTCACATATGGTGGGAACACCGCGTGAGTAACGAGCGTGTTCGACGCATTGTTTACGGCCCAGGAAAAGGATCTGAATCGCTCAGCACCGTTATTTCCCGCACCAGGCTCCGATGGCTCGGCCACGTGTTACGCATGCCAGCCCACCGACTCCCGCGACGTGCGTTGTTTGCTCACCGGGGATGTGGGTGGAAGAAGAGGAGAGGTGGCCTAGCGATGACTTGGTCCAGAGGAATGAAGGCCCTCACTTCGGATGTGGCCTCGGTTGGAGCTTCACGGCTCCCTGGTTGGGGTTCAAAAGACGGTGAACACGTTTGTCTGGATACACTTGCTGACATGGCAAGGAGCCGACCTCAGTGGCGTTCCTGCTGTGAGTTTCTTTGTCCCTCCCCATCCCTTTTAGCCTCCCCCTCCATCTACGATCTCATTTCCTAGGGTAAAACATAATAAAAAAATTTTCTTTTTGCCTGGTAGCTGGCTGGAAGCTTGCCGGAACGATGCCTATCCGTTGCTGGTAGCTCAGCTGGCATGCAACTGTTGTATCTATTTTTACTTTGTGTATTGTGTTATATGTATGTATGTAGGCGGGAGAGCCTATGGTGCGCTGAGGCTGGTGGTGGCTAGATCCTGACAGATGGTCTACCCACTGCTGCTACTGCTGCGCCATAGTCTCATGTCCTGGGCGCCTCCACGTGGCGACCGCTGGGTGGGAGTTGGGTTTCGCCCTTCTCCCTGCTAAGATCCAGGACACCAATCCGCATGCGTCAGCTAACTGACCATGTGCTAGACCCGCTGCCTTTCGGGTGTTCATTTAATCGAAGGCTTTGGCTGAGGACCCGAGTCGTTCTCCTGTCAGGATTGGGCGCCCTGGCAGTATCCTAGTCCATCCTCTCCGGAGGTTAGGAAGTGGTCGATGGCCCACTTCCCGTAAAACCTAGCCATGGGAGACAACAGGTTACGGGTGATATTCTCAATGCTCGATTGGCGTAGAGCACGAGTGCCACGCATTGTCTCTGATGGTGGGAGGACACCTCCGGGTGTTCAATGGTTTGCTACTGCCCGCCTCAAGCCAGGCAGCCCCTGGTCAAATTGGTGCAAACCCGCCAAAAACGCACCTGCGTCTGGCCGTGGTCGCAGGTGCGTATCCAATTACGGTCGCAAAACATATGATAACTGTTCCAGAACCTCAAAGGCTGCGTGTGACGGCCGTCAAGCAGATCCCAATCTGTCTCTGCAATCACATTCCCGAGCTGGATCTGCTCTCCACTGTCTTGTGGGTCAGGTTATTGAGCCAAAGGCTCCGGGCGGAGTCCCTTAAGCAAACCTCCAAACCACCCACTGCCTTGTGGGTCAGGCTATTGAGCCAAAGGCTCCGGGTGGAGTCCCTCAAGCAAACCTCCAAACCACCCACTGCCTTGTGGGTCAGGCTATTGAGCCAAAGGCTCCGGGTGGAGTCCCTCAAGCAAACCTCCGAAGCACAACGACCAACTCGCGTGCGATTGCCCACCAATGCAATCGTATGCCTGCACGCAAAGCACTCAGCATCGGGTGCTGGAACGTGCGCACACTACTGGACCGGAACTCCAGCGAGCGCCCGGAGCGACGCGCTGCACTGGTCGCAATGGAACTGGCGCGCTACCACATCGATATTGCGGCGCTCAGTGAAACTCGGCTCGCTGAGCAAGTTAAGTTACATGAAGCAGGTGCTGGCTACACATTCTACTGGGTGGGCAATGCCGCCTCAGCACCACGTGAACATGGGGTCGGATTTGCAATATCCGACCGCCTGAATGGCCAGCTGGTGGGTGAATCAACGGGCATCAGCGCGCGACTGATGACTGTTCGCCTACGACTCGGAAGTGGTAAGTTTGCTACTTTTATAAGCACGTACGGTCCGATCATGTGTTATCCTGATGACACGCGTGATCAGTTCTACACTGAGCTATCCTCCGTGATACGGTCTGTGCCGAGGAGCGACCGACTATTTCTGCTGGGTGATTTCAACGCGCGCGTTGGGCGTGATGCATCAGCGTGGACAGATGTTATCGGTGCGCATGGCATTGGTTCAGCGAATGCGAACGGTGACAGGCTGCTCTTACTGTGTGCCACTCACGGCCTGACGATCACGAACACTCGGTTTGCACTGAGTGCGAGTGATATAGCAACTTGGACGCACCCACGGAGTGGTCACGCTCACCTGCTCGACTGTCATCATACGTCAGCGTGATATGCGTGAAGTGCGCATGACACGTGTACTGCGTGGAGCTGAGTGTGGCACTGATCACAAATTGGTTCGGACCAAACTGTACATATATTTTCGTAAATCGATGTATTGCACTCCCGCCGTGAATCGGCGTAAATTTAACATTCTCTCCCTCGGTACTGTGGCGAAACGTACTGAGCTGGAGAAGGCGATGGCTGCACGCCTGTGATGTGGACTGTATAGCCACAGTGGGCGACCTGTGGCACCACATTCGCGACCAGGTGACAGCTGCTGTGGAGGAGACCATCGGGCGCGCAAACTGTAAGCGGCCTGATTGGTTTGATGACAACAATGTGACGATCGGCGCGTTGGTGTCGGAGAAGAATGCAGCATTTGCTGCACATGTTGCAGACCCCAGTGACTTGGGGAAGAAGAGTCAGTTTCGCAAACTTCGACGGCGACTGACCCGAGAGCTCCGTCGCATTAAAAATGCATGGTGGACGGAGAAGGCGAAGCAGATGGAATGCTAAGCCGAACGCCGTCAACACAAGGAATTCTTTGACTCCTTGAAGGCGGTGTATGGACCGAGATTGGAGCCGCTGAGGACACTGATCGATGGTAGTTCAGGCGCTACCTGCACCCAGACTGCAGACATAATGCAGGTCTGGCGGAAACACTTCGTCTGTCTCTTGAACAACCGTTCAGAGATCGACTGGCCTACATTGAATGGCCTGAAGCAGCACGATGTGAAGGCGGATCTGGCGGATACGCCGAGACTGGATGAGACGCAGAGAGCACTTGCTCAGCTGCGAAACGGCAAATGTGCCGGAGGTGACGGGATCCCACCTGAAGTATTGAAACACGGTGGCCCCGCGTTGTTGACTGCGCTGCACCACTTGGTGCAACGCGTGTGGATTGAGGAGGAGGTGCCTGCTGAGCTGAAGAATGCCCTTGTGCTACCACTGTACAAGGGCAAAGGTAGCAAGCAATGTTGCACGAATTATCGTGGCATCAACTTGCTGAGTTGTGTGGGCAAGGTGATTGCCCGAATCCTGCTCAATCGCCTCGTGAGTCAGATTGTGGAACCAAACGTGGCGGAGGAGCAGTGTGGATTCCGTTCGGGTCGCAGCACTATAGATATGGTGTTTGCGGCTCGTCAGTTGCAAGAGAAGTGCAGAGAACGACACCAGCCTTTGTACTCGCTTTTTGTTGATTTCACCAAGGCATTTGATACGGTGAACCGCGAGGCACTGTGGCTGGTGTTGGGTAAGTTTGGTTGCCTGCGTAAGTTTGTAACTTTAATTGAATGTCTGCACAGTGGTATGCGAGCGAGGGTGCAGCTGAGTGGAGAGACCTCTGATGACTTTACAGTTGTCTCTGGTGTGAAGCAAGGCTGTGTGTTAGCTCCTGCCTTGTTTAATATCTATCTTCATGCAATGTTGTCTTGTGCTTTTGATGCCGCTTGTGCTTACGGTGTTCGTGTGGAGCACCGTATTGATGGTGGGTTGCTGAACATCCGTCGTTTCGGTGCGAGAACTCTAGTCTGTGAGACAACTATCCGTATGTTGCTGTTTGCTGACGACTGTGCGTTGTTTTCACACAACGCGGATGAGTTGCAGCACATGACTAGTGCTCTGGCTTCGACAGCGGCCAAATTCGGGCTCACCATCAACACAAGCAAAACTGTCTGTCTCTTTCAGCCTTCACCGGAGGTGCAATCTTCAATATTGCCGCAAATCAGCATTGGTGCTGAAGTATTGGAAACCACCTCCCGCTTCTGCTACCTTGGGAGTGTGATGTCGACTGATCAGCAGCTACACGTTGAGTTGCGTAATCGCGTGTCGAAGGCGGCAGCGGCATTCGGGAAGCTTGAGTACCGAGTGTGGAACAACCATCAGCTTAGCATTGGCACGAAGCTGATGGTGTACAAATCCATGGTACTGTCCGTTCTTCTATACGGCAGTGAAACGTGGACGATGTACCGTCGGGATGTGCAATATCTCGAGCGGTTCCATCAGCAGTGTCTGCGACGAATTTTGCGGATCGGCTGGGGCGCCAGAGTTGCAGACACGGAAGTGTTGCGCCGAAGTGGGATGTATGCAGTGGACTGCATACTTTTATTGAGACACCTGAGATGGCTCGGTCATGTGAGCCGTATGGATTCGACGCGGATACCGAAACAACTCTTATACGGTCAGCTGAGTATTGGGAAGCGGTATGCTGGGAAACCAAAGTTACGTTACCAGGACATGATTAAAGTGAGCCTCACACGTTCTAATCTTGATTGCAGATCATGGGAATCGAAGGCGGTTGATCGTGGTGCATGGCGCGATCTAATCACGAAGGCAGTTGCTGAAGTGCGAGAGAAATCCCTCATGCATGCAGAGAAGAAGCGGCAGTTGCGGAAGCGGCAAGCACCGATGAATTGTACTCCATCGACATCGAGCGCATTGTGCTGTAGAACATGCGGTCGCGAGTGCCTTAGTCAGGCAGGCCTAGTGAGCCATGAGAGAGGTCACTCAGGACCACTGCCAAAGCGACGACGGGTCCCGCAGTGAACGTAGGCAGCACCGGCGCAGCGTTTGTAGGCACGCTGAATTCGATTTACTAACCGCATGCTTGCATGCTAAGTCTCTTTATTTCAGGTGGTGGGTTCTCGGTTCTCTCCTAATGCCTTTCTCATATAAATGTCTACTGGGCCATGCGCTGTGCCATTTGGGGCCACTACAGAAGCGACGACGGGTCCTGCAGAGAATTACGACGAGCCGGCGCAGCGTTTGTAGGCACGCTGAATTCGATTTACTAACCGCGTGCTTGCATGCTAAGTCTCTTTATTTCAGGTGGTAGGTTTACAGTTTTTACCTTACTGCTTTTCTTTCTCATATAAATATCTCCCTGTACTCTATTCCATTAACTTGCACACATCACTTCAGCCAATTGTATTCGATTTCCATAACATTTTTGTGTTCGTGGCATACCGTGAACTATACTTCCTGACCTCGTGCACTTAGCTAGGATTTGTTTGTAAACAACTTATTACGTATGCTATTTAATTAAGGTTTATGTCACCGTTTCCTTATGCATTAATCGAGTTTTTCTCTTTTTCTTTCTCTCTCCCTCTCAAGTGATTGGTTGTTGTTTGATATCCCCGGTGTGGCTGCGCTTGATGTGCATGTTGACAAGGTGCCTACCTGTCTATTACCCACTACGTCGTCCATACTGGCTCCAGGAGACAGTTGGTCGTTGCTGGAGGGAACGGGGTGCACGGTCCTTGTGGCCGTGTTAGACTCGAAGAGTAGTTCCATGCACTCAGTGTGGAGCGGACTACGGTCCAGCCACCGCCTTGTGTGCGCTTGATTCCCCAAATACAGTGTGCTTGTGTTTGCCCGTGAAGGAGTGTGGGCCGGCTCCGTTGATGAAACGTGGCTCCCATCCGCATGCCTCCCGGTCTTATTCCTTCGGGTTTACACTGGATATGGGGTGTGTGGTTGGAGCTGTGGGTGGTGCAGCGCAAGCCATTCATGGTCCCTCTGTAGGCGCAGGCGTCTTGTGGCTTGCCACAGTGACAGGCAAATCCGAAACCGGATGCCGCCAACCATGTATTTCTTTCATGTATTGCGACACAATGGCGGAGGTATTTTCCCACCTCTAGCTGATGTGTAATGAATGAATGAATGAATGATGCTCGCATCACCTGAAGGGGATCGCAGAGTGAGCACAGAGCTCGGGTCTTGCAGGCGGGTTTCCGATAAGCAGCAGATATCGATCGAGAGGGTCTCCAATGTTCGGGCAAGTGCTGCCTGTTGACTGATCTGTAGCAATGTGCGTACATTGTGGCATTCCAATGTAAATTGGGATCGAAGGCTCCAAATAAAAGCCAATGAACTGGGTTTGACCGCTTGCTTGGACATGGGCTTGTCGACAGGACAGAAGTGACGCTCCGCGTTTGCAAGTGAGTTGAAACTAGAAGATAAATGCCTAGCAAAGCATGTTGGGAGAGGGACAAGAATCGGGGGTTGAAAACTGGGGGGGGGGGATAAAAGTAAAGCTCAAACGGGACGATAAGGGTGAAAAAGCGTAAGAGGGGGATAAGAAGGCAAGAAGACTTGAGCAGTAGCATGTAAACCTCTATCCACTCTGCTCGATGCAGCAGATAGGGCGCCGTTTAGTATGTTCTGCGACGGCCAGAGCATCAGAAAACTGTTAGGAGAAAAACTGATTGTATTGCTTGGGCAGGATACTGTCATCATCATCATCATTACACGTTAGCTGGAGGTGGAAAACACCTCAGCTATTGTGCCGCAATACAAAAGGCAAGAAAAGAAAAAACAAACAAACAGTGGCACGCCCGCTGAGTCCCCAGTAACGGATGGACATCGTTCCGGAGAGCTAACAGCTGGCTGCCGTAAAAGAAAGTCATATTATGCCTAACGATTGAGATCGTGATTGGAGGGGGATGCTAAACAGGAGGGGGATGGACAAAGGAACTCACAACACAAACGCCATTGGGGCCGGCTCCTAGCCATATCAGCAAGTGTGTCCAGCCAAACGTGTTCACCGTCCTTAGGACCCCAGCCAGGCAGTCGGGATGCACCAACCGACGCCAACTTCGAAGTGAGGGTTTTCATTTCTCGCGACCAAGTCATCACTTGGCCTCCCCTCCTCCTCTTCCAACCGCACCCACAACGCGCAAACAATGCACGTCGTGGGAGTCGGTGTGCTGGCATGCGCAAGACGTGGCCCAGCCATCGGAGCCTGGTGCGTGATATAATCGTGCTGAGCGGTTCACTCGCTCTTCCTGCACCAAATACGCGACGTCGAACACGCTCATTGCTCACGCGGTGTTCCCACCAGACATGAGCTAAGCTGCGAAGGCAGCGATGATCGAACGTGACGAGTCTCTTCATGTCTGTCGACCTGATGGGCCAGGTTTCACAGCCATATAGGAGAGTTGAACGGACGGCTGCGTTGTAAACTCTGCCCTTGAGGGCGAGAGTAATGTCGCGTCTGCGCCACAGGTGGCGGAGATTGGCAAAAGCACCTCGAGCTTTTGCTATACGGTTCGTAACCTCATCTTCAATCCCACGGGTGCTAATATAGCTGCCCAGGTACTTGAATTCCTGAACGACTTCTAGCAGATCACCACCAAGCGTTAGCGCAGGATTGGGTCCCTGCCAATCTTGGAGAAGTACTTTGCATTTTGATGGAGCAAAGCATAGCCCAAAACGACTGACAGCCAGTGCTAATCGGTTCAGTGCTGTTTGGCATGTTTGGGAGCCGTCACAGATTAGGGCAATATCGTCTGCATACTCCAAGTCAAGAAGTCGCTCACCAGGGAGTAGCTCCACACCTTCTAGGTCGTGTCCAGCGAACGCTGTTTCCATGACTTCATCAATAGCGAAGTTGAAGAGGAAAGGTGACAGCGGGCATCCTTGTCTCACACCGCTGGTGATACTGAAGGGTGGCGAGAGTTTGCCATAAACCCTCACCCTGCCCGAACTATGTGCGTACAGCGCTTTGATAATGTTTACATATTTATCAGGCACACCTTTCCTCAACAGACAGTCCCAAAGGGCACATCGATCGACTGAGTCGAAGGCACCTTTTATGTCAAGAAACACGACAACGGTGGGTCGCCAATAAACATGGCGGTGCTCCAACACTTGACGCAATGTGAAGATGTGGTCGATGCAGCCCCGACCTCGACGAAATCCGGCTTGCTCTTCACGAATTTGGCTTTCACGAGTGCCAGTCAGTCTGTGGAGAATGAGAGAGGCAAGCAATTTAGAGGCAATCGAAATCAGACTGATCCCTCTATGATTGCCACATACCAAACGGGAGCCTCCCTTGAAAATTGGGACAATGACGGAGCGGTTCCAGTCTGTCGGGACTGTCTCCTGCTCCCAAAGTTTTACTAGCAACTCGTGTAGATCACCTATTAGAGCAGGTCCACCGAACTTGAAGAGGGCTGGAGGAATTCTATCTGCCCCTGCGGCCTTATGCAGTTTCAACAGCCTGATCTCACGTTCGACTTCAGCGCGTGAGGGCGGATCCAGGGAGACGGCCCAAGGAGAAGGGCGCTCAATGCCCGAAGAAAGTGATAACTCAGGTTGGTTAAATTGCATAGCAAAGTGTTCAGCCCAACGCTCCAAGCGTTTTGACAGGCTGTGGATCATCTGCCCACTCTCGTCGTGTATGGTCTCGCTAACACCAGGTCTCCTGCTGCCTGTTGCCCGTATCAGACGGTATAACTTACGATGATTACCAATGGCAGCGGCTGTTTCCATCTCAGATGCCCGATGAGACCACCAGGTTTCGCGGTCCTTCTTTAGGCTAGCACGTAGTTTCGCCCTGAGATTTTTGCGAGATTCATTGTATTCGCTTCCAGCCGGAATACGTCGGCGAGCATCTATAAGTTCCAGAGACTGTGTAGAGACCCAATGTCCGGTTTGGCAATTTGTTTTGCCACATGAAGACATGCCTGCTAATAGCAACGCTTGACGAGTGTGCGACCAGTGATCTTCAACGGTGTTTAGTGGGCGCTTACTCAGCCCAGATGTCAGCGCATCTTGGTACACATTCAGAACATCTGGCTTCGCCAGCTGGCTAGTGTCAATCCGTTCACATCGACGTTGCGGACGTCCACCGAAGCGCATCAGGAGGTCGGCACAGACAAGTGCGTGGTCAGAGTCCACGCTCGTGCTCCAAATCGAGCGACAGTTTTGGACACAGCCTCTCCAGCGGTAACTGATCGCGATATGATCGATTTGCGTCCATGACTGGCCCGAGGCTGGTGGCCGCCAAGTCACACTTCTGCGGGTGCTGTGTCGAAAATTAGTGCTCGCGAGAAACAGGCGAGCATCTTCACACAGCTGGAGCAATCGCTCACCATTATCATTACGGGAGCCTACACCATGTTGGCCGCCCAGATGAAGCTCATCAGAGGACAATTTTCCGACTTGGGCGTTTAGATCGCCAGCCAGCACCACAGTATCCGTGCTTCTTCTGTAACGAAGGAGCTCGTGAAGTTGCTGGTAGAAATCATCTTTTACCGAATCAGTGCTACAGTTTGTAGGGGCGTAGGCCGCAATGACAAACAGGCACCGTTTGTCCCCGCGCGACTTCGAAGCACGGAACGAACCAGCTAATCTAACGGCGCACATCCTACTGTTTACTGGGATCCAATCAAGCAGGGCAGCTTCAGCCCGGGGACTCAAAACAATGCCGACGCCGGCTTGACCGGCATTTGAAGCTGCATCATCGCCAGATACGCGCAATGAGAATGTGCCGCCAGTGTCGCATGTGGGGGATCTCAGGGTAAGCACGGAGCTCGAATCTTGCAGGCGGGTTTCTGATAAACAGCAAATATCGATTGATAGGGTCTCTAGTGTGCGGGCAAGTGCTGCCTGTTGGCCAATCTGCAGCAAAGTGCGCACGTTGAGGCATGCCAATCTTAGCGAGACACGAGGACTCCAAAGGGAAACGGATGAACTGACGTTGTCCGCTTGGTTGAACATGGACTTATCGACTGGATTGGAGCGAGGCCCTGCGATTGTGTGTGATTTGAAATTAGAAGACAAGCGACTATTGAAGTAAGCTGGGGGGGGCCAAGAATTGGGGGATTGAAAATGGGGGGGATATAAGTAAAGTTGGAGCGGGACAATAAGGATGCAGAAGCGCAAGAAGGGGTATAAGAAGACGGGAAGGCCTGAGCAGTAGCATCCAAACCCCTATCCACCCTGCTCGATGCAGCAGATAGGGCGCCGTTTATTATCCTCTGCGACGGCCAGAGCATCAAGAAACTGTTGTAGGAAAGGTTCATTGTATTGCGTGGGCAGAATACTGTCAGGTTGCCCAGGCCTAGACAGGAGAACGATTAGGGTTCTCAACCAAAGCCTTTGGTTCAAAAACCTTACCGCAAGGCAGCGGGTTTTGGCACTGGACTACAGAGCCCGTTTTATGAAATGAGGAGCCACCCCCATTCCAACCCCCAACCTAGAGGACCAGGAGGCTGAGTTTGTCTGGCCTCTAACCATTGACCAATCTGGTATGAGTGGCTCTAAAGGTGCAAAAAAAAGCACCACCCAGCATAGCTCAATGGATCTCTGAGGCACGCAAACCATCGTAAGGTCCAGCCTCATTGCGATGGCAGGATACTGTCAGGTTGCCCAGGCCTAGACAGAACGGTTAGGGTTCTCAAGCAAAACCTTTGGTTCAAAAACCTGACCGCAAGGCAGCGGGTTAGGCGGTGGGCTACAAGGAGTCCGTTTTAAGGAATAAGGAGCCACCGTCATTCCAAACCCCCAACCTGTAGGACCAGGAGGCTGAGTTTGCCTGGCCTATAACCATTGACCAAACTGGTGTCAGTGGCTCTGAAGGTGCAAAAAAGCACCACCCAACATAGCTGAATGGATCGGTGAGGCCGGCAAAGCATCGCACCACGGTAAGATCCAGCCTCATTGCGATGGACTGACGGCCACCGGCTATGTACGATCTCTTTGACATCATGTTCTTCGATTAGTTACCAATGTTACATGTTTGGTGATTGGTAAGAAATGGCGACATCATTTCACAATCGACGTCTTCTGATCTAGTTCTCAACGTTTTCCCTTTGTTTTTAACCCCCAATCCTTGGCCCACCACCAACTTGCTTCGATAGTCGATTGCCTTCTAGTTTCGTCTCACAAGCGATCTCAGAGCGCCGCTCCGATTCAGTGGACAAGTCCATGTCCAAGTATGCGGACAACCACAATTCATGCGCTTCTATTTGAAGTCCTCAATCATCCCTAAGACTGACCATGACTCCTCATGTGCACTTTGTTGCAAATCGGTCAACAGACAGCGTTTGCCCGAACATTAAATGCCCTAGCAATCGGTATCCGCTGCATTTCGGAAACTTAACTGCAAGACTCCAGCACAGTCCTCAATCCACGGCCGCCTTTATATAACAATGACAGTACTTTCTCATTGCGCCTACCGGAAGATAATGTAGCTTCAAATGCCGTTCAAGCTAGTAACTCTATTGCTTCGAGTCCTCGGGATGAAGGTGCTCTGATGGGGTGTGTATCGTCAGATTGGTTGGCTCGTTCAGAGTTACGAAGTCGCGCGGGGACATTGAGTTCCTGTTTCCAATTGCTGCTTATGCCCGTAGCGTTGATTTGGTGAAAAATGACTTTTACCGTCCACTGAACAAGCTCCTTCGACATAGCCCTGATAGCATGAGTGTCCATCGAGTGACCGATTTCCGTTAGAAAAACTACGAAGGAAAAAAATTTCGGATGGAAATCCGAGTCAAAACAAAAATTGGCAGCACTTGTTAATGTAGTTTTCTATCGATTTCCAACTTCAATTCCTATTCATTGCTGCCCGTTAGTGATTGCCCAGGCAGCATTTGTTATTGAAGAAACCCATGCAATCTTCTGAGGTGTCTCAAGATAAGGTTTTTGAGATACGAAACATTTTACGCATCATCATCACCATCATCAGCATCAACAGCAGTACATCAGCCATTTGAACTGATGCTTCGCTGCCATACAACCATGAGGACCTATGAAATAAAGAATAAGAAGGAGAGAAGGGGGACTTATCTGAAAACCTTAATGCCCTAAGCAAACATTCAGGGTCAGGGCGCCTACACCTTGTGTAGACAACATACCGTCACAAACAGTTGGCTATCGTGCAAAGATAAGGCGGCATCGGCGAGACAGCTTCCTTGCGGCTTTCACTGCCACGCGTCATAATCAGCCATTACCCCGCAGATAACTCAGCACCAAACAAACAGGCAATCCGATTAGAAGACGGCAGCAGACGCGCCACTGGTGTCGGTTGCGAGTCATGTCCTGTAAAGACTCCAGCCAAGCACAAGGCGAGTCACGTGGACTCCAGCCCGGAAGGCGAGACGGACCAACGGCACCCAGTTTGGTCGTCGGTGATTTCATTTCCCGCTGCCAACTCAACTTCTGTCCACCTCGAGCCTTGCGCAATCCTACACCTGGCAGACTAAACAAGGCCCTCCTAGGTAAGCGGTGACCAGGCATGCGTAGCACGTGCCCGAGCGAACGCAACCTGTTCAGTGCTATCTGTTGTTCCAGGGAGCTAGCATGATTATCATTGCCTAGTACTCGCCTACGCACATCATAGTTGGGGATACGCTGGTGCAATCCGACTCCAGCAATGCTTCGCAGACAACTCTGATCAAAGACTTGAAGGCGCCTCAGATCTTCAGACCGAAGGGGCCAAGTCTCACTACCATAAAGCAGAAAGGCCCTCACTGTGGCCTTGTATACCCGACCTTTCAGACGGAGGGAAACTCCATACTGTCGCCAAAGATGTCGCAGATTCAAGAAGGTAGCTCTGGCTTTTGCAATGCGTGAGCTCACGTCAGTTTTTATGCGCCCATCGTTGCTGACGCAGCTGCCAAGATAAATGAATTGATCAACCACCTCGTTAGCAAGGGTCAAGGGGTCATAAAGTGGCTGGTGGTAATGCAGCAACACTTTGCACTTTGAAGGTGAGAAGTGCATACCAAATAATGGGACCACTCTGGACAGGCTATTCAGGGTCGATTAGGCCGCCCCAACGTTGTCGAAAAGCAAGACGACATCGTCCGCATAATCTAGATCAACTAACCTTTAACCAGGCAGTGCTTCAACGCTTACATCGTGAGATTCCGCAAGGAAACCCTCCATGATAGAATCCACGACGAAATTGAACAAAAATGAAGAAATCGGACAACCTTGACGAACGCCACTGGTGGTCGGGAAGCTATTCGATAGGACACCATAAATCCTGACGCGGCCTGTAGTGTTCGAGTATAGAGCACGAAGGATGTTCACATATTTCGTGGGAACACCTTTCCGCGCAAGTATTTCGAACAGAATCGATCGATCGACTGAATCGAACGCACTCTTGAAATCGAGGAACACAGCTATTGTCGATCTGCGGTATGCGTGGCGCTGCTCTAGCACCTGCCGCAAAGCGAATATATAGTCTATACAGCGACGTCCTGGGCGGAAATCTGCCTGTTCTTTCCTACTCTGAGATTCCCTTTCCGTAGTGAGGCAACGAACGATAATCGATGCCAGTAATTTTGTCACAACTGGCTTTAGGCGAATACCCCTGTGGTTAGAACAGTCTGTGCGACTGCCCTTCTTGTATATTGCCACTATAATCGATTCGCTCCAATTAGCCGGCACACTCTCTTCGTTCCAGATACGTTCGAATAGGGAGGTCAGTGCTTTGCAGAGGACCACACCTCCATCCTTAAGTGCAGGTGGGAGGGAATCCGGGCAAGCCACACGAAAACGATTAAGGGCTGTGATCGCGTTTCAGACCTCGGCCTCCGACGGAGGCTCTAAACTAACCGTCCATGGCTCGTCCTGCAGCACCTGAGTAGGAAGAGGTCCGGGAGCAGGAGGCCAGCTGAACTGATCTTGAAAGTGTTCCGCCCAACGAACCATACGGCGCTCCTTATTGTGTATCAGCGCACCCGCGCTGTCTCTGATTGTCTCACTGACGCCTGGTTTTCTGGGAACAGTGGTGCGGATTAGCTAGAAGAGCTTCGGTAATTGTCTACTGCTCCTGCCTCCTCCATTTCTTGAGCCGGAGTGGCCCACCAGGCTTCCTTGTCAGCACGTAGGCTCCGCTTTAGTTCACGCCTAATAGCCCGTATGGTCACATTGTGTTCAGAGCCAGCCAGTAGGTGTCTTCTAGATTCCAACAGGTTCACCGAGCTCTCGGATATCCAGTGACTGGTGCGGTGACGATAGATAGTGCCACAAGCAGATGCTCCTGCGTCGTGCATGGCGATCGAGATCCTATTCCACTGAAGCTCAGTGTCATTAGGACAAGACAGCGGAAGTTCGGTATGCAGTGCATCTTGATAGGCTTGCCTGACCGAGGACTGAGACAATTTCTCCGTTGCCATTCATAGGGGACACTTGGTGCACCTCCCGGTAAAGTTCATGGAGAAACGACAGCGTACCAAAGCATAATCAGAGTCGACACAGGTACTCCAGTACGAGCGGCAATCCAGTATGGAACAACACCATCTGTAACTTATGGCTATGTGCTCAATTTGGGTGCTCCGCACACAGTTGCAGTAGACGCTCACCGTTGTCAATCCGTTCGGAGTTAAGCCCACAATTACCACCCAGCTGAGCTTCTGAAGAGCTCAGACGCCCTACTTGTGCGTCCATATCCCCTGCAAGTACTATAATATCTGAACTAGTAGCACTGCGTAGTAGCACGTTCAGTTCGTGATAGAATGTGTCTTTGACAACATCTGAACTGCAGTCGGTGGGAGCATAAGCGGAAATCACAAACAAACAGCGTTTTGCACTACTTCGTGAATCAACCTTAGCTGATGTCGTCAAACGGGCTGCACATAAACGGCTGTTCACCGGAATGCAACGGTGGCACAGCGTTGGAGATTAGAATGATACCTACACCAGCTTGACCCGTGAGTGCTGCGTCGGCGTCTCCGGATGCGTGCAACCCATAACGAGAGGATAAGCCGGGTGCTGTTAATTCAATAACCCCGTTAGGGTCATTGGTCCTAGGTTCGCACACACAACACACATCAATACCCAGTGTGTCCAAGGTGCGTACGAGTGCAGCCTGTTGACCTGTTTGTCTTAAAAAGCGAGCGTTGAACGTCGCCATGGAAACGGGATAGCGTGGCCTTATAAGAGACCTTTGCCGATAGGTGTTGTAGGATGGTGGCTGCAGACGGTTCTACTCCAGTGGCACTTCGGTTGCTGTCAATTAAGCTAGGAATTATAGAAGGAAGGTTAGTAATGGGGGTCGGGATGGGAGGCAGAGAAAAAGGTGGAAAAGAAGGGAGGCGCCAGCAGTAGCATGTTTTCGCTTATCCGCCCTGCTGTATGCAGCAGATAAGGCGACTCATGATAATATACGCGACGGCCGATGCAGCATGAAGTTTATGCTTGAAGAAATTGTCATGGTTGTATGTGGGCTGAGATACTGGCAGGGCGTGCAGACCTAGACAGGAGGACGATTAGGGTCCTCATCCAAAGACTTTGACTCAAAAGCCTGTCCGCAAGGCAGCAGGGATGTAGTAATGATTTAGTTTTACAGAAATGGACGCCATCCGCTTTCAACCCCCCCCCCCAACCTGGAGGACCAGGAGACTGAGTTTGTCTGACCTCTCACCATTGACCAACCTGGTAGGAGTAGCTCTCAAGGTGCTTGGAAGCATTACCCAGTATAGCTCAATGGGTCAATGAGGTACGCAAACCGTCGAACCACGTTAACGTTCAGTCGCGTTGCGACGGACATTTTAAGCAGAAGATACTCGAACTGGATAATCATGAAGACGTGTGATAAATAATCGCAGGTATGGTTATTGCATCTGTATAAGCAATTTGTAGCTGATTTAACTCAACTTCTGACACACCGATTTCACTCCGACATCGGGCACTAGAAATAACTGGCAGAACTTACTCATATTCGTAGCCATCTACTCGCAAGCCCTTTTGTTGTGCGTTGGAGCATAATGGTGATGGTTCAGGCAGCATTTGTTATAGCTGTTGACGGTGTCAAAAGCTTTTCATTTTCCACCTACTAATTTAAATCCAGAAGCGGACAGAAATCGCACAGTTAGCCGCCCGATTGTGCAAGTAAGGAAAAGAAGTACGTAGACTGTAGTGCTGGGTGGTTATCTGAACAGTCAAGTTAGAATAGCGTCTAATGATGAGCTGCATCTTGGCAGCTAACACGGTGTAGGCTTCCGGAATGATAACGGTGAATGGCTGATACGTTTGTGAAAACACGCTTATCTATTTCTCGCAAGCAATTACTTCCGATACAGCACCCGCAGCAAAGTTACAAACGTGGACTGTCCTGAGTCTCCAAATGCTGCGTGTGACTATTCTCAAGTAGATTTCAGTGGAACTAAGTAGTCACTCTCCCGAGCCGGACCTGATCCCCTATGTCTTATGGGTTAGACTACCAACGAGTCACAGAATAGACGTAGAGCACATCGAACACGATTCCTTCTCAGAATGGACAGAGTGAGTCGCATCCACTCACAAGGCAGTGTCGCCAGCAACATAAGGTGTCATTCTACGTTGGGCCTTTCAATGTCCACACTGAGTGTCGGATCGGAGTTGAGAGATACTGTCTCCTAAACATGCATAGGGGATAACAGCATCATATACAGTCCGCGCTTCCCAGATTCAGCTTCAAATGATGGAATGTAGACAATTCGCGTCGCCGGTGTATGTATATATGTAATCGAAGCAGTCTAGCAACTAGACACAGAGCCAACAAAAACCATGGAAGTTAGACGGTAAGGGGAAGTCATCGCGTCGTAATCATCGTGACACAGTAGTTGAAGGTGAGCAACACACTTCAGCTACTATGTCACAGGAAGAATGGACAAAAAGTAGAACAAAACAGGTTTAATTGTTTCGTACACATCGATTTTTCTCTCTACCATTTTTAATGTTTGGAGTATTAAACATGTGAATCTATACAATTCTGTACACAATTCTTCTACTGATTCTTCTCGAGTGTTAAGCCACAGGCACTCCTCATCTTTGGGTCCCCATCCTGGAAGACAAACGGGTCCGACCGCGGCTAGACACGACGTCAGCGATTTCATGTGCTGTCAACAAGTGGAAGGCTGACCTCACGCAGTCTCCTCTAGCCAGATCTTTGACGAGCGAATAGAGTGCGAAGCGGTAGACACTCAGGAACCATGCGTAGGACGTGACCAAGCCATCTCAACTGGCGCAGCAAAACAGTTAGTTGAAGGGAATACGCGCATTCGCCAAGAAGCGACGACGAAAATGTCATTATTGTTAATTCGATGATCCCAACAAACACGATCAATCCTCCATAAGCAGTGTGGAGCGGACTACGGTCCAGCCACCGCCTTGTGTGCACTTGATTCCCAAATACAGCGTGATTGTGTTTGCCCGTGAAGGAGTGTAGGCCGGCTCCGTTGATGAAACGTCGCTCCCATCCACATGCCTCCCGGTCTTATTCCTTCGGGTTTACACTGGATATGGGGTGTGGTTGGAGCTGTGGGTGGTGCAGCGCAAGCCACCCATGGTCCCTCTGTAGGCACAGGCGTCCTGTGGTTGGCCACAGTGACAGGCAAATCCGAAACCGGATGCCGCCAACCATATATATATATATATATATATATATATATATATATATATATGTATATATATGCATATATATATACTGCAACAGTCTATGAATAGACATTGAGCCATCGGAAACCATGGAACTCAAAACAAGGTACAGAAATAGTAAAAGAAAACACAACACAACACATCAAAGTCCATGGTTTCGTCAGAGGGCGAGATACTACCCGGTTGCCCAAGCCGAAGTAGGGTGTTGACTTAGGGGACACCACCCCGAGCATTTGGCTGAATAGCCTGACCGCAAGACAGCGGAGCGAATTCAGGGAATCGCGCCCATTGGGAGCCGGTGACTGATTGCACAGTTCATACGCCTTTCGTTTGTTCCTTTGTCAAACAGGGGCCCAATGCTCCCCAAAACTACAGCATAAACTTGCTGGAATACAATGCTTCGACAGAATGAAGCAAGGGGCAGTGACTTTATTTAGTGGCGAGTCACGTCCGACACGTCACAGTGTTGGTAAACGGACATAGGTGGCTTTTATAGGGAGAACGCTTGCCAGGCGAAAACTCACCACGTCCTGGAACACTGCCGCCGAATCGTTTGCTGGAACGGGAAAATCCCGAACCCCCCAGCTGGCACCACGAGGCTGTACGGCAAGCCAGCCCTTATGGGTCAACTTCCGAATCGGTATCATCACATCGGCCAGTCGTGGAAGGAAACGGCTCAAGTAGTTGATCATTTCGTTTAGCCTGCTAGCCGCCTTTGCATCTGTGAGGGGATACATCTCGTTTATGACCGATTTTTTCTGGATCCGGTTTCAACCCAGTTGAACTCAGCACGTGCTCATGAAATGCCACTTCTGTTTTGCATAGCTCGACTTACGCTTTAGTTTGATGTTTCTTTCAGTACAGCGTTGTAGAAACTGGTGAAGGTGACGATCATGTTCCTCTCGAGTAGCACTAAAAACTAGCACGTCATCTGCTACACAAAAGACTCCGGGCAGATTGCCCAGTGCTTGTAGCAGACGCTTCCAAAATATCGCACTGGATACTATTAAACTGAAGGACAAAGGAAGCCACCTAAAACGTCCACAAGACGTTCTAAATGTAGTCAAATAGCTAGACTCTTCGTCAAGTGCTACGTGCCAGAAGACTGAACATTTTTGCCTTTGATAACTCTGGTAGCATGTCGCCTATTGTGGGTATGGTATAACACTCTCTTCTGAGCGAGGCATTGAGCGGTTTACGATCGATACACACACGCAAATCAACGGATTTTTTAGTCATGATTGCCATTTGACTTACCCAATCTGTCGGCCCATCGATCTTAACTACGACGCCCAAACTGGACAAACGCTTCAGTTCTTCTAATAGTCTTTCGCGCAATGCTATGGGCACCTTTCTAACTAGCAGTGCGACTAGCCTAGCAGATTCGTTTAACAATAGATGAGCGCATTCATCGAATTTCACAATCACCCTATCAAACACGGCAGGATACAAATCAACAATATCTGCAGCAGCCTGACATGAGTAAACAAAACGATCATGGTTAAATGAAACAAAACCAAGGCGCTGGATGGAATCAATGCCCAAGATGGGCATAAGATCTGCTGACAAAACCAGGAACTCAGGCTGATGTTCTGTTCCGTCCTTAGGGTTGACAGCGGTCACGATGGCGTTTTCTTTTGGTTGTAATCTCGAGCCGTTCCACATTTTGAGACAACTACGTGTTTCAGTACATTTGACTCCAGCACAATGTCCCTCGGGCAGTGTTGACGGTGGCTCCCGAATCGAGCTGAAAGCGAACTGGACGTCCTTGAACTAACAGTGTAGCGAAACTGCACTTGCCCTCCAAAATCCTCATGTTGTTTAGTGAGAGCTCCCGTGTGTCGTGTTGACTTTTTTGTCTACCGCACTGACGTTGGCCGATCTGCAACAACGAGCGAAATGGTTTTTCTTCGTACACTTCATACAGGTCTGAGACAGATTGTATTTAAGAGCAAGTAGAAAGGTTTCTGTACAACTCTATAGAAGTATGAAAAATCAAAAATATTCAGTTGTGAATCATCAGCGGTTGTGTCTGGTGCGTCAAACATTTATCCTTGTTCGGTTAGGAATTTGTATTGGTGTCATTATTTCCGTGCATACGATGTCTTCTTTTGGCATTGTATATGCATTGTTTCACAAAAGCAGAGGTTTTCGAAATAATCATCGATCCGGGTTTTAAAACACTTCACAGAATCGGCCTCTAGTAATCCTTCTGTTAGTGTATTCTATAAGTTTACGATTCTTCGTTCGATACAAAGCTGATGTGATACTTTGTTCATGCAGGGGACTCAGTTTGTAACGGTGTCCTCGGGTGTTACAGGGTTCCCGCAAGTGAAATACTGGCCGTAGTATGGGGAAGTGATTCAAGTGTAATACCCGATGGGTCATGCTAAGGTCAATTCTTACTCGGCGGTAGGATAGTGTGTTGAGTCCGAGTCTTTCACGTTTTTCATACGGAAGCTTTCGTAGACTCGGTAACATTCTAGTTGTGATATGCCGTATTTTCTCCAGCTTTTCAGTTTCCCACTGGGTTATCGGATGGTAAGCTGGGGCACCGTATTCAAGGATTGGTCTAATGAGCGAGGTGAATAGACGAGGGACGGTTTTTTCAGACCATGTGAAGAAACTGCGTCTTAATGCCCATAGTATACGAAGTCCAGCGCGGTACAATTTCTCTGTATTTTCTAGTGATCTCATATAATGTCGCGAGAGAACTCCTAAGTCTGACAGATGTGTTGGGGTGGAACAACTGGCCATCCAAGGTGTATGATCGAGTGGCTGGACGTCTGGTGATACTGATGAACTTCGACTTGCTTGTGTTAAGAGGGAGTTGCATTTCAGTAGACCACGTTGACAGTCGCTCTAAGTCATGCTGGAGGCAAGCGCAGTCGTCCTGGTTCTCAATGATCCTCCATATTTTCAAATCATCTGCAAATAGGGCACATGGTGACTGGAGCTGCTGCGGAAGATCGTTGATATGAATAAGAAATAATACTGGCCTAAGTACAGTTCCTTGAGGCACGCCACTGGTCGATGGGAAGCAGTCTGTCAGGTAGTCATTGAGCTGTACTCTAAACCTTCGTCCCCCAATAAACTCGTGTAACCACTGAAGTAACGTGCCACCGATTCCGTATGTCCTGTTTACGATGGAGTACCTCGTGGTTCACTCTGTCAAACGCCTTACTAAAGTCGATGTACACCACGTCAACATCCTTCTGTTCATTGAAAGCTCGTACCCACTGGTGGTTTGCGTACATCAAGTTGGTGATGCAGGATCGCCCTTTCGTAAAGCCGTGTCATACTGACGTCAATACGTCCATCGATTCGAAGAACGACAGCAGACACTTTTTCACAACCTTCTCGAGAACTTTGGATAATACCGAAGTCAAACAGATGGGTCTATAGTTCTCTACTTTACTCGGATCACCACCCTTGAGAAGCGGTCTCACTATCGAGCATTTCCAGTCGATGGAGACAGATACTTCAGAGAGTGATTTATTGAGTAGGTTTGTCACAGCTGGTGAGATGATAATCCATAGGGACTTGAGTATTAATAAGTGAAGTCCGTCTGGTCCGGGGGGCTTTGCACCATCGAGGTTTACGAGTAGCTGATACACTTCGACTGCATCACATTGTAGGCTGTCGAGCAAGACTGGCGCAACCTGGGACGGTACTGGAACAGCCTCCGGATTACTAGAAAATATGGTGAGGAAGTGCGTATCCAAGGTGTACGCGCGCACCGCGCTTGAAATGAGTGTCTGTCCGCCCAAGCTCTCTAAGACCGGTAGGTCGTCCCCAGGTTTCAGTTGACGTTTCAAATAAACAAATATTCTTTTGGGTGCAGTTGTGGTTGAAGATGCTAGCTCCTCTTCGAACTGCCGGCGTTTCTTGATCTTTGCGGCGTTGCATAAGGTACGCAGTTTCTTGTACACCGTGTAATCTTCATCATAACCCGAGCTGATGTATCTATCCCAATGTTTGCGACGCCGTCGTGCTAACTGTCTATATTCCGTATCAAACCAATGCGGTTTGACAGGTCCGGTTTTTGAATACTTCAGGAGAAGGAACCGAGTACACAGCGAGTTAAGCTTCTCCTTCATTAATGACCAACAGGCCTCAAGCGATGCATCCTGTGGTAGTGTCCAATCAGTCTGACTTGCGGCTTGGACGAGCCCGTTGAAGTCCGTCTTCCAATAGTTGAATGTCGGCTTCCGTCGGTTGTATACGATACCAACAGTTCTATGCTTGCCACAATGGAACAGTGGTCACTGTTTGTCAGAGGTTCAAGAACCCTGATCTCGTTCAGCTTCTGCTCGCAGCTCGTAAACATTAGGTCCAGATAAGATGCCGAGTGCGAGGTTACGCACGTCGGTTGTATGATATGCTGCGTTGCCCCGATTTCAATATTCATTTTAGCGAATTGAACCTCAACGTTGCTATGACCGGGAACAAGTCGAACGTGTGGCTAAAATGTTTTAGGTGAAGCACAGGTGTGGACACCGACCACGCACTTGTGTGTGCTGACTTGCGGATGCGCTTTGGCGGACGCCCACGACGATTTTGTGAGCGCATTGACACTACCCAACTGGCGAAGCCAGCTACTCTGAATGCCTATCAAAGTACGCTGTCATGCGAGTTGGATAAACGCTCACTGGATGCAATTGAAGGTCACTGGTCTCATATTCATCAGACGTTATTAGCAGCAGGAAAATCCTCATGTGGTATGTTTGATCGCCAACATGGACATTGGGTCTCTTCACAGTCTCTGGAACTGATAGATGCTCGCCGGCATATTCCGGCTGGAAGCGAACACAATGAAACTCGCAAAGTGCTCCGGGCAAAACTTCGTGCTAGCCTGAAGAGAGACCGCGAATCCTGGTGGTCTCATCGTGCGTCAGAGATGGAAATGGCCGCTGCCCTTGGTAACCATCGTAAATTATTCCGTCTGATACGGGAAACGGGCAGCAGGAGACCTGGTGTTAGTGAAACTATACGTGACGAGAGTGGACAGCCTATTCACAACTTATCAAAACGCTTAGAGCGTTGGGCTGAGCACTTTAAAAGGCAATTTAATCGGTCGGAATGGTTAGCTTTCTCGCCGGTCACTGATCGCCCCGCTCCCTGGGCTGTCCCTCTGGATCCACCCTCTCGCTCAGAAGTCGAACGTGATATCGAACTGTTGAAGTTAAACAAAGCCGCGGGACCAGATGACCTTCCTCCAGCCCTCTTCAAATTCGGGGGACCTGCTCTTGTGGATGATTTACACGAGTTACTAGTTAAATTGTGGGAGCAGGAAACTGTCCCAACCGATTGGAGCCGCTCCGTCATAGTCCCAATTTTCAAGGGAGGCTCACCATCGGAATGCGGCAGCCATAGAGGAATCAGCCTGATCTCTATTGCCTCTAAATTGCTTGCCTCAGTCATCCTTCACCGTCTGACTGGCACTCGTGAAAGCCAGCTTCGTGAAGAGCAAGCAGGATTTCGTCGAGGTCGTGGATGTATTGACCACATCTTCACTTTTCGTCAGTTGTTGGAGCACCGTCACACATATTGGCGGCCCACCCTTGTCGTGTTCCTCGATATCAAAGGTGCACTCGACTCGGTGGATAGACATGCAGTTTGGGACTGTCTACTCAGGAAACGTGTACCTGAGAAATATGTGAATATTATCCGAGCATTATATGCGCGTAGCTCGGGCAGAGTGAGGGCTTACGGCAAGTTGTCGTCGCCCTATAATCTCTCCAGCGGCGTGAGAAAAGGATGCCCGCTGTCACCTTTCCTTTTCAACTTCGCTGTTGACGAAGTCATGGAAATCGCGTTTACAGGACACGACTTTGAAGGTGTGGATCTGTTCCCAGGAGAACAACTTCTTGACTTAGAGTATGCTGATGATATTGCCCTCATCTGTGACAGCTCACAAACGTGCCAAGCGGCACTGGACAGATTGGCACTAGCTGTCCTTCACTTCGGGCTTTGCTTTGCACCATCGAAATGCAAAGCGTTCCTCCAAGATTGGTCTGGACCGCCTCCAACGCTGACCCTTGGTGGGGATCAGCTAGACGTCGTTCAAAAATTCAATTACTTGGGAAGTTGTATCAGCGCCCGTGAGATTGAAGATGAGATCACGAATCGTATAGCAAAAGCTCGGGGCGCTTTTGCTAACCTTCGCCACTTATGGCGCCGGCGCGACATCACTCTTGCCCTGAAGGGTAGAGTGTACAATGCAGCGGTACGTTCAACCCTACTATACGGTTGTGAAACCTGGCCGCTTAAAGCAGCGGACCTGAAGAGGCTAGTTACGTTCCACCACCGGTGCCTTCGTAATTTAGCTCACATCTGGTGGGAACACCGCGTGAGCAACGAGCGTGTTCGACGCCTCGTTTACGGCACAGGAAAAGGAACTGAACCGCTCAGCACCGTTATTTCACGCATCAGGCTCCGATGGCTCGGCCACGTGTTACGCATGCCAGCCCACCGACTCCCGCGACGTGTGTTGTTTGCTCGCGGGGGTGTGGATGGGAAAAGAGGAGGGGTGGCCAAGCGATGACTTGGTCGAGAGGAATGAAGGTCCTCACTTCTGAGCTGGCCTCGGTTGGAGCGTCTCGGCTCCCTGGTTGGGGTCCGAAAGACGATGAACACGTTTGGTTGGACACACTTGCTGATACGGCTAGGAGCCGACCTCAGTGGCGTTCGTGCTGTGAGTTTCTTTGTCCCACCCCATCCCTCTTAGCCTCCCCCTCCAACCACGATCTCATTATTTAGCCTTATATAATTTTGCATAGTAATTTTTTGGTGCACAGCAGCCGGCTGGTAGCTTACCGGAACGATGCCCATCCGTTACCGGTAGCTCGGCCAGCTTGCACCAGTTGCTTCTTTTTCTCTCCTTTTTTCTATGTATTGCGGCACAGTAGCTGAGGTGTTCCCCACCTCCAGCTAACGTGTAGTATGATGATGATGATGTTTAGGTGAATTTAGATCACCCATCAGTAAGAACTGAGGGCGGCTCATGTGGTTCTGTATATGTGGTACCAATCGTAACAACAGTTTAATGGGCTACGGTAGACAACACCCACTATTAGTTCTGCGCGTCTGAAGCGGACTGTACACCACAGTTGCTCGCATAAACTATTTTCACTCCGATAAGTGCTGGTAAGTTTGCCAGATAATGACGATGTTATGTACAACAGGACACCACCGTGAGCCTTTGCTTTTCGGTCGCATCGGAAACAAGAGTATACTGACTTCGCGACCTCTTGGGGTATGACGTCGGAGCTTAGCCAAGTCACTGCAAGTCCTAAAAGGTCCGGCCGCTCCGAGACAGCGAAGCGGCGCAGTTCGTCACATTTATTCATTAGGCTGCACACATTGGCTAATGCCACACGGAGGCCCTGGGAGGTACCGCGGGACGTGCCTGGAGGTTGAGCAACCGGTTGATACGGTTTCGTACACCCTTCTTGATCACCCTTATAAATTTACTATTTGTAAGTCTGTCTCACCTTCCTCTGTACGGGGTTTGAGCTCAATGACCGAAGTTTTCAACCGATCCCTGTCTTCGGGTTCCAAGTCTTGGTGGATGTGAAACTATGCCTTTCAACCTTGACAGACGAGACAGTATGAGTTGCGGCATATTGTGATTTGCAAAGGTGATTCTCAGCGGTCGACATGACTGGTTAGTTTTCTGGCAAAGTCGGATTAATTGTTTAATCGTCGCGCTGTCTTCGCCCACATCCAAGAGTCTGTCGATGAGCCCCTGGAGGAACTCAACATCGTGATCATAACGTATCTGAGGGTTTTCATCTCTTGACTCCGGTACGTGGAAGACCATGCGATTATGACGCCTCAGGGAAATCAGTGATGAACCTGTGGGAGCAGAAGTAGAGGCGCTTAAGTGATTGCGTTGTTGTTTATCAGCAGTTGACGTCTGAACTCGATTACCTAGCCCCTTGCGCTTTTGAGTGCTCCATGGATCCTCGGTGTTCAGAAGTTCACAGACAGGCTCAGAAATTCACGGACCGATCAGTGAAGCGGCATTTCGTAGGTTCCGAGTCTGAGTCTTTCATCGGTGGGGAAGATTGAACCTGAGGCTCGGCCAGGGTCGAAGACGCTGGTGATGGTGCAGATCGCGGAGTGACAATAGAAGGCGAGGTGACAGAGGTACTTTCACGTGTGTTTGATCCCACGTGGTGAACGGTTTGTTTCTGTCTGGAAGAGAGATTTTCCCGTAATTGTTGGCGATCGCTGTGTATTCTGATGTCTTGCACCGCGACATTTATCACATACAACTTGAAAAAACCGATGTCAGATGTCGAGACTCGGAAAAAGTCAACGGATAAGCCAATGCACGAAATATGAAACAAAACATCGCAGCCGAAGCACCGAAGTGCATGAGCCTTAGTTCCCACAACTTTCGAACACGAACGACAAGCAGCTTGAGACGGCATCACAAGCTAGAGCAAATCCAAGATGGCGGACAGAGATGGTAGTAGTATAGCAGGTTGGTCTAACGCCATATCCGATACAGATTTGAATGGCCACCCAAAAGCGTGCGGCAGAACACACGAAAATAGGCTAAAAATGATAATTAGAAGGTTGCTAAATCTTAAGACTAAAAACAAGGCACCTGAAGATGATTACCTAGGGAGTATGTGGTAAGGTATCGAGCGCGATCGGAGAACCGACGTTCGTTTCGAAGTCCGCGGACAAAGTCCGGATGTTGTGCGTGTCTCACATACAAACACGTGCACCATACAAACATGCAGACCACTTACTTCCCTAATACATGAGAATACTAAGATTGCATAGTATTTAGGATTGATTTATACATCAATCGGTGGAATCTCAACGTCACTACAGTAAGGCAATCAATAAGATCACCGGATTTAGCCCAAGAATAGCCGCCAAAGTTGCACAACTTTGGAAACACGTTAAAAGAAGAATATTGGTGCACAATGCACACAGAAAAACACTGATAACACAGTAAGCTTAAGCAAAAGTTGTATCCAGCACACAACGATCCAAATATCCGCGACGTCCGTGGGTACAGCCACGTTTGGGCCACTCGCCTTTCGTCTTGGCCGCTTCCGACCACAAAAATGACGGCTGACCTCCTGTCCCACGGATGGCAAAGCTAGGACTTCCATGGTTTTTGATACTCTATAACGTCTTTCTACCCTGCTCGCCCGCAAATTCTGGAAATGCCATAACCTTGTTTTTTCGCCAAGGAACATTTCCAAACCCTGATTAAGGCACAGGTTTTTATACTTCAGAAGGCGTCGAGTGAAGTCGTCATTTCTCATGCCGATTACGATGTGGTCACGTACCAGGGTCCCGCATGCAGCTACAGAATTTGCGAGTGCGCGCCAGGGATTTCAATTCTGGAATGTAGGTCTCGACTGACGGATCCGGTTGGTCATTGCGACCAAAATATAGGTACCTTTGGTACGTTTCATTTGCTTAGCTTTCGCAATAATCGCCAAATCTCTTGAATGTCTCCGAAATGTCTGGCTCCCGCTCCTCCGTCTTACCGCAATCCAGGGTCTCAAGTCCTCGTCTGGCTCCGTCGCCAATAGCGAGTCTGAACATAGCAAGTTGGTAAGGCATCGGCTGGGAATCCAACTGAGTTTGCGTGACAAAACCCGTCCACTTTGTCGGCCACAGTCTCCAGTTGTCATGCAGCATGCTTTCCGTCATCTGTCGAGCAGTCGGCAGCGCGGTCGACGGCTGCCCGCGAAAAGCGAGCGGGGTTTGGCGCGTCAGCTTCTTCTCTTCTGAGACAAGGTTATGTGCATGGCTCTGCCCATCGCGTCAAGAGAAAGAAAACGCACCGGCTATGCACACAAGCGCTGTATTCACAAGTCTCAGGCAAATACAACTGGCTGTGCTTTTAAAAACTCACCTGCCCGCTCGATCGATCGCCCGATCGACCACACTGTGGCAGGCGATTCCATTCGCCTCAAATGTCAGCCCCATCATACTAGCCAACTGGTGAAGCCAGGTGTTCTGCATGAGTAACAAGTACGCTGGCTGCCGGGCTGTGTCGGCGCCCCCTGAGTACCTGGACATTGAGTCCCTACAGTCTGAAACTTAGAGATGTTCGCCAACGTGTTCCGGCTCGAAGCGAATACCTCCTCGCCCTTGCTGCGTCGCTTCCCTTTCCTGGCGGCCTGTGCAAAGTACGTTGGATCCAGTTGCCTCTAGCTTCTCCACTATTCCATATTTGGCAAGTCAATAAGTGTCAGCGCTACCGACTAGTATTCGAGACGCCAGCAAACAAGCTGCAAAAACCGTGCTCTGATCGCATTAGGGAGGAAACTCGTTTGCCGCGATGACTTATAGAGGGCAGCAAATCGCTTCCAGATCAGGTAGTTAAGGAACATACAGCTAACGGTTTTGCGCGTCAGCTCGACGCTTTTAGATGGCAACACTAAATCTTTCCTTTCGCCCAACAGACTCACCAGGTTTCCGTTTTGCCTTTGATTTCTCATATATCTTGGTATTACAATTATTTAACTGCTTCCTTTCTGCCTACTGAGTTTAGTGTCCTTTCTTATTTCATGTAACCGGTGCAGCAGGAACTGCCAGTGCAGGATACCTGGACATTACTTCAAATTCAACTGGGACAGGAAAAGTAGGAAATTCCTTTTGGTGAATTAAATCCCCGACCTCGTCTGCTTAGAGCGGTTCTCCAATCCAGAAGAGCGCAGAGCGTTACTGCAATTTGCCTTCAAGCTCAAAGGTTGTAACGTTAGTATACAACCGAACCTCCGGTTAGCGGATAGGTTGGAGGAGCCAACGGCGAACAGAAGTCCGGCATGCAGCCCACGAGCATGGTCTCCGTTCGATGGGTTTTTCAGGTGCTCAGCCGGCAGTCAAGTTCCGCCCTGTCAGAACCCATTCTACCTGTGGATGAGCCAGGGCTGGTCGTGCCGAAGTCGCTGAAGTAGTACTTAGCAACGTGCGTAGCCCGAGGAACAAAATATGCGAGGTGGGTCTGTCGTAGACAAATCTCGCCCAGATATACCTTCTTTCGCTTAAAAGTAGTTTCTGAGAAAACCACGAACGGCGAAGTATATTAGTCTGGCTACGCAGTTCCGCGCTGAACGTTCCGTTGGCCGTCAAGAGGTGGTGTAGCTCTTTGTGAGTTGTCAGTTAGACGTGTTGAGGACTGGCGTTTTTCAGTCGCTCGACAACTCTGCTGAGGCTTTCGCAGTCTTCATTTGCGCTTCCTCGATACGGTTGGTGGTCCTGTTAGTTTACAGAAGCCCCATGAACGTCACCAGGGGATCATTGAATTTATACACACTCCCTTTGCGAACAAGTGTCTAATGCTGAGCAGATTCAACCTCCCAGTGGTTTGTTTAGGAAATCTAACTTGCAACTCGGCACTAGGATCGATCGGTGCATAAATAATGGAGTTGACGCTGCCGGTACCACTACTCCAGTTCGCGGACCACCCCACTAGGTACATGAGCAATCAGCAGCCGTCCATCTTAGATCTGTGGTTTTCTAAGCCACTTGACTTTGTAGATGACATTACTTACGACTCGTCTATTGGCGCCAGCGATCAGGTTCGCTTGTCTCTTCAGTGTTCCCGTACCAGGCTGCTAGCATTTGGTATCCGAACATTTGGGCCGCGAGGTTCCAAGCGATGCGGGACGAGCCTTTGTCATCGCCTTGTGTGGTCTCTGTGACTAACATTGTTCAGATAGCCTGGGAAAACCCTAAGGCTTACCTAGTTAGCCTTTCTGCACCTCGCACCCACTGGTGAAACGAAGGGCCGAAAACGCGGCCTGCGTGCATAGAGTCATTGGGGAAGAGCCTGCTGAAGCAGCGGACTCGATGTTTGCGAGCGTATCGAATAGATCGGTCGACCAGCACACACACACTGTACACGTTAGTTAGAGGTGGAAAACATCTTAGCCACTGTGCCGCAATGCCTATAAGATAAAAGGGAATAAAATGCAACAGCTGCAAGCCAGTTGCGCTACCGGTAACGGTTGGGCATCGTTCCGGTACGCTACGTGCCGGCTACTATGCAGCAGAAAAATATGTTACTATGCAAACTTATAAAATGCTAATTAGTGAGATAGAGGTTGGTGGGGAGGCTAAGAGGGATGTGGTGGGACAAATAAACTGACAGCACGAACGCCATTGAGCGCGGCTCCTAGCCATAGCAACATGTGTATCCAGGCAAACGTGTACATCATCTTACGGACCCCAACCAGGGAGCCGAGACGCTCCAGCTGAGGCCAACTTCGAAGTGAGGGCCTTCATTCCTCTCGACCAAGTCATCGTTTGGCCACCCCTCTAATTCTTCCGTCCAAACCCCCGGCGCGCAAACAACACACGTCGCGGGAGTCGGTGGGATGGCATGCGTAACTGGAATGACCTTGTCGGCGTGTGCGTGCTAATCGTGCAATCCTGTGCTCTGTGTTTAATTGGACGTATCCCTTCACAGTGTTGTGCCACATCTTCGGAAGCACGCTCAATCGATTCGGATCACTGAGCTCTATCCAACGGCGTCTATATTTTTGAAGTAAGTTTAACTATACGCTGGTGCACCACAAACTAAGCCTTCGGAAGTCTATTCACCAAGGCCAACTTGAGTAACTTTGCCTATTTGAGTTTCATCAGTACCTTCGGAATACCATTCGACAGAACATTTTTAAGGCTATCAGACAATATATAACTTAGTACTGTGCACCAGGGTATACCATAGATACAAGCATTTTTGTCATCTCACCTTACCACCATAATTTTACATGCATTTCACTGCACAAAGCCTGTGTGATTTTGCCTACCCGTGCGCCTAGTGACGCACCATCCAAACAAGCTGACTGAAGCAGGCAACTGAGGCAGCCAAACGACGTGACCAGCGCTACGTAAAAGTGCACACCGACCATTGCTCCATGGGCCGGAGAAGTTTGTCAACCGGGAATCCAGTCAGCAACAAGGCTAAGGTCAACCGTAGCTCAGACAACCGCGGAACTGAAGTCCGCTCGAAAATCACGTGTTCGTTCTGTGCCAATTCATTTGACGCGACAAATGTGAACTTTACACTTAACGAAGCTAACAGCGTATCGACAGATAGCTTGTGGTTTTGTGACATATGTTCAAGTAGTCCGATAATTAAGATTGTTCAAAAACTTAAGATAAGGTGTGAAGCATTGACTGTTATGTCTGCCGACCAAAAGGAACTGATCGCGGCATTGGGAGGGAAAAACTCAGAACTCGAGTCGCAGATTAGTACATTACGTAGCCCGAAACCCCGACCTGTTAAAAGGCAAAAGCTCTCTAGCAACAATGCTACCCAGTCCAGCGAAAGGCAAACAACGTTAGTGAAAAACAGCAGTGAAAACAGGCCGCTTGAACGGTACCCCAAGTCTCACGTAATGCGCCAAATCATGAAGAGTTGCGCACAAATTGCATGCTCACCTCCGTCAGTAGCTGGTCGACAACAATTGACCCCAACAGATAGCACAACTAACGGCGTTGCACGTAAAAATTCTTGCTGTAGCCTTGGCGTATTGTCCACGGAAGACAAGCCAGACACCCCCACTCGACAAACCTACGCTCACAAGGAACCGCAGAACAAACAATTACTACGCAACCAAAAGGCGATGACAGTAATATGTTCAAACGTCCCAGAACCAACTAGCGAGTCGCTATAAGGTAAACAAGCCGAGGAGCAAAACCGGTGGGCTGAAATAACCTGCGCACTCCGACTGAAAGTTCTCCCAACTAGTCTTACTCGCCTTTCACGAAATCCATCATCTCCACACTTAGGGGAACCTCGGTTACTGCGAGTAACGTTTGGCAACACGCGTGACCTGGAAGATGTTCTCTTAGCAGGTCACATGCTAGTGAACTCTTCTGCCAGTGCCCACATTTTTCCAGACAGGCCATGGGCAGAAATACAGAAGCATAAATCCAACCCTAGTTCATCACGTCAAAATGAGATGAAGAAAGTAGTAGTGGTTCATGGTGTGTCAGAATTGAAGCTTGACGATAGCAGTGAACGACAGAAGCACGACATCGAAGAATGGCGGTACATCGCAGAAGTATACGACATGCAGAATGTCGTGGCTTTTGACGTCACCCGTCTAATTGCTTCCACAAACTCCCAAGGTAGCGGGCCACGAATTTTGAAAGGTACCTTGGCTGCGCCCGAAATGGTATCAGTTGCAATCTAAGCATGGCATGACAACAGGAAAGTTGGGCCACCAGAAGTACGGTTAAGACCATTCCAATTAGCACAGACCTCAGATACAGATGAGCCAGCCTCAATTGTACCTATCTCAGACCAGCCAACTGTGCAAACAACCGTTTCAAAAGACTGCAGCAGACCGGCACTATGTGTGCCGGTCACTCACAGCGAACCGAGCTCCTGATGAGTCAACAAATACAATGCTGCTACACAAACACTCAGGGGTTATACTCTAAGCTCTCGGAGCTGGGCCACCGACATGAAACAACAACTTGGGACCTCATAGCAGTCACTGAAACTTGGCTCTCAGACGACATACTTGATCCGGAGATTGAATTCAGTGAGATGTCAGTCACTCGAAATGATCGTCCATCTGGCGGGGGCGGTGTTGCCCTCTACTATAGAGATTATTTGAACTATGAGGCACTAACCGAAAATTCTCTTGTTATTCCCGACGCACTATTTTGCCGACTGCACCTAGCAGGTCGAGATGTTGATTCACAGAAGAAGAATGATGCTTGTCTCTTAGCAGTTATTTACAGACCTCCTAACCCATCAGCAGACAGCGATAACACTCCGTTAAACGCCCTCCGCTATGCTGTTTCACAAAAGTACTCTCACTACCTTATAATGGGTGACTTTAATGTTCCTTCAATAGCATCAATGTCCCCTAATGGGCCGTCATTCAAATCGAAACTCCTCGAGTTTATGGATGTGGCAGTTTTGTATAACCATATGCCTCGACCAACCAGACATCGCGGTTCAAACAAGCCATCACTCCTGGACTTCATCCTGACTAATGAAGAGTTGATGGTTGAGTCAGTAGCATACGATCCTCCACTGGGCCGTAGTGACTATTCAGTCCTAACATTTGGTTACGTATGTTACGCCAGTGTTGTTGCTAAAGAAAGAGAGACTCAACGCACTATTACGGACTATTATAAGCTGCGCAGCCTAGCAGCAACCGTTGACTGGGACCTACAGACGCATAGCTCAGCGAATGACGCGTGGAATGAATTGAAAGACAAAATTAACTGGGTCATACAATCAACATCGAAGGTTGTACCATTACGAACATCGCGCCAAACCAATACGTGAATCCGGAGCAGAACACGTAAATGGATCAACTGAAGAGATGAAATCTGGAGGCAACATTGCTAAGCCCTTGTGATATCACATGGCAGGATTACAAAGTCATCAGAAACTACTGCACATCACTCCTTAGAGTCGATAAGTACGAATGGCAGGAGAATATGGTGCTGAAATTTTCGAGTAACACCAAACTGCTATACAGATTTGTGAATGGCAAAAGAACGGTTAAGCCCGGAATACCACCACTCAGGGCGGCCAGTGGCCTAACAACTACTGCTGTGGATGCCGCGAATGCTCTACTCTTGCAGTTTGGCTCGGTAGCTACAAATGTCATGGAACCTTCGCCTTATCAACTCCCAACAAAAGTCGTAGGCTTACCTGGCGTCACCTTTACTCCAGCAGCTATTGCAAGCAAACTACAGTCTCTCCGAGAGTACGGTGCCCCTGGAATCGACATGATCTTTCCAAAAGTACTAAAGCCCTTGCTCCCACCATAGCAACACCACTTGCAACCTTATTCCAGTGTCCGCTTAACTCCCATACACTCCCACCAGAGTGGAAAAATGGAATAATCACTCCAATATATAAAGGAGGTAAGCGCTGGGATCCTGCTAACTACCGACTTATTACTCTCCTTCCTGTTTTATCAAAAGTTATGGAATCGGTAATCGCAGGTGAACTGACGAGATACTTTGAAAGTCAACAGATAATTTCTAATGCCCAACATGGTTTCCGACGCAGATGATCTTGTCCCACCAATTTGCTGATTACTCGAGACTTATGGACCAGGGCGGCTGATGAAGGATTGCCCATAGATGTGATATACTTGGATTTTTCTAAAGCATTCGACGGGGTCAATCACTTCTTTCTCCTCCAAAAGCTTGTTGCCTACGGTATCAACGGTTCCCTGCTAACCTGGTTGGAAGACTACTTACACGACAGAGCAACCAAGGTAAGAGTAGCCGACACCTATTCTGAAAGCCTTTACGTCTCCAGTGGTGTACCACAAGGATCCGTCCTCGGCCCGCTCCTATTTTTAGTCTACATTAATGACCTTCCAGCAGACGTTCTACCACCAATGTAAATACTTGCAGACGATGCAAAAATATGGAGAGCTATTCGCTCAGCATCCGACCGTGTCTACCTCCAGGAAGCTCTGACCCGGATTAACGAATGAGCAGAAAAGAACCAGCTCCCACGGAACCCTGCAAAGTGCCACCTGCTGACGATGCACAACAGCTTCGTCAACACATACCTTTTGGGGCAACACGTCATGCACACGTGACTAGTGAAGGCGACCTAGGTATAATCGTGCAAGAGAATCGTGGAAATTCGCTCCAAGGTTCGAAAGCAGCAAGTGTGGCGAACTTGAACTTGAGACTTTTGAGGCGAGCTCTCGGGACTTTTGAGCGACAATTAGTACCATTGTTGATTAACTCCTACATTCGTCCTCATGCTGAATATGCAATTCAGGCCTGGTGTCCATGGCTAAAACGAGACATCCGCCACTTGGAACAGCCAAAAAGAAGAGCCACAAAGGCAACGCGTGGACTAGCCGGTATAAGTTACGAAATGCGTGTTCGTGTACTCGGTGTGTTCTCATTAGAATACCGACGGCGTCGCGGAGATCTTACTCTCACACACCGGATACTAACCGAAAGCGAGCATCCATGTACATCACTGTTGACTCTAGCCCCATACAAACAAAACCGAGGGAACCACCTGAAACTAATGACGCAACACTCTCGTTTGAATTATAGAAGGTAATTTTTCTCACTTAGAATCTGTTCTCACTGGAACGTATTACCCAGCTATGTGGTGAAGGCACCAGACATGATGACATTCGAAAGACTCTTGGATTTTCATCTTGGTGATAAACGATACACAACACTTTGTTAAAGTGCAATGATTTAACCACTGATACTTTACGTTCCACGTTGGAACATTTTGCTTTTAAGTTTCTTTTGCACATCCATCCTGTGGGTCTGGTAAAGTTATGCTTTTTATCCCATCATACAGCATTGAACCATTGAACCATTGAGACATCGGAGCCTGGTGCGTGAAACAACCGTGCTGTGAGGTTCACTTGCTTTTCCTGAGCCATAAACGTGGCGTCGAAAACGCTCGTTGCTCACGCGGTGTTCTCACTAGCTTTGAGTTAAATTGCGAAAGCACCGGTAGCCGAACGTAACGAGCCTCTTTATGTCCGCTGACCTAAGGGGCCAGTTTTCACAACCGTACAGTAGGGTCGAACGTACCGTCGCCTTGTACACTCTACCCTTCAGGATGAAGGTGATGTCGCGCTGGTGCCGTAAGTGACGAAGGTTAGCAAAAGCGCCTCGAGCTTTTGCTATACGTTTCGTGGTCTCATCTTCCCACGGGCGCTGATACAACTTCCCAGGTAGTTGAATGTTTGTATGACTTCTAGCTGAGCCTAGCCACGGGTCAGCGAAGAAGGCGGTCCAGGCCAATCTTTGAGGAACGCTTTGCCCTTTGAGGGTGCAAAGCAAAGCCCGAAGCGGCTAATCTGACCAGTGCCGCTTGGCACGGCTGTGAGGTATCACAGATTAGGGCAATATCATCAGCATGCTCTAAGTTGAAACGCGTTCTCCTGGGAGCAAATCGGCGTCTTCTAAGTCGGTCCTGTAAACGCGATTTCTATGACTTTGTCAATAGCGCATTTGAAGAGGTGAGGTGCCAGCGGGCATCTTTGTCTCACACCGCTGGACATATTAATGGGCGACGACAGCTTGCCGTAAGTCCTCACTATGCCTGGTCGACCAGCAGGTTTGCTAGCTAAGCCCTTCTCATGCTGAAGCCTAGCCAACCTAAGAGGTAGCTTGCACTTATTCTGCACCACCGGCTACCTGTCATACGTGCTTGTCGCCCACGTTTGCCTGGTATTAGTTGGTTCAGGATTAGTTCAAGCTACATCCTAGGTTGACCCGGCTTCAGTATGAGAAGGGCTTAGCTGACATTGCCTCGACCCATCCGAGGAAGTTCTTCATCTATGTCAAGCGACTGTGGTACAAACTCCCAATGTCCAGCATTGCTTCAAGGGGATGGAACCCATGCTTATAGCGACAATGACACGAGTTGGGTTTTGGTGAGCAGTGCTCAAGCGCCTTTGTCCGCGAAACAACTGCGTCACGCAGAGAACTAGCTTCAAAATTCCCTGGCGACGATTGTCTGGAGGAACTTAGTGTAACAGTCCTAGTTTCCCCGGTAGCTGAGAGTAGTGAGCGCTCTCAAGGCTTTCGGGGCCAGAATCTGTTCACCCTGAACTGCTGCACGGATTGGCAGCGGAACTCAGCCGACCTCTAGCTTGTGGGTTTCAGAAGTCACGAAAGAGCTGTACCATGCATCCCAAATGGAAGGAGGCTGTGGTCTGCCCGATTTCATGTTCGATGACAAAGACCTACCGGCTACTTATAGGTTTGTCAGCCTGACTAGCGTGACGCTCAAATCACTGGAAACTTATTAAGAGGTTCAGTGGAGAACCACTTGAATAAATTTATCCTGCTTAGTGTCGCGCAAGCAGAACTTCTCAATGGATGTTCGTGTCTAACGAACTTGTTGGTAGCTCGAGAGAGCTGGACTGAAGCCGTAGACAGGGGACATGTAGTTCATTGACGTTGATAAGGTCTTTGCCCCCGTTCCCCATGCGCGACTCTCCTTACGTTGAAGTCGTATGGGATATCAGGTTGCGCCCTTCAGTGGATATCATCTTTTCTGGATAGGCGGAAACAGGGTATTCGTGTGCAGCATTCTTTTGTTTCGACAAGCTGCCATTAGCGGCACTCCGCAAGGTTTTGCCCTGAGGCCGCTGTTATTCGCAGTCTACATTAATGTCTCGTCTGGGGAGCTTGAGATGCTATCGCTCCTAGTTGCTGAATACCTAAAGCTCTGAAATATAGTAGACGTCTGCGGAGGTACTGAGTTTCCTCAACGAACACTAGACAGACTCCGAGAAGGGTCTGTCTTGTGTTTGCTGCATTTACTTCTTTGTATCAAAGTATGATTCCTCCACAAGTTGTCATCGATAGGAGTGAATTGCCAAGCATAACCTATCAGGTTGAGTTGAACGTCGTCCATTTTTCCACTCTACACGCTGGAGAAAACTGGAAGACGGCCAGCAAAAAGTTCCTGATGTAGTTTATTTGACGTACTTTCGGGCTCCTAACAGCTGATATAGTTGTGAAATGCTTCTCAGCTTTCGTGCGACCCCACCTAGAATGTTGCGTTTAAGCCTATATAGGCTAATGCATGGTGGATTACACCATGTATTATGTAGCAGTCTGGTTCCCCGTTTAACTGTGTAAAGTAACTAAAATTATTTCATTGTATACTTAGGCGACCGGTGCGGAGTGCAAAACGGTTGACTTGAGCATCGCCGTTTTACTTGGCGCCCGCTTCGACTGTAACGCGCGAGCACCCTTTGTGCTGCGCAGCTTGCATTGCCCAACCTGACAGCGTCAACCGTGACATTTGCTGCTGCTCAGAAAAACAGGCAACCTTTTGCAATGCAAATGAAAGCCACCCTGCAACTAGAACCGCTTTTTGGAATCGTTTTCCGGGCTCCCGCTAAACAGCAAACTCCGACTACAGGAAAAGTTCAAAGCCGGATATTTTGAACCATTCTTCATTGAGCCCGTTCAGGTTAGTTTTTCATATTTTCCGGTTGATTTTGCACAGATTGCATTATTTTGTATGCATTTTTAAACTGTAGCTTTGGTAGATCATAAGTTAGTGTCTCCCGTTAGTGTGGCATAGCTCTGTCCCACGTTCCTTGGACATGGGTCGTCTTTTGTGGTTTGCTCATCTAGGAGCAGAGGTTTATAACCACAAGTATTATCGGCTACGCTAAGAAGAGCAACTTCAGGTCCTATCTTCCCAAGGAGATATCAATGCAGGTTCGAGACATCACCATTTCACAGATCGAAAACATCTGAGGTCCTCAAGGTGGCCAGGATTATGCGTGTCACGCTCTCTGAAAAAGTCTGCCTGCGGCAGCTTTTCAGAGATATGTAGCTGGGCGACAACCTGCTCTCAATCCTGCTAAGGGAGATGCAGCAACCCCGAACGAGACTTTAATTCGCGAACTACAGCTACAGCGGCTAGTGGAAAAGCGATTCTGGTAATCGTGCGCTTCGATTACTCAACTAGCTGATTTAGCATTAGAGCCATCGAATAAGCGCAGCCATAAGCGGACGCCAGGAAGCTCAACGCGGTCGCGTCCCAGGGCACTTCATTAAATGGCTTACAGTCAAGTATGGAAGCCATGCGAACCCAAGTAGCGATACTTAGTCGGCAAGTTCAACGGCTCACCATGAGCCGTCGCTGTCGCCGCCGATTCAAATCGACCTCGAAACGCTCTACCTCCAGCAACAGGCAAGGTAGGTGTTGGTACCACCAACGCTTTGGTACCGCAAATAAATAAATAAATGGTATATTCCTCGGCGCTTGAAGGTACGGTCCAACTATGTGGGCTGATCAACGTGTACAAAAGGATCACAAAAAATAACCAATTTGTTCACGCTTTTTACAATGAATCCAAAACGGGCATTAAAGTAATTGGCTGGATTAAGGTATTAAAGACATTAAAAAACTAGGTACATTAGCACATGCAGAGTTAAGTAAAGGTCCAGGTAAATTAATAAGGCCAATCGTGGAACCGTCGCAGGGGACCTGCTTCCATGCAAGGTGGTCCCTCGAAAGGTTTCGCCCGCACTTTCATGCTATGCCCGGTCGCGTGCCTGGGTAGCGTAGTAGCCTATCAGCCTTCACTAGTTTATCATATGTTATGCTCTCTTTAGGGCTCGAGGGTTAAGTCTTGTACGCTTGCCGGGAAGCAGGGAAACTTCTAGGCCGATCCCTAATGGCGACGGACGCAAACCGGCCAGAAGCAAAGTTACCTCCTCCGTGTTAGAGATATGACTTCAGCACCGATTTCCTAGTCGACACAGGAGCCGACGTTAGCGTTATACCCGTAGCTTAAAAGAATGGATCTCACCCTCGCCGATCAACCAACCTGCCGCCGATTGCATCCAAGCGAAACTTTCGGTGGAAAGCTGCCAAGGCTCAATTTAGGCCACCGGCGGACTTTTCGCTGGGCTTACATAGTAGCAGCCTTGCCTTCCGCTACCACAGACATAGAATTTCTTAACACTTCAAACTTACCGTCATTGCCAAAAGGAAGTGACTTATCGTCCCTCGGACAAATCTTAGTGTTATCGGGACTAGCGCCAAGGTGGCCGCTGGTACTCCCATTCGTGTCATGCCTCAGGCTTCACAGCCTTTTACCGACCTGTTCAATCAGCAACCTACGCTCGCTCGCAATCAGAACGACTTACCTCTTGTGAGGTCAAACTGAACTAAGGAACTGCCAGCTTCGTTCCACCCTTAAAGCCTAGCTCCTGACATGCCTAGAGCGGCTAAGGCGGAATTCGAGCAAATGCGTGAACTGAGAATAACCCGTCCATCTAAACGCCCATGGATGTCACCCTAACACATGCTACCCAAGAAATCAGGTAACTGGCGCCTCTGTGATGACTACAGGGTAGTCAGCAAAGTTCCCGTCAAAAATAAATACCTAATTCCGCACCTGCACGACTTGACTTCAGCTTAGCTAGTAAGTAAATAAATAAATAGTTTATTCTCGTCATTGCGAGGCACGCCATCAAGGGCACGCTCATGGTAATACCGACGTGTAAGATCCGCAAGTGCACAACTTAGTATATTTTGACAAATAGTATAGGAATGTGTGCGTGTTTGTTGACATGTAAAAGTATGTTTGTGTCTGTGTTTGGAGGTAGCCATGTTGTGTGATTAGGTAAAGGTGATGCTGTGTTTTTGTTCGTTGAGTTCACCATTAAAGGTGAAATCAATGGAAAGCTTAGAATCGGATGACGTTCGTAAGGTGTGAATGATCCTCCGTAAAAGGCAGCGACTTTATTTATTCGCGAGGCACGTCCGTCACGTCACAGTGTTGTTAAACGGATACTTGTGGTCTTTTATGGGAAGAACGCTTGCCGGGCGGAATCCCACCACGTCCTAGAACACTGCCGCCGAACCATTCGCCGGAACGGGATTTACCCGAACCACTCAGCTGGCACTAGTAGGAGGTTGTTCGGCTGGCAAACTCGGCTTTAGTAAAGTCGACCTAGCGCGCCTACTATCAAACACCAGTGGCATCAGCAAACTTCCCTGAAACCAGTTATTACCCAGTTCGGCATTTTCGAGTGCTTCAGAAAGCCTCCCGGCCTCAGCAACGCTGCTCAACCTTTTCGGCATCTCCTTCGAGGTAACACCAGAACTTGAAGGCGTTTATCATTACTTGGATGACATTCTCATCGCCAGCTGTTCTGATGATGAACATCTTCCGTACCCTGACGCACTACTCCAACGATTGACCCAGCATGCCGTTAACCTCAATCCCGAAAATGCGTACTTGTCCAAACCACCAATGACTTCCTTGGCACAAGGTATCCTTCGCTGTTATCAAAGCTGTACAAAACAAAACCGAGGCATTGAAGGACGAGCTTGCTCGTAGCTCCTTCCGACCACGCCGGTTCCTTGGCCGGGTTAACTATTATCGACGCTTCATTCTTAACTGCACGAGCATTATACAATCAATGAGCGACTTGCCCCGCGGCAATAAACGCTATTTTAATTTTCCATTCAACGCTAGACCGTCTTTCGCGAAGCTTAAAGTGGCAACCTCCAACATAGTGCTTTTCGTTCACTCAGCCCCAACTGCGTTACCTGCTTCTACAACTGACGCATCAGACACCGCTATCAGTGCAGTCCCCCAACAACTCATCGAACCTCAATGGATACCCATAAGCGGCTTTGTGAAACGTCTGCGTTCTGCCGAATCGCGTTACAGCACCTTTGGTAGGGAAGTACTAGCGATCTATCTAAGCAACAGACAGTTACGTCACAAGCCATCGATCGACACAAGCAATGGCGCAACAGACAAGCATCGTCCACGGGAAACTTGACATCTAGACTATGTTTCTCAGTTTAGGACAGATGTACGTGATGTCTCAGGTGCTCTCCATCACGTCGCAGATGCTAGTTCACGCATTCATCAGATCGGCTCATCGCCTGACACCAGCATTGATTTAAGCGCCAGGGCTGCTGCTCAACATGCTGCTCCCGATACTTAAGAGCAACGAAGCAAAACCACCTTGAAACTACGCGGAGTTCCACTAGCTTCATCAGAGGGGACTCTTCTTAGTGACGTCCCTGAAACTGCTCCCCGCCCCGAAGTTCCTACGACGGTGCACCGACTGTTTTCCAATACTACACAACCCATCGCGCCTCGGCATACGTGCTTTGCAGTGGGTCCAAACCGAAAGCTCCGTTTGGCCCAACATCAACCGCTACGTCCGCAATTAGGCTCGCGCATGTCTACCGTGTCAGCGTGCCCAGTCGGCGTCATTCCAGCTCTCGACTCCCGTTTCGCTCACGTTCACGTCGACCTAGTCTGAACATTGCCTCCAAGTAAAGGCTGCGTGTGTCTCCTCTCCTGTTTCGACCGATTCAGCCGTTGGTCAGAAGCCGAGTGCCCATCTGACAGTTGCACACGCTTTTCTAGAACGTTGGGTAGCTCAAGTTGATTGCCAAAGTGTAGACATCGTTGACAAAGGATCGCACTTTGACGGATCCCTCAACAAACTTCACAGCGTACTTGGTTGCCAGCACAACTGAGCCACCACAAACCACCCCGCAAATGACGGGATAGTAGAAAGATTCCCCGGTTAACTGAAAGCATCAGGTTGTACTAATCTAGCACGGCTTGTTCCACTCGTTCCTTCAGGCAGAAGGAACACGATTAAAGTGGATTTGGATGCCACTACTTGTTCACTAGTCTTGGCTGCATATAATGCTCGTCTGGTGAACTTGGCGCACCAAAAGCGCTGGCAACTATTGTCTGGCGACTATGCAGCTCGCCTATGTCATCACATGTGACAACTTCAGTCGGCGCAACCCAGAGCACCGAGCTTGCTTACAAACGTGGCTGAAAGCGTAACCAATTGCATGCACGTGTTCTTTCGCACAGTAGTGTACGCCAGCCACCGCAAACTTATTCTGGCCAGTACCGTGTCGTATGCAGCAGCGACAAGAAGTTTACCATTGACTACAATGCTACATCTGAGACGACCAACATCGATCGACTCAAGCCAGCATTTTTCGAAAACTGACTCATTGGCGTAGCAAGTACTTTCTTAACCCGGGCCAGCACAGTCAGCACCGCGACCTCAGACCAGTCACTCCACTCCAGCGAAGCCAACAGCCTCACCCGACGGCAGCCCTACTCCGCCTACTATCAATCGACGCGGTAGGAAGGTGAAACCCCAAGTTCGTTTTTCCGACTTTTTAGTGTCTGGTAGATTCCTTAGAGCGTTTCACTTCATGTCTCGTCCTCATCGACCTACAATGGTTTTTCGAACTCCTCAAGAAAGACTAAAACGCTTTGAAACTAACTAAAGGGTGCAAAACTTTTTGAAAACCCCCAAAACAGCTTTGTGGGTTTTTCGCTTTGCATGCTTTTGTGTACTGCTTTAGTTTAGGTTGCTCTATTCCTTTCTGCTTTCCATATATACAACTGTCGGTTGGTCGCCCCCGGTCGTACGTTTCGTTGGATCCCCGAAACACAACTGTGAGCATAATAAACTTCCTGCGCAGCAAGCCACTTGAACTATACGAACTGTCTCTTCCACAAAGCATTTTCCTTTTCGACGCCGTAGGGAGGACTTATGTGGGAGGCCACTAGAGTCCGATTGCATGACGCTCCCCGAGCGGCAGCGACAGGTTGCACAACCTGGTCTCGCAGAAGGTTGGAACGCGATAGACAGTTCTCAGGTAGATAGAAGGACTGCCTATCCAGTCCCTTCTGGGCGAGGACTATGAAGCAATCTGGAGATTCCCCGGTTTGCCTGTGTAACATTCTAAAACTAGTATTTCATTGTGCATTTAGGCGAGCAAAGCGGAGTGTTGACTTGGCTGGTACGTTTGGTTGCTTGAATTACTTTTCGTCATTTTGCTTGGCACCCATTCCGATTGCAACGAGCGATGGCTTTTGTGTACTGTGCACCTTGCATTTCCTTAGCTACCAGCGTCAATGGTGTCGTATTTTCTGGGCAGGTAAACAGGAACCATTATGCAAGTAATAGAAAGCTTCCCTGCAGCTAGATTTGTTCGTTGAAATTGCTATCTGGGCTCCCGCAAACTTTCCTTGTTTACTGAGTTGTAGAGGGAGATCTCAAATCAGCCCCATCACCTCCGGTTCAGAACAGCAGCTTGTATCATTGACCCATAGTGGTAGCGGAATTGCAGTGTAGTCTCATGCGGGACCTCTATCATTGCAGTGTACGGATGAAGCCCGCGACCTAGGTGTTATCATAATTAACATTTGTAAGACTTCGTCGCAATATCGCCATACTGTCAATAAAGTGCAACAAGTTATTTCGCCTTAGGAGGGCGACGAATAAAACTAAAGCTTAAGTATTCTCGCCGATATATATGGCAGTGGTTAGGCCGCAGCTGGAGTATTGTGTTCAGGCCTGGGCATTGTACCTCCGTAGTGAGGTCATGTGTATAGAAAAGAGTCAGAAACTCGGGACAAGGATGATCGAAGGGCAACGAGGGAAATAGGACGAAGCTCGTTTAAGTAGTTTGGGATTGATTTCCATCGAACAGCGTAGGTTAAGAGGGGATTTGATAGAGACCGTTAAGCTAATAAAGCGACTTTGTGGGGTTAGTCTCACCCATCTGTTTGCGTTAGCTACGTCGGACCACCTGCGCGGTCATCGATTGAAGCTCAAAGCACCTAGAGCTAGTTGGAGCAGAACGCTCTACAAACCATGTAGGTAACATCTGGAACAAACTACTTCTGATTTGGTGCAATATGAGTCTGTAGATGCTTGTAAAAGGGGCGTATATGAGTGTTGATTTGATCTTTTCCCAGAGATATTGTAACTGTACAGGAATATGTAGTGTATCCTGCCACTTACTCATTAAAGTGCAAAAATTACTCTTGTTCTTGTTTTATTGCTTTGCAGAAGCCAGCAGAGTCAATCCAGTCGAAGTGCCGGGGCCGCTTTACTTAGCGGCGCAGGAAACAGGAGGCTCGTTAGGCGAACGCCTCTACCGTCCGTTGTGCCTGACCTGCACACACCGCGGTCCGACGGAACTAGAGCGGAGACTCGGCTATCGATTTTCAGGAACTCGCTTCAAGTATGTGTCGTCAGGTTATCTACGGTTACGGGGTATGAGCTTAAACTAGACGTTCTTATTCGGTAACGTGCAACCGTGCCCATTTCCTGACCAACCATCATATAATTAGAATCAAAGTTCCGTACTTTCCTTCACTTTTGCTATTACCTTTTACTTTCAAATGACCTTTCGTACAATTTACCGATTTCCCTTTACTTTGTTTATTTTACTTAACTGGCATAGCGGGGACTGCTGGGAACGGTACATTGGCTTATAAATAAATAAATGATATACAGTCTATTCGCAAATTTATAGACACACCAAAGCAGGCATGCTCAAAATTTACAGGTAGTTGTGTTTCACAAAGATGTTTTGGGTTCAATAGTGCATAGTGCAAATGGTCAAGGCACTATAAGTGCAGTACAACGGTACATGTAGACGGAGAGTAGCATCTTCTTTTACGTGTCGGGACAAAGTTTAAATATGACTCTAGTCCACTTGCTAGTCTGTAGTTGTGGGCAGTGACTATTTAGTGGCGAGTCACAGCCGCCACGTAGCAGGGTTGTTAAACATACATTTGTGGCTTCGTATAGGGGGAACGCATGCCAAGCGAGGACCCACCGCGTCCTGCAACACTGCAGCAAAGCATGTTGAACACTAATGTATAACTAGCAATGCAGCTTGAAGACTGATTTCATTTTCAGTTATTAGCAGTCAACTGGCTTCCAGTTTCCTCTGTTTGCTGGACTGATAGCATGTCTAGGGCCGCCATAATTGTTGAGGCCGGTTTAGCAGGGGAACATACGAATAGTCGTCTTGTTGTATGTCCAGGAGGGCGAAGATTCAAACATTCTGCTGTCTGGATTTTTCAGAGGTATAATTTTCGGGAGCGTGAAGACTTGTCCAGCTCTCCATACCGGACAACGGCTGTGGTGGTGATTGCAGTTGAGTACGTTTGATATACAGTCATGCACCATGTTGGTCCTTGTCAGTTATTACGTCCGTGGGGTGAAATCTGTTCTTCGGTCCAATTCCAGATCTGCAAGAAGTTCCGGACCTCGGAGAAAGGGGAAAGTAAGGGACCACCGAGCGAAGACCGCAAGAACAGGCTTGGAGTTGCACAACGCCATAGTCTTAGGTTACAACATTTAGAGTTGAGACAAAATCATGAACCCTGCGCAACGATGATTATGCTGAAAGTGCCATTTGAATGCTCTCTAGAATCAATAGCCGTATGAAAAGCCTGCTAAGGTCTGCGTAGAGACAGGAGCTTTGTACCAGTACGTAATCCACGGACTAGCAGTTTCCTATGAAGCAACAATTGCGTGGGGAGAGAGCAAAGAAATTTAGAAGCCTGGTGGTGATTGAGTGGTGTATGAATAGCACGTAGTCAGCTTAATACGACAGGGAGGACAGAATAAGAAAGGCAAACACATAAATAGTTTGCCGCAAGACAGATCTAAATGTCCGTTGATGGTAAGGCAACGGAAAGATGGGGTGCAGACCTTTTAGAGGCATAAAGGTTAGAGAGGTATGGAGTGGCTCCTAACAAGCGCTGGATAATCGCAGATGCATGGATACTACAAGCACTAGCTGCTTCTAAACAGCGGTGCCGAATTTGAGACTATTGACAGCTGACGGCACTAGGAATGACTATCGGTGGCCAGATATAGCCGTTCCAATAAGACGCTTGGTCACTAGTGTATGCCTACTGGGTCACAGAATGCAACAACAAGCCAGCGAAGGTAAGTAATACAAACATGCTGAAAGATTATATGCTAGAGAGACAATGTGTGTATCCTAGCGAGCTGCAGATCTGCGCCGAGGTGCACGGAACCTACACCGAATCGCTGCAAAGAGGTGAAGAAGAAGGAAGACAGCTAGTGGCCCTGGGAGAGAGTATCGGTGGCCAGCAAAGGCATTCGGATTAAGCCTTTGAATTACTAGTGGATGCCTACATTGACAGAAAAAGTCAAGGAATCAGCTAGGGTAAGTGATGCAAACGACCTAAGCGAATAAAAGGTGGAGAGACAAGGAGAGGGTCCTGGCGCAACGATCCAGGTTGTGGAGAGCAGAGGATAGAACATTTGTCAGCTCCGTCGATTCTTATTCAATGCGGGATGGCTGCGTGTCGTGGTGTGACGACGTTCCTCGAGAGATCGCCACAGTTGCAGCGAAAGCAGCAGGACCGTAGCGTCTTCAATAAATGTTTGTCTAAAAGCCTCTTGAAACATTCTTCCGAAAGTGCGTCAACAATATCCTTTGGTAAACTGTTCTACTCACTCACCATCCGGGTGGACTGGGTGATGTCTGAGCCAACGTGGAGCCTTCATGCATTGAACAGCTTGCATTTGTGACCTCGAGTGGAACAGTCGGTGTTGGGGCAGAAGAACCGCAGGAGCTCGTTTCCGCGTTCACCATGGTTGCGTATAGTGTAGATGAGATCGCCGAGGCGAGGGCAGGGCTCCGTTGGAACCTGGTTCAGGTGGTGAAGTCGGAGTGGGTACGGAAGCTCGCGTAGCCCGATGACAACTTTCGCGGCACGCCTCTCGAGGTTCCCTAGCAAAGAGCACTCAAACTTAAAGAGGGAAAACGGCTGGTTGCTCATATTCTAGTATGGGTCGTAAGCATGCAGTAAATGGAGAAAGGAAGGTCTCAGGGGTCATTCGGGAGAATGACCTTCTCAAGGCATCTAGAAGTCACTTTGCAGTTGCGACCTTCTTCAGTGGGTCTTGGGATGTCCTAAGGTCAGAGGATACGATGAAACTGAGGTGCTTTTCTTGCGTGGTTCTTGAGAAGAAACCCACCATTATGCCATAGGTCGTATGGGTCAATTTTACAGATTTGGAAAACCACACATTTATCGCGAGTTACAGGTAAGCGAAACTTGGTAGACCACTCGTGCAGTCTAGCTAGAGCCGCTTACAATCCATCGGCATCGTCTAGGCTACATACTGTTGACCACTGCTTGAGAGCGTCAGCGTAGGTAAAACAGTCGGTTTGCAGCGCAACGGGGAGGTATTTAAGTACATGTTGGGAAGTTCTGGTCAAAGTACGGATCCTTGTGAAGCCCCACTTGTCGTTGGTACAGGGGCTGCTTGCTTTGCTTGACCTTTACGAATACGATGCGGTTTCTTAGGAAGTCGGCGATCCAGGAGAGGACTTTGCCCATCATACCGAGCTCCTGAAGTTTGCGCAACAGCATTTGGTGTGGAACTTTGTCAGAAGCTTTGCTGAAGTTAATGCCAACCACGTCCATTTGTTTTTGGGCATCTATGGCTGGCGCTCAAGTTGCTCTGATGACTAGCAAACTGGATACGCAGGAAAGTACTTTCCGGAAACCGTGTTGGGATGGAGAAGTTACGCCTTAGTTCTCACATGGTAGCTGGCGCGTTCACTTAAGGATTCCTTCTATGGTCTTGCAGACGACGTATATCAGACAGCTTGGGCGATACTTCATCAGACGATGATGGTCTCCGGTCTTTTAACTGGGCATCACGGTGCCTTCTTTCCAGTCAGTGGGTAACCGGCCGACTTCGAGGAAGTGGGGAAATATCTGGGGGGGGAATCAGCGACGTATTCGGCTAGGGTCTTAAGGAATACGGGATGCAGCTCCCGTGGGTCAGGAGAGGAGCAGATCCAGTTCGAAGTGCTTTCTCACTACCTCAGGGTTGATTTCGATTTGATAAAAGCGGAGCATTGTGCGGGCAGAGAGTTTCTGTGCAGAGGACTCCACCGAGTAAACGGAAAAGTACTGCGAAGCTAAAATGCTGGCTTTTCCCTCGTCACCGGGAAGCACAGTGCCTTCTTCGCAGAGTAGCGTGGGGATCTCACGACCCGCCCTGACTTTCTTTTCAGGTACGAGAAGAGTTGCTTGGGACAAGTTAGAGATTCCGTGGCCAGGCTGTGTTCGTACTGGAGCCGCTTGTTGCCCTTTATCATGTCTCTTAGAGTCTTGTACGCTGATTAGCTAGATGCCAGTTTTGTGGTCTTGTAATGATCCTACAGTTTCACTCTTCTTTCCATTAAGGATCTGAGTTCGCTAGCAAGCATGGGGGCCTTTGGAGTAAGGCCTGGCTTTGCGTTTTTGGAACGTTATATTTAATGAGCAGCATCAGCTTGGATCTTAGTAGCTGCTACGCGGCGTCGAGATCCAAATACTGTGGAATATTCCAATCCAGGCTGCTTGCCGCTGCTTTAAGTCTGGACTGGTCGGCTCGGCATAAGTTGCGACGGCGTGTCAGTAATTGCCTGAGCAGGTGGGAGTCGGACGCTTCGTTTTAGATCTGTAGCGCTCCAAAAGATAACTATTATCTTGCGTACAATTTCAGCGATGACCAACTGTAAACTATTGTTTCTTGTTTTACTCTCGCGTACGTTATGTTCAGGTTGACCTACATCCAACTCGACACTTGCCCGTCCTGTAAGTTCCCGCCCACAAGTGTTTGCTCAGTTTTCGCTTCATCCGTCCGCGTCTTCTTGTAGCCCTTCGAATAGAGTCCGCTGCGTCGGACTCCAAATGCTTTCTGATATCCGCGGTTAATTTCGCGCACCGTCTCGGACAAATATTCACTAGTCCTACAAAGTAGTGACCACGATTCGCACGCGCGAATTTAAACTCTTTTCAGGGTTTGCATTTTTTGGTGAGTTCGTTCCTTTCCCCGTTAGCGTCTCATTTGTAGGTGTTCAATTCTCACTTGCTGGCTGCTATGTTTGCGACACTTATCCATGTATGAGTCCAACGGACTCACTGGCTTTTCCTGAGTCAGCATACTCTAGTACCATTTTATTAGCACCCTAGCATAACGCGTTCCCTGCGTGACGCTATATATACATTTGTTCCGCACGTTCACTTTTCTTTAATTGATCTTTATTACTTCACTTTATCAATCAATTCTTTCTCACCTAGTGTTCTGTGTCCATGTTTGCAGCAAAGGTTTCAACACTTACTTATGTTTGAGGTAAGCCCTCTCGCAGACTTTCCCCATCTCAGTCGGCCACTGCACTATACCCTTAGTACCTTCATGTTGCTTTCAGTCTTGACCCCCGAAGATTTTTACTCAGCGCTTAAGTCCTAACTATCTGCTACCTTACCACCAATTGACCTTTGAACCTCTTTCATCGCAAGCCATTTATGCCTTCACCTACTTATTCTGCGTTCCCTATCGAAGTAGGCTGGCTACCAGCTATTCATCCACGATGCAAATGCCGCTGGCCTTTGAATTTTGCTTTCTGCCTTCTCACGCAATAGTTGCACCAGGGCAAACCGATACTGCGCTTTTTGCTTAAAGACGCAACGCTCTGTATTCCATGCAGTTGGTAGCAACCAACCTATTCGCCCGTTGCTTTCGTAGCACATTCAAAAGACACTTCCAGCAGAACCATGGTTGCACATCGTACATCATGTGTCTCCACTAATCGTTATGACGTAGGATTCTCACAATGTTTGTTTACATGCCTGTTCTTTGCGGCCTTGGTTGTCTCTCACCATCCCTTTTCTCCAAGTTCCATAAATTCTTGGGGATCTGGGATTGGACCGAGAAACCGTTTTCGCTCGGGACAGCACCTACCAATAAGACCTACAAAGAACATGGCTGTACAACAAATGGATACAACTGCACTCACTACCACGACCGTTGCCAAGTAATGCTAGCTGGACACGAGGCTTTTACACTCCTGAAAATACACACAAACCTGAAAAATCCAGACGCAAGAAACTTGCATTTTGCTCACCTGGACACTCATAAAGACCATTCTGCGTGAAGCTCTCACCATTCATTGGCCTCAGCCATTATGGCGGCCCTGACCCACCATAACTGATCAACTACCGAGGAACTTGGAAGTCAATTGTCTGCGGATAATCGAGGGTGAAATCATTCGGCAACATGCGCTGCCAGCTGCACATTAGTGTACAAACGGATTTCTGACAGTGTTCCAGGACGTGGTGGGTTTTCGCCTGGCAAGCATTCTCCCTATAAAAAGTCACAATTCTTTGTTTAATAACACTGCGACGTGGCGGATGTGACTCGCCACTGAATAAAGTCATTGCCCACAACTACATACTGGCAAATCGAGCAGCATCACAATTTAATATTTTCCTGACACGTTCAAGAATAAGATACGCCCTGCCTGCCTGTATCCTGTTCCCTACACATATAGTGCCCCGACTGCTTACACTACACGCGCTAGAACCCAGCTTATCTTCCTTCATTGACGACATTATTCCACATGCTTTCTTTTATAATTTTGCAGCCTGTACAATTATCGGCTTACTGCCGATTACATACACAGCGATGTGTTTGTTGCGAAACGTAATCGCACGTAACTGTTGTTAATGCCTGGTTTGGTGTGTCTGGACAAATTCGAGAATAAACTATTTATTTATTTATTTATCTATTTGTTTTATATACGTGGATGCATTTGTTTCTTGCGTAATTTTAGTAGGTTTATTGTGTTTGTTCTTTGAGCCTCTCTATTCACATTGCTCATTGCTTTTCAGAGAGCAGGAGGAAAACTTTTGTCAGCCCTATCGATTGCGTATCATGCTAGGTTTGAAGCGTTTGTTGTATTGCTACTTTCCTTGGGGGTTCGTCGCAATTGCAGTGACAGTCGCAAGCGGCCAGCATTCTCAGCGAATGCTTGTCTAGAAGTCACTTGAAACTGTCCTCGGATGGTGCGTCTGCAATTGCTTCCGGTAGTCGCTTTCAATCATTCACCAGTCTTGTGGATAGAGTGATGTCCAGGCGAATTCTGTCTTCGTTGCTTAAATAGTTTCCACGTGTGACCTGGTGTGGAACAGTCAGTTTTGGACCGGAGGAATTGTTGGAACTCGCTTCCAAGCTTCCCACGGAGGACGCGCTCAGTGTAGGTGGGATCACCCCGGCGACGCCGGAGCTCCAGGGTGAACATGTTTAGCTGTTGGAGTCGTATGGGGTACGGGAGATCACGAAGTTCCAGAACAGCTTTCGATGCACATATAAAAGCCTTTCCCAGCAGAGCGCAATCAAACTTTGCGCGCGGATGGATAGCTGGTAGGCTGTATTCTAAGAAGGGACCGATGTATGAAGTGAACAAAGGCCGGAAAATCTCAGGAGTCATTCAAGCGAATGATCTTCGTAAGGCACTCACCAGCCTCCTTCCAGTGGCCAACTTCTTCAACGTATTCTGTGTCGTTCTAAGGTCAGAAGTCACGATAACCCCGATATTTCTCTCGTGAGCGGTATTCCTGAACGAAACCTCACCAATGTGGTGTGCGTCTTGCGGTTCATTGCTACCCATTGGGAGAACAGTACATTCGTTTCGGTTTACTGGTAATCCGCACTCGATAGACTATTCGTGTTGCTGGCCTAAAGCACCTCGTAATCGGCCCGCTTTTCAACGCTGGATACTGTTGACCATGGCTTGAGGTCATCGGAGTGGATCAAGCCTGCGGTTTGAAGTGCAGTCGGCAGGTCGTTGATGCAAAGGTTGAAGAGCTCTTGTCCACGCACTGATCCTTGGGAAACGCTACTAGTTATAGGCACTGGAGTAGCGGAGGTGTAGTGTATTTGTACGCGCGTCGTCATACCTCTTAAAATAGTACTGTTCAATTTCCTTGGCAGTTTGCTCGGTCCGTGTTTCTGCGCTCCCTTGTTCTATAGGATAACAATATCTGCACGAAACACCTCTGAGGACATACAAGCGACCCTCCCATGGACATGAATTCAATACAGAACAAAAAATTCACCGGCACTTCGTAATCCTGACACCAAAGGATCCCAGAAACCTAAGCAAATCAATACAAGTCCCCTGAGTCGTCCGAAGTAAACAGCTCCAGCCACTTGCGGTCGACTCCGAAGGAGACTACACCACTATGGGAAACAAATTATCGAGACGTGACTGTGAATATCCGCGAGGGTAATCGGTCAGAAGCAATCTTCAATTTCATACCACCAGTCGGCAGTGTTCCGGAACGTGGTGGGTCCTCGTCTGGCAAGCGTTTTCCCTACAAAAACCACAAATGTCTGGTTAACAACACTGCGACGTGGCGGATGTGACCGGCCACTCAATAAAGTCGCCGCCCCTAACACATTGATAAGTTGACCGATGCCACATTTACAAATTCTTTGCATATATCTGCTCTCACACGAACACGCTTACATATTTCATTAGCGACCTGCCACTGTCCTTAAATACTTCTCAGCTTTTGCCTCATGCTTCACTCACCTGACCCGCACTGTGTACAAAACCTCATCGGACTAGTTCCTCATCGACATACTCCACATTAGTGATCTGATTCTTATCTCTACCTCTGGCATTCTGTGGACATAGACTTCATACAACCTTTGGGCTATATGGGTCCACACTACTGTCTCCAACCGTACTACTCTCGCTCATGGTGCTGCTAATCATGCTAGCATGTACAATATTGCAATGTGTTGATCATGTCCAAAAGGCGTGTCTCGCTTTGTCGAGAATACAGTATTTATGTATTTATGTATTTATAGAATATCACCTGTAAGGCCAATTCCCTGGAGTATATGGAGCAGTCGTACGTGTGGAACCTTTTCATAGGGTTTACTGAGCGCAATGACTGGTACGGCAACATGTTTTCGGGCACCTATGGCTTCTGCCCATGGTTCCATGGCGATTAGTAAGTTAGGGGTACATGTGCGTGCTCCCCGCAAGCCAGACTGAACAGATTGTAGCAAGAACTACGGGGCAATAAAGCACAATATGTATTGCACGTCACGATCCGTCCCACACGCGCTCACGTCCACACACATATAGTCACATTTCCACACCACAACGCACCAGAAATGCGCTGCGGTCGACGGGCACCTACGCCCGCCAATTGGCGACAATTCGGCAACTCAGCTTCGCCTGTTTTGCTTCGTATCTCCGCTCCTGTACGTCGCTTTCCGACCAGCCTGGATTTGTTCGAGGGCTCTTGAATTGCTTGATCACCCAGGCGTCTCCCGGCTTGGAGTCAATCCTTGGGGCATAAAAATCAGCATCATCATCATCATCATCATCATCATCATCATCCTCATCATCATCATCATCATCATCAACAGCAGTACATCAGCCATTTGAACTGATGCTTCGCTGCCATACAACCATGAGGACCTATGAAATAAAGAATAAGAGGGAGAGAAGGGGGACTTATCTGAAAACCTTAATGCCCTAAGCAAACATTCAGGGTCAAGGCGCCTACACCTTGTGTTAACAACATACCGTCACAAACAGCTGGCTATCGTGCAAAGATAAGGCGGCATCGGCGAGACAGCTTCCTTGCGGCTTTCACTGCCACGCGTCATAATCAGCCATTACCCCGCAGATAACTCAGCACCAAACACACTTTAAACAGACAATCCGATTAGTAGACGGCAGCAGACGCGCCACTGGTGTCGGTTGCGAGCCATGTCCTGTAAAGCCATGTCCTGTCTGAATGCTTGGCCTCTCCTCCAATATCGTTTGAGATCTTCCGGGAGCAGACTTTCTTCCCGTCGTCGCCCGCGGTCCCTTTGCCACTTGTCCGGTAGGGCCTGCGTTATGCTGACTGATTCCGGTGCCTCTGTCGGATACTCTTTCTTGCTCTTGTCATTTTCTGCTGTTCCGTGTTGTCGAAGTCCTCCGCGCACCTACAAGATGAGATGAGGTTTAGCTCCACACAGTGTAGCTGGATGGCGTACTTGACTACTCGTTCCATGGTTTTGCATACGACTGATATCAGGCATATTGGCCGGTATTTCGCTAGGTGTTGTTGGTATCCTCCTTGTATTTGGGCAGGATGATACCCGCTTCCTAGCCTGTGGGTAACAAGCCGACTTCGTGGGATTGCCAAAATACTTGTCAGGGAGGGGCAGCGACGTACTCAGCTAACGTTTTGAGAAAGCTGGGAGGCAATCCGCCTCGGCCTGATGAGGAGTTCGGGCCCACTTTGATGAGTAGTTTACTGACTACCTCGGGGTTAATTTCAACTTAGTCCGCAGGGGGTAGTGTTCAGGCAAACCCTTGTTGAGCAGTAAAGATTCCACTCAGTTGACCGAGGGAAAGTGCGCAGCAGTAGACGTATATAAATAAATAAATACGTAAATAGGTATATTTCTAGACCGACTAGAGGCTGCATCCTTAAGGGTTCAGATCAATCGTTACATTAATCCGTTTCTGTTGCATGGAAGTAGGCAACATACAAGTATATGTTCCGCGTTGTCAATTACAAATGCATTTGCATTGCTTGGTGTACAGCTGATGGGGTTGCAGACGCCCACCTTGATATTTTTCTCGATCCTTCGGGCGATATTGGGCTCCTTGTTCTTTAGTTGAGAATGCTGCGCAGCGGTGTAGTTGTGCCTTTATTCTTTGGAACAGGATCCAATTCACAGCAACTTCACTTTAAATTCATTGCACTTTTCGGCCTGCTCAGTCGCCACAACTGTTGGTGCACACATGGAAGAAATGAGAGTGGCAGAATTATAAGCGATACGAAAAATTAAAAAAATAATTTCGGGAAATGCAGATGAAAATAAAGCGGATTTGTGAAGTGACATACTAAGGCGGCGTGCTTCTCTAGAAAAATACAAATTAACAAAGAAATAGAGCTAAAATTTTCTTGCGCTGATATTGCTTTCTGCGCGAAATTTCAACCTGAGTGAATCTCAGATAAAGGAGAAACCTTTTCTAAGGTTAGAAATATTGCGCAAAAGTAACACAAAACAGGCTGCTCTGGAAATTTTTAAGCGCTGAATACGTTTAAAGTAAAAACGATGCAATACGTGCAGTAGTTTGCCAGTTATTCTTAATTAAAAGCTGGTCTACGAATAACGCCATTCTTTTTTGCTAAAAGTGGCTTCCTGCTTTGCATGCAGATAGGAGAAAAAAGAAAGAAAATGTAAAATTTAGCGAAGCGTTATATGTTCCAAATAGGCATAGCTATCCAGAAATGCTTTAATTAGCTCGTAATATACTGCGACATCTAGGGACTGGGTAGGTGACCGAAAAATACACTTTGCAGGCATACATGGCAAAACGTACGCAAATAAGCGACAATTTTGCGCGACGACGCTAGAAATCCAGTAAGGAATATTATATCTGCATGGGAATGTAGGAGAGTTTATAATTAACCCACGGTTAGAAGACTTCAGCATACCATTTTTAGTGGATACTTAGCCACATAACCCTTAGAAATATAGCGTTTAGTATTTTTAAAGACTCTAAGTGGTTCTGAAGCTTATAGCAAGGCCGAATGAGCCAGGTATATCTGAATAACATCGGAGACCTTTCGGATAAGTTGACACATTTTGGCCTGGAAAATGCACACATTTATCAGCTAAACATCGCAACCTTTATCCCTTAGAGCCGATGTTCTATATTCATGAAGCTATGTCACCAACATCATTGAGCTAGAGGAGCATGTCACTAATAAAAAAATGAGTATGGGAAAATTTAGTGAAATTTAGCAATTTTTTGGGGCGTGAAGTTCATTTTGGTCTGCGTTGGTGAAGCATTACCAATTCTACTTCTGAGGATTGTGGTTGCTGGTAATATGAGAGTCTGTTATGCCTCATGTGTTTGATACACACTACTGTGCAGCTCTTTGTTTACTTCCCAGCTATTTCTCTCCAGGTTTAAGTTTCCGTAGGCAAGTGCTTGTGTTGTTCATCCAGGTGGCAATGTTAACTAGTACTTTACTAGTCAAGCCGGGCTGTCTTCTGTGGTTTTCATGGAAAGAGCTGTTCCCGCACCCCCAGCAGGATGATAAGGTAAATCGGGAGCAGAATAGTAACAAAAACCAGTAGGAGCTGTTCGTTCACCCGCCATTACGCGTAACGTTTGGTAGGTTTTGGAGCCAGCTAAATAGATACAGGAACACACTGGCTGCCAAGATAAGAAAAGTCGTGATGGAAAGTTTCTCGGTGGTCCAGCCAGCCAGATGTGACAGGGGCCTACTCTGTCGTTGGTTAGCTTTCGTACCAGTGAAATGGGAATCTGGAAATGCGAGTGTATTTACCAGCAAAAGCTAGACTAATAGCTGGAGGATCTGGTTTTCATTATGCCTATCTACTATGTGTTGCCAATAGCGAAAGCATATGTATATCAGATAAAGCTAAGTCATATGAGGCCAAGAAAGGATAAGTCGGAGAGCAATTGTCCACTTTTTTGGCCTAGTACTTTTAAAGTGCTCGCTTTGTCAAACAGTATGAAAGATAATATAGTATATTTGCTGTTTTCATTACTGACGACAGTTGGAAACGACGGATAGTACCTGGCTAGTGCAGCTAGGATTAATTAAAAACGCATCAATAAAGGACCAGTTAGCAACCGGAGATCTAGGAAGGCAAATAAAGGTTCATCTAAAGCCGGTATTTAGACTGTTTTGGACAAAACCATCGCTAAGATTAGGTGTATCAGCGGCAACAAACGCTTTCAGCAGCTTATGCAAGGCTTAGGTCTGGTAGGATGCCATTATACTAGGAGTGCCTCAAAGTTCACAAGCCTAATACTTTTCCACGGACAAAGTGGTCTAAGAAGTTGGAAAGTGCTAACGGAAACGCTGAAGACAAGGAATTAGAGATGTAGATAAGATGTAAGGATTGAAATTAGGCCTGCACGGATGGTTTCGTCATTGGCCGTGGCTGCAATACCCTTATATTAAGAATAAACGTGTTTTGCGAACCCTGCGCCAGTTCAGTAGAGCCTATGGCGGTATACATATATTTTGAAATATAAGAAACCTCTGACGAACGTGCCCATAGAGAAAGCCGAGATGCTAGAGGGGGGGAGTTTGTGGAAACCAATCTGGTCCCTGCAGCCCTACAGGAATCAACATGTCAGTGAGAGGCACGTAAGCAAGTCGGTATAACTAATCAGTAAATGAGACTATTACCTCTTGGGCATACAGAATTACTAATGGTTAGCTCACCATATCGAGGCGTGCGAAAGTACCCGCCGTGCGACCTGAGTCCGGTAATTGCGGAAGTGGATAAATTAAAAGCCCAAGGGTCTCAAGTGATCGGAGACAAATCATGGAGGTTGTCTTCTAATCATCGCAATTACCGGAAGGATTTTATGCTGGGCGGTCTATAATAAAATAATTATAAATAGTTTAATTCTTCGTCATTGCGAGGCAACATCCATCAGAGGGTGTGATCATGGTTATTACAGACATGTGTGATGCGATCGGCAAATTGGCACAAATTAGTGCACAATTTGATTGACCAATATGCAATGGAATTATATGTGTCCTGGTTTGAGAAGTTAAAACCATGTGTTTAATCTGGGAAATTTGGAAGGTGGATCATGATTGCGATTAGTAGTAGGTAAAAATGTAGCTGTGTAGTGATTTGGTTTCCTTGTTGTGTTTGCCACCATAAAACAGGAAAAAAGTGTGGATGTCCAATGGAACGCTCATATGAATCGGAGTGACGTTCGTGGCGTGATGAGTGTGATATGATGCCTGCGGAAAAGGGAAGAGGGCAGTGACGCTTTATTTAGTGGTCGAGTCACATTCCGTCGCCACGTGGACCAGTGTATGTAAAAACAGAAACTTAGTCTCAGGTTTTTATTTGGAGGGGTAAACGACTTGCCAGGTGAACACCCACCACGGTACCCCAGGTTGAACAACGGACCGGCACGCACCATTTGCTGGAACGAGGGAATTACCCTCGAACACACCCAGAGCATGGCACCACGGATTGGTTGTTCGGCAAACCAGCTTCTCCTTCCGTGGTGCAGCCGTCAGGCGAGATTGGTCCACGTGGGAGAACCCATAGTAATTATAGGATAGATAGATGGTTGAAGAATAAACTTAAGCTTAGTGTAACTCAGGTTTGGCCCGGTTTCTTAAACCATAAATACATGAGTGCGACAGGACACCTCGCCTAAAGTCTACTTAGGTAATAAGAGCGGTAGAGCGACACTGAAAGTAGAAGAAGTTCTGAGCTCAAGTGCTGTAGATATTCAGCACTACATCAATGGGCGGTCCTCAGGCCACAGCGAGCGGCCAGTTTTCGATGAAGTTAGTCTTGCGCAACCCAGACATGATAAATGCTTTGTATCTTGCCAATACAATTGGAATCTTTTGTATCTGCTGCCTCGAATACCTGCAAGTTTTTTCGATTATATCTCATTTATGGAATGCAACCTGTGTTCCTGTATGATCAACGTACAAAACTAAGAATATAGAAGAGATCGCAGTCCTCTTCATCTGTGCCCTTAGTGGCGTAATGGACATGGCCTCTGTTTTTGCGCATTTAAGGTTTAGATGCCCCGTTTCCATCAGTTTAAGTCAACGTGATATATACTGTGCAGCTTTCTATGAATATAGCTTAGTGAGTCCTTAAGCACAGGTTAATGATCACGCGCCTATTGCCATAGGGGCTGAAAGTTTAAGGTGTTCACAGCTTTGTCGGATAACGCAGCCCTTGCATGCCATAAAGATTTGCCAGTCTTACGAAAAGCGTCAGCTGAGCATTTTTTTATTTTTTTTTATTCAGACAGGAAACAAGGTCCAGTACTTCCGTAGGTTGTGAGCATTACAAGGAGCATCACATACCAGAAGAATCGTTCTGTACGACGGGCACTTATAACGTTTCTAGCCCATGCATCTTGCGGATTATAAGAATAACCGGCTAAAGGATGACACGATACGCCCGCCCTTACGCTAGCCACTTTAAAATGAACTTGCACTGGAAATATGGCGGCTGAAGCGAGGGGAGCGCAAGCCCAGATCCGTTTGTCGTGGCCATAACTGTAGAATGATAGTGATGCCATGTGTTGTTAGGGACCCAGCAGTTATAGAAAATTTATGTGGATCATGGACGATAGATTTTAATGCTCGGGAGAAGTTTATTTGTCACGTGTTGCGAGCACCACTTATCAAATGCTGTAAGATTACTCACGGATACTATTAAATTGCCGTGGATAATTCATAACCAGGAGGGACAGACGGAGACAAACCTTTTAAGTTGTCAGAAAATGATGAAGAAAGTCGCCGCCGGTGCTGCCAAGTGCTGTAAAAGGTACATTGAAATATAAATCCAAAATTAGGGTAGGAGCCAAGGACGCTCCCCCATGCACCCACGCACAATGGGGACGGAAGGCCCTAAAAGGATATAGTTAGACTCAACCTTAACGGCCTGCGCCGGGGGGGGAGGGGGGGGGGGGGGGGGGGGGGGGGGGGGGGGGCGTGCTTATTAGAGTAGAAATACCCAGCCAGGCTAACAGTGAGAGACGGACTACCCCCTTAAGCCTTTTACATTATGCAGCAAGGCGCGCATGGGTAGGTACCCTGTCAAACGTTTTGTGCCCATCCAAAATAAAGAAAATAAACATCTGGAAAGCCTATTAGAGATCAAATGGTCACTCACAAGGTGACTAAATTCACGGAAGTCCGAGCTGACAGGATGCACTATAAGACGCGAAGCACTATAGGGAATCCGTGACTTAAGGTTCAGTATATGTGCTCCGACCAGCATTAAAGGTGTAGTACATGAGTGGCTTTGTAAGCAACTTCACAGACGCTGAGGAGATAATAGAAGTGTGTGGTTAATACTCGGCGATAGGATTAACTACTACCATACCTAGTAGGCTTCTGCCCTAGAGATCTATGGCATAAGGAGGAAAATGTACTCCAAGCGGGACTAGGCATTGTACCCTAACAGCATTTGGAAAGGTAAACGCGTGTTTCATAATAGCGCAGGGTATGGGATATATCTTCACACCACCATTCATACGTTATAGATCAGGGTCGGCGTTCACCATCTGGACCTGGGTCTCCTCAGGATGGACTTAAGTAGTTTGAACCGGCAGAACGGACACCTGACACTATTTAGGTCAAACTCTAGACAGAGGACAGGGGAACAGGCTACCGGGTACTTACTTGCACGGCCTCTGAATGCTAGGATACCATAATTATCTAACCATCTAGCGAAAACTTTAAAAATGTAGATCTGAAGACCTCACATACGATTGCATTGCGTCACTAGAAGGTTTCCATTGGGACCTGGAACTTCAGGTAGAGAGATCGAGCCGTTCCCATTAACTTATAGTGTGGGAGCCGAGATCGGCGACAGACCAGCTGTGAGTCCATAGCTGTGTTCGCACAAATCAAGTGCGGCTATTGCTTGATTGGCGTTACTGCTGCTAGATCAGGCAGAAAACTGATGTGCAAAATCTCGCTTCACTCTCATGCGTATGTTGCAGCAATATTGTAAAGGTTATTTTTATAGGAGCGTCTAAGCAGTACGCATTGCGGTTATGCATCCTGGTTTTGAGTAACACTTTTAGAGGTTTGGCACTCAATATTATAATGTGACAAAGGGAGCTAAGTAGAGTCGAGTACAGTGAAAGTATATTTCCTCATAAAACAGCTCAGCCCGAGCGCTACACTAGAAACAGATATTAAAAGGTATTCATCCCTGATTTCTTGACCGGACTAGTATAGCAAAGGTGTTGGTCCAGTTAACGAGTTGCGTCGGGCGGGCTTACAAACGTACGGGGTCACCTTTTAATGTTGGTTAAGCATTAATGTTTGTTTTTAAGTACCACCGAGTCAACGCACTTAAACATGTGGAATCACATACCTTGGAAACTCCCGGCTGAATGACACTCGTGTTGCTGGGAAGCCTACAATAAACTACTAGGTCAAGAATATGTTTCCGCCCCTGGATGGAGCAGACACCCCATTGCCCCCTCAGCCCGCACCACTGCACGTTCTCCGCAGCCAGCGATGCTGTCCAGTCCGTCTAAATTTAATACATGCCAGGAGGCATGCAAACTTCGTTGTTGTTGCAGGGTGAGAACCGGTATTAACTCAGGCACGTTGTAAGTCTCCTGCATACTAGTTTGTGTATTTGGCAGTGAAGGAAGTTGTGTTGCTTGCCGATATACTACCGATAAGTGCGTTGTCACCTTAACGGAGGTATCAGGTTGGGTCTATATTAACTACCACCTAAACAATACCGTTGATCCTAGGATATCAGCCGTTATCCATATCTGTAATCCTACGTCACCAGCCGCAATCATGATATTCGGAACATTTTTGCTGGGTAAATTATTTGTAACATAAATGGCGCACCCGAGGCCTCCTCGTTTATGCACACGAAGATTTGCATAAACAGCATGATGGATCCAGGAAGTGCGTAAGTTCTCCTCTGACGGTCAATAAGGGCAATATTACCACGTTTCCGTTGAAAATACTATGGCATCAGGGTCCGGGCGCGAACGAACTAGACAAAGGAAAGCACAAAGATCATGCCCACTATAATGTTTAGGGACCCTAGCATTTATAAGAAGCAGTGAGAAAGAACACGTGGGGTCTACTAGCTATTTATCGACTGACGGAGATTGAAAGCTGTTGAGATAGTTAACCTTGCTATCTACAGTATGTTGTTAGGAAGTATGAGTGAGATGACATTGTGCGGTTGGTACTGTGTCGCGACGGGGAGGATAGGTGGGGGGATGAAAACTGTCGCGACCCATACTCCACCTGGTCTTAAAGAAGGTCAGATGTTCTCCGATTTGTGCGCAGGTGGCGGGGTAGGAAGCAGTGGGACTATTTGGCTTAGAGTCCTGGACCGCTGGCATAAGTCATGAGGGTAGTGTGAATCAGGTGCACAACAACCTGGATTGCGCATGAAGATAGATCGCAGGCTGTGGTAGAGTACCAAATGTGTAATGCTCGCGCCGTGGGTGGAATTGTTTGCGGTTAGGTGGTACGCGGGTGTCGTCCTCACAGGTAGCTGGGGTATGTCTATTCGGTATGGGTTCTCTACTTGTTGGGCCGATAAATACAGTACCTTAACATAGTAAAATTAGGGGATTGTTCACCAATACATATATTATAGTGCGCAAGATTCTACTATCCGTCTGTTTCTCAGTTTGCATGGGGCATGGGAAATTAGCTGAGATCCTTTTGAACATCTTCTCAACGTGGACGAATTTTTTCGCGATTACCGTTTTACTTTAAGGTATTGTGCGCTTAAAACTCGCCCCGTCGATATGCCATCCGGGAACCATTAAATGCAAGTACGTTGAACTCAGCATTGTCCCAACCCGGGCCTGACGGGCGACTACTTTATCTACGGATCTTGATATTATTGTATAGGCTTGTGTGGGTGTTGGCATAGCCATCGTGGGTGTGGGACTTAGGGTGCGATTTGCCCCTGCAAGCCCGTTTGGCACTGGGAGCCTTCTTAGTGTTAAGACACAATGCTGGTCTAAGCGGTTAGAGTGTCGATCGTGAGTTTCTTGCTGGACTGCGCTGGGCTCTTTCGTTGACTAAAGGCCTGCTTTGATGTCAGGAATTCGTCGCAGCGCAAACTCTGTGCTTCTTTTCGAGTCTACTCGAATGTAAGCTGGAGGAACCCAGCAATTGTTGCCAAAGCGAAAGGTGTTCACGGATCGCTTACGAGAGTACGCAATAAAGCCTCCTCCTTTGCGCTCATGTTTGATGGGAATTATAGTCGCAACTTGGGTAACACGCTTAGTCAAGTCTGTGAACCTGCAGGCGCATTCTCTGCACTGCCATTATAACCGCAATTAAATTCACGCCATATAATGCGTCCACCGTGCATATATCGTCTGGAACAGTGACCACTTAGTGCGCTGCACAATCCATTCTCCCCTACGCAGCATTATATGGTGCTATGGAGTCCCCACTGACTTTCTCTACTTTTCAAAAGATGAGTGGCGTTGGAGGCCCAGCGGCTCAGCGTGTAACTAGGTTGGCGTGGTCCATGTACGGGGTACTTTATGGCTTTAGAAGGCCGTTGCCCGGCTCTGTTTCTCTGAAGGGTAGGTTATGCTGGACTCGCTTCGCTCGTGCGTAAGCATTTTCACTATACAAATTTGGAATCTAACATGAATGCATAAAGGTTGCCTTAGAGGTTCGGCTAATGAATTGACCCTTCCGGTTTATAAACTGGGTCGACTTGTTATCAGGAGCTGAAGCATGAATTTTTAACACTGAGGTGATGGCATAGACTGAACAACCTCCTACTAGTTGCCAGCTGGGTGGTTCGGGGTAGATCCGTTCCAGCAAATTGTCTTCGGCGGCAGTGTTCCAGGTTGTGGGTGGGATTTCAGCCTGGCAAAGGCCGTTCTGCCCTATAAAAACCGCAAGTATCAGTTTAGCAACACTGTGACGTGGCGGATGTGACTCGCCACTAAATAAAGTCACTGCCTCTTCCCTTTTCCGATTCAAAGCGTTCCAATGATTCCCCCTTTGATGGCAAACACAACAAACAAAAGCACAAACAGTCATCTTTACTCTACTCACACAACATGTCCCTTCCAAATACACAGTTAAACGTAGTTTTACATCTCAACACACATAAATTCCTATGCTATTGGTCAAAATGTACTAATTTGTGCAATTGCCGATCATACATGTCTGTAATACCATGATACACACCCTTGAATCGGTGGTGCCTCGCAAGGACGAGAAATAAACTAATTATATTACTTATTTATCCTGTTCCTCTGGTTGGCTGAGGTTTTTCGGTTGTATGGTGTAGCTAATATGGATTTTACTGGTCCCGTTAGAGAACGGTACGTATCTTAGAAGAGGTTATACTCGGGGATTATAACTACCCCGTATTGGGCATTTTCGCTTCAGGCCAGACAGAATGTATTCTCGGCGGAAGGAGGGTTTTGGGAATACCATGGCCAATTCCATGTTCATATGCTGCAGTCTTTGGCTCGTTTTCTCAGTTTGCATATGTATCTGAGCCGTTAAACTGTAACTCTTAAGTAGCCTTGATGTCTGGCCTGTGCTCTCCCTGAAATGGTTCCCACTGCGTTTTTTGTGGTTTCTTCTATTGGGAGTTCTTACTTTATTTAATCAGTCCCTTGGGAAAGTCTCCTTTACATCTGGTTCCCTGCTCTTGCAGTTTGGAACAAAACTGTTCAATGAACCCCCGGCAAAAATCTAATTCGTAATGCGTTCCTCATGCAATCATCAAGCTCCAAAGGATTGCGGAAATAACTCCTAGTCCATGTTAATTGGAACCGTTACTTAATTCTGGAACTGGTCAGTGGGTCAAGGAAAATTGACGGAAGAAAAGTCCTCCTGATCGTGGAGTGTGGGGCGTCCTGACCACGAACAGGAGCATGTTACTAGTGATCACTCTTCCCAAGTGGTTGTATGATCGTTAGATCTGAGACATCAGATGAGGCCGAAAGGTGAGAAAACCAGGTTGTGAATGTTTGGTGTCCGACTTTGGTTCCATCCGTGTTAGTGTTCATAACATGCTGTGTCAGGTTGCACCTGTGAACGGTATCAAGGATGAGCAACTTCAAAAGAGCAAGTGTGTGGAGGATCACTGCGATAAGAACAGCACAGGCCTATGTCGGGGACTTGCAGGTCATATGAGACAGAATGTTTCCTCTACTTTGGGTTCCGCACGGAGTGTAATAGTTGTGAGCCAGGTACTGCAGGGGGCTCTGTAGAATCACCCCAATCATCAGCGGTTGGTACCCGTACATGAATTCGATACCAGAGCTATATCTGACCTCTCAACCTTGACCCAATTCGGGTTTGACACTTATGGGGACCTTAAGGTAAGTTTTCTCTCGTGAAGAGGTGATTATACCGTCCTCCAGACTCCCACCAAAGCAATCGCAGCCGAAGTAGCGGTATTACTGAAAAACATAAACCTCCGAGTCAGTTAAAGCAGAGGACATGCCAGGTTTTGGCGAACGCCATTAGGTTCCGGTTGCTGTTTCAGAGAAAAATGTGGAATCTCTCTAGCTTGTTTCTGCGACTGCGCACATATCGCGAGTATTACCCGTAGTCCGTTCTTTAATGCTTGAGATCCTGAAAAGAACGAGACCTTGACCTCCATCGAGCTCTTAGTTTGCTGATTACGTGAAAATCCACTATGTAATTAGATCTAGGTTCTCCATTTGATCGTAGGGTTTCGCTATACTACGCAGACTCAGGCTATGCCTCCTCATTTCGGATCACGGTCCTGCCGGATAGAGACTCTTTCAGAACGTAGAGGTTTCTCCCTCGAGGCGCACCGGGGTTCCGGCTCAGGATGCGTTGGCATGCTTTACATCCTGACAGCCGATTTACATAGGACGGGAACTTGGCTGCGTGACTTCGTGTGCTCTGCCAAGGCGAGGAAAAAGCTCAAGTGATTATATAGGTTCCTTGCTCGCCCTCATCTAAACGAATCTAGGAGACCATAGAGTTTTAAAATATGGCTTGGGCTGCGAGTATCTTGTATTCAATGGTCGAGTCTCACGTATGGATCCTGGGACCTGGGATGAATTATCAGGCGGCGGTTACGTGCAGGTCGGTCATTGCCTCGTTCCGGGGATGCTGGGTCGCTCTGTGGCCATTTATTTTCTCTGAACAGTTGCTCAACCTGCGCTACTCTATTATAAGAACGACCCTTTAGAGCCGCGATTTTCTGATGTTTTATTTTGTCTTATGCCATGAGGGGTGATCTTCTTCGTGAGGCTGTGTTGTCAGCCTATGAGTTTGTCCGCGCATTTGCTTAAGGTGCTGGCGCTTAGGGACTGAGGCACAGGGACTTGGGCTGGCTTATTATCAGCCCATACCCGTCCTCACAGGGCAACGGTTCTTAAGTCCAACGTGTGGAGGAGACCTTGGACTTTCCTTTCCCCTTTCGGTGTAGATTGTAGAGATACCCAGACGACGAGGCAGACCACACTAAGGAGATAGTTGTCTCCGCTGTCTGATTTACAGACGGCTTGCGCGGATGCAGTATGTACGTTGAAAGGTTTGGACAGAAGTTGCTTATCACTGACCGATGATAGACACTGGTCGCAGTGAAAGTTGACAAACTATAGAGGTAGTGAGCTGAATGCATTGTAAAGGTGTCATCATCAGGGTTACAGCAAACTACTTGCATCCAACTGTTCGCATAGTGAGCATTGGACGGCCTTTGTAGGCAACCCTCAGCTGAACGCCGGAGACTTTGAAACGGTGCGTATATTTTTGCGTTGCAGTTTCAGCTTTTCGAAATAATTGAGTCGAATAACCCCTTTGTCAGGTTCCTTTTTGTGTATACTAATCAGTAGCACAATATGATTTCAATACTACCTCGATAATCGCTTTTGCAACTCTCGATCGTTTTTCGTGTCTTACCAATTTTTACGGTTTTCACGCTGTCTATTGCTTTGTCATTCTTTGTTTACTCCTGACCAATGCGTGCTAAACGTTGTAATCCCTCTCTTTCCCCAAAGCGAGCAGTGCAAACAGCAACAACGTAAGCATCCTTAGCATGTTCATCCATGGTGATGGACTGCACGGTCATGCTTACTGACCCACTTAGTGCAGCTCAAGTCAAAATTCATCAATCAGAAAATGAGCTTAGCATGCTTAAAAATTAAGCTGCTTACGCTAACTGCAACTGTGGAGAACCGCAAACGCTGTCGGTTCTGTCGGACTAATGAAAACTGATAATCCAAATTAACTGAACGGCCGCTGGAGAAGTTTATTAGCACTACTTAGCAACGAAGTAACGGAACGTGTATGCCGTTCCCAGAACGCCAGTCATATTCAACTTATACTGATCGATTTCACTTGAAAAATGAAGCGTACTCTTTTAGTGTATGCACACCCACCTAGGTTGCTGTGGCGTGCAAACGGCTACCCAAGTTTGGTAAAACTCGCACTTGCCCTATAGTTTTGACTTTCCCCTACTCCACATACTGCTAAAGCATTTATAGCCGTAGGACTGACTGTGCCGCGGGGCGAAACCTTGGGTCGATTATCATTAAGGCCTGACCAAACCACTCTTCATATAGAATCCTTAAAAGTCGTCAATCAAGAACAGTGTGCAATCACAAAGCATCTTATAGACTCGGCTGACAAAATACTTCGGCCCCAACCGACCCTGCGGGCCAACTCGATAGACCATCGACAATGTCTCCACAACATAGATCTCACTACGATTGCGCATAAACGTGCAACAGCGCGAAAGGCTTGCCTATAGACATGAAGTACTATAGCAGGACCTTTCGTCTGCACTGGCTGACCTGTTAAACGAGCGATTCTAACTTAGCGATGTTGTAACTTATAGCTAACACAGGACGGTGCATGACTCACTGACGCCCCAGCCGCACCTAATCCAACCATCTAATCACCCCCCTACTACCAAGCCCCATCCACCAATCACCCATCCGCATAACTTAACTGGGTGTGGGGGGGTAAATTAACTTGCTCTACACAGAGCCTGCTTGTCACCGACATAAACAGTAAAACACCCTCTCTGACCGCGAAACACCACCTCACAGAACAGGGGAACGCTTCCTCGCGGCCTGCACTGAACAGGGTCTTAATCTCAAAACTTACTCCTCCGCCATCGCCGTTGTGTTGATACTGCGGAGTGCTGCTACGTCAAATAAGCAACTCGTGACACGAGTGTTTTAGTCTACTATGGGCCGCTAGTAAGGCCCATGACACATATAAGCCTGATTCTTATTGTTTACTTGCCTGCTGACAACAATCAGCTTAACAGTCAACATATCGGCCTCAAACCCAAGTGCCTCGAACAACCTCACGTTAACCTAACAACAGGAAACACCCTAAAAAGCTAAGGCTTGCTTATTCAACCTTAGCGTGGCGAGTAGAAACAAGCGCCGCATATCTAATATTCGCACGCAGAAAGCTCAATGACGCGCAGAGCCCCACAGCATTCCTTTATACAATGTCGGGAATCCTGGGCTCATCT